>QXEO01000447.1:0-1200000 GCA_007115705.1 Dactylis glomerata | reverse complement strand
TTCATGTGATACAATTGATGCAATGCATGCCGGTGTGGGGCAAAGTAGCACTAATAAGTTATGCCTAAATTGTCGGAATTTTGTTTGCCTAAATTATCTGAATTTTTCCATAGTGTAGACTAAAACTGAACCAAACGGATGACTACATACTAAAACGCGTCTAGCTACAAGCGATTTGGAGAAAAGCTATAAAGTGAAAATTTTATGCTCCCAGGCACCAGTAATCTTGCTACAAAGAGACATTTTGTTCAAAAAATTGTATAATGACACAAAAAGATATCAAAAAACAATGCGTGTAGATTTCAATGTTCATTACCATTGGAACAAGTTTCAAAAAATAATGTTGATATTTGCAGGTTGTGCAGAAATAACAAGCACCGGGGGTCAACAAAACAAATTAAAAAACACTAGTCGTCAACCCGTGCATCGCACGGGCTAGTTACATAATAGTATTTTACATTCTACTCGGAGATATATTAGTATATCTTTATTTCCACAGTACATACACAATTACATTGCAACTCTACCAAAAACATCTTCATAGGCATATAAAATAGTACATGGTTGCCAACTTGATTTAGAAATGGTAAGACAATAGATTAAAAAATGAAAGACACTAAAATTCTGAAGTATAATCAGTAATAGTACCATTGAAAATTTAGCTATGCCTCGAATTTACTATCTCATTCGGTTGCATCAACTGCTCCTGTGTGTACTCCCCTAACTGCATTTTCCTTAAAGTGTGTTCCCTTCTTGCGTAATGAATCTTAACTATACTAACTTGATGTTTCTTTGCATACATATGTATCACGGTGCCCTGCAACAATTATATCTAGTGAGAAAATATTTATGACAACTACAAAACTAATTTTGTTTGTATACCTTAAAGTTTGGCTCCTATTTGCCAAGTGGCATCTCACAATCTAATAAGTGCATGTTCAGGATTATGTCATCCTTTTACCATTTCAATTTGCATGCAACAGGTATAATAAGAAAGGGACAAACAACAAAATTGGAGATACAGTAACCTAGAAGAGTTGTGGTATTAGGCCAGCGGAACTTGTGTCATGGTCTATAAACAACAGTGGGAGACTGGGAGGTGACAATCTTAGTTATCGATCCGAAGAATTATTGAACTGGTTTGCGTTACCAAGCTAACATTTAGATGTGATAACCCGGAACTATTTTGGACAACCATACCTTTATTTCCAATTCAATCCGGAGTAATGAAGCACCATGTAGACATGTGAGGAAAATTATTTCAGTTAGAAACATAAGAATGTGAAAACATAAATCGAGCTATAATCCATGAAATAAATTAACTTATTGAGGATTAAAGCCTATAACTTGAGAAAAAGAACTATAGTGTGGTATCTATAAAAATGGAATCAGACTGAAATATCATAATAAAGAAAACGAATTAATTGGTAGTCCTGGCAGCCCGTTCTTGCCGATCCCTCTGACCATCTGAGGCCTCTGGAAAATCCACCATGCATTTGAAACACGAATCCAAATTAGAGTATGACAAAAATATATATATGATAGTTTCTATATATGTCATCTATAAAATCTAAAAATTGGAACTGCAAAGGAAATATCTTAATAGATAATATTAAAAGCGAAGGAAACATGGAACCGTAGTTAAAATTGCAGGGAAATTTCATTTTTTTCGATAAATTGCAGGGAAATTTCATAGTTGTTTTATATTAAAAGTACCGATCTAGATCCATTTTCAAATACAACAAACGACCACGGTAAACAAATACCTGTACATCTCAAGTACGCCATCTAGCTTAATTTTTGTATGGGATACAAATGTTAAAATCTCACTACAAATCAATCAAGAAAAAAAATCTACATTCTATTGGATATGATTTTGTGAAATCAGGAAAGTTACTGAATCGTGTTTTAAATGTCTAATGTATAGGAAAAAATATATATCAAGTTCAAGTATCATATCCATTTTCTACCTCAGCTCACCAAATAGACCCGAGTCTAATAACACCATTGGAGTCCGAAGCTATTTCATGTAGTCCTTAAAGGATTTGACACTTGTTTTGCCTGATCAGAGATAAGTAATCTAAGTTTTGTAATTTGGGATATAATGTTGATGAAGAGTTAGAAGAGGACATGTACCCTCGAGTCCTCGACAACCAAGGTAGCGTTTACTCAGATGGCCAGACAATTAAAGCTACAGTTAACTCGTTATTTGAACCATCGATATGACAGCTGCAATGAGAGGCACATATAAGGATTGATCAGAGATGACTAATTTTAGTTCTGCAATTAGGGAAATCATGTAGTAGAGAAAAGGAAAAAAAAAAAAGGACACATACGGTAGGCAACCATGGTAGTATTTACTCAGATGTCCAGACACTTGAAGCTACAGTTACCTAATTATCTGAACTATCCTGATGTCATCTGCAATGAGTGGCGCATATTGGGATTGATCTACACTGCACTGTATATGGGAGACGTCTTAAGGCAAGACATCACACACTGCCGCAATCTTGAGTATCGACGCCGTCGCCCTGAACGCCAACTACAGGGGTGGATCTGATCGTATACATGGTCTGTAGCACATGACACATTGCACAGACCTTCACTCGTCGAAGCAGTTCCTCCACTTCTAAATCTGGCATGTTTAGCAATCACCGAAAATGTCCTGGACGAAGAGACAGTGCTGAAATACATACATGTGCAGAACCAATATTTCTTGACGAAGCGGATTAAGCAGATTTATCTCGCTCTCTAATGAACTCGACATTTTAAAGAGCAGAGGAGATTCTAACGATGTGGGTTTATTTGCATGCAGAGTCCATCATAGTTCCTTCACTCGGTCGCTTCAATGAGGAGGTCGCTCAAATCTGCCTAGACCAAATTACTTTGCTTCAGCTGGATCCATGCTTCCCTGCCTAGTGGAAACGACTATTAGGACGGATACCTGACCAATATCGTTAAACCTGAAATTCAGAAGTAGCTGCAACAATATTAATCATCTACAACAATAATTGCATTCTACCAAACACAAACAACGTCTGATGCTTAAGCTATGTTACGTATACTCTTGCTGAGTGAAAATATGATGGCATGCCTAGTACTTTTCATACGCCTGATGGATTAAAGATGGAAGCGGACACATAGGATAGAGAGAAGCAATGCAACGTTTTGTTTACCTCAAATCAGAAGCCTGGAAAGGATAGTCCAGAGGAACATCAATTGCTGCACGCCTTGAAACGGATGGTGCGATGGCTACCACATCATACTCGCCGCCACCAAATCCATCAGATCAGCAAATCGAAAATATTTACTTATTCAAGCAGAATAGATCAGCTCGCCATGATTGGACCTTTACTCGTTCAAGCTTAAGGTGCGACGGCTGCCGCATAAACTCTCCGCACCAGATCGATGAGAACGCCAGAGGAGTCACGCGCCTGATCGTCCCAGTCGCCGTGCGCGAGGAACGCTTGACTTGCACTAGTAGAAACAACATCTTTGGTCCAGAGCCAAATTGAGCTCTAGTACCGGATTAGCCACGAGCCCGGACTAGAAGGGGAGACTAGTCCCGGTTCGAATGTTACGAGGCCGCAACGGACTCGTCCCGGTTCGTAAGGGACCTCTAGTCCCGGCTCGTAATACGAACCGGTACTAGAGGGGTGGTGGCAACTGTTCGCCTGGCGCCAGCACCTCTAGTCCCGGCTCGTAATACTACCCGGGACTAAAGGTCCGAACGGTTTACCTCCCGCGCGCAGCCCAAGCGATCAAAATGCACAGGAACCGCAATTGCTACAGTAACCGCGGCATTTCTCTTCCTCTTCCTCTCCCTCTCCCTCTCCTCTCTTCTTCCATCCCCATCCTATCCCCTCCACCATGAATCCTGCACCACCGATCACTCGCTACGGGCAGGTGCGTGCACATGGTAGCACCTATCTCAATGTCGTGTACACGAACGACAGCGCTAAGGTGCCGGGTTTTCTTTCCGATTTCAAGTATTGGCTTGACGAAGCTCGGGAGCAAGACAAGTTCATGGGCCTTGATCTCAAGTACACGGCCGATCAAAGAGATGTTGCCGTCATCCAACTTTGTTTCAAGAAACATGTCATGGTCTTCCAGTGGGCAAGGTAATATAAAAACTTGTCTTAGTTTTAAATTGGGGCTTATTTTGTTTGTTGATTCATAGGGATAGAAAAATTGCATAGGATAGCAATTCCTCTTTTATTGTAGTGAAAGAATTATATATATTGTGCCGAAATATACTTGTGCCAAAAATGAAAGTTGCATATTGGCCATATCGTCGTGGGAGAAAACATGTCTTTTGATTCATAGGAAATGAAGGAAAATTATATATACTTGTGCCGAAATATGCTTGTTATGATTATTAATTATTATACTTGTTCTAAATTATAATTGTTATATATGATTCTTATTATACTTGTTGTTATGATTAATTCTTATTATACTTGATCTAAAATTATACTTGTTGTTATTCTTATTATACTTATTGTTCTAAATTATACTTTGTTGCAGCAGTATTTAACATGTGTTCTATTTTGTTGTTGCAGTAGTGACAAGCAATGTCCAATACTCATGGATTTTCTTCGCAGCGGCATACATTTTGCTAGCGTTGATATAACGAATGACAAGATCAAGATGAGACGCACCTGGGGTCTTGAGATACCATCTGTCTGCCACATTGATCTCCAGCGCATTTTCAGGCTTGACCGTGACAAGACTGGAATGGCTGATATGGCAGTCGCCGTGATCGAGGAGGACGACTACGCTGAGATGAAGACAGGATTCCCCAAGAAGCAGCACGATTTTTGGGAGAAGACCCCACTTGACGCTTGCAACATTGAGTATGCAGCAAGAGATGCGTACGTTGCATACGAGGTGTACCGCAAGATTAGAATCGTCAACTATGGGCAGCGTCACCTCGTACCACCACCAGTGCCCCATGGGTCTCCTGTTTGGGGGTATTCTGATCCGGAGGACGATTAATTAGTACTAGTGTTTGCAATGGCAAACACTTTATCTCTAATGTTATGTAGTGCTTGAGGGTCTCCTCATCTAGAACAGAGTAGTGTTTGCAGTTTCATATATATGGGTATCTTCAGTACTTTCTGTAATGGTTATCTGAACTATTATTTCTATTAATTATGTCCCTGTTTAAGTATGATATATGTGCAAGGCATTGTGATGCCAAAAGTTTATTATTATTTAAATTCAATATTATTTGAATGCAAGATTAGTATTACTTATTTATTTTTGTTTACTCATATAATTGTTCGGATTTACAAAATAAAGACATATTATTTGTCATATTTCGAGTTACAAATTTATAGATATAAATTATTCAAATTAAACGCAAATGGCGAAAAAGTTTATCATTATTTAAATTCAATATTATTTGAATGCAAGATTAGTATTACTTATTTATTTTTGTTTACTCAAATAATTGTTCGGAATTACAAAATTAAGATATATTATTTGTCATATTTCGAGTTACGAATTTATAGATATAAATTATTCAAATTAAATGCAGAAGACAGAATTTCGTAGGGGACCTCTAATACCGGGCTGTGATACGAGCCGGTACTAGAGGTTCCTGTCAGGGCAGCAGCAGCACTGGGCCCGCGCGAGCACCTCTAGTACCGGCTCGTAGCACGACCCGGTACTAATGTTCCCACTATATCTTCTTCCACCACCCGAGAGCATCTCCATTTTGCAACTCGAGTTCATCACCATTTTCTCCATTGTTTCTCTCTCCCGAGCTCGAGTTCATCTCCATTTTCCTCCACGATTTGTCAAGATTAACGGCACCCATCTTTTCAAGGGTTAGCAACTTGATCCTTTCATCCGGCGTTCCTCATTTTAGCTCATTTCCATACTTCTTAGCTCATTTCATTTTTTAGGTGCTAGCTAGGTGTTTGATGAAATGCCTAAGTTAGGGAGTTCATTTTTTTTATATGCAATTTGAGCTAAAATTAAATTATGATTTGTGTGTTCTAGTGCTGTGCTCACCGCCGTTGATCGCCCGCGTTGTCCCGTCACCTGCACCACCTCGGTAAGCCTCTTTTTTAAAACTTTTATTTCAAAACATTAATGCATAATTATTATTTGTATAATTTTATTAGTTGTATAATTGTTTGTTTTATATATATATATATATATATATATATAGTGCCATGGTTTTGACACCTGACCACACCGCCTCTCGTCCGCTCTATTATTCGGATGTGGTATGATTGTTTGTGATAACTATATATTTGTTTCGTTTCGTGTTTATGACAATCATGCCGACCAACTTGACATAGATATATTTTTTATCTAGGAGGTAGTTGAACCGGAAATTCCAACCGACCCTATTGTCGAGTTTTTTATAAAAGAAAACAATGATTTGAAAGCAAAATTCAAAAGAAGTGAAGATCTTCGTCTCCAATGCCTAGAAGAGAAGATGAAATTGGAGTTCAAGCTTGCCGACATCGTTGCTGAACACGAGTTGAAGCTTGCCGACATCGTCGCTGAACAGGAGTTCAAGCTTGCCGACGTCGTCGATGCTCACGAGATCAAGATGGATGCAATGCGCTTCAAGATTAAAAATATTAGAAATTATGCCATTAGTCAAGAGGCTTGGTATCATTATGCTGTTGGTTCAATAATTACCTTAGTTGCGATTTTGATCGCATTTGTTGTTGGAATTAAATTTTTTGGATAGTTGTATGTTGGTTTAAATGTATGTTTTATGAGAACTATGTATTACATTTGGTCACTACTCTACTTTGGTTTTAATGTGATGAACTTGTATCAATGAATATGGTCAGTTATGTATTATGTCCGTTTACCGTAATGGGTTTTAGCATCGTGATTGCGTTTGACATACTTATATAATGCAGATGAGCCATCCAAGGATGTACGCTGACCGACGCTCTAGAGAGTACATGCAGGGCGTGCAATCTTTTCTCAAAGTGGCTGAGGCAAACAAGCGGGAAGGTTTTATGTTATGTCCATGCCGTAACTGTCGGAATGAGAAGGATTACCCTCGGTCACAAGACCTTCACATCCACCTGATAGAGCATGGTTTCATGCCCGGCTATAATTGTTGGACCAAGCACGGAGAAAGAGGGGTTATGATGGAAGACAACGAAGAAGAACAGAACGATGACAACTACATGTGCCCTGAATACAGTGGTAATGCAAGGGGGGAAGCTGAAGATGAAGAGGTACCAGATGAGCCCATCATAGATGATGATTTACGGCGGGTCATCGTTGATGCACAGACCGAAGCAGAAAGTGCACTCGAGAAGTTGAAGTTGGAGCAGATGTTAGAGGATCACAAAAAAAAGTTGTACCCAACTTGCGAAGATGGGAACACAAAGCTCGGTACCACACTGGAATTACTGCAATGGAAGGCAGAGAATGGTTTATCTGACAAGGGATTTGGGAATTTACTGAAAATAATGAAGCAAAAGCTTCCAAAGGATAACGAATTGCCTGACAGTACGTACGAAGCAAAGAAGGTTATCTGCCCTCTAGGATTAGATGTGCAGAAGATACATGCATGCATTAATGACTGCATCCTCTACCTGCGGTGAGTACGAGAATATGAATGAATGCCCGGTATGCGGTGCATTGCGATATAAGATCAGACGAGATGACCCTGGTGATGTTGAGGGCCAGCCCCCCAGGAAGAGGGTTCCTGCCAAGGTGATGTGGTACGCTCCTATAATACCACGGTTGAAACGTTTGTTCAGAAACAAAGAGCATGCCAAGTTGTTGCGATGGCACAAAGAAGACCGCAAGAACGATGAGATGTCGAGACACCCGGCTGATGGGTCGCAGTGGAGAAAAATCGATAGAGAGTTTAAGGAATTTGCACGTGACGCAAGGAACTTAAGGTTTGGTCTAAATACGGATGGCTTTAATCCTTTTGGGGAGCAGAGCAGCAGTCATAGCACCTGGCCTGTGACTCTATGTATTTATAACCTTCCTCCTTGGTTGTGCATGAAGCGGAAGTTCATTATGATGCCAGTGCACATCCAAGGCCCGAAGCAACCCGGCAACGACATTGATGTGTACCTGAGGCCATTAGTTAAAGAACTTTTACAGTTGTGGCGTGATGAAGGGGTACGTGTGTGGGATGAGTACAAACATGAGTCATTTGACCTACGAGCGTTGTTATTTGTGACCATCAATGATTGGCCTGCTCTTAGTAACATTTCAGGACAGTCAAACAAGGGATACAATGCATGCACGCACTGTTTAGATAAGACTGAAAGTATACATTTGGGAAACAAGAATGTGTACCTGGGGCATCGTCGATTTCTTCCGAACAGTCATGCCGTAAGAAAGAGAGGAGGCAAGCATTTCAACGGTGAGGCAGATCGCCGGAAAAAGCCTAACCTCCCTGATGGTGATGTTATATATGATATGGTCAAGGATTTAGAAGTAATCTTTGGAAAGGGTCCTGGCGGACAGTCTGTTCCGAAGGACGTTGACGGACACGTACCCATGTGGAAGAAGAAGTCTATATTTTGGGAGCTACCCTACTGGAAACTCCTACAGGTCCGCTCTGCAATCGACGTGATGCACGTGACGAAGAATCTTTGCGTGAACCTGCTAGGCTTCTTGGGTGTGTATGGGAAGACAAAAGATACGCCGGAAGCACGACAAGACCAGCAACGTATGAAAGACCCAGACAACCTGCATCCAATGAAGACGGATAAAGGACGTCTAAGTCCTGCTAGCTACGCTCTTACCAAAGAAGAGAAGGAGATATTTTTCGAAGTCCTGAGCAGTATGAAGGTCCCGTCTGGATTCTCATCGAATATAAAGGGAATAATAAATATGGCAGAGAAAAAGTTCCAGAACCTAAAGTCTCATGACTGCCACGTGCTTATGACTCAATTGCTTCCGGTTGCATTGCGGGGGCTTCTACCGGAAAATGTTCGACTACCCATTGTTAAGCTATGTGCGTTCCTGAATGCAATTTTGCAGAAGGTAATCGATCTAGCCATTCTACCAACGCTACAGAAGGATGTGGTTCAATGTCTCGTTAGTTTTGAGTTGGTGTTCCCACCATCCTTCTTCAATATTATGACACATCACCTAGTACACCTGGTCGACGAGATTGCCATTCTGGGTCCTATATTTCTACACAATATGTTCCCCTTTGAGAGGTTCATGGGAGTCTTGAAGAAGTATGTTCATAACCGTGCTAGGCCAGAAGGAAGCATCTCCAAAGGCTATGGAACAGAGGAGGTCATTGAGTTTTGTGTTGACTTTATTCCTGGCATTAAGCCGATTGGTCTTCCTGAATCGCGACATGAGGGGAGACTGAGTGGAAAAGGCACTCTAGGAAGGAAATCAATAATATGTAGGGACGGACATTCTTTCACACAAGCACACTACACAGTTCTACATAATTCCAGTTTGGTGGCTCCGTATATCCAGATGCACAAGAATATTGTACGCTCCGAGAACCCGGGGATGGATGACTCCTTCATTACAAAGGAACACATGGAGAATTTTGGCGGTTGGTTGCACACACATCTCAACAATGACGACACTATCTCAGATGAGCTGTACTTGTTGTCTAGGGGACCATCTTCGACTATTTCGACTTTCCAAGGGTACGAGATAAATGCGAATACATTTTACACGATCGCACAAGATCAAAAGAGCACCAACAAAAACAGTGGTGTCCGCTTTGATGATTCAACAGACAACAGTGGGCAAAAGGTCACATATTATGGTAACATAGAGCAGATATGGGAACTTGACTATGGACCTTCTTTTAAGGTCCCTTTGTTCTGGTGCAAATGGTTCAACCTGCAAGGCGGCGGGGTAAAGGTAGACCCATTGTACGGAATGACTATAGTGGATCTCAAGAATCTTGCGTACGGCACCGAACCATTCGTTCTAGCCAATGATGTGGCTCAGGTTTTCTATGTGAAGGACATGTCTACCAAACCAAAAAAAAGAAAAGATAAGCAAGCGAATACATCAGCCGATGAGCCAAAGTGCCACATAGTTCTTTCAGGGAAAAGAAACATCGTGGGAGTGGAGGACAAGACAGACATGTCAGAAGATTACAACAAGTTTCATGAAATTCCGCCCTTCAAAGTGAACATTGACCCAAGCATCAAGTTAAATGATGAAGATTGTCCATGGTTACGGCGCAATCAGAAGAAAGGGACACACACGAAGAAAACGTGAAGACTAGATAGGGATGTTGTTGGTGATGTGTAATAATGTATTCAACTTTTATGTAACTGTGTTCTAAAAAATCAGAAGAGAACTGTAAACTCAGAAGTATCACGCATACATCTTTATTTAATCCAGTTACATAGCCCGGGTCCATTTTTATTTAACCATAATACATCACGAATAATATCACTAACTTTTGCCAGGTCCTAAGCCACGGGGTGCTGAGCGGCCGGCGCTGCTCACCCAAAGAGAAGGAACCATCACAGGGGCAATACTCACGTGAGAAGGATCCCTATGAAGAACCATCCATCCACTGTTATACACCGCTGGCGTATCCAACTTAAACACATAGCGATTGACATGCTCGTCCTCCTCCCTGATACGGCAACGTACCACCTCCTCGGGGGCCGGCTCCCTCTGGAACGAGAGCGGCCCACGCGACTTCCACCAAACAAGATCTGGGTCGACGATGTCACCCGGATTCCTCACCAAGCGACGCGTCCCAGATTCCTCCCAGTGCCAGCCCGGCGGAGCCCAGTCCCGGACATCGCCCCTCGCATCCAACAGGCCGGACATTGTCGCCGAGATCTGAAAAAATGAGTGGGAAATTTGATCAAACACCTAGGTAGGGGAGGGAGAGGGCAGCACCCTGGGGAGGGGACGGAGGGTGGTGTGGAGCCTCCTTATATATAAGCAAAACTGACCAAAACACATGGTTTCCCCGTCATACAGCCCTACGGTGCATTTGATATGCATGACGGGAATCCGAATGCTTTGTATACTGCAAATCATCGCGTGGTCGTGAGACGGCAAATCGGCCTTCAATCCAGACAGCGGCAAGACGTCCCTGATGATTTGCAACCGTCCGAACAAGTGTTGGGGATGTTGCTAATCATCAGAGATCCTTGCCGCTGCTTGGATCCGACCGAGGGGAGGGTTCACCTTCAGCCTCCGCTCTAGGAACTCCTGCCTCTCTGAAATCTTGCTCTCTGCTACCCGTGAACTACAATGAGTCACTGAGTGCTGGACATGTCCGGGAGGGGGCCTATATATAGGGTCATGTGGCTCACGAAGTGGTTCTGATAGTGCTGATCCAACAGCTCACAATCCCTCAAAAGAAACACACCCCTGATCCAACGTCTCACAAGCGCTTGAAAGAAACACACGATCCGTGTGTGCTTCTTTAGTCCCGGTTGGTAACACCAACCGGGACTAAAGGCGGGCTTTGCAGTCACCACTCGTGTCCTCCCCCAGCGCTGCCCTAGCCACGTGTCCTCCCCTAGCACTGCCTTGTGCACGTGTCCTCCCCCAGCGCTGCCCTGGAGGTCTTTATATATTGTCGCTGACGGGGTGGATCCTCTCCACGAGATGGATCCGCCATGCCCGCCGCAGCGCCTTCTGGACGAGATCGAGCATGCTCGGCAGAGCGCGCTTGGGCGCTACCGCGGGAGCCTATCCCGCCGTATGCCCACGAGCCCGGCGTGGAGAGGAATGCCCTGCTACCGGCCTCCTGCTCCGGTGCCGGAGGAGGTGCGGAGGACGTACGAGCGCGCGTGGTCCGACGTCCCTGACCCCGACGAGGATGCGTACGCCGCAGGGGTGGCGTGGGGATCCGCGGCCGCATACGGCGACTTGGCCGCCGCACCTCCACCAGCCGCCGCCGCACCTCCCGACGAGGAGGGCGACGACGACGACTTCGACTGGAGCGACCATGGGGAAGAGGGCGGCGGACCGCAGATGCAGGAGGCCATTGAAGCCTCCTTGCAGTCCGTCGGCGATGACCGTGTGCAGCGAGCCAGGACTTCCTGCCAGCTCAAGGCGAAGGAGGCTTCCGAGCTGGCTTGGGCGCTGAAAGACTCATCCTCCATGGATCTTGCCCTACGCCGCAAACATGCGCGCGAGAACCAGAAACGTGCCGCGAACGGGGTGGCTCCTCCCGCCGTTCCCCCTAAGCCTCCGATCCAGCATGTCCGTTTATGTAGTAATGTAACTGTTAGTGATGTGTAATAATGTATCCTTTTATGTAACTGGGTGGGATGTTGTTAAGGATGTTTTTAAAATAAAGAGATGATTATTACAAATTCAAACAATATTAGTTAATGCATTTTTAATTGATTATTACGCTTTTCATGTTGAAGTTTTTGTCAGATTCAAAAGTATGTAGAAATTATTCAAATTCAAACTATATTAGTTAATGCATTTTTAATTCAAAATCAAACTTATTCAAATTCAAACACTTTTCATGTTGAACTTTTTGTCAGACTCAAAAGTATGTAGAAATTATACAAATTCATATGGAAATACATTTCAAACATTTGGCGCAAAAATTTGAAAGTTTGGTGCGGTAGAGCCAAAAAAAGGACCTCTAGTACCGGGTGGTGGCTCCACCCGGTACTAGAGGACTATTTAGGCGCGCAGCTGGGCGGCGTGGGCGAAAACCCTCTAGTACCAGGTGGTGCCACGGCCCGGTACTAGAGGTCACCCTCTAGTACCGGGCGGTGCCACGGCCCGGTACTAGAGGCCCTGGACTATAAATGCTCGTCTTCCACCCCGGGCCGAGCCACGACCCGGGAGAACTTCATTTTGCCTCGCGAAGCGCTGCCGAAATTTTCGGTCGCCTCCGCCGCCGCCGTCCCGAGCCCTCCTCCTCAGCCGCCGGCCCGCGCCCCCCCCCCCCTCGATCCGCGCCCGCGCGCGCCCATCTCGCCGTCGGCGCCCTCCGCCGCCGCCGGCCCGCGGCCTCCACCGCGCCCTCCACCGCGCCGCCGCCGGCCCGATTCGCCGGCCGGCCCCGTCCCTCTCCTCCTCCACGCCGCGCCTCGCCGATAGCCTCCTCTGGCGACCGATCGCCCCTAGGAGCCTCCTTCCGGTGAGGCTTTTTTATTTTAGATAGTTTATTAGAAATGTTGTTAGGAAAATTAGGAAGATTTTAGTGTTAAAAATTAGTGTTAGGAAATGTTAGGAAGATTTTAGTGTTAAAAATGTTGTTAGAAATTTAGTGTTAGGAAATTTAGTTTGTTAGAAATGTTATTAGAAAAATTAGGAAGATTTTAATTTTTCTTGTGTAGTTTAGGTGGTTTTTTGTTGTTGTGTAGTTTAGGTACTTTAATGTGTTGTTTTTGTAGTGTAGGAAATTTAGTGTTAGGAAATTTAGTGTTAGAAATTTAGTGTTAAAATTTAGTGTTAGGAAATTTAGTGTTAGAAATTTATTAGGAATGTTATTAGAAAAATTTGCTAAGTCAATTTGGAATGATCGTCTTATAAAAATTTAGTGTTAGGTGATTTTGCTGTTTTTTATGAGTCGAAAGAAATAATGTTGTCTTCTTGGCTATTCTTAATACAAGCCGATGATTAGAATAGTCCATTATGCTTGCAAGAAGACTGTCTACAGAACCAAGGGTAAATGCAAGAACAATGCATTTATTTCTACTTCGTTCTTGTAGGCACTCTTTTTGCTGACTAATGGCTTTGACATATGAGGCTTCAGTTGTGAAATTTGCCCACTGATGAAGGGTGTTATTAGGAAATTTAGTGTTAGAAATTTAGTGTTAAAATTTAGGGTTAGAGATTTAAATTTGCTAAGTATAGATTTAAATTTAAATTTAGGGTTAGAAATTTAGGGTAAATTTGCTATGTATAGATTTAAATTTAAATTTAGGGTTAGAAATTTAAATTTAGTGTTAGAAATTTAGGGTTAGAGATTTATATTTGCTAAGTGTAAATTTAAATTTGCTAAGTGTAGATTTAAATTTCCTATGTATTAGTGATACTTTTTGCAAATTTCTTTTGTATAACTTTTGTATTCTCCTAATTAATGCTAACATTGTTTTATATTTCTTTTGTATTAGTTAAGCCCAATGGATGACTTCAACAGCATACACCTTGAAAGCAGACACCTTGAAAATGAGGTGTTCGACATTTTACGTGAACCCGTGGGGGGGAGCAGAAGCCGGTGGAACAGAAGATGGCTCCGAATTTTTGAACGACTCCGGTCCGGGAATGGAGGAGGAACAAAGAGACGAAGCGCAAACAAGCATCGAGTGCAATGACAACTCGCTAATTTGTGCACCTCCGCAGTCTGGCGAGGTATATTAAGCCTCTGTTGATCAGATGGAATAATTGATTACTATATGTATGTATTAACACATATTTTTTTAATTTTTAGACCTCCGCATCGGCCCAATCTGCAACTAAACGAGGCCATGCCAAAGGGTTGGCCGCAGATGCGCATCTCATAATTGAGGCCGTCGCTGCCGATGGCAAACCTACTTAGCCCAAGGCGAACGCATCTAAGTTTGTGCATCAATGCGGATTTGTTGTTAGGGACAATGTTCCGATCAGCATTCAGGAATGGAATGAGCCAAAAAGCTTAGAGGGCGCCATGAAACCTAGTTGGGTCAGCGACAGAAGTAAAGAAGTGCTTTGGACCAAGCTCATAGCAAAGTTCACCCTACCGGTGTTGGATAGTACCGAAAAGACACAAGCCTTGACGAAAAAAGTCAAGCATTGGGCTCTGAAGAAGATGGCTGAACAGTTCAACAATTACAAGAACAGATTATACCGTGAATGGCAATCGAAACAGAAAGCTCCAGATTTCACTGGGACACTAGAGAGTCAGCGGCCTCACTGGAAGGCATTTCTGGAATACAAGGATTCAGAAAAAGCTAAGGAAAATGCAGCGAAAAAGAATAAGGAAAATGCAGCGAAAAAGATATATCACCATAAGATGGGGGCAGGTGGCTACATAAGTGCCGAGCCTAAGTGGGGTAAGATTGAGGCTGAGCTGCACAATAAAGGGATCACTCCAATTACAGATGGATGGCCCCGTAGATGCAGAAATTGGATTCTTGGGCATGGGGCGGAGTATGACATGGTAACAGGGGATCTAATAGTTGATCAACAGAAATAAACTCCTATACCCCGGCAGCAAATTCTTGATGCAATCACCGATGCTAAAGAGGGAAGGTTTATTCCCGACCGAGAGAACGACGAGCTGTCAAAGGTTTGTTATAACTATATATTTGTTTCGTTTCGTGTTTATGACAATCATGCCGACCAACTTGACATAGATATATTTTTATCTAGGCCCTCGGTAATAAAGAAAAAGGAGGACGAGTACGAGGCTTGGGAGCTGATGTGACGTGGGATCAAGGGTTTCCCGCGGACCGTGAATCTTATAGAAGCCGAGCAAGAGCAAAGAAGAGGAAGGAGCAGGAGAATTCAGACCGGTTTAGCAAACTAGAAAGTATGGTGAGCCACCTTCATCAGCAAGTAGATGAAATGTGCGAGCATGGGGCAACTCGTCAGCTGCAGGAAGGTGCTCCAACAGGTGGTGCATCTCAACTGAGAAGCAGCGTGGCTTCCACGGGGGTTGGTGCTGATGAGCCATCGAACAAGGAAACCTACCCCGTGGATTATATCACTGAGAAGACAACTTGTGAGCTACATGGGGCCATGAGCAACTTATCAGTGAAGGCGGCGGAGGGCTATGCTTTACCTTGTGAATCTACAGCACTGTATTTGGGCAATGATATTCCAGATGGCTTTGCTCGTGTCGGCGTGGATCAAGTTCACCCCGGATTTGAATCACTCGAACTTAAAATCCCTGGAGGTGATGATGAGAGGACACTGGGAGATGTCCAGCGTGGACTCATTCTATGGCCCAAGAAATACATCGTGATTCCAGGTTGGACGGCGCCAAGGCCACCATCGCCTCCAAGTCCACATGATGACGACTTGGACGACCACCACAACACGAGTCCATCTCGATCTTCGCCGCCGCCTCATCAGACTCCTCAGCCGTCTCCTCCGCCGCTGCCTCAGCAGACACCTCAGCCGTCTCCTCCGCGGTCTCCGCCCACTAGGAGCAACCAGTCGACGAAGACCGTCGTTTCGACACTAATGGGTTTCCGTCGCGACCGAGCGCCGGTACCCCGACAAGAGCCCCTCCCAAAAGTACCGAAGGTTCCTCCCCCGAGACCTTGGGAAAGGACTGTATAGGAAAACGCGGCGGCCGTGTCAGCCGACCTTAAAAGACAGATGGCACCGAAAAAGCCCCCGCCGAAGCAAGTATATACGGGAGATCAAAAAAGTGGGCTACGGAATTTCTTAATCATCCATCGCAAGTCGAGATAAATAGGAAAGATGACTATGCACGCTGTCTGGGTAAAATTAGCTCCAGCAAGATGACAAGTACTAGTGGCAGCGGGAAAAGAAAAAGAGACGTTGCCCAGCTCGGAGCACAGTCAAAACAGTCGATCTCCCCGCTTAAGGTGACCACTGATAAGGGCTCCGCGCGCGCGGCGAACACTGATGAATTAGCCCGCGCGAAATTTGCTGCAGAAGCTGGTATGTCACTTTCTCAACTGGATGCAGAAGAGCTCCACCCCTATTTGCATGTTGATAAATGGAAATGGAAATACGGGGAGTCTCTAGTGCCACCTGAGCAGATCGAGTTTCTACCAACACAAATGCGAAGACTGCATGACTGGTATATGGATGTCACAAAGAAAGGTCGAGAGGCGCTCGTTGAGCAAGTTACACAAGAACATTACATAGGTAGAGACGAGATAAATGTTTATCTTGAAGAACTCTATCAGTTATACCAGCTTGACTCCCTGGACTGGAGTATCGTCAGTACCTATTGTCTGTAAGTGATTCAATTCATTTAATTATTTCTAAAATAAAGTCTATAGCTCAGCTCGGTCATTGCTTGTTCTAATTATGCTCACTACGCTATTATGCAGATTGAAGAGTGATGAATGTGACAGAAATAGAATATTTGACTTTGGGTTCGTTGACCCTGTCCGAGTTAATGAAAAATTGCTACGGGATTACCCCCAGGAAACGAAGGCCAACTTGTTTAGGTTCATACATAGGCAAAATTATAAAAGCAAGATATTGTTTCCTTACCACTTCAGGTAATTAAGAGTGTTACTGTCTTGTACACATTAATTTTTGCTTACTCGATGTCAAGTGTAACTGATTAGTTACTGACATATATAAACGTGCGCAGCGACCATTACATTCTGCTAATCATTCAAGTTGATGATGCAAGAGTTGACATCCTCGACTCATTGCATTGGCCCGAAGAGAGGTACCAACCAATTATGGATGTCCTCCAAAGGTATTTTCTATCGTACTATATCAGTCTCTCTAATTTGTTCAATTCCTGAGATATCAATTAACTAATTAATAACTCATTTATTAATTTGTTTGCCGGGCAGCATTTGAAAAGAATTCAGAAAGAGGACAACAGGTGAATGGAAAGAGGAGCTTAGTTTTTATCCTGACAAGGTAAGTAGTACGAGCTAGGTTCGCGCATCTTTTTAATTCAAATTTCAATACCATCATACCATGCTTGATTACTATTTGATTGAAATCTATTCTCGTAAAGAACTGCGAGAGGCAGCTACCGGGGACCAATTTGTGTGGATACTTCGTGTGCCAGTGGATTCGCCAGGAGGTCAGTGAGCGGAACCCACAGAAATTTCTAGACGTAAGTGAACAAAATATATTCACAGTTTTATTTTATTACCATCAATTGTGTTGAGTGTCTAATTTCTGTTATGATGATTCATATTCGCATTGTTCTCCTTTTATAGATAGATAGCATGCGGAGGAACCTGGAACTAAAGGACAGCTTTCGACCAATTCAAGAGGAAATTGCGGGATTTTTGGTCGACTATGTCATTAACCCAAAGGGAAAATACAATTTTTAACTCAAAGGGAAAATACAATGCCGTCGACTAGTCCCGGTCGACCTCTATGTAATTAGTACACGGGCTCGAGTCCCGGTTGTAATTAATCGAATAGACGGGCTCTATTTCCGGTTGTAATCGAATAGACGGGATCTAGTCCCGGTTATAATCGAATAGACGGGCTCTAGTCCCGGTCGATTTATCATAAATATTTCTTTTATGAATATTTTGATATGCTATATTTATTTTTCTGATTTGTAATTAATTAATTAACCTTATATATACAACCCTAAACCCTAAACCCTGGAGAAACAAAAAAGTCAGAGTCCGCCACGTGGGGACCCTCTTGTCCCGGGTCGTATTACGGCCCGGTACAAGAAGTCCTCAGCCAGGCGCTCTGCCTCGGCCCCCACGTGGACCTCTCTTGTACCGGGCCGTAAGCCAACCGGTACGAGAAGGGGAGCCCTCTAGTCCCGATTTTCACGTCCCGGGTGGCCAACCGGTACCAAAGGGCCTTACCACCCGGGACGAGAGGCCTTGTTTCCACTAGTGTTGCCACTGGCCGGAGGAGAAGAGTAGATAGGCGATGGCACCAGGAGGCATACATGGCGGCGTGGGGATGTGAGGGCATGCAGCTAGACGTGATCGATCTTAACCTCTCGTATATTTACTATCGAGAGGAAACCAATGAGACGACGACTCACGTCGTGCGTACAGCAGGTCCTTTTTCTCATGATGATTCATCTGACGGTTGTGGACATATTATGCGCTTAATCGGATGGGTGAAAACGTTTAACTTCCTAGGATTAACGTGATGCTTTCTACGGTGCCTCCAATTAGTAAATATAAGATATAAGATAGAAACATGTTCAGACTTATTAGTTTCCCACGGTTAATTTCTTTGGTAGGAGTATTATTTTGTGCAAAATTGTCAGTTAAACAATAGAACACAACGAGTGTATTTCTTTGGTTATTTTTTGGCAAAACAATAAACCTTTTATATTCACTACTTCCACGGTTATTGTTTGCACCAAAAGCACCGGTACCCAAGATCCATAATTACTTTCCGAAAAGCTTAAAGATTTTATATTTAGCAAGGGAGGAAGTTGTAAATAGATAGATAGATGCACCATGAATTGTAGTTCTGTACAAGCTAACATCTACGCTTTGCAAAACCTTCGATCCTTTGCTTTTTTGACAAAAATATTACCGCGTCACGCTGATAACTATGTGTCTCCTTAAGGAGAATCCCAGAAATTCGCTCCACCCAGGAATTTCTGGTTGCTGACATCGTTAGCTGTCAGCCTAGCCATCGGGCTACTTCCCGATGTAAATGGCACGGATAATTTTCGTTCCGAATTTGCGTACGATTTTAAGAATATGCTAAGCAATTGTAGAAATCCAACGGATGCGGATTGTCTGCATTTTTTCACAGATTATTCGACTTTCTTAATTAGGATAATCCGATTAGAATAGCTCAACCGGTTGGCCCGATACACAATTAGTTCATTAACTTAATTAATTTGATGACTGTCTTTAATTAATTTGATGACTATCTTTAATTAATTTGATGACTGTCTTTATATGTAATTTAACCCTAAAAAGCTCAGTTAGCTGTGTAGAGGGCTCTCCTTCTTTCCCCAACCCTAACCGCTCCCGTGTGGGCGCCGCCGCGCCTGCACCGGGGTGCCGCCGCCCCCCTGCCAAGGCCGCCCCCGCCTCCCCCTCCCCTCCGCCGCCGCCGGCGAAGACGCCTGGGCAAAGCCTGGGCGGCCGGCGGCGGAGGGTTTTCTTCTCAATCGGTGGGGATCCCATGGAGGCGGCGGGGCTTCGTCGGATCGCCGGTGGTGGGGGATTGAGATCTGCTAGGGATGCTGGAGACGCCGTCCGGATGGTGGAGGCGGCGTCGCGTCGGAATAAGGGTGCTGGAACTCAATCCCCATCTCGGCAAGGCCACTTGTGGCGGCGCCGGCGAGCTGTTGGCCTGGTTTCCTCTCAGATCTGCGGATTTGGAGAGGGTGGTCTCTCCGGGCGTGGTCGTTTTTCGACTCTGCCGTGGAGCTTCGGGAGTCTGTTCGGGAGTCGGAGGGCTGCTGATGCTATTGTCTTCCCCTCGGCCGGCCGTGGTGGCGAGGGAGTGGAAGGGGATGGTACAACCGCCTTCCTCGTTAGGGTTGTTTATGTTCTTTTTTTGAGATGCGACTGTCTCGTCTTGAAGCTTCTTCCGGCCGGCCGTGGTGGCGAGGGGAGGAGGCGGCTCGACGTGGCGTCGATGGTTGGGACCTACTGCTCGGGGATCTTGGATTGGAGGTACTGCCTGGTCTTCCCCATCTCCTGCCTGCCCGATGGTCTGAAAAAGGTTCTTAGCTCTCACCCTGTGGGGTGGGCAGTCCTGCGGTGTTCAAAGCCCAATGTGGCGAATGTGGCGGCGGTGACTCGATGGTGTCTGAAGACGTGCTGCTTCTGGGTCCGGTCCCTGTACTTGGTTGGTGACGATGAGGACGATGGGCTTGATTGCGATTTGGAAGTACGGTGTGTGGTCTTCTGGGTCCATATTGTATTTTCCGTTTTTTGTGGAGTCGTTTGTAATCGGTTTCACCATTGTTGAAATTCCATCAGTTGTTATCTCAAAAAAAAATTAACCCTAATGTAATCACGTCGTAATCAGGCCGAAGGTGAGCACTCTCTTTTGTAGATGTATGTTCCGTCCGCAATCAGTTTGTGCTGTTTGTCAAATGTACAAATCTCTCGTCATACTAGCAAAACAAAAGAGGGAGACACAACTGGACGAATGTCATGATGTCATGTTGAGAAGTTAAAGAGTTGGTATCGCCTCCTGCTTTTTTATTTTTAATAAAAAACTGAAACATGACGTTTACTTAAGTGTTGTTACATAAGTACTATATATAAAGGCTGGAAAGGATCACCCCAGCTCCGCAGTGTCCACGTCGCCTTTTAACCACGATCGTCTGATCAGCGCGATCCGACGGCCACGAAACCGCCACACCACCCCCACACGTTGTACTGTTCACGCTACAGTACACGGCTGATTTTCTACCAATCGCACGCTGCCACGTCTACCGGTCTCCAGCCGGTGAGACCTCACCATTTCGCAAAAAGAAACTCCCAGCTCAAGAAAATTGATCCGCAGTCCACAGTTTTACGAGAAGGACTTATTAGAAATTTCAGGAAAACAGAAGGACTTTTCTGAAAAAGCGTCAACGAATCCCCTCCCTCTCTTCTCTCCCGCGTGACCCCGCCGTCGTCGGCGCCGCCGACGCGCGCCGTCGCCCTTACGCTCATCCCCGCTCAAATCCGAGCACACAGAGAGCTAATCCGCCACGCCCTCTCCTTCCTCGCCGCAGATCGGCTACTGAGTCGCACGACTCGCGCCGGAATCACCGCCGCCTTGGGTTTGCCGCGTCCGCCGCGTTCAGTGGCCGCCGGCGCCGCTCCGGTGACCCAGACGCAGCGGCGCCGCCGCCTGCGGCCACCCCGGCTTCGCGCGCTTCCCAGAACACGGTGGTGCGCCGCCGTCGTCGCCGTGGGAGGCTCTCCCCTTGCTGACGTCACACCAACGTCACGCTGGGCCCAACACGTTTAAAAAAAACAGAAACAGAAAATGCAAACATTTTTACAAATAACCATCCTCTATATAAAAAAATATATCAAAATGACTAAAAAAACAAAAAACTATTTATAACAAAAAAAGAAACATGTTTGAATATTTTGTATTGGTCAATATTTGGAAAAAATTGTGAGAAAAACACAAACATATTAGAGCATTTAAATCCAAATTTCAAATTTGAGTCTTCTCAAATTTTAGCATTCTTTCAAATCTAATCATTTTACAAACGTGAAAACAATTCAAATCGTTAAAATTTCCCAATTTGACCAATTTTAAAATATGAACATTTTTTTAAAACGCAAACTTTTTAAAAATTCCAATAATTTTCAACCATACTGAAACATTCTAATTCAAAATCCAAATTTCAGTACTTTACAATTTTAAAAGTCTTTCACAACTAACATTTTACAAACGTGACAATAATTCAAATCTTAATAACTTTCCAATTTGAACAAATTTTGGAAAAACAAAAAACTATTTATAACAAAAAAAGAGACATGTTTGAATATTTTGTATTGGTCAATATTTGGAAACATTTGTGAGAAAAACACAAACATATTAGAGCATTTAAATCCAAATTTCAAATTTGAGTCTTCTCAAATTTTAGCATTCTTTCAAATCTAATCATTTTACAAACGTGAAAACAATTCAAATCGTTAAAATTCCCCAATTTCACCAATTTTAAAATATGAACATTTTTTTCAAAACGCTAACTTTTTAAAAATTCCAATAATTTTCAACCATACTGAAACATTCTAATTCAAAATCCAAATTTCAGTACTTTACAATTTTAAAAGTCTTTCACAACTAACATTTTTCAAACGTGACAATAATCCAAATCTTAATAACTTTCCAATTTGAACATATTTTGAAACCTAAACATTTTAAAAATCATAAAACTAACTATTTATGACAAAAAAAACAAAATCATGTTTGAAAATTCCAAATTTGTCAACATTTGCTAAAAAATTAAGGATAAATATAACCATATATTGGAGCATTTCAATCCAAATTTCAAATTTGAGCCCACCAAAAAAATTAAAATTCTTTCAAATCTGATCATTTTATGAACGTTAACAGAATTCAAACGTTAATACATTTCAACTAAACCAATTTTTAAAATCTAAACATTTTTAAAACGTAATTTTTTTTTGAATCACAACAATTTTCAAATTTGAGCAATCTCTAAAATCCGTCCATTTTTAAAACGACAACTTTTTTGAATTCCAGTAATTTCCAAACTTAAACAATTTTAGAATGTCGACCTTTTCAAATTCGAATTTTAACACACGTGCGCGGCGTTTGCCGCCCTTAGTTGCCTAGTACATCCTTTAAGGTGTAATCAACGATCTTCTCATTGGTCTAACTTTTGAACCATTAATCACTCTCTTTTGTTTGGATAATTTATTTTTAATATTGTTTGGAATGGTGAAAAATAATGTTTTTTGCGCGTATCTATCTAATAATATTTGTCCTTTTTTGTCCCAATTCGCTCCTTTTCTGATCCCAATCCGATATAATCCGTGTTCAAATCCGCATCCGGTTATGCGCTCCGTTCCAAATCTGACAAGAAAAATATGGTAAAGGATATGGAGAGAGTATTATCCGATCCGTTTACATCCTAACTGCCATGTCCTCACCTTCTGTCCTTTGCTGATTCCTGTTATTTTCCCTTCTGCAGCGATTTTATTAGGAGAGAACTAGGCGTCCCCCGGGGATCTGGGGAAAAGATCACCCGGGTCCTCCTGCTGACACCTGTCCCCTGTCTGACCCCCAAATCCCACTAAATCCCGCTTTTGCTACGGTGTAGCAAATAATCGCCCGCTTTTGCTCCTATGTAGCAAAAAACGGTTCGCCTAGAAAATACAGAAAAATAGAAGACTGACTTCGCCGGAGACCTCACCGGAGACCTCGCCGGAGATTTTGTAGCAACAAAAAGTTGCTATTGTAGCAAAATCGTCCCACTTTTGCTGCATTGTAGGAAAAAACGGTGCGTACACAGAACATGAAAGGAAAATTCTGGCCTCGCCGGAGACCTCACCGGATACCTCGCCGGACACGTGGTAGCAAAAAGTTTATGCTATTGTAGCAACAAAAAAGTTCGATTGTAGCAAAATCAACTTCGCCGGAGACATCGCCGGAGACTCTCGCCGGAGACATCGCCGGAGACCTCGCCGGAGATATAGTAGCAAATTTTTTGATCTATTGTAGCAAAACCAGATAACAATAGTAGCAAATTTTTTGATCTATTGTAGCAAAATCAACTTCGCCGGAGACATCGCCGGAGACTCTCGCCGGAGACATCGCCGGAGACCTCGCCGGAGATATAGTAGCAAATTTTTTGATCTATTGTAGCAAAACCAGATAACAATAGTAGCAAATTTTTTGATCTATTGTAGCAAAATCAACTTCGCCGGAGACATCGCCGGAGACCTCGCCGGAGATATAGTAGCAAATTTTTTGATCTATTGTAGCAAAACCAGATAACAATAGTAGCAAATTTTTTGATCTATTGTAGCAAAATCAACTTCGCCGGAGACATCGCCGGAGACTCTCGCCGGAGACATCGCCGGAGACCTCGCCGGAGATATAGTAGCAAATTTTTTGATCTATTGTAGCAAAACCAGATAACAATAGTAGCAAATTTTTTGATCTATTGTAGCAAAATCAACTTCGTCGGAGACATCGCCGGAGACTCTCGCCGGAGACATCGCCGGAGACCTCGCCGGAGATATATAGTAGCAAATTTTTTGATCTATTGTAGCAAAACCAGATAACAAATAATAGCAAAAATAAAGTTATATTGCTACATGTGGCAAAAAATGAGACTTTTTTTTTGCTACCGTAGCAAAAACGGGCTCTGGGGGACTATTTTTTGGACCGAAAAGTTTTTGCTACATGTAGCAAAAATCGGGATATTTTTTTGCTACCGTAGCAAAAGCGGGATTGTGGACAGAAAAGAGGGGACACGTGGTTGGTGGGGGACCCGGAGGATGGGAAGCTCGGATCCCCGGGTGACTACTATACTTTTCCATTTTATTAGTCCCTGATTAACATGGTACGAACATTTTACCGTAAATATATTTCATCGCCAGATCATTTTTACACTGGAATTGTGATAATCGTGCCAACCGCATATGCATCCGCATTCAGTGCTGCCTGTAGGCAACGAAGCGCGCGAGGTGCCGCAGCGGCTGTGTGCGGGCACGGTCGAACCGGTCAAGCTCTGCCTCAGCCCTCGCCACAAGCTCGGCGGCGTAGGCGCGCGCCCCGTCGACGCCCATCAGCTTCGGGTACGTCGCCTTGTCCGTCGCCAGGTCCTTCCCGGCCGTCTTCCCCAGCTGCTCCGACGTGCGCGTCACGTCCAGCACGTCGTCGACCACCTGGAACAGCAGCCCGACGTAGCGCGCATACCGCCGGATGCCCTCGATCTCCTCCTCGGCGCCTCCGCCGACGATGGCGCCGCACACCGCCGCGGCCTCCAGTAGCCGCGCCGTCTTGTGCACGTGGATGTACTCCAGCGTGGCCAGGCCGACGTCCGCGCCCTCGCTGGCGATGTCCACGACCTGCCCCGCCGCCAGCCCGCCCGCGCCCACGGCGTTCGCGAGCTCCGCCACGGCGCGGAGCGCGCGGTCGGCCGGCACGCCGTGCTCCGCGCAGCCCCGGGCGACGTGCTCGAACGAGAGGGCCAGGAGCGCGTCCCCCGCGAGCAGCGCGGTGCTGACGCCGAAGGCGACGTGGTTCGTGGGGCAGCCGCGCCGGAGGTCGTCGTCGTCCATGCACGGGAGGTCGTCGTGGATGAGCGACATGGTGTGGACCATCTCGACGGCGCAGGCCACCGGGGTGGCGGCGGCCTCGTCGCCGCCCACTAGCTCGCACGCGGCGAGCGCGAGCATGGGGCGCACGCGCTTGCCGCCCGCGAGGAGCGAGTAGCGCATGGACTCGTGAAGGCGCTCGGGTTGTCCGAGCGGCAGGGCGCGGTCGAGGGCCTCGTTCACGGTCACGGCCTTGGACGCCATGTACAGCTCGAGGCTGAAAGGATCCTCGTCCTGTAACACGACGGGGATGGTAGTAGCAGTTTTGCTCGTCGGAGCCGTCACAGCGCACCGTACGTCGGGGGTGGAATGCCTAGCATGAATTGAAGTGTTTCTTGGAGAAATATGGAGCTTGAGACTAGGCAACGGGGTGGCATGGTGGACGAGAAAGGGTGCGACCTTGGCCATTGGGCGAGCAGAGAGTGTAGGGGTGCACTGTGGCAAAGGACACTCGTTGCCGTCGTAGATGTGTCGTATAAATAGGGAAAACTAGTAGGGTAAAAACCTTCATTTTTAAATTAAAGATGTATAATATAAATTCTCTTAATGTTTACGAGGGAAAAAACGTTGATGAATCCTTAATGTTTTCCAAACAACAGATGGGTATTTGCTGAGATCAAATTAACTTTGATATATGTACTAACTTGGTGAGATGGAGACCGGGAGGATCTTCCGAGAGATGGATACCTTGTTTGTTCCTCGCGGATGATTTTATTGTTTCTCATTGTCTTCTCATTGTACGATTCGAAGTAACTAATTAGCTGTCAGCAAACGAAGATGCCCCGTGGAGAGGAATCATATTCCTTCGGGAGCAGTTCTGGAACTATATGACAAAAATTTGTCTATTTTGTTTTCTTTCGGAGCCTGGATACCCCGAATCTGTTTTTTGAATCATGTGGCCTTACCTCAGTTGCCTTTTTTGCTCCATTTTTCTTTAAGTACAAGGTCATGGCAGATGACAGGATAGCAAATTAAACTACTAGTCAAAGAAATCTTAGGGAGATAGTTTGATTACACAAAATTGGAGAAACATTCATATTGCTCTTGAAGTGTAACATGGGTACAAGTCCTAGGTGATCTAGCGTACTTTTTTTTTTGGCCAAAAATGGCCCCTGGACGTAACTAATAACTTATAGGGCCTCTCCACGGACTATTTTCAAATATGACCCCTTGGTTTGGCGCCAAATGAGAATGGCACCAAAGGTTGTGCAGTTCGACGTCAAGAAATTCATACGCCGAAGTGAGGTCGGCGCTCGGTCCGAACTAGGTCAGCGTCAAGCTCCATGGCGCCGAGCTTCCTGAGCGTCCAGATGCCAAAAACAAGTTGGTGCCGTGCCAACTTACACAAGTTTGGTCCCATTATCATTGGCACGAGGGGCCAGATTTGAAAATAGTTCCGTGGAGGGGCCATATAAGTCATTAGTTTTAACAAAGGGTCAGATTTGCCAAAAAATACTGATCTAAGTGCAGGCCTAACACTAAGTATAGATCAGTGTAAATAACCAAGAACCTGAATGCTCAGAGAGTTTTTGTATAGTCCATAATGCACCGTGAACTCTCACACTCATATGTGTTCTTTGAATCTCACACCGTGGCGCTCCCTCACGTAATTTGGACCGATGGTTTCTGGTCCAACGGACATGATCGCCGCCCCGCAGTTCCAACCGCTAGAGTGCGCCTCTACGGCTGTACCCCCAGTCACCACGCCAGTCCTCGCGGCTTCAGCCGCCTCCGGCACCACCCTCTCTTGGCTCCTCCTCCGACAACCTCCCAGAATCAGCCCATAGCCCCCGCTCGTCGATCCTGTGCCGGCATATGTACCACGCCCACGCAGCTCGATGACCCGCTTGTCGTCCCAGGTTAGCATCCTCCCCCTTGTGGTAAACGTGTGATGTGTGAATGTTGTAACCGTCGAGTGGCGGGATTCGTTGCAGGAATAGACCCGCAAAGGTGGAGGAGGCGGTGGCAGGCTTCGTCACCGGCAAGCACGAGCCCACAGAGCCACCGAAGTACCCCACTGAAAGAGCATATTTTTTATCCCCTTGGTGTTTTGTGTGTTAGGCAACAACACTAGGATATATCTAATATGATGTTAAGTGGTGCAGGAATCAAAAGAAATATTTACACTTTGCATCGAAACACTTGACAAGAAAAAGGAGTTTGCAATGAGTCTGTCCAGTCCGGAGTCTCCGGCCTCAGGGGTGCTCAGGGGCCGGAGTCTCCGGCCAGTCGAGTTTTGGAGCGAAGAGCTCCACAGGACGGCAGCCTCGGATGGGGGGTCCGGAGTCGGTCCGGAGGAACCCCGGAGTCTCCGCCCTAGGCCGGAGTCTCCGCCCCCTCTGGGTCCGGAGTCTTCGGCCAATCAAGTTTTGGAGCGAAGATCTCCACAGGACGGCAGGCTCGGATGGGGGGTCCGGAGTCGGTCCGGAGGAACCCCGGAGTCTCCGCCCCCTCTGGGTTCGGAGTCTCCGCCCTGGCCGGAGTCTCCGGCCCTCCAGGACCGGAGTCTTCGGTGAACGTGGACTGCAACGGCTACATTTCTGGGAGGGGTATAAATACCCCTCCACCTATCTCCAGCCAGCTAGCTCGCCCAACATTGAAGTCCACCATTATTGCAAGCTCAAGAATCACTAGATCTCCCAATCCCTCCACCCAAACTCGTTGATCTTTGGAGGATTGAAGGAGAAGGCCCGGATCTACATCTTTACCAAGCCGATTTACATTTCCCCCTCATTCACTTGAGGGACCATTTGCTAGGGTTTCCATTGGGAAAACCTAGCCCCTTGTTGTACTTACTTGTTGTTCTTGTGACAGATTGTAGCCGTTCGGGAGCCCCCAATCCAGTCGTGGGCTGTGCCTCGGATTGTTGTTGTAATGGCTCCGTACTCCGCCTTGAAGGTTTCCGATAGTTGAAGGTGAACCAATCCTTTGTGGTGCGGTTCATCGGAGAAGAAGGTGAAGCCTTTGTGGCTGTTGAACCACTGTGTTGGTTCACACCTCTCCAACGAGATGTACTCCCCTAAAAAGGAGGAAATCGGGAATACATCCGTGTCTCCGCGTGCTTTCACTTCGGTTACTTCTATCCTTGTTTACCGCCTTTACCTAGTGTATCTTGCTTAGTTGCTAGCTTGTCATATAGGTAAATTCACAGTAGTTGCATATCTAGAGAATTTACCTTTTATGTCAAGCCTAAATTGAAAAAGAGCTAAAATTTGAAGTAGCGCCTATTCACCCCCCCCCTCTAGGTGTCATACGATCCTTTCAATTGGTATCAGAGCCTCGGCTCTCTTGTTGGGCTTAACCGCCTAAGAGAAGTATGACACAAGGTGAGGTGACCCCGCCGGAAGGGCAAGGCACGGCGGCATCCATGGCCGATCTCAATACGATGGAAACATCATTGAGATCGTTCATGGATACCCAACTTGGTGAGATACGTGACTTGCTCACAAAACTCGCAAGTGCCAAGGCCCCTTCGGTGGAGACTATCCCTCTAGAGGATGAGAAACCTCTCAAGTCCGACACGGGTGATTCCGGGGATGGAAAAGGGAAAAAGATGGGGGTGAAGAAACCGAAACCGATCCTAAGAAATCTCCCCCATCCATAACCAAGCCGTTAGGTGGGAAGACCGAGTCGTATCATGAGGTCTCTCCTCTTGGTGTCTACTCTCCCGACCCACCTATCCTTCACCCTCGCATAAATACCTTAGGTCTTCCTCCTAAGCTTAATGCATTGGCTTTTACTAGTTGGCAACACTCAATGAAATCTCATATCAACAGTGCCTCCATCGAGCTTTGGAGGATTGTGCGAGTGGGATTCAAGGCCGTAGATCCAAACAACTTGACAAGAAGAGAGGTGGTTGATGCTCAACTCAATGCCTCCGCTCTTCACATGCTTGAACTTGCCGTTGGAGATAATGGTATGCATCACATTCAACATGTCACCACCACCAAAGAAGCTTGGGATTGTCTTCAGGAGGTGTTCCTTGGAAATGAAAGCATGAAGAGGAATAGATTTGATGCCTTGACCAATGATGTCGAAGGCTTCTACATGCTTGATAGTGAAACTCATGAGGAGATGTATTGAAGACTCAAGATTCTTGCCAAAGCCTTTTATAATATTGGGGCAACCTATGTGGATGATGCTTGGATCAAGAGGAAGTATGTGAATGCTCTAATGCCCTTCGAGCCCATTGAATTGAAGGCTATACAAGGAATACACAACTATCTTGCAATGTCATCCAATGAAGTTATGCAAGAAGTGCAAGCCTCCAAGGTTGCTACCAAGAACGCTCAAGACAATCTTGCTAGGGCCATGGGAATGAAACAAGGTCCATCTCTTGCTTTGAAGGCCAAAGTGGTGAGCCTTGATGATAGTGTGGAAATTGAAGAATGCCCAAGCAACATGATTCCCGATGATCTCCAACAAGCCTACCATGAGCACTTGGCCCTTGCGTCAAGAGCATTTTGGCATGATCCGGCCAAGGTAAAGGCTCAAGTTGATCTAAAGAACAATCCGAGCGGGAAGAAGGAGTTTGCATCCAAGACGAAGACATGCTTCAATTGTCATCACAAGTATCACTTCATCAAAGATTGCCCTTATGAGAATATAGAAGAACATGGTGGAAGGCTTATACCCAAGGATCAATCAAAGTTGGTTCAAAAGAAGCCAATCATCAAGAGGAAGCCATTCTTCAAGAAAGCACCAAGAATTGTGTTGATGACTCAAGAAGAGTACCTTTCCGATGATTCCGACGAAGAAGAAGAACCCACTCGTGAGGTGGCCGTATTGGCCATTGTCTCAACTCCTTCATCTTCTCTCTTTGAATCCCCCAATGAGAACATCTCCAACAACAACAACGCTCGTTGCCTCATGGCAAAGGTCACCGAGGTATCATGATCCACCCCTAAGACTATGCATGAAATGGATGATGTCACGAGCCTTGCAATTAAGAAAGAACTTGTTGCTTTCGATACTTTTGTGACTAACTTGCAAGGTGAAGCCAAGAAGCATGTTGAGGCTCTCATGAGTCAACTTGGTAAGGCCGAAGACCTCCTTGAGGTCAAATGTCGCATTGAGAGAGAGGAATCTATCACTGTAGCATCCTTGAATGCCTCTCTTAAAGAAGAACATGACTATAGAGTTTCTCTTGAGGAGAGACTTGCGTCTCTTGATAGTACTAATGATGAAATAATCTCTAAAATCATTAAAGAAAGAGATATTGTTAATGCTAAATATAAAGTGACTAAAAAGGAGAAAGCCGAATTTGTGGTTGCTATTGCTAGACTCATTGGAGATATTGAGAAGCTTGACAAGGCTCACAAGGCCTTGGAAACGACTCACTCTCTTCTAGTCAAGTCTCATGAGCAACTACAAACTCAACTTTCTAAATCTAACTCACCTAGTACCTCTACTCCCTCTTGTGACCATGCAAATGTTATTGAGGAAAATGCTAGGTTGAAGGTTGAGCTTGCCAAGGTCGCTAGTGCCAAGACCTCTATTCCCAAAGGTAAAGAAAAGGTTGTTGCTCATGTAGTTGAGCAAAAGCAACGCAAATGGAAGGAGGGTCTTGCTTATGTAGCCAAGGCAAGGAACAAGAAGAGCAACAACAAGGAGAACAAGGCCAAGCCCGCACAAGCCAAGACATCCATTGCGGGTGGTAATGCCACTAGGGGCAAGACCACTCGTAGTGACTTTGCGGGGCATAACAACCCCAACTACATTCTTTATGTTGATTATTATGGGGATGTTTGTGCAAAATATGTTGGTCCTTATGATGGTTACATTGCTTATTCTATTTGGGTTCCCAAGACCCTTGTTGCTAACAAAAGAGGACCCATTGAGAAATGGGTACCTAAATCCAAGCAATGATTTCCTGTAGGACTATGCTTCCGGTGGGTCTAAATGGGTGGTTGATAGTGGATGCACTAGTCATATGACCGGAAGCAAGGAGATTATGACGGAGTTGGGACCAAATATAAATCACTCATCCGTCTCTTATGGTGATAAGTCAAGAGCTGAGGTAAAGGGCCTCGACAAGGTGGTAGTTGCAAAGGATATCACCCTTGTAAATGTCATGCTTGTCGAGTCACTCGGTTACAATCTTATGTCGGTTCGTGCACTTAATAAGATGAACTTTGATGTCCATTTTACTATTGATATGGTGGTACTCTTGAGGAGCAAGACTCTAAATGTCATGTTCGTTGGGTATGTTGAAAATGAGTTGTTTGTGGTGGACTTTTCGGGGTCAACCAACACTCAAGCAATATGCCTATTCGGAAAGGCCGACGTGGGGTGGTTGTGGCATCGCCGCTTGTCTCATGTCAACTTGAGAACTTTGCAAAGTCTTCACAAGGGTGGCCACATCCTTGGACTAAAAGAGAATGTTTCTTTTTCTAGAGATCGTCTTTGTAGGCCTTGTGTTGACGGAAAGATGCATGATTCTCCCCACTCAAGCAAGACCATCATCTCGTCAAAGAGGATATTGGAACTTCTTCATGTTGATCTCTTTGGTGCCGTTCCTCAACCGAGTCTTGGTGGGAAGAAGTATTGTTTGGTGATTGTTGATGACTATTCAAGATTTACTTGGGTTTATTTCTTCAAGTCGAAGGATGAGACTCAACAAGCCGTCATCGATTTCTCCAATGAAGTTCAACGTCAACACAATGTTCTCATATTGGCCATTAGAAGTGACAATGGCTCCGAGTTCAAGAACTACACCCTAAATGAGTTTCTTAGTGAAGAGGGAATTCGTCATCAATATTCCGCTGCATATACCCCTCAACAAAATGGTGTAGCCGAGAGGAAGAACCGGACTCTCATGGATATGGCAAGGTCCATGTTGGCGGACTTTAAGTCTCCACTCTTCTTGTGGGCCGAGGCCATCTCCACGGCGTGACACTCATCTAACCGGTTATTCTTTCGTGTTGGAAGAAAGGCGACTCCCTATGAAATGCTTGCCGGCAACAAGCCCACTATCTCCTACTACCGAGTGTTTGGTTGTAAGTGTTTCTATAAGATCAAAGGTGGTCGTTTATCTAAGTTTGAATCTAAAGCTTTAGAGGGTATTTTTGTTGGTTACGGTGCCGAATCCCACACTTATAGAGTCTACGACAAATCCTTAGGGAGAGTTGTGGAATCTTGTAGTGTGGAATTCGATGAGAATGACGGCTCCCAAGTGGCGCAGTTTCATGTTCGTGACGTAGATAATGAGGAACCTCAAGATGCAATAAGGAGAATGGGCGTTGGTTTCTTTCGCCCCGTTGAGATCCATCATGAGCGTCCTCAAGCAATTCAAGCAAGTCCAAGCTCCACTCAAGTGGAGATACCGTCATCACAAGTTGAACCGGCGCCAACCATGGAAGCACATGATGCACCAATCCAAGAACAAGTTCAAGACCCTCCTCAAGTTGACCAAGTTGCTATGCAAGAGCCAAGTACTCATATTGTTGAAGCTAGCCAAGGTCAAGACCAAGATCAACCCTTGATGCATGTAAAATGCATACATGAACTTTGCATTATTTTACTTATATTTCAATCATATTTGCATCATATAAGGGTTATATCATTGTTTTATAATGATTTTTGGGAATATTTCACAGTTTCCCTATTTTTCTGGAATTAACCCTGCGCAGGCAGAAAACCCTATTTTCCATGTTTTGATGTTTCAGGGACCCAAACGACGTCCAAATGACCTGCCAATTTACGAGCATCAATATTAGGAAGGAAGAAGACTTTGGAGCGAAGGAAGCAAACAAGCGGAGGCCCGAGGCCCAAAAGGGGGTAGCCCACACGGCCACAGTACCTGGCCGCGTGGGGCCCACCATCTGGAGCCTCGGAGCTCCGTTGCCGTCGATCTTTTCTCCACCGACTTCGTCTTGACCTAAAACCGACTATAAAAATAGTCCCCGAGGCCCTTCAGAAAGGAGGCGGCGGAGAAACACAAAACCAAGAAACAGGAGACAGAAGGCTGCCGCCAGAGAAGATCGGAGGGGGGAAACGCCGTCGGAATCACCTCCGGAGGGCTCCACCCGCCCTCCGGCGTGTTCATCATCAACATCTACAGCAAGATCTTCTCCACCATCATCTCCATGATGAAGGGGGAGTAGTCCACCCCCTGGACTTGGGTTTGTGGTGGTAACTTATGTATCTCTCCTCTCTTTGAGCTTCACTAATTAGTACCGTATGAGCTGCTGAACATGATTACGGTCATCTATGTAATTCCTATGGTGGATATTGTGGTGTGAGATGATATTTGTTATGCATTTACCGTTGTGTTGGATCTTTTATGACTTGTCATACTTTGGAGATATTCTATGATACATGTGATGGTTCAATTTATGTTTAATGCCTTGTTTATCGTGTCATGAGGTGATTGACACCACCAAGTGTAGATAGATGAGAGAGATGTGGTCATGCACACGAAATATGAATCATTACACTAGTGTTTAGAATATTGTCCATTATGAAGTATGATTGTCGGCCCAGTGGAAACCAGGGTACCACGGGCCGGCCTGCTCAGCCCTGCAGCGTTTTATTGAAGATTTCACCAAGTATGCTTGGTGAGCCTCGCGAGGAGATTTCCCTCGCGAGGGCCTTCTCCACCGAAGCAATTTCTGCTAAGGACAAGACGGTGGCCTCGAGAGGGTTCCTTCCCCTCAAGAGGCCTCTCCTACAACCAAAATACTGCTAAGTCAGGGTGCCGAGGCGCACCCCCTCGCGAGGTCCCTTCCAGAGGAAGACAACTCTGTCTCCCCGACAGAGCGCACATGGCCTCTGCGCCCGCCGCAGAGTGGCGCGCGCGTCTGCGCGCAGTGACGCCCGCGCCGCAGTTGCCTCTTTCGTGCTAAAGGTGGTCAACAAAGCAGCAACAAGCAAAGCGGACTACAAGGATTTCCATTTCCGTGCTAAGGGGACCGTGGTCCGCTACGTGCCAAGCCAACGTCACCGTGGGGCACGACGCAGAGCTCTGCAACGCAGGCTTATCGTCCTTGGACGGTGGCTTTGCCGCCACGAAGGACAAGCTCTCCTGCCATGGACCAAGTCCATGGACAGCCTCCCCGCCGTGCACTGTCCTCCTCCTCTGTCGCCATGTGGTTACCCTTCCCGCCCAAGGGCATTAAGGGAAGAGGTCCGGGGCTCGTATATAAGGAGGCAGTGTACGACATAGGAGAGGGATCGACTCATTCTCATCCACAACTCACTGGTTAGCAAGGAAGAGGAGCAAGTCTACTCCCACAGTAGTTCCACCATAGCTGTTGCTTGACCCTCGGCAAGCACCCTTTGTACTGTAAACTCTCCAAGCAGTGCAATACAGACAAGCAGGACGTAGGGCTCTTACATCTCACGATGGGCCTGAACCTGGGTAAAAGCTCGTGTGTTATCTCTGTCGTGATGTCCCTCAGCGAGCTCGCCGAGCATCGTCGCCGAGGTAGCTGAGGGTTCCTTGCTCGCGTGTTCAGCCCCTTACTCGTTCCTGGCATCATCGAGACGCACCCCTAGTTCCTGGGACTAGTCTCCGACAATGATGTATGTAGGTATGGGATGGCCGATGTGACAACGGCATATGTATTGAGTGACACAATACAGTCCAACATCCTTTATCTGGGGGTAAAAAGGAAGAAGTAAGATGTGGGAGTGACAGCAACCACGCTAGCCTTACGAGGGGTGACCTCGCAACACAAATGATTATTTTCTTCCAACTATGTGTTTTAGAACATGTAGCCGTCATAGAAGTTTACCACTAAAGCATGACAATTGTGTGTACTTTTTATCTATAACATGATAATCACCATAGATTGAGAGAGAGGACGAGTGAAAGCATGAACCCATGTCCATTGTTCCTATAAGAAACTCACACTTGAGCTTGTCCTCTTGCTGCATAGAGGATTGGGCTTTCTCTCTTTGAGAGCTGTCACTTGCTACTATTTATTTTCAGCATTGCAACCATACATCCAAAAATACCAAAAACACTTGCATCTTTCATTGTTTTATTTATCAAACTTGCTAACCAATACCTTCAGCTCCTCGTGGGTTCGACAACCTTTTCTAATTGAAAGGTACTACAATTGATCTCCTGCACTTGGGAGTCATCAACCCTCTCCTTCTATTATTGAAGATGTACATCAAGATGATCAAGGTCAACATTTTGGTCAAGACGAGGACTCAAATGATCAAGATGATCAAGTGATAATTCCTCGTATCAATAAGGATATCGAAACCCGTCTTAAAGCAAGAGTTAAAAGAGATTTGGAAATAAAGAGTCATCATCTTGAAGCTATCATTGGTGATTTAAGTCGCAATGTTACCACAAGACGTCAATTGGCAAGCTTTAGTGAGCATCAAGCACACATCTCCATGGTGGAACCAAAGAAAGTCTTTGAAGGTCTTGAAGACCTGGATTGGTTGGAAGCTATGCATGAAGAGCTCAATAACTTCAAGCGCAACAAAGTGTGGAATTTAGTTGAGAAGCCAAAAGATTGCCGCAATGTTATAGGCACAAAGTGGATATTCAAGAACAAGCAAGATGAACATGGAATGGTTGTGAGGAACAAGGCAAGATTGGTGGCTCAAGGGTACTGTCAAGTTGAAGGCATTGATTTTGGAGAGACATTTGCTCCCGTGGCTCGCCTTGAGTCCATCTGTATCCTTCTTGCATATGCATCCCATCATAACTTTAAATTGCAACAAATGGATGTGAAAAGTGATTTTCTTAATGGTCCTCTAAAGGAGTTGGTATATGTTAAGCAACCACCGGGATTTGAGGACCCAAACTTCCCTAACTATGTCTACAAGATTGATAAGGCGCTCTATGGTCTCAAACAAGTACCTCGTGCTTGGTATGAGCACCTAAGAGAGCTATTGCTAGACCGTGGATTTGAAGTGGGGCAAATCGATCCCACCCTCTTTACCAAGAGGGTTAAAGGGGAGCTTTTCATATGCCAACTCTATGTGGATGATATTATCTTTGGCTCAACTAACAAAGCTTTTAATGATGAATTTTCAAAACTTATGACCGATAGGTTTGAGATGTCCATGATGGGAGAGTTGAAGTTCTTTCTTGGTTTTGAGATCAAGCAATTGAGTGAAGGGACTTTCATTTCTCAAGCCAAGTACACCCAAGATATGCTCAAGAGGTTCAAGATGCAAGATGCTAAAGAGAAGAGGTTTCCTATGGACACCAAATGTCATCTTGAACTCAATCTAAAGGGTATTGATGTTGATCAAAAACTTTATCGCTCTATGATTGGTTCTTTGCTTTATCTTTGTGCATCTAGACCCGATATTGTGTTGAGCGTAGGGGTGTGTGCAAGGTATCAAGCGGCTCCTAAACAAAACCACATGAAGGCGCTCAATCGAATCCTTCGATATTTGGTTTATAGCCCAAGGTTTGGTTTGTGGTATCCTAAGGGATCCAACTTCTCACTTGCCGGTTACACGGACTCGGATTGGGCCGGTGATAAGGATGATAGGAAATCAACTTCCGTGGCATGGCAATTCCTTGGTAGGTCCTTGGTGAGTTGGTCTTCTAAGAAGCAAAATTGCATATCTCTCTCCACCGCCGAAGCCGAGTATGTGGCAGCCTCCAGTGCTTGCACCCAATTGCTATGGATGAGGCAAACTTTAAAGGAACATGGTGTCACTTGTGACAAAAAGTGCCTCTTTTGTGTGACAATCAAAGTACTATCAAGATTGCTCACAGCCCGGTGCAACACTCAAGGACGAAGCATATTGAGATTCATCATCATTTTATTCGGGATCATGTTGCTCGTGGTGATATTGAGCTTGGCTATATTCCAACCAAAGACCAACTTGCGGATATTTTCACGAAGCCTCTTGATGAAGCAAGATTCACTTATTTGAGGCATGAGCTAAATATCGTGGATTCAAAGAGCGTGGCTTGACTATCTTGCATACACACCTATTTCTTGACTATCTATTGGGTTTAGGTGTAGGCATGGACATAGGGGGAGTGCGGTCCTAATCCATTGTACTATCCCTCCCCCCCCCATTATGCCGATAGTAAGAACTCATTTTGCATCTCTAATTTCATTTTATGAATTGTGAGCTTAAATGACGAGTAGTGGCCGTGAACCCAAGATACATCTTCGTGGTGTCACACCACTAACTCATACATGGTGGCTTAGGCCACCGCTCTCTTCTTTGTGAAGAGTTGATCTTATGGAGTTTATTTGGATCTTATTGCCTATCCGTTGTTCTTTATGGAAAACACACTCACATGTTGGTTTTTATTGATTTATTTGCTTTTTACAAAGTTTGAGTGTGAAGTACCATTTTCAGTGACCTTGTGTCTAAACCTAAGCCCATCTTGTCTAAAACCTTGCTCCTCTTACAACATACATGTCCCCCACTTAAATTCTGGCATTTTTGGAGCAGTTGGGTCTGGAGACTCCGGTGTGTAGCTCCGGAGACTCCGGTTTGTCCAGAGTCTCCGCTCTAAACCTGGAAATCTCCGGCTCGTCCGGAGACTCTGGTCTCGGCGTTTTTCGCTTGGTTCCTAAAGGGGATCAGGGTGGGGAGTTGTCTCACAACTGAACGGATCGTATGGGCACCTAGAGGGGGGGGTGAATAGGTGCTACTCAAATTTTAGTTCTTTTTCAATTTAGGCTTGACACAAAGGTAAATTCTCTAGATATGCAACTAAGGTGAATTTACCTATATGTCAACTAGCAAGCTACACAAGATACAATATATAAAGGCAATAAAGGATAGAGGTAACCGAGAGTGGAGCACGCGGAGACACGGATGTAATTCCCGTAGTTCCTTCCTTTTTAGGGGAAGTACGTCTACGTTGGAGGGGTGTGGTTGCCACAAAGGCCTAACCAACGCCACAAAGGCTCACCCTATTCTCCGGTGCAAGCTTCCGCCACAAAGGCCTAGCTCACTTTCCACTAAGGGATTCCTCAAGGCGGAATCGGCCTTTACAATCTTGGGGCACGCATCCACAACCGAATTGGAGGCTCCCAAGCACAACACAATGCTGTGAAACAACAAGTAGCAATATATCAAATACACAAACAAGGTCTTGGGACACAAGGGAACCCAAGACACAAAGGGCCCTCAAGCAAATGAGAGGGGAAATCAAATCGCTTCGGTGAGGATGTAGAGGATGGTCTTCTCCTTCGATTCTCCAAAGATCAAGAGCTTTGGTGGGGTGAGGGAGGAGATCTACTTGCTTTGGTGAGCTCAACAATGGTGGTCTTCTTCTATCTTGGATGGCTACACGTTGGAGAAGAAGAGGGGGGTATATATACCCCCCCAAAATATCTGACCGTTGGCAGCCAGAAAGTCCGGCTATAGCCGGAGTTAAGTTCGGCTAAAGCCGGCCACACCGGCTAAAGCCGGCCTCAGACCGGCTATAGCCGGCCTGAAAAATCCGGCCCAGCCGGAAATAGCCGGACAAAAAGCCGGTTGAGTCCAGAGGCGCAGGACCCCTCTCGAAAACGTGCAGTCCGGCTATAGCCGGTCTGGGGACCGGCTAAAGCCGGCCTGACTGGCCCAACTTTGACTGAAACTTCTCCAGGAGCTTATTTCCACCATTTCCTCAATAATTTCCTTTGGATAAAGATACTTATCAAATATAACATATAAAACCCAATATCTTTGTGCAAGAATATTATAAAATCCTGCAAAGCATAATCACACATTAATAGATAATGTATTGTTAACAAACGCCAAAATCAATTAGGCGGGAAATGCTCTTTCAATCTCCCTCTTTTTGGTGTTTGATGACAATACACAATTTTGCATGTTTCAAACTATATAAAATATAGACGGAGCTCCCCCTTGCTATGTGTCTTATTTTGAATTTGTATTTGAATACAAAGACACATCAACAATAAGAACTCCCCCTAGATTTTATAATGTGATCCATATGTGCACAAGATATATAACATAGTTCAATACATAGTAGTAGATAGATAAGTTCAACCATGGGACACAAGCAAGCAAGCACGACAAAGAGCTTGTGACCCAACCAAATCCAAATGGAAAACCAAATCCAAATGGAAACACATGCAAATGGCAAAGAGCTTGTGACCCAACCAAATCCAAATGGAAAACCAAATCCAAATGGAAACACATGCAAATGGGACTTTCTCCCCCTTTGGCATCAAGACGCCAAAAAGGGAGACCACAAGATGCGATCACTCATCAACATCATCAAAGTCCTCATCATCTTCATCATCTTCTTGATCATCGTCTTCTTCCTCTTCATCATCATCGTCATCTCCTTCTTCCTCTTCTTCATCAATGGCTTCCTTGCCCTTGGAGGTGACTTCGGCTAACTCCTTCCAATCAAAGGTTGAGCCTTCATTCCACTTGCCAAAAGAAAAAGTGTCCTCGGATTGATCTTGCTCTTGGGACTCTTCTTCATGGCTAGCACCTTTGCCCTTCTCCACAGCCCTCAAACGAGTATCCAACTCTCTTTGCTTCTTGGAGATGTGCTTGCGGTCCACATAGTCCTTGTACTGAGTGTGACGCACATCATTGTTCATGCAAAAGAGAGCCCTCTGCCACCACTTGAGCTTCTTCATCTCTTGAGCCATTCCACCACTTGGTGGATCCGCATTCTTCCTCCTAGAGCCGGTAGCATAGATGTTGCCACCCATCACATCACTCGAAGAGGGATAAGCACTTGAGGTGCTAGACACCAAATGAGCGGTCTTCTTGTAGAGCTTGTTGGGCTTGTGCACTTCCAAGTCTTCATCAAGCAAATCTTCTTCAATCTCAAAATCTCCCTCAATGCCTCTGTCAATGATAAGCCTTATGATGAATGGAGCATAAGGAGGGATCTTCCTGTCAAGCATAGCAATCTTCATCTCCATGAAGATGAAGTACATCACATCAAGCTCCATCCCTTGACAATCTCTTCCGGCCTCGAAGACAAGCCGGGCATGGTGGAGCAAATGCACAAGACCACCTCTGGTAGAATCATTGTTGCCCCCACTTGGAGCAATGTTGGCACGGAACATCCGGAGCAAAATATCATAGAGGGGAAGGAGATTTGCAGTCTCTCCTGCTTTGCCCCCTGGACCATACAAGCACTGAATCTTCCCTTTGTTGTACTCCGTGGTATCAAGATGCAAATGGGCACCCCTAGGTCGATGAATGCCATCGAACCTATAGCCCAAAAGCTTCCCAAACCGAGACATGGTCGAGTACTTCCTCACTTCACCTGTCATCCAAGTGAAACCGACCTCATCCTGAGTATCAAACTCTAATGTGGCAAAGAACTGCTGAATCAGATAAGGGTTGTAGTCTTGCTTGAAGACCATCAGCTTGTGCAACCCTAGCTTCTCGGTGACCCAAAGAGCATCTTCAAAGTACTCATCTCTGGACAACGATGCAATATTGGTGACCTTCATGGGGCACACCTTTGTGCTCATGGACGCATATATCTGCTCAAAAATCCGCCGATGCTCTGACCGGTAGAATGAAGCACTGTCAATGTCCCTAGGCATTGAGTAGAATTTCTGCTCACGGAACTCCCGGTACTCTTGCTTGGACAGCTTCTTGAGGTCACTGACATTGGCAAACAGAGATTTCTTCTTACGTTCTTCCAATCTCTTCCTTTTCAGAGCAGCTGCCACACGAGCATCTTGATGCTCTTGACGGCGAGCAAGTGAGGGATCAACATATCTTGACCTCTTGGGTCGAGATCCACCTGCAAACAGCACATATGAAGAGAGCATATAGGATAAGCATGCATGCCAGAGGATCAAAGAACAATAGCATAAAAGGAAAAAATAGGACTATAATTGGTGATCTACACCGGCTATTTCCGGCCTTAGGCTGGCTTTAGCCGGTCAGGCCGGCTATAGCCGGTCTGACACCGGCAAAAGCCGGACCAGATGAACAAGCTGCGAAATCACAGGAGTAGGCCACCAAAACAAGTCTAGTACTTTCAATTTATGCAATGTAGGAAGGAAATCATGACCAAACAATCTCAGATGCACAAGGTCCCCCAAAAAAAATCACTAACCCTAACCCTAGGAAGAACTAGGGAGAGAGAGAGAGAGAGAGAGGTGAAGGAGGGAGGGTACCCTGGTCCATTGAGAGAGCGCCGGAGAGGAGGCCGGCCGAAGAGGAAGGGCTCCGGTGGCCGGAGGAGGTGAGAGACGGCGGCGGCGGTGGCGGGTCCAAGGAGGGGAGCACCAGCAAGAGATAGGTGTGGGGGTGGAATGAGAGAAAACCCTCAGCCCCCACACCCTAATGAGTGGGGCTCGAAATCCCCAGGCCGGCTATAGCCGGGGTGACCGGCTAAAGCCGGACACCGGCTATTTCCGGTGGAGGACCGGCTATAGCCGGTCTAGATGGCACAAAGTTGATGATTTTGAATTCTGGAAGTTCTGGGCATGCACAAGAGGATGAATTGGCTTTAGATAAGTGGGCTTAGGACAGAAAACAAGCATGGAGTGGTTCTCGGCACTTGGCATTGCAAAACACAAGAAAAACTTTGAGAAACCAATGCTAGTGCCTTCCCATTTCACGGATAGAGACAATGACAAGAAAGCTCAATGAAACTCAAATAAGATTTGCAAGGAATCAACTCTTCGAAAAGAAGAGGTCGGTGGCCGAGGCCACCATGTATGAGTGTCATGGCATTGGACCGCGAAGATATATCTTGGGTCCATAACCAATACTCGTCATTGAAGCTCATATATCACAAAAAATGATAGAAGGAGACCAATTTTGTCACTATTGGCATTATGGGGGAGGGATAGCCCAATTAATTAGGACCGCACTCCCCTATCTCCATGCCCACACCTAAACCAAACAAGCATTGAAAATAGGTGTATTTGCAAGATCCTCAAGCCACACTCCTTGAATCAATGATATTTAGCTCATTCCTCAAATATCCAAATCTTGCTTCATCAAGGGGCTTCGTGAATATGTCGGCAAGTTGATCCTTGGTGCTTACATATGCAAGCTCAATATCACCACGGGCAACATGATCCCTAATAAAATGATTCCGGATCTCAATATGCTTGGTTCTTGAATGTTGCACCGGATTATAGGCTATCTTGATAGCACTCTCATTGTCACATAAAAGAGGCACTTTGTCACAATTGACACCATATTCCTTTAAAGTTTGCCTCATCCATAACAATTGAGTGCATCCACTTGCGGCGGCAATATATTCGGCTTCGGCGGTGGAGAGAGATATACAATTTTGCTTCTTAGAAGACCAACACACCAAAGACCTACCAAGAAATTGGCAAGCTCCGGAGGTTGATTTCCTATCATCCTTGTCACCGGCCCAATCCGAATCAGTGAAGCCACAAAGAGAGAAATCCGAGCCTTTGGGATACCAAAGCCCATAAGTTGGGGTATGAACCAAATATCGAAAGATTCTCTTAACCGCCATAAGGTGGCTTTCTTTAGGAGCGGCTTGATACCTTGCACACACACCTACACTCAACACAATATCGGGTCTAGATGCGCAAAGGTAAAGCAAAGAACCGATCATAGAACGGTATACTTTTTGATCCACATCTTTACCATTGGGATCAAGCTCAAGATGACATTTTGTGGCCATTGGAGTGGCGTCCCCATTTAGTTCCTTCATCTTGAACCTCTTGAGCATGTCTTGGACATATTTGGCTTGATAAATAAAAGTCCCTTCTTTCAATTGCTTGATTTCAAAACCAAGAAAGAACTTCATTTCGCCCATCATAGACATCTCGAACCTATTGGTCATAAGCTTTGAAAATTCATCATTAAAAGCTTTGTTAGTAGAGCCAAAGATAATATCATCAACATATAGTTGGCATACGAAAAGCTCCCCATTGACCCTCTTAGTAAAAAGAGTAGGATCGATTTGCCCAACTTCAAACCCACGGTCTACCAACAACTCCCTAAGGTGCTCATACCACGCACGTGGGGCTTGTTTAAGGCCATAGAGTGCCTTATGGAGTTTGTAGACATGGTTAGGAAAGTTGAGATCCTCAAACCCCGGGGGTTGCTTAACATACACTTCCTCTTTCAATGGACCATTAAGAAATGCACTCTTAACATCCATTTGTTGCAACTTAAAATTATGATGAGTGGCATATGCAAGAAGGATACGGATGGACTCAAGACGAGCCACGGGAGCATAGGTCTCTCCAAAGTCAATGCCTTCAACTTGAGAGAAACCTTGAGCAACCAATCTTGCCTTGTTCCTCACAACAATTCCATGCTCATCTTGCTTGTTCTTGAATATCCACTTTGTGCCAATCACATTGCGGCACTCCTTTGGCTTCTCTACTAACACCCATACATTATTGCGCTTGAAGTTGTTGAGTTCTTCATGCATAGCATCCAACCAATCCGGATCTTCAAGTGCTTCAAATACTTTCTTGGGTTCAACCATGGAGATATAAGCATGATGAGAACTAAATTGTGCCAATTGACGCCGGGTTGACACTTTGCTTCTTAAATCTCCAATAACCCTCTCAAGGGTATGACCTTTAAGTTCCAAATCTCTTTCAACTCTTTTCTTGCGACGGGCTTCGATCTCCTCATTAGACCTTGGAGGAGTCTCTTGATCATCTTGATCATTTTGGTCCCCGTCTTGACCATCAAATTGACCTTGATCATTATTATCTTCATGAGTAGGTTGATCTTGGTCTTGTGAAGAATTGCCGGCGGTTGAGATAACCGGAGAGGATGGTGGTGCCCCTTCTTCTTCATGAAGGTCCTTGTCTTGTTCTTCGGTTGGTGCACTAGTTGCTTCCTTGGGAGGAGCTTGTTGAGCTTGTGAAGATGAAGGCTCCACTTGAGTAGAGCATAGTCCTTCCCGGTCGGCCACAAGGTGTCCCTCAATGGGGCGGAAAAATCCCACGCCCATTCTTCCTATGGCTTCTCGAGGTATTTCATCATCTACATCACAAGAAACAACATCTCGCCCCCCTTGGGAGCTATCATTCTCTTCGAATACCACACTACAAGATTCTTCAACACGTCCGGTGGACTTGTTGAAGACTCTATAAGTGTGGAATTCGGCACGGTAACCAACAAAAATACCTTCTATTGCTTTTGGATCAAATTTACCTAAACGAACTCCTTTTCTTTTAAAGAAACACTTACACCCGAAAACCCGGTAGTAGGAAATGTTGGGCTTGCTTCCGGTGAGTATTTCATATGGAGTCTTGTTTAGGCCTTTGCGGAGGAAGAGCCGGTTTGAAGAATGACAAGCCGTAGAGATAGCTTCGGCCCAAAAGTTGTATGGAGACTTAAACTCCGCCAACATGGACCTAGCCATATCCATAAGAGTCCGGTTCTTCCTTTCGGCTACACCATTTTGTTGAGGGGTATATGCAGCGGAATATTGATGACGAATCCCCTCATCACTAAGAAATCCATTTAAGGTGTAGTTCTTGAACTCCGAGCCATTGTCACTTCTTATTGCCAAAATAGTTTGCCCATGTTGACGTTCAACTTCCTTGGCAAAGTCGATGACGGTTTGTTGAGTCTCACTCTTATGCTTGAAGAAGTAAACCCAAGTATATCTTGAATAGTCATCAACAATCACCAAACAATATTTCTTCCCACCAAGACTTGCATGAGAGGGAGGACCAAAGAGATCCACATGAAGGAGCTCCAAGATCCTCTTGGAAGAAATGATAGTCTTGCTTGGGTGGGGAGAATCATGCATTTTTCCTAGAACGCAAGCCCTGCAAACACGATCTTTGGCAAAAGAAACATTTTCTTTTAGTCCGAGTATGTGGCCACCCTTGTGAAGGCTTTGCAAAGTTCTCATATTGACATGGGATAAACGGCGATGCCAAAGCCAACCCACATCGGCCTTTCCAAATAAACACATTGCACTTGTAGTGGTTTTCCCCGAAAAGTCCACCACATACAAGTTATTTTCAATGTGTCCAACGAAAGCGACCTTTAGAGACTTGCTCCACAAGAGTACCACAATTTCATTATCAATGAAGACGGCAAAGCCCATCTTACCAAGTGCACGAACTGAAAGTAAATTATAACCAAGGGTCTCAACAAGCATGACGTCCACAAGGGAAATATCCGGTGCGACCACCACCTTGCCAAGACCCAATACCTCGGATTGTGACATGTCTCCATAAGTGACGGTTATATGATTGTCATTTGGTCTCATCTCCGTCATAATCTTCTTGCTTCCGGTCATATGACTTGTGCATCCACTATCAAGCACCCATTTTGACCCACCGGAAGCATAGTCCTACAAGAGATCATTGCTTGGTTTTAGGTCCCCATTTTTCAATGGGTCCTCTTTTGTTAGCAACAAGGGTCTTTGGAACCCAAATAGACCAAGCAACATAACCATCATTTGGACCAACATATTTTGCATAAACATCACCATAATAATCACGAAATAAAACATAGTGAGGGTTAGCAATTCCCGCATGATCATCATGAGTGGCTTTGCCACCCACAATAGGATCCTTCTTTGCTTGTGCGGGCTTGGCCTTTTTCTTCTTGTTGTTCTTCTTCTTCTTCTTTGAGACGTAGCCAATCCCCGTTTTATCACCAAATGCCTTTTGCTTACTCAAAAGGTCATTCAAGTTTTTCTCACCTATGGGAATGGAGGACTTGGCAAGCTCATCTTTCAACCTAGCATTTTCTTTAATGACATTTGCATGATCACAAGTAGAAGTAGAAGAACTAGGCACATTATTCTTAGTCAATTGAATTTGAAGTTGTTCATGTGACTTGGTAAGAATAGAGTGTTCACTTTTCAAGGCCTTGTGAGCCTTGTCAAGATCTTCTAAATCCTTAACAAGTATATCATGACCAACACCAAATTCAACCTTTTCCTTTTTAAGCATTTTTACTTTAGCACGAGCATGGTCACGCTCTTTAGTGAGTTTGGAAACCACTTCATTATTTGCTTCCTCAATGGAATCGAGCTTCTCTTCAAGAGTTGCTCGTTCCTCTTGCTCTTCTTCAAGAGACTCGGTTAGTGAGGCAATATCTTGAGCATATTCTCTTTCAAGCCTCATTTGTTCATCTAGTTTTTCAAGAGTTTTACCATATTGGCTCAATAGACGTTCAAAGTGAATCTTATGAACACCATCTACACTAGACACATAATCATCAAAAGCAACAATTTCTTCCTTTACTCTAAGACTAGCAAGATCATTCAAGGAAGCATCATTTGTCTTAGAGGAAGAGAAGGATGTGGGTGATACCTCGGAAGACTTGGCCATAAGGCACTTGGCGTTCTTGACAAGAGAGTCCTCATTGGGGGATTCAAAGAGTGATGTGGAGGAGGTGGAGGTGGTTGCCATTGCGGCCATCTCACTAGTTGTGGTTTCTTCTTCATCACTCTCACTTGCGGAGTACTCTTCTTGAGTCAAGAACACAAACTTTGGTTGTCTCTTCTTTGGTCCACCCTTCTTCACAAATGGCTTCTTGGATGGTGACTTGGACTTGCTTTTGAAGATGAGCTTTCCACCATGGTCTTCTCTCTTCTCATAAGGGCACTCGGCAACGAAGTGAAATCTATCATTGCAATTGTAGCAAGTCCTCACCCTTTGACCATTGTTGTCATTCCTTTGATAGCCACTTGACTTGCTTCTTCTTTGATTGTCTTCTTTAGCCTTATGAGGATCAACCCAAAAGGTTTTTCCATAGAAGGCCATGTGCTCATTGTATTCATGTCTTATGTCCTCGGGACACATTTCAAGTCTTGCTTCAATACTTGCTTGAGAAGGAATCTCTTTCTCAACCACACTAGCCTTTAATACAAGATTGGAGCTTCTTTGCATTCCTATGGCACGAGCACGTGCATCCTCCGCATTTTGTGCGGCAACCTTGTAGGCTTGAATCTCTTGCATCACTTGATTTGAGGTCATCTCATTGAAGTTGTGCTTGCCTTGAACACTCTTCACATCCGCGGGCTCATATGGAGTAAGAGCAAGAATATACTTCATCTTGATCCACTCATCATCAATATGGTGAGCACCGAGGTTCTTGAAGGTGGTAGCGATAGCCTTGAGCCTTCTATACATCTCTTGATGGTCCTCACCATCCAACATGAAGAATCCTTCCGCTTGATTTGAGAAGGCCACATATCTTGTCTTCTTCATGCTCTCATTACCGACAAAGACATCGGAGAGTCCTTGCCAAGCTTCTTTGGCGGTGGAGAAATGTTGGATGTGAGGCAAGTCCTTGGACCCAACGGCGACTTGAATCATGTGGAGAGCGGTAGCATTGAGTTGGCTATCGACCGTCTCTCTTCTTGTCATGTTGTGGGGATCCACGGCCTTGAATCCTTCCTCAACGATCCTCCAAAGCTCGATGCAAGAACTGCGCATATGAGAGATCATTTGATATTGCCATTGACCAAAGTTTAATGCATCAAGCTTAGGCGGATCACCTCTATGGTTAATATGAGGATGAGGAACCGGCGGGTCGGGTGAATACCAATGCGGGTATTCACCTTTCCCGTCGGCCTTGGTGGAAGACTTAGCATCGCCATTTTTGTCGGCACCCTCCTCATCTATCCCCACATTCTCCACTTGTGGAGTAGCGGGTTTTTCCGGAGGTGGAGGAACATTAGCATTTTTAGCTTGCATGAGTTGCGCTATCATTTCACGCAACTCACCTACTTGAGATGTCATGGAAGCCATGGATGATTCCAAAGATTTGAACTCACCCATGGAAACTTGACCCGAGCCCTCACTCGGAGAGGTGTCCATACTCTTAGGCGGTTAAGCCCGAATAAAGAGCCGAGGCTCTGATACCAATTGAACGGATCGTATGGGCACCTAGAGGGGGGGGTGAATAGGTGCTACTCAAATTTTAGTTCTTTTTCAATTTAGGCTTGACACAAAGGTAAATTCTCTAGATATGCAACTAAGGTGAATTTACCTATATGTCAACTAGCAAGCTACACAAGATACAATATATAAAGGCAATAAAGGATAGAGGTAACCGAGAGTGGAGCACGCGGAGACACGGATGTAATTCCCGTAGTTCCTTCCTTTTTAGGGGAAGTACGTCTACGTTGGAGGGGTGTGGTTGCCACAAAGGCCTAACCAACGCCACAAAGGCTCACCCTATTCTCCGGTGCAAGCTTCCGCCACAAAGGCCTAGCTCACTTTCCACTAAGGGATTCCTCAAGGCGGAATCGGCCTTTACAATCTTGGGGCACGCATCCACAACCGAATTGGAGGCTCCCAAGCACAACACAATGCTGTGAAACAACAAGTAGCAATATATCAAATACACAAACAAGGTCTTGGGACACAAGGGAACCCAAGACACAAAGGGCCCTCAAGCAAATGAGAGGGGAAATCAAATCGCTTCGGTGAGGATGTAGAGGATGGTCTTCTCCTTCGATTCTCCAAAGATCAAGAGCTTTGGTGGGGTGAGGGAGGAGATCTACTTGCTTTGGTGAGCTCAACAATGGTGGTCTTCTTCTATCTTGGATGGCTACACGTTGGAGAAGAAGAGGGGGGTATATATACCCCCCCAAAATATCTGACCGTTGGCAGCCAGAAAGTCCGGCTATAGCCGGAGTTAAGTCCGGCTAAAGCCGGCCTCAGACCGGCTATAGCCGGCCTGAAAAATCCGGCCCAGCCGGAAATAGCCGGACAAAAAGCCGGTTGAGTCCAGAGGCGCAGGACCCCTCTCGAAAACGTGCAGTCCGGCTATAGCCGGTCTGGGGACCGGCTAAAGCCGGCCTGACTGGCCCAACTTTGACTGAAACTTCTCCAGGAGCTTATTTCCACCATTTCCTCAATAATTTCCTTTGGATAAAGATACTTATCAAATATAACATATAAAACCCAATATCTTTGTGCAAGAATATTATAAAATCCTGCAAAGCATAATCACACATTAATAGATAATGTATTGTTAACAAACGCCAAAATCAATTAGGCGGGAAATGCTCTTTCAACAACTCCTCACACACACCCGACCCCCAAACACCACCCAGTCGCCGCCGCTGCTCCAAGAACCGCCTCCGGCTGCTCCCCGTCGCCGGAATCCGCCGCGCCACCGGCCTCCTTCACCTCACCAACGCCGGGGACCTTCCTCCCCTCCGTTTGGACTCCACCATGAAGGACAAGGGTATTCCTCTCTCTCTCCTCTAGGGTTTCATCCTAGATGTAGTTTTGAGAGTAGATCCTGTGGTACTTCTTGGTGTAGAATCTATTTGTTGGCAATGTAAACTCTAGGAATTTGTTTGTGTCAATTTTTTCTCTCCGATTTGACCTAGGTCGGATTTTTCAGTCTCAGGCCGGAGACTCCGGTCCCTCCAGGCCGGAGACTCCGGTGTGGTCGGAGACTCCGCCCCCTTGAGACCGGAGACTCTGGTCTAGATCATGTCTGAAGGATTTTTTTTTCTCAAATGACTCCTTCTCTTTGGATTCCTTGGACATGTATGCTTACCTCAATGCTACCTATCTACTCTTTATTCACAGATACCAAAAGGTATTACAAGGCCGCATCCTCATCCTAAAAAATCAAGAAGCCGAAGATGAAGCTCCAAGGTAGAGACTACATGGTCTATGATGAAGCGAACGATAGGCAAGTGCAGCGTGGAGTTTTGGATCAACAGTGGGCTGCTGAGGCAAGAAGGGCTAGGCAGGAGGCTGCCCTCCTTCAAGAAGAAAGGGCCAAAAAGGCCAAGTTTGACAACTTGACCACCGTGAAGGACTTGAACAAGGAGGATTTTAGAACCACGAGGGCACAGAGGTTCTATGATATGCCCAACAACACAACAGATGGTCACTTTTGGAGAAAGGAGCAATAGCTCATTATGAAAGAAATCTATGCCAACTTGGACCCAAAAGCCCTTGTGTGCCCTAAAAAAACCGTTGAAGTTTGAAGTGTTGGCCAAGAAGCAATACTTTGTGGAGGCTCGTTGGGTTGCTAGAAAGCTAGGACTTGAGAAGCTCATTTCCACACAACAAAACTATGATATTGAGATGGTCCAACAATTCTTTGCCACTCTTGTGCTAGGAACAGAGGAGGACACCAAAATGACTTGGATGACGGGCCCTCTCAAGTGTAATGCAACTTTTGCAGAGTTTGGCAGATTTTGGGATATGAGTTCAAAGGAGCTTCCATTTCCGTTGGTCGAAGGATGCATGTTGAAGGGGTGGATTATGATAAGAAGTTACTTGCCCCTCTTTGTGCTAAAAAGGGTGCCATTGCTACCACCCGAGGACTCAAGCCCATCTACAATATCTTGATTCGCATGTTTCGTCGGAGCATTGCACCCCTAGCGGGTAATATGGATGCTATCCGTGGAGCTCTTGTCAACCTTATGTATCATACTCACAAGACATAATACCTTGCCGGGCCAAATTGTCATGGGTATGAGATTGATGTGATGGATTATATCAAGTGTGAGATCAACATTGCTATTCATGAGAAGAATAATCCTATGTATGCTCCCTATGTCATGAAGCTCATTCTCAACAAGGTCCCCCAACTCGATCAATCTCATTTCAAGCAACACAAATATGGGAACCTTCAAGTGCTGGCCATTCATACTACTCCCCAAGCCACTTATCAAGAGATAGAGGCGGAAGAAACTCCTAGGGCAAGACGGAAAAATGCCACTCCACCCTCTTGGAATCATGGTGGCAAGCAAAGAGTCAACAATGAGTTGAAGCATGTTTCTTGGTGGCAAAGGGCTATGATGTGCATGGGTGTTGCGGTGCACAAGGAAAATCATCAACAATATGTTACTAGCAAGAAGATCTTGTCCAACCAAGCCAAAATGATGAAGGAAATGCGCAAAACCAACAATGGTGGTACCACTCCTCCTCGCAAAGAAGGTGATCCCGTCACTCCGCCATCCGAAGCCACTCTCCCTCTTGAGGAGTGGAATGAGGATATATTTCCTTGGGATGATTATGCCGATGTGTCCTCCATGCCTTCCTCTTCTCGCGACACCGACAAGGCTCCTATGCGCTATGAAGAAAGTGATGATGAAGACGCAAGTGGGGAAGCAAGTGGGGAAGCAAGTGGAGATGATGATGATGCCGAGAGTGATGATGAGGAGGGTCGTGATGCCGACGATGATGAACACGATGGGTGATCGCCTTGGGTTCCGTTAGCATTGCTCTTTTTCTTTTTTTGGCGTTTCGATGCCAAAGGGGGAGAAGTAGTTCTACTAGGTTCTCTCGTGAGATTTGCATGGGTCGGACACAAGCATGCTCTTTTATCATTTCTTTGAAGCTTGTGTCCTTTTTATCTTTGTTGTTGAACTTATTTTCTTTTTATTCGTGTGAGACTATGTTTTATTCAGTGTGAGACATATGGATATTTCATATTATCTATGGTTGAGATGGTATCTATCTCTGTGATATATTATTGTGCATTGGTCTTTATTCTACATTATTATGCACAAGGTACGCTTCCATTCCTCTCAATCCATTATCTTAATATGTCTTTGTGTTTATAAAAATTTATCATGCTCAATATTTCTTGTGAGTTGCCACTTCTCTACATGTTGAGCATTTGTATTCAAATGCAAACTACTTATATGCACACATGTAGGGGCAGCCTCTCAAATACTTTGTGGAACATGTCGTTATTTGTTTTGTGCTATGTTGCAAATCCTAGTGTTGTCATCTAACACCAAAAAGGGGAGATTGAAAGAGCATATTTTATATCCCCTTGGTGTTTTGTGTGTTAGGCAACAACACTAGGATATATCTAATATGATGTTAAGTGGTGCGGGAATCAAAAGAAATATTTACACTTTGCATCGAAACACTTGACAAGAAAAAGGAGTTTGCAACGAGTCTGTCCAGTCCGGAGTCTCCGGCCTCAGGGGTGCTCAGGGGCCGGAGTCTCCGACCAGTCAAGTTTTGGAGCGAAGAGCTCCACAGGACGACAACCTCGGATGGGGGGTCCGGAGTCGGTCCGGAGGAACCCCGGAGTCTCCGCCCTAGGCCGGAGTCTCCGCCCCCTCTGGGTCCGGAGTCTCCGGCCAGTCAAGTTTTGGAGCGAAGAGCTCCACAGGACGGCAGCCTCGTATGGGGGGTTCGGAGTCGGTCCGGAGGAACCCCGGAGTCTCCGCCCCCTCTGGGTCCGGAGTCTCCGCCCCGACCGGAGTCTCCGGTCCTCCAGGACCGGAGTCTCCGGTGAAAGTGGACTGCAACGGCTACATTTCTGGGAGGGGTATAAATACCCCTTCACCTACCTCCAGCCAGCTAGCTCGCCCAACATTGAAGTCCACCATTATTGCAAGCTCAAGAATCACTAGATCTCCCAATCCCTCCACCCAAACTCGTTGATCTTTGGAGGATTGAAGGAGAAGGCCCGGATCTACATCTTCACCAAGCCGATTTACATTTTCCCCTCATTCACTTGAGGGACCATTTGCTAGGGTTTCCATTGGGAAAACCTAGCCCCTTGTTGTACTTACTTGTTATTCTTGTGACAGATTGTAGCCGTTCGGGAGCCCCCAATCCAGTTGTGGGTTGTGCCCTGGATTGTTGTTGTAAAGGCTCCGGACTCCGCCTTGAAGGTTTCCGATAGTTGAAGGTGAACCAATCCTTTGTGGTGCGGTTCATCGGAGAAGAAGGTGAAGCCTTTGTGGCTGTTGAACCATTGTGTTGGTTCACACCTTTCCAACGAGATGTACTCCCCTAAAAAGGAGGAACTCAGAATACATCCGTGTCTCCGCGTGCTTTCACTTCGGTTACTTATATCCTTATTTACCGTCTTTACCTAGTGTATCTTACTTAGTTGCTAGCTTGTCGTATAGGTAAATTCACCGTAGTTGCATATCTAGAGAATTTACGTTTTGTGTCAAGCCTAAATTGAAAAGAGCTAAAATTTGAAGTAGCACATATTCACCTCCTCAGGTGTCATACGATCCTTTCACCCACTTGTAGGTAAATTTACTCCGTTTTACTCCCGTTGCCGGAATTAGACGCAGAGTTCCCATTTCTTGAGTTTTAGATGTACATGTTTACTGCCGTGGAACTAGAAGTAAAATGATTCATTCAGATGAGATGCTTATTACAAGCTAATTCTTTAGGAAAAATTGGGTATGTACCATTAAAAGATGTCATCTTTAGGTAATTAGGTTTATATTCATCTACTGGTTTATGGTTGCCACGTTATTGGCTTTTGCCACTCCGCCTGCTTCCGTTAGAATTTTTTTTTGCCAATTAAAGAACTGAACAATTACCTTTTTACCCTTGTGCCCATCTAACTAAACCTGTTCTCCACAACGCAGACTGAACACCACAGGGAGAGAAGCTCCGACCACCGCACACCCCTCCCCGGCGGCGACCACCGCATCCCCCGATCCTGGCGAAGGATCTTCTCGGTGGCACGCCTCCATCCCTCGCGAAGCGAGCTCCCATAGACACCCTAGCGGCATGTGACCTCGCCGACGCGGCCGCCGCCGTCGCACTTCGTCCGGCTGCGGCACGAGCTACGCCAAGCTCGTCTCCGTCCCCCGCGCAGCCTCCCCGTGATCATTCTATTTCTCGTCCCTAACGCCCGGTCTCCCCGACGGCCACTACGCGTTCTTGCTGCTTGCTGGGATGGATCCTCTTGACATTTAAGCTAGGTAATTTTCTATGACTTTCTCCAAATTCATTTTCTTCTGTAATCTGTATGAGCATCGGCTGAAGAGAATAATTGCGGACCTGCAATTGTGGTGAGGAGGTCCTTATGTTTGTTCTCTGTTCCATGTGTTTAGCTTGTACAGTATTGAACCAAACATTGCCTGTCAATTAGAGATTCATGTAAACGCCTACTATACAGTTGTAGATGGTAACAAAATGTACCATAAGGGCAGGACTGTCAGCTGGGTTGGTGATTCATGTCTTGTGTTGCTGAAACGTTTCAGTTTCAGTTTATCTTCCTGAATGCATGATGCATGCTTATATTTGATCTCTTGAGGGAGATGCTATCCAATGTTTTTGTGAACGGGTACCCTGGTACTCACTAACTGAGAGTTAACAGAAGTGGTATGGATCAAAAGATCTGGAGCCTTTCGATGGTATAAACCATGAGATTAATCTTTTGATGGTATAAACCTAAAGATGACATCTTTTAAAGGTACAGACCCAATTTTTCCAATTTTTTGCTGGGGTGTTACGTTTCTCTGGTTAGGTTGTGAACAAGTCCTGTTCAGAAAAGCCATACGGTGGTGGATGCCGCCGCGGGAATGACAACGACAGGTTCGCTTTGCTTAAGATGGTGGCGTATGGAAGTGCATGAGGGCGTGTCTATGGGATGGACACCCAAGATACCACGATAAATAGCACTTCCTCTGAAAATTTCTGTTGATAGCCAACAGGTATGCATTGGAAGCAACTGCATGAAATGTAAAAGGAATTGCTGGTTTGATTCTGGACTACCAAATGTGGCTTATTTTATCTATCCCCTTCGAGAAATGAGCGACAAAAAATGAAGCAATGTACATGATTATGTAGAAATACTCACATAAGTTTCATATATTCTTGGTCTTAATGTTTTCGTTGTGATATTATACCTGGACCTTGCCATTTTGAAGAAGAGGGAGAAGAAAAAAGTCTCACTTCCACAATCTCATGAAACCTCACTTTGTGACATGTGCTGACTGAACTCTATATACTTTTTCTGCAGATGGAGCTAGTCAAGTTGTTTCCGATATGTCACAGTAGAATGAAGGAGATTGTTCTGATAGATTTTCCTGTGAGGTGATCAAGTTTTTTTTCTTACATTGGTATTTTAGTTATATGGTTAAATAAAATAGTATCCCTGACCATGTATTTTTAGGCTTGTAGCATTCAATCTGGGCTACCTTCCAGGAGGAGATAAAACTATAGTCACAGTACCTAAGACAACTGAGCTTTGCAAGCTGCCAGCATAATTGTTAGCCAGGGGGACTCATAAGTGTACTTGTCTACATTGGGCATCTAGGTTGAAGGTAATAGTAAGTTAAAGTGATTGCTCCTTGTTAGATTATTCAGTGATTGATGATTGCCAAAATGTCTATCTATTATATACTGTACTTGTTTGTAGCATGTCAGCAGAATCTTATTATTCAACAGTATACTCTAACCAATATATCATTTAAGATTGAATCCATATATCTTCTTTGCTTCTTGCGTGTAGGGATGAACTCGCCATTATCGAATCATTTGCATCAAGCTTGTCAGTTGATACATGGGTGAATTGCAAGTTTGAAATGATTAACAGACCAGTTGCTCCAGTACTTGTTCTCACAAGAAATGATCACAGTTTCGGTGGGGTTCTACAATTTTGGCACTCCCTGTTGATGGAACTAAGTGCTACAATTCATGATGTGAATCCTGTAATGCTGAATTGCTGATCGCCATTATGCGTTGCGAGGAAGGAATTATGTAAAGGAACTGTAGGGGAATCAATTTTTGTCGATGGTACAATTGACTTAACAGGAATCTTCTTGCTGTGAAGCATGTAATGCTAACTTGCTGAATGAGGTTTTGAGTTATGACAAATTATAGAAAATTTTCAAATACAAGCTATGGGCTCACAGATCAAAAAGAGAAGAGAAGGCATCAGTTCAAAGATGGGTGTAGAAGTCGCCAGACTGAATTTTTCTGTCGAGTTCCTATGCTAGGTCTCCATTTGTTGCAGTCCTGTTGCTCTTTCTTGTAGTATCTTCTGTCTTTTTCTCCTTTGTATCCTTTGTAAACTATGGCTGTAAAATTCCGAGTTCTCTTGTCTTTTAATAAAATGATAGCAGTTCCAGTGAAGCTCTATTGTTTTTGGACTCCATGTTCAGGTTCATGCTCAACTAAGTACTGCAGTACATTATGTGAGTCATGTGATGCTGAAGTACTAAGATTCTTGGTCCAACTGTATCTTTTGTAAGGCTTGTGACATTCCACTCTGACATTGGCATTTAGAGAAGGGTCATTTCTATATTCTTATGAAATATTATTATGTGCATGTGCTGTGCTTATTGCGACCGTAACTCAGTTTTTTTTTTGCAGATGGAATTGATCAAGTTGTTTTCCACAGAATGGAGATTGTTCCAAAAAAAAAAATCTCCTGTCAGGTAACCAAGCCAATATATCTTATGCTTTCCAAGTTTTGGAGCTTGTCTAGTGTTGTAATTCAGATACCATTATCCTGAAATTGGCAGTTCAATGAATTATGATCATGTGCACGTTGAAGCTTGTGTCTAACTGGCAGTGAATGATACAGATTGGTCATTCATTTTGTTTACACAGCTATCACTACGAATTTTAAATGAAACGCATATCTTAGAGTCAAACTGACAGAGAAACTCGAATAGGTGTGATACAGGGGCACAAAGATAGTAATTAAACAAACCATAATAATTATAATTATAACTAGTAACTTGTAACTATCAGATGGAACAGTACAAAGGTGCAAGAACCAAATTGTAAGCCATAGTCAGGAGCTAAATTCTGAATATTTCTAAATGTTACAGCACATCGATCACATTGGCTGCAAAAGGTGCAAGAACCAAATTGTAAGCCCATAGTCAGGAGCTAAATTCTGAATATTTCTAACTATTACAGCACATCGATCACATTGGCTCAACATATGAAAGATTAAGATCTAATAAACTCCTAAACTTTCAGGGAACCGGTGCAAAAGTTCAGGGAGCAGCAATCGAATTGCAAAAGTCCATTCCGCTGTAGAAGGGAACTGGTGCCGCCGTCATCGAGCAAGGCCAGGGAGCCATGTCGTCTGCAAGAAACTGATTCAGCAATTCTTCCTCATCGGCCGTCAAATCTAGAGCGGGAGGGGATGGACACCGGAGCAGGTACATCATGGAATCAGAGTTGTCATCGACAAATGCTTCCTTGACTGGTGAATCTGACGCGGGAGGGGACGGATTTACTGTCGGGGCAGAGAGCTCGCTGCAGGACTGGTTACCGCCAAGAACGGCGAGCGGATTTGGTAATCGGAGCTGCTGCCTCAGGGGATCAGAATTCTCACCAAGAACTGCTTCATGGGTAATCGGTTTTGGTGCGGGAGTGGAAGGGAACAGCAGTTGCCTTCTCACGGGAGAAGAATCGCCCGTGGTCTTGAGGGTCTTGCGCGCAGACGCGGACAGGGACGCCGCCTTCCTCTTGCGCGCGGACCCGTTGCTCTTGCACGCGGATGCCGATGAAGAAGCCTTGGAGGCGGAATTGAGGAAACGAGGGCTGCGGTAAATCTTGCAAAGAACGATTCTTGGTTCGCCGCCGCCGACGACTTGCTGATCCACGCTGAACTCCACCATGAGCCACTCCGGCTTCTTGCCTTCCACCTTGGGCTTGGGAATATAGGTGAACCTCTCCAGGCGGCCGACGGGGCGGCCCTCCACCGGGTCGACGACCACCTCCCCCCTCTCTGATTTCCATGTGCCCTTGCCGCCGCCGACGATCCGGGGCTTGCGGCCGTCGCGGGCGATCTGGGGCTTCTCGGTGCAGAAGAAGTACCAGTTCTCGCTCTCCCCGAAGGTCCTCGCCGGTCCGGGCTGGTAGCGCGAGGTGAGCGTATCTGGATCGTCGACGTACACGTCCGTCTCGAAGAAGAAATGCTGGGTGGCGGCAGGGAGCGGCCGTCCGGCGAGCTTCGGGAGGAGGTACTGCGTCACGAGGTCGTGGTTCTGTGGGTAGAAGGAGCTCCCGGGCGTGGGCTGCTCGGGAGGGGGAGGGGACTCCATGGGGTCCATGGGGATGGATCTGTGAGATGAGCGCGCAAGCTAGGGCTTGGAGCTCGACTGGATTTGTTGCGGCAGAGCGCGCGTGAAGACGAACCAGAGATCAAAGCGCGCGTGAAGAGGGGATGGATTCGGGCGGCTTTATCCTGGGCCGGGCCTAAGTAAGGAATAGCGGCCGAAGGGGAGTCAGACGCGTTTTCGGCCGCTCTCGGTTTGGGACTTTTAAGATTTTTTTTTTAGGAATTACGTGCCAACTCAATTGTTTTTCCTACAGCAAAAGCCTCATGGAATTTATACAACATGCTGGAGAATCTTCGATTGCACTAACGCGACTAGAAAGCCAGGAATAACATCATATTTTGTTACAAGACAATGTGAAATCGTAGACTGCCATTAAATTTTTACACAAAACTTCTGTGAGTTTAAAAACAACTCATAGTATAGGTTGGTAGTGCTTGGACAACCGATCTTAAGAGGTCTTCCTTTGCCGCAGATGAGGTGGCGCTAGATGATCAACGCGTTAGTACCTGCTCGATATGCTATGATACCTTCCTTTAGGAACCAATTGTGTGAAGATCTTCGAGGCTTAACCAGTGCTCCTAGGCACCGCACAGGTGAAGTTCTTCATTTGGCTTGCATATAAAACCAAATATGAGACAAGGGAGAGTCTAGAGAGATGTGTGTTCTAACACCCTTCGCGTAACGAGTAGGAGGATCACGTGGTATGATATGTTACCCTAGATCTGGTCAACAAGTACACCACTTGTTCGCGAGGACGATGGGTCTACACTCCATCCCCGATAATGGTCATGACCGAGTGGATTTGGAAGCATCACGCGTTGCCGTCTTCGATAACGCATAACATGCACCTTTGGTGGCCGCTTTGCTCGACATGATTAGAGTCAAGATATGTTAATGGGCAAACGCAAATGCGATGGGCCTACACTATTTGCGCCCCTTGATATCTAATTCGATTGGATTGAGTTGTATGGTAGGTGTTAGCCCTCTCTTTGGTTTATATATAACTTTTTGTTATCAATGCATCGAAACATGAAAAAGCTTACTCCCTCCGATTGAAAACGATTGACACATATTTGTCCAGATATGGATATATGGGAAATAGTGGGATGCCTAGGATGTATGTATATAGACGTATTTTAGTGTGTAGATATATCATTATTTTGATAAATCTATGTCAACCCTTTCCGATCTGAGTGTATAAACTAGAAACTTGGCAAAAGCGAATTTACCCGTGTTAAGGCAAACCGAGATGGAAAATTTCCAACTGAGGTCCCACTATGTAACACAAAACCATGAATATCCTTGTGATCAATTGACCCTAGGTTCTACTCGCTCCATCACAGTTTACAGAGCACACACGCAATTTAAGAAAAAATTGACTATTACATTTGCTTAAGAAATTAAAAATTATATGTCACAAAAATTACCATTGGATTTATATTTAAAAAAATCAATGATATAGTTTTCTGATGTATAGTTTGTATTTTGTTGACCAAATTAATGGTCAAAGTATTTTCTGAAACCACGCGTCCGTGTCCTGAGTACTCCCTCCATCTCGGTTTATAAGACACATCTCCAAAACCAGATAATCTCAATATCCTCCCAACCACTTCCTCTCCTCAATCTGCATGCAGTTTAGCCAATTCTCCATTAATTAGACCAATGCATGTGCTTACTATTGTATCTTGTTGGCCCTATCACTAAACGCCTAGATCCAGAACTGCTAATTGTGTCTTATAAACCGACGAGATGGAGGGAGTACTAAAATCCTCTTTATCTAGACAGAAATAAAATCATTTTCCTGGGGAATCAGGAACGAATACTTATGCCGTGACACTTTACTCTGCCACCGCCATCTCCTCGTTATTCTCCACCCCCAAACCCGCCGAAACCCCAAGTCCCGCGAACCCGGCGATCAATCCATGGGTGGCGGCAGCGGCAGCCCCAGCAGCACCCCCACCTCCCCTTCGTCCTCGCCGGAGCCCCTTCCATCAGGTAATTTTCTCTGCTAGTAACCGATCGATCCCAATTTTTCCAGCTAGTACGATCACTTCTGTTCTTGACCTGTCGGCGCATGGACCGCTTCTGTGGTTACAGAGTTTGGCGATTATGTGCCCGTCTTCTCGCCCTCTGACGGCGACTCCGACGAGTACAGTGTCTGCGACGACCCCGAGGTGGAGGCCCTTCTCTACGGCAGCCGACTCCAGGTCCAAGACCGGTCACTGCGGGAGGCGAAAGAGCTCATCATGAGGTAGCGTGTGATCGTTCCTTGTTTATCTCCTGTTCTTTGCGTGCTGTGGTCTTTGAAATAGACCAGTATTTTGTTTTCGATTTCCGAAAATCGACCGTGGAAATTCCAGCCGAACCTTTATTACTTAAAAAAGCTGAGTGTTGTGCTGCTGCTGGAACATGTAATTTGACGCCACACGCACGATTATGTGGAAGGAACGTTGGAAAGGGGTATCGTGGTTCTGTGATTTTAGAACGAACATGTGTTCTTTGTTTCTTTGCACATTGTGATCGTACTACGTTCGTCAGTGAAAATCTATAATACATCTAACATGGGCGGGTATCTGACTGAAAATCTCTTAGTGTATGTTTGGATGTATGAATTGAGGCTTGGAATTGCCAATTTGGAATTTGGAGGCCCGAATTCCGCTGTTTGGATGGTCATGGAATTCAAGTTTGGAAACTGGCCAAAATTCCAAGCCAAATCCACCATGTGTTATTTTGGCCTCCTACATTTCCGAGTTGCCCCGCTCCGAATTGGCTGGAATTGTAAAAACTTCAAAAAATAAAAATAAAATGAAAAATATAAAAGTTCAAAAAATAAAAACTTTTAAAAATAAAAATATGAAAAATAAAAAAAATCTAAAATCATAACAAATTAAAGACTTTAAAAATTGAAAAAACATAAAAAAAATTAAATAAAAAACCAGAAAAATTATAAAACAAAAATTTGAAAATTATAACATAAAAATTCAAAATAAAAAACCAAAAAAATTAAAATAAAAAATTCTGAAAATTTAAGAAATTTGAAAATAGAACAAATATAAAAGTTTAATAAAATTTAAATAAAAAATAAAAATGTCAATGTAAAAATATAAGGTGAGAAAACTCTAACCTTGGATCGAACTTCAATTCCATGTTTTTTACATCCAAACAGGATTTGGAATTAGGTGATATTCTTTGATTCCAACAAGAATTTCCATGCACATCCAAACAAAGAAATTGGAAATGGAGGTCATTTCCTTTCCATCTTAGATTTGGAATTTTCAGTCCAATTCATTTCCAAGCTAACATTCCAACATCCAAACAGACCCTTAGTAAATTGGTCAAGCTGTGAATTCTTCATAGAGGGCTCAACTTGTTCTGGCACTGAGTTACTGGAAGTCAACCTATTTGCAGGTATAAACCTGGCTACTGGATTGAAGGAGTGGGCGGCACAAAAGCAGGGGACTATATGTTGCCTGATACCACCGCATTGTTATTGGTGGGGCCAGGGGCGGACCCAGAAAATTTTCTGAGAGGGGGCACACTATGTGACTGGGGGCATTTCTTGTGTAAGTTTAAATATTTTGAATAATTATCTTCTACAAATGAATGTATTCTATTGAATTTTCAAATTTTGAGTGGGGGCCAAGGCCCCCACAAGCTCCTACTTGGGTCCGCCCCTGGGTGGGGCCTAGAGGTGCTGGGAAAAGCACACTTGTGAACCGAATTACACGGGTCTTTGACAAGGATGATGATCATTTTGCCCCCGAGAGGGCGCAGGTTTCCTGTAAGTCCTATCAATTTGCGCACACTATTTTAATATGTGAATTGCAGCTGATTTTCCTATTGATGGTTAAATTGCTAGATAATTCCGAATTAACCGGTACATGCTTCGTTCGGGAGTACCAAATTCCAAGAAATTCAAATGGTATATGTATTTATGATACAAGGAGCTTATCCAGAAACCCAGAAAAGGATATGAAAATTCTGCAACGTTGGATGACGAAGGGAATCAGCCATGGGGAGATGGTGATGTGGTAAGAGGTGACATTTACTATTTCATATTGTCTTGTAGGTGACATGTAGGCTTTGCATTTCATTTTGAAGATATTGGCGCATTTTTCTATAAATTCGGTCAAACTTAGAGAAGTTTGACTTTGGACAAATCTGGAACTTTGATTATTTTGGAACGTAGGGGGTACATTTGATGTGAAAATATGTTTTATTATGTTAATGGGAACACATGAAGAATTATTTGATGTGTTTGCTGCATGTACTATCCTGATGAATTAATTAAAGTATTCATAGAGAGGTGTTCAATCTATTCTTATGCTTCAACATTGTTCTACCATTTCCTTTTCCTTTTCATAGTTCTTATTTAGTCTTAAGCAGAGGACGTACAGAACATATCAAAACTAACTACTTAAGATCTCAATAGCTATTTTGTCACCACATTTTTTAAACAGGGATACCGATGATGACGTTACGATCAAGAACCTCAAATCAATGGGGAGGCAATACAGTTTTTTGCCTAGCAAAACCAGGAAGGTCAACTTTGTGATATTTGTTGTTGACGGCATTTCTGTCCTAGGATCAACCGATAACAATAAGGAAGGGTACATGCATATGCTTCGCCAAACATTTATGAATCCACTCTTGTCTTTTGGAGGTACTCGTAGCTATTTACAGTTTTATTTAGTTCCTTAATGTGCTCAATATGTAAAAGAATATATTTATTTGCGCATATACAAATTAATACATATGCATTTTGTTACTAATATTCATATAAATAGTTTGATTTCTTTCATTTCAGTATGTTTATATACAGCTGTGCAATTTATGCAATATATTTGTTGTGTTGAATTATTGGCTTTTCATTCTCAACATGCTTATTGAACAGTGTGTTTTGTTGATTAATCAGTATGAAAAATTGTACTTGGTACTGTCAGCATCAGATGGTTATAACAAATGTGATTGCAGATGACAAGCCTGCTGTGGTAGTCACTCATGGAGATAGACTATCGTTTCAACGGCGTTTCTATGTTAAGAATGAGTTAGCAGAGACACTTGCCATTCCACTACAACAAATTTTTGATATACCAGGTATTGCATCATTGCTTTCATCATGTTCTTACTATGCACAAGTAACAACATCTACACCTTATTTATATTTTACACAGGATCTGATGACTATGAAACCGATATGGCTGTGTTGGATATGTTGTGTTACTGTATCCAGCATGCTGAGCAGAACTTCCCTTTGAAACTGAATTATCTTTTAGAGGTTTGATTTTCTTCCCTGATATATCATTCATCTCCTGGTCATACTCTGTAGAAATTCCATATAAATTACAAAATGATATTGATTTGTCCATACAATGCCATACTCAGCTAAGACCCGCTTGATTTTGTTTTTACTGGGGTTACGAGGTAGAAGTGCATGTAAACAGGAAGAGTAGCCGTTGTAACTATAAAATGCCATGTCTTCCGGGAAAAAAGAACAGTTGTAATCTTCATACGTAGGCTCAAAATTTCTGACAATCAAGGAAAATTGCTAAACCTGTTCTCAGTCAATCGTATAACTTTTTATTTTTGCTAGTTTGTTGGTTACTGAGATTTATACGGATGCTGCAAACTACAGAACTTTTTTTTTTGCAATTTATGCATAGTGAGGAAGCACTGTTGTCTGCCCGTTATGTAGTACTAGAGGTGAGATGTGATCTCTAGTGTTTATGAACCTAGATATATTTATGGGCCAATCATAATATGACACTTGGAAAAATACAAAGCAGAATCGTTGGTCAGAACGAGTGTCACGTTTCTTAGTATAGAACTAGAGTTTGTTACTAACAACAAATGAATGCAGGGCAATGAAAATATACGCCTGATATATCCGATTGTGAAAGATAAAAATGCACTGGTTTAACTTCATTTGAAAATTCTTTGGATGGTTACTGATTCAAAATCTCATGTTGGGCAGATGAACGGGCGCGAGACCCTCGCAAAGATGATGGCATGGTTGATGAGCTTAGACGCAGTCATGGATGCCACCATTGTTTTCCTATGCGTTGTAGCCCTCCTGCTACGTGTATCAGATAAATTACTGTAATTATGGTAGCTGTTTTCTGGATGTGGATTGTAGATAAAGTGTTGTAACCAAAACAAGAGTTCTCTAGAGTAGCAAATATCACTGACGTAGTGACTTATGCAACGCACTTTCTTGCCACTATTGAAGACACTGCCAATCATATGACCATGGTATATGATTTGTTCTTATTATGTAAGAGCTTTGCACTGCAGTGCATAATTTCCCAATGCTGCAGAGCACCTAATAACGCATGTTCTGAGGACAACGATTGGGCTTGTATACTGTTAAATATTTTGTCATACCCAGTCAGCACAACTGCAGTTCCATGTTCTTTTTTTTTTGGGACGTGGTTATACATGACTCGGTTCTTATTTTTAGACTTAAATTGGCATTCCAAATTTTGAAATTCATATAGTAACTACTATGCATCTAGGTATTGGGTTAGCAACTTACCCTTGTAATTTACCTGAAACAAAATTACCATGGTTGAGCACGTATAAAAATTCTAAAATTAAATTTTGAACAACATTTGTATATTTTTTATATTATAGCATCTGTACGCTAATAAATTTTTCCGCACAGGCTGCAAATGATTATATTTGTTTATATCAAAGTCCACATAAAGCAAGTTTCTACACAGTACTTACATGCATGAACCTTTTCATAGCATTTCAACACTCAAAACATAATTTGTGCCAAGGTGTGGCCATCCTCCATCTGCTCGCTGTAAAAGATGAGGTACTGCTGGTCTGGAGGGATAGCTTTCTTGTTATGAAACTTAATTAGCCTTGAGACTGTCGAACGTATTTGAATTCTCGACCACGAGAGTAATGGTCTGGCCATTCTGGGTCTTGACGAAGATGTGCATCTGCTGGAGAAGGGCACCAAGCATCAGCAAGACAAAAGACTGGCAGAACCAAGAGCAGAATACAGCTGCAACATGTTCTAGGAGGATAACAGTAGCTGTTATCGCAACGACTAGGGACGTGCACTGCCCATGACCCAGGAAGTACGAATGCATGACCAATATGATCACTGGGACTAAAGACTATATGTGTTATGTTGTGATTTCTTCATACATAGTAGGAAAGAGTATCAAACACAATTTTGATAGATATTTGTTACAAAGACGTACTACTAAGAAAATCTACAGATTAGCTCGCTTTTTTTCTTTTAGAAAGAAACACAAGATGAAAAAAAAAATACTCCATCTAACCAACCCTAAAATCTGATAAATCCTATGAGACCACCACATATTTTATATGCCACCATCCAGATTAATCCACAGGATGGAAAATACACCAACTTAACACTACCTAGTACTGTATGTTCTAGAAATCACCTGATCACCAACATAACGAATATGTGGAATGACCACTAGAGGCTGGAGATAAACAAGGTATGAGATCAACTGCTGCAGTATGACTCAGAATATCTTGGAACATACAAGCGTCGCCAAAATGTATTATGATTTAAAACATTTTTCAGTACCCGCATAATTGTCAATAATTTGTAGAATTTCGTAGATCAATAATTTGTAGAATTTCGTAGATCAGTCACTTCCAGAAACAAGTATGGGGCAATATTACTGAACAGGGTTATGAAGTTTATTAGATGATATATAATTATAGAACGCTGATCAGTGATCACAACTACAATTTTCATGTAGGTCTTTCTTTCTCCTTGTTGAAACTCTTATGTAGAAGGTAAATGCACCAGTGTGTGTGTCAACAATGTCGCCGCACCCACTCAGTGGAACAAATATAAATCAGGTCATTTTGCAAAATAAATTATAGAATACAATAAGAGGAACATTAAGAGTTACGTCTAATAGATTCCAGAAAAAGCTACATGAAAATTTTGTTGAGCTGAAACTTAACCAACCAAACAACCAGACCTTGAGGAGTGTAGCAACAAGAACGGTGGATCTGGGTGCACCGAGCAAAGAGGAAGTGGGGAGTGAGAAAAGGTGCGTGAAGGAGACGGAGACTCACCGTGCAACGTCCAAGCCACTGTTTGCCAGACTTATATCGCTGGATTAGGTTATCGATATATCTGATTGATATCCTTCCTGCTCTTTTGACTAGTCTCCTGTCACAAAACATACTCTGGTCCACACTCCATGTCTCCCCAAGAGCTCTTAACACCAGCCACTGCATCACATCGTAATGTGAAGAATGTGACAACCCATTGGTACATATACATAAACGGAAGTTCATTAGTTTGAACTTAAAATTAAGAACAAAAAGAAAAGTTTTAAAAAGATAAATTACCTTTTGTATCACCCAAATCTTGCTAGTTGTATATGCATTGTCTTATGTGTTACATTGACCCTTGACCTCTTCACGGCCGTGCAAATGTAATTTCATCACGTAGGTAAGTTGCAAAAGATCCCAATTTTTTCTCATCATGACTGCAAAAACACACCTTGGTATATATTTGCATGCAAAGGTAGAGTTTGCCACATAAGAATAGAAAACGAACTGAAATTTGCAACAAGACCTTTCATTGTGGTACCGTAAGATTTGAGGCATGTACTTCATAACAATTTCACCCTTTTTTTCTGGGACCAAGTCCTAAGGAATACAAGATGAATTTACGTAAGTTCCAAATTGACCTGAATTTAGAGATTATGGACTAATTCAATCAACCAGGAGTACCACTTTGAAGACTTTGAATGATGGTAGGAAAAAGTGTCACCTTCGTCCTCTTGACTGGAGAAGTTTGCATGTTTGTCCACCACCTTTAAAACTTCTTGAGCCGGTGGCCTAACAAAATAAATGCAAAGATGAACATGGATTGCATGAGTACTCCCTCTATTCCTAGAACTCTGAAGTGATGTAAGACAAAAGGCATAAAGTGCCATGGAGAAAACAGAAGATGTACATTCAGTAGATTCACCTAGAACTCTGAAGCTTGTAATGGTATAAAAGGCTAGTTTGTGAAACAAGATCTTTAACACTAAGGCCCCGTTTGGAAACTTGGTAAAAATTCCCAGCCGGATTAAATCACAAAGGTTAATCACCGTGTATAATGATTACCCTTGTAGCTGTTTTCCATCATGTTGCTATTTGGATTAGCAAGCCGGATCAGCGTCTCCAACATCGCCGGAGAACGCGCGCAGACCTAGGAGGCGGAGCAGCACCGTCGGCTTGGTGATGGCGCCGCCGACTGGCGACTGAGCATTCAGCGGAGCCGGGCCTCCGTGGAGGCGCTGCTTGGATGGCTGTCAGCGAGCTCAACTATAGCATGGAGGCAGAGTAGAAGCCGTACTACTGCTCGGTGCAACAGGTGAGGACGTTGTCGGCCCGAGCGGAGGAACAGCGTGTCGTCTCGGGCGGAGGAGCAGCATGGTCACGGTTGTGTTAGTATTGTCGGCGGCGGCCAAGATACGGGTGGGGAATAGAAATGCGGGCCTATCAATCTCACATAAATTTTCTGGGAGGAAAATGCAACGAGTGTGAATTTTCTAAGCACCATCTCAGCTATCCCTCTTATCTCCACCACACATTAGCTGGTCAATGGCTGAGATTCTTTTGTCTGTATCTGAAGCATCTAGTCCATGATTCATAACCTGGTCAACGCTGCACTAACTGCCAAACATTTTCTGGATCTATGCATGTACTGTAGCAATGGGGTGTAGGTGAGATGGTGCTCAGCCACATCTTTTCCAAATGCAACACAATCCATTTGGGGCCAGCCTAAAACGACAAACCAATCACATTTCCTCATGAAGCTGGAAAGTTAATTGGGACCATAACTTACACCAGTTTTGGGCTAAAAAAACGCCCATCCAAGCGGGGGTAAGTAAACTAATACGAGAAATAGAGATAAGCAATAAACAAACAGACGAGGCTAAATTCATAGAAGTAATAGCCCTATAAAAGAACGCAAGGTAACAGTAACTTACCAATTATACCAAATTAGAGGCAGAACCTAGTGTCCTTTCTCATGCAAAACATAACTAGGCAGCATCTTCCAAGTAAAGAAAGTATATACCCAAAGAATATGTTAGCACTGTCTGTACATCTTTACACGAGATTTTTTAGAAAATCAGGGATCCACCCCAGCTCCATTTCATCGAAACGAAACCGCACAGTTAACAGCGATTCAGCAGCTTAAGCCACGTTAAGTCTGCAAGCCTTAAGAGCTAGGAAAAACGAACAAGTTCTGCAAAAGAGTAAAGCTAGTTCAAAAGCTAGGCTAAACAGAACTAGAGCAAACAGCACCAAACCACCAAGAAGAAAGCTATCTCTATTACAGCTGGATCAACCAGTAATCTCGCTTTTTCACCCAACGATCACATGAATCTCGTCAGCCTCCTCCGGGTGTGACTTCAGATATGCTTCAGTCGCACGACCACCAAGCGGAGTAGATGATGAGAAAGCCTTCCAAGTCGTTGTCCATCCGAAGGATGTACACGTCAAGGCGGCATCAACACCAGCGGCGCCCTGAGTTTTGCGATCAGCAGTTGGGTGAAGCGATCCACCAGATCCCAGCTCTGGTCCTTGAAAGGAATCTTCCATTCCTTCAAGTACCGCAGGAGCCTTTGCCAAACCTGTTTCATATTCAACCACGTACAACGGTTAAACACAATGCTATTCCTATTGTTCCAAATGGTCCAAGCGACAGCCGATGAAACAATGTTGAATTGCAAGTATCTCTTACTGCACAGCCATTTAGAAGCTAAAGACAGAAAATCATACACTCTAATCTCAAAAAATTTCTGTACTTCTTGCCAAAGCAGGTCAGAAATCGTGCATTCAAAGAATAGATGTGAAACCGATTCAATTTCCTTACACAGACTACATTCTAGAGGTTTTGGGATACCTCTCTTCCTTAAGTTATCTCTAGTCAAAATTTTATTCTGAGATAGTAACCACAGGAAGTTTTGGACTCTAGGAAGAATTTTTAGATTCCAGACAGCAGGGAGGTAAACAGGTTGAACCCCCCCTGAAATTTACAATAGCATATAAAGACTTAGATGAATAGACTCCATTAGACTCATATCTCCAGATTAGCTGATCAGGAGAATCATTGAGGTTAATTCTTTTTGCAATTTCTATAATTTCCAACCATTGAACCATCAGATCATCATCAAAAATTCTTCTAAAAGTACACTTAAGTTGTTGACCATCCCATAGCTCACTGATTGTTTGAGTTTGTTGGTTAACCAACATATACACATCCCAATAAGTAACAGCTAGAGGGGCATTCCCATGCCAAGAGTCTTCCCAGAACTTAATGGACTTACCATCCCCAACTAGCCACTTGTAGCCAAATTTAACAACTCTGGTTGCCCACATGACTCCCTTCCAAAAGATAGAAGGGTGTGTGTCTTGGCAACAGAGAATGTTTGGATTTTTTGTATTGTACTTAGCATCTACTACTTTTTTCCAAAGGCTACCTTCACCCTTTAAATATCTTCTAATCCAAGACCCAATTAAACAAACATTGAGGTCCTGTAGATTTGGAATCCCTAAACCCCCAAAATCCTTTTTCATGCAGATGGAAGGCCAATTAGCTAAGTGAATCTTCTTATGACCCTCTTCATCATTCCACATGCAATTTGCCAACTGTGTATTAATTAACTGGAGAGCCCACTTGGGGAATCTAAAAAAGGATAAAAGATATATAGGAATGCTAGCTAGGCAGGTCTGGATCAGGATTCTTTTTGCCTCAGAAGACAAAAGTTTCCCTCTCCAACCAGCCATTCTACCAAGCAGATTATCTATCAGAGGTTGCAAATCCTCTCTCCTAAGCTTCTCAAAATGTAAAGGCACTCCTAAATATTTCATAGGAAATTTACCAGCTACACATTGGAAGATATCTAGAAAAGGTTTCAACTCATCAGTTGCCAGGTTAATGGCCATGAGCTCACTTTTATGATAGTTTATTTTCATGCCAGAAATCTGCTCAAAACAAGTCAAAAGCCATTTCATATTAATTGCGTTCCTCTCATCTCTCTCCATAAAGATGAGAGTGTCATCCGCATATTGTAGACTTACTACTCCACCAGGCACTAGATGACTACACAAACCTCTAATAATCCCAGCAGAAGAGCCTTTATTAACCATCCTGGAGAAAATATCTACCACTAAATTGAATAGCAAGGGAGCCAGTGGGTCTCCTTGTCTAAGACCTTTTCCAGTCAAAAAGAAGTCTCCCTCAATATCATTTAGCTTGACACCTACGGACCCCCCTTGAGTCACCTGTTTGATCATCTGGATTATCTTTGGACCAAAGCCTCTACTAACCAGAATCTCATAAAGGAAATCTAAGTTAACCCTGTCATAAGCTTTTTCGTAATCAATCTTAAAAACCAGACCCTGCTCTTTCTTACTATGCACCTCATGGATGATTTCATGTGCAGTCACTACACTCTCTAAAATGAATCTCCCTTTAATAAAGGCAGATTGTTGAAAGGAAATCAACCTGTTTAGGATTTTAGCAATCCTATTAGTTAAAACCTTAGTAAAGATTTTGAAACTACAATTTAACAGACTGATAGGCCTAAACTTCTTCATTTCCCTAGCATCATTTTCCTTTGGTATGAGAGTAATCATAGCAAAGTTAAGTCTAAAAATATCTAGTTCTCCTCTAAACCAATCCTCAAACAAATTAAACAGGTCATACTTAACTATGTCCCAGAAACACTGGTAGAACATAAAGGACAAGCCATCAGGGCCAGGAGCTCCATCAGCATAAGAACTGAAGACAGCTTCTTTTATTTCCTCCTCAGAAAATCTGCTCTCTAGCATAATGTTTTCATCTCCCCTGATTTTCTCATCCTCAGAGAAAAAATCAGGGGCTAACCTAATGCCTGGCCTAGTTTCTTGCTTAAACAAATCTTTATAATAACCAGTAGCAATTTTAAGCATTTTGTCAGTTTCAGTCTCAGCTCCATCAGGTCCATCTAAGACATGGATCATCTTTTTCCTTCTTCTCTGATTAGCTACAGCATGAAAATAAGCAGTATTTCTATCCCCTTCCATGATATCTCTATCCCTGGATCTTTGCCTAGCTTTAGTTTCCTCTATGATCCAGTAAGAGTTCAGGTCTCTAAGGATAAAAGACATCCTACTTCTATCATGGTCAGAAAGAGTTTGAGTTTCAGACAAGATATCTAGAGTATCATACTCTTCCATTAGGGCTTTTTTGTGTTTCCTAATATCAGCTTCTAGATTTGCACTCCACCCTTTAGCTAGTTTTCTAAAATATCTAACCTTATCTTGCCAGCAATCAAGGTTACCCTGACCTCTTTTTCTACCAAGGGACCAGGCCTTAAACACCAAGTTTTTAAAATCAGGTCTAGTGAGCCACCATTTTTCAAACTTAAAGCTACCTTTCTTTGGTTGTTGACCTAAACCAGCATCCCAAATTATAGGGGTGTGATCACTCCCAAGCCTGGGTAAGGCTCTAGCATGTGCTAAAGGAAAAAGAGACTCAAAATTTGTTGTACAGAAAATCCTGTCAATCCTGCTCAAGATAAGATTCTCCTGATTATTACCCCAAGTAAAAGACCTACCAGCTAAACCAATCTCAATCAAAGCCCAAATTTCAATCCAAGAATTGAACTTATCAGCCCATCTAAAGTCAACCGAGCCATTGCTCTTGTCTGACTGACCCCTAACTAGATTAAAGTCCCCACCAATCAAGGCAGGACCATCCCAGTTAAGGAAAAGTTCATGAAGCTCAGAAATAAAAGCATGTTTGCCCTCATCATAAGGAGAGCCATAAACAGTAGTAATTCTAACTATCTTATCACTAATTTTGTTCCTAATAACAACACTAACTGAGAAAACTTTAATTTCCCAGGCTATAATATCAAATAAATCTAGATTAACACCTACTAGTATCCCTCCAGCTAAACCAACTGCAGGAAGATGATTCCAGCCAAAATTTCTATTCCCTAACACATTTTTAAGAAAGGAATTAGTAAAACACTCTTTTTTTGTTTCTTGGAAACCTATGTAATCTAATTGGAGAGGAACAAGATTGTCATCTATGTATTTCTTCCTCCCAAGAGCAGTAATGCCTCTACCATTCCAAAAGCCTATCTTCATTTAAACAACTTCCTGGGGTGCTTGCCCCGTTTCTTCCTATAAACATCTATCCAAAGATTATCCTCTACATCATCAGACTCCAAAACTGGAGTCTTAATGCTTTGTTCTATACTAATACTATTGTTCCTAGTAATTCCATCTACCTCATAATTTTGACAATCTATAGTACTACAAGGTTCATCTACAGAAGGAATGTCATCATCCTCTAAATCAATGACAACTCCAAATTTACTAGACATATCAACAAACTCAGAATTCTGAAGAACATGGAAAGGATTGGAGTGAATTATACCTGACATTTTCATGGAAGAGAGCATTGCATTCTTCTTCTCTTTCAATTCCATTGCCTTGTCCATGATGTGCTTTGACCTATCAATCCTTGAGCTCTGCCTCACAGCCTGGACTGGCCCCCAGACTTTCTGCTTCTTGGAGCCCCCCTGAAGAGTTTTGTCCAGCTCAATCTTCTGCTGCAACATCTGGTCAAGGCTTGGCATGATATCTTCAGGTAAAGACAGCTCCACATCATCTTCTCTTATGTCGTCAGAAGCCTGCATTTTTGCAACAACCTCATCTTCTTCTTGCTGCCAAAACTCCAGAGCTTCACCAGTAGCACTCTCATCAGTCACAGCTTGGTCATGAACACTTTTGTTTTGGAAAAGCAGGCCAAAGATCAAGTGACCAGGAACCACTGGATCTTTACTCAAAGCCAATTCACAAGCTTGTCTTGTCTTCTGCCCTCCTTGTGCACCTGATTGGCTTGGATTCCCATTCTGATTGTTAGTTGGAGGTTCTTTACTGTTGCCACCATTTTTGTCAGTGTCCATCCCATCCCCTGGTCCAGAATGGTAGTCACCACTTCCATCACTGGGTCCAGTAGACTGAACACTAACAGACTCCTGATTTGCCTGGTGTTCCACTTTGAATTGTAGCTGAAACAGTTTGCCTTGGAAGTTAAACAACCTTCCAAAGGGGATTTTAGCAGGATCTCTACACAGAAGCTGAACCCTGACCACCTCAGCACAATCCCTAAAGACACTCTGCCAGTCAATCTTCTTTAGGATGCCACAAACAGAGACAGCCTGATCAATGATATTCCACTCACACCAGGGTGGGAGAAGACCCCTAATCTGCATCCAAACCTCAGCAAGGACTTCTACTGGTTCAGGATCATCAGCCCACTTTGTTACAGAAACTGTGGTGCCTTCTTTTGCCAATCCAAATCTAGGATATCCAATCACCTGATCTACAGAGATATGTGGAGGAAACTTAACCAGATAAGACCAGTCCCCAAGTTCCCTTATCTGCCATGGCCAGTTGGTCTTGTAGATGTTAGAGAATTCCTTAGCTAATTCTTCCTTGGAGATCTCCCCTTCTTCCACAGCCACCACACCACAATTCTTGGTAGAACTAATTGGATTCACTATTGTTTCAGGGGTCTCTATATGATAGAAGCCTAGACCAGTTGCAGCACTTCCAATGTACTTTGCCATCTGATGAGGCCTCTTAAGAACTGGGCAATCATCATCTCCATGATTACCAGCCTTGCAGATGAAACAGAAGTGTTGCTTGGAACAAGAGCTTTTACTATGTCCAGGCTCTCCACAGCAAAGACATACAGTGTCAACATAATTGAGGGAGGAAAGAGGATGCAGGTTACTCTCTGGTTCTTTGTTTGCAACCAGCTTCTTCTTGTAAACATTCTTATCTTTACACGAGATATATCTACATTCTGGCTGTTTACAACAGGATCTGCTCGTTTGACATGTCCAGCCCAATTGGCAGGGAGAAGTCCGCGGATTTGCATCTCGTTGTAAAGCTTGGAAATCTCTTCCATATTACCAGATCGAACGTAACCTTGAATCAGTGTCCAATATGTAATATAATTTGGATCTACATTATTCTCAATCATTTGATCCAGGAGCTTGATTGCTTCTTCCATATACCCTTGAGTACAGAGACCATGGATCAGTATAGAATAGGTGAATACAGTAGGCTGAATACCTTCCTCTATCATCTTTTGTTTTAACTTGAAGGCTTCAGTTGTATTACCACCCTTGCAGTATCCATCAATTAGGGTATTATAGGTAATTGCATTAGGGGACATACCCTTTGACTGCAACTTACTGAAAAGACTAACTGCCCTTGAAACATTATCAGATTTGCAGAGGCCATAGATGAGAGAATTGTAGGTTACTATATTTGGAGTAAGGCCAATGCCTAACATCGCATCCCTCAGATCAAAAGCTATATCAACAAAACCTGAAGCAGAACAACCGTGTATGAGGCTAGAATAAGTGTAGCTATCAGGAACGAATCCCTTTACTTTTAGATCCTCAAATAACTTTCTAGCATCTGCAACCCTACTCAATTTGCATAGCCCAAAAATAACAATGTTCCACATGACTTTTGCCGATTGATGATTTCCACCAGCAACAGATTCAATCACATGTTCCACTTTGCGGATATCAAGTGTGTTTGCGCTGCAGTTCGGGATCATGTCAGTATTGACAAGTTTTTGCAACACCAAATTTGCCTCATCAACCTTTCCCTCTCTATAGAAAGAGCTCACTAACGCACTGCAAATGAACAGATTTGGAGTCAGACTTTTCTCAACCATTTCAAAGTACAAATTGCAGGCATCTTGCAGATTGCCCTCTTTACACCATCCAGCTATCAAAGCTCCATAAGTGACTATATTAGGAGAAAGCCCCTTTGCCCCCATTTCAACAAGGATAGCATTCACCTTGTCACTTTGCTTAGCTACAAATAGTCCTGTTATGAAAGAATTGAACATTTCAACTGAAGGAGCAAAGCCTTGATGTTCCATGTCAATCCTAATTTGACTAGCTCTACCCAGGTCACCTGCTTTACAATAACCATCAATTAATGTTCTGTAAGTTAAGCTGTCAGCAGTACATCTCCATTCCTTCATCCTACCAAATAACTCTTCTGCTTCAGCCAACCTCCTAATCTTACATAGCCCATTGATAACCGTGTTAATTGTAATCACGTTTCTGCCCAAACCCCTTGCTGAGGTTTCCTTCCAGAGGTTTAAGGCCTGGTCAGTTTTACCTGCTTTGAAGAAGCCATCCAACAGTGTGCTACAGCTAATTTCATTAGGCTTTACTCCCCTCTTCAACATCAAGGACCACAATTTAAGTGCATCATTTATAGCGCCACGGGAACAAAAACCATTCAGAAGTGTGTTATATGTTAGTGGTGTCCCTGTGAACCCATTCTTTACCATCATGTCACAGGTTTCAAATGCCTTGCTCATGGAACCCTTTCTGCAATACCCATCTACTAGAGTGTTGTAACTATATTTATCCAGACTCACCCCTCTCTCCTCCATTTCCTGTAAAAGTTTCTCTTTACTGTATTGCAAGGAACAGTGGGTGGAGAGGAGGCGGGCGGCGGCGGGGAAGCGGTGGAGAAGGAGGAGACGAGTGAGACGGCCGAGAAGAGTGGGGTCGGTCGCGGCGCCGGCCTCGCCTGAGGAGTGGGGCAGGGAGGAGTGGGTGTGGCGGCGGTGGAAGGAAAGAGGGCGGGGGAAGTGGCATCTGTTGAGCATGTATCGGTCGGGGAGGTAGTTCGTGGTGTTGCTGCGGCGGCGGAGCGGTGAATAGGACGGCGGGAACGGTGGGTGGCGGCCGGAGAGGAACGGGACGAGGTGTGGCGTGGGCGGGTGAAGTGGGTCAAATTTCTGAGAAGGCCCGGTTTCTGTAGGTCACGGAAACAAGGCCTTTGCCTGGCTCGAGCTCGACACCAAATTCTAAGGCCCAGCAGGCTAGCTAACGAAAAAACAAATGGTAAAAACTACTCCCTCCGTTCCTCTTTTTTTTTTTTTTTGCGAAACACAGTACAACATAGACGCTCACATACACGCGCATACACTCACCCCTATGAACGCACACACGCACACCCTACCTCTATGAGCACCTCCGAGAGACTGAGCCGACGGTTGGGTCTTGAGATTGACCAAGTCACCACGGGCACCTCGCTGTCGACGGGAACGTCGCCTCCCACTGAAGAATATTCCGCCTAAATGAGACACATCAGCGTCAAACCTGGAGTTTGAACTCTGGTGGGCTGGGGTACATCCACCCTCATAACCATCTTGCCACAGGCAAGTTCTCCTTTGGTTATCCGGTTGATTGTTGTTTGTGTTGTTGTTGTTTATCAGAACATGAGAGTAATGTGAACAGCGTGCAAAGTGACGAGGCTTGAACTTGAGAACGGGTTGTAGATGTAGGATTGATTAAGCAAAAGTGGTATCTAGGCTTTCGGTCTCACCGGTACTAGAGGTGAAACTAAGTGGTGGTGATCTAGTAAATTTACAGTAAACTCTTGAGATAAACAGTGATTCTCTATGATTACCGGGTGTCACAAGTGTACCACATATAGTCCTTCCTGTCACACGAAGGATGCTAGCACACAACCGGAAAGGGTCACATGAACTCAGGTAAAACACTAGATTATGCCACAAAGTCTAGAGCTGCGTACTAGATCATACCTCAACCTAGAACTGAAACATTACTCAAGCATAGATGAATAGCAACATATATTCATATAAGTTATCATCATGTTCAATCTTACAAATCTTCACTAACTAATATAAAAAGAGACAGAGTGGCTGATCCAAATAATATCAACCATACGATCCTATGCATCCAACGTTCTAAAACTGTCCAATGATGTATCATACCCCCTAATAATAACCCTTGATCATCTAAATCTAACGATCAGGATTAGTCCGATGATGTACAGACCACATCGATGTGCCCCTCAAGCGCTAGAGCAACCGCCTGCACGCCCTGTCCAATGCCTCCGCACAGCCCGACGACGAGATCGCAACCGCTCGCGGGAGGACTAGCTCCAACGCCGTTCATGACGACCGCCGCCTGCACGCCATGTCCAAGGCATCCGCACTACCCGGAAGACGACGTCGCAACCGCCTGTGGGAGGGTACCGGCGTGCCCGCGGGAGGACGCCGCTACACTGCCCACCGGAGGGCGCCACAGCCTCCCAACTTCCCGGACGCCACGCGCCCACGCCGCAACTGTCCGCGCAGGAGAACTCGATCGCCGCCGCAACTGCCCAAGACAAGACGATAACGCCGCCACACTGCCCATGTGAGTTGCACAACACCACTGTCCAGGTATCTGAATCTTTCATCTCAATTGCTCATCTGAATTAGTGAATTGCCCTTGTACTGCAGAAAAATCCGGGGGTTTTCAGTGTAACGCTCCTGTAAAACAGCTACACAGCCTGAATCTTAGGGAGAGCACGTAGTAGTTAGTTCGAGAGAAGACCACGTCATATAGTCTCACAGAATTCACTGCTTCATATAAACAAGAGTTGCGTGTGTAAGCAGGGTGCATCTGCAAGACTGAAATTTGTTGTCCGTGTCTTGTGGTGAGAAGCAGCATGCGAAAAATTCATTTAGGTTTCGATTAGTTTGGGGATGCCATAGTTTAGTATGCAATCATGCATCCTCCTTTGGTCAATTAAGTTAATATATATATATATATATATATATTTGATTTTTTATTTCTTCCCCCATCTTGTGTTGCCTATCCATCACATGTAGCAGATGTTCGATGAGATTAACTGAAATATTAGTGCGAGAGGAGTTCCATCTCCCAAGGATTTATTTGCAGACTATTTTGTATTTATCAGTTTTGTTTGTTATGCATGAGAAGTCGAGAATCAATAGAAAGCATCACTATCTGAGCTTGATATATGTTGTGATTATTCATGTTTATTTTCACGTGGCTATGCTGATACCCATGCTACATGATCATATCTTCATGTCTTTTTACATCTGATGAATATAATTATGATTCTCTCTTTACTGTATTGCAAGGCGTGCATCAATCATGTGTATATCGATAAATTTATTTTATAGTTTTTGCACACTTCGTCAATTGAAATATTGGAAGATTTTACATCTCCCTTTTCTCTGCTTTTGAATCTGGAGACTGCTATCTGTTTTTTTTTCTGAAACTGCTATCTTTTTTCAATTTATTTATGTAACCAAACGAGCTCAGAAAACTTTGAAAAAATTACACAAGCAAGGGATAACTATTATTGACATACTGTAAAATTTCCAGGTTAATCGAAGTTGATTTGAGTTCTTGATAAATTCGAATACAATACAGCCAGAATTTTGATAAAATCTGAATCACAACATTTCAGTGGAATTTTGAAGCAACAAAATATTTTGAAGTTAGTTGCAGTATAAAAAAAGTTCGATGGTAAGAATTTGAGTTGTGGATGATTATTATGGGCGATGGAACTCCATACAGCTTATCTTCTCATGCTAAACAAGTGAGGTCTATTTCCAATTTTATTCAGTATTTCTGTTAAGTACTGAACTGCTATGATTCACATTCATGTTATCGATTCTTCAGGTCTTTTATCTCCGAGATGTCCCAGTATCATGTTTTTTATTAAGAAAAAAAATGTTGATTATATCGAGGCCTCTTCTTTTTCATGTCTTTTATAGTCAAGCTATTAATATAACATTTTTCCATCGCCGCTACAGCTGTGTGTGCTAAATACAATCTAGCTGACGCACCTTGCCGTCCATCCTAGAGCCACCAACAGACCAAGGTCGCATCCGGATCAAACACCGCCTCGATTCCACGGTTCCTCTTTGCTCTGGCATGAGGAAGTCGTGCTTCATAAAGTTCAGTTAATCATTGTTTGGTCAATCATTTGTTCGAGTAGGATCGAGTATCAGTGCCTCATAAGTTGTTTGTTTCGGTGCTTGCTAACAGTTATTGACACTTTTGTATTTATATGCATCACTAAATTTATATTAGTCAAAACGTGCATTGCACGTGCTCGATTACTAGTACTAAAAACAAGTGTCGGATAGTAGTGGATTTAGGCCTTAACCTCTAAAGGCATGCACCACTTTTTCAGCGCACGACGTCCAAGACTCCCCGTTGGCAGCTCTACTACAGAAGCCTCTCCACCGACCTAACCTGTCGTACCGCACCATGGCTCTACAAAGATCTACTCAAACACGGACTACATTCAAAGGAAGGTTACGAGATCAAGACTTCACGTACAAGGCAAGATAGGAACCCTAGATGCATGGAGGATGGGGAACCACAAACCTATATATACCGAAGGACATGACGAAGACAGACATCCATTACATGCCTAAACTCCGGCCCCAGACCTCTCTGTAAACCCTAAAAAGTAGATCCACATCTATAATATCCGGCCAAGACCTTATATAACTCACCGAGATCGCCTTTGTACTAGCTTTTGTAGCCACTTCATGAATAAAGTATGAGAGATCTTCATCTACATTATTTACGATTCAAACTTGTCGACTTGCACCTCCTGCCGAGCAAATAAACTTGCTTCTGTTTTTCGAAAGTAAAGATTGTCGTGGGATCGTAAATTACTATCCTTCGACAACAAGAGAGAGAGAGATGGAGTCGTTGATGGAGATGGCGGTGACGGTGACGGTGATGGTGGTGCGCGGTGATGGTGATGACGGTGCCTCATTCTTTTCCTATTGCTTGGATGTCTTGGTGTTGTTGGAGATGAAGCCTTGATGGTGGAGATGGAGGAGCAGCCCTTCGGGAGCGGCGGCTATGGTGGAAGACTTGGAGCAGCCCTCAGGCGGCTATGGATGGAGGAGTTCTTAAGAGCTAGGTCTTCCCCTCCTTATATAGGCAACCTCCTCTTGATCCAAGGGCTCTAGATGAGTCCCTCTCAGCCCCACAAACCATTCTAAACACCTAAGGAAGGTTAGGGTTCAAACAGGATCAAAATCGGTGAAGAATAGCGGTAATACGGATGTTTTCCATCGCCCAGACTACGCGGTACGATCATGGGTACGATCATGATGAGGACATGAACAGGCTGGATACGACCAATAATATCACTCCTTCCTCTACATTTGATCAAGAAATAAAAAGAAGACAAAGAAACATGATTAGATGCTGTTCAAGAAGTTCTTCCACGTCACTTTGGCTACAAGAGAAGATAGAGATCAACTGATCCACGTTCTGGAGGCAGATTCGGACTGCAGAGATATACCTGATTTCAAACAAGAACAGCTTTGGCATACGAAGTCCAAATTGGGTGAATCTTTTTTTTGTTGGAAAGATTATCTCGTGCACTTTCCACAAAAATTAGATTCACCTCCAAATTCGTTCCGAGCGTCTGTCGGTGGCCAAAACAGTCCGACGCTGTTTCAGAAACTGGGCCAGAATTCGAGCCAAAAGGTGCTGCGTCACCTCCACTTGGGCCCAAAGGCCTTGTACGAATTAGGGTTGAGTTTTGGGTGCCTTTGGGGGCGTGCGTCCACCCCCCTGGCCGCCACCCTTGCTTCTCCTCCTTATATACACCTCATAGGACATCGTTTAGACTCGGATTTTGTTTAGCTAAAAGACTGCCTAGCGTTTCGCTGCATCTTCGTGATCTCGATTTGTGTCCAACGACCAGATTAAGACCGCTTACAGAATCCCACCTTTTCAATCAAGTTCATCTTATATCTGCAATTCTTGATTGCATTATTAGTTCTTACTTGTTCCTCGATCGCAGGTAGAACTAGACCTATTGGTCAGGCCGATCGTGCTTCTACAGGATTCGGTAACCTCGGGAGATTGGTTTAGCGATTGCATTGGCGCTGCGTACGTGTGTGTAGTAGTTCCGGATGGCACCCGCCGGGTTCGGGGCCGGGTTTGGCATCCCCATACCCGCACCCGGCCCCTCCACCCGCACCCGCCACCCGCCCCATACCCGTCGGCGGGTCAAGATCTCTACCATACCCGTGAACCCGCCGGGTTCGGGTGACCCGACGGGTACCCGCCAAGTTCCTGTTGAAGCTTAGATAGATGAGAGGGAGAGGGGCGACGCGGTGGTCGAGCAGGAAAAGAAGAAGAATGGAGAAAAGGTGAAACTATAGCGGTTGACATGGGTATGCCTATCGGGTACCCTACCCTGAGGGTACCTGGTGCACGTATCGACTAGGCCCAACTATCAGAGCCTACATGAAGCCCATGAAGGAAGGCCCAAGAAGATGGAGTATCCTCCAAGTTTGGCAAAGCCGTAGTCGGTTTAGAGTTACCATATATGTAAATCGAGTCGGTTACGAACACCCGAGACCCAGCCTACTATTTAAGGACTGGGAGGGCCATCGAACCAGACCACGTACTTTCAGAGCCACCAAAACCCTAGCGAGATCGACATCTCGCCGGGACCCTTGTAACCACCATATTCGCAAAGCAATAACAGACAGGCAGGACGTAGGGGTGTTACCTCCATACGAGGGCCCTGAACCTGGGTAAAATCTTTGCCCTGCTTGTCAGCCGACGATACTTCCAGCTCTACCACGTTCTCTCCCCCATATTCACAACCCAGGGACCTCGACTATGGGTCTTGATGAGTCTACCCCTCGTCAAATGGCGCCGTCTGTGGGAAAGAATAGCGCTGGACTCGAAGTTTTGCCGGTTCCATCAGCAAACGGCAACTCACCGATCTCATCAGCAAACGGCAATTCGCCGATCTCATCTGCAAACGGCAACTCGCCGGCCATGTCAGCAAACAGCAACTCGCTGAAAGAACGAGGATGTCGCCTAGAGGGGGGTGAATAGGCGTTTTAAAATAATTACGGTTTAGGCTTGAATAAATGCGGAATAAAACTAGCGTTTAATTTATCAAGCACAAAACCTAAACAAACTAGGTTCACCTATGTGCACCAACAACTTATGCTAAGCAAGAAAACAACTATGTGATAGCTAGATAGATAACTTCAAGCTCGATGGCTATCACAAAGGTAAATGCATAAGTAAAGGTTTGGGTATAGAAGTAACCGCAAAGTGGACACGAGGAGATGTTTCCCATAGTTCCTTCCCAATGGAAGTACGTCTACGTTGGAGGGGTGTGGAGCCTCCTAGGCACTCCAATAGCACCGATGTGCTCACCCTATTCTCCGTGAGCTTCACCCGTGAGGGATTGGCTCGTTCCACTATGAGGTCGACTTGAAGGCATTGACCAAACCGATACACAAAGGTCGGGGAACTCCACAATGAGTTGGAGCCTCCCAACAATGCCTCGGACTTCCTCCGAGACTCACAAAGCCTCCTAGGGTTACAACCAACCCAAGGAGTAACACGAACCACAAAGAGTAGTAAGCTTCTCAAACTTCACCTCCACGTATCACCGTGGAGAACTCAAACCGATGCACCTAATGCAATGGCAAGAACACACAAAGTGGTCAAAGTCCTTCACTCTCAAATCCCACCAAAGCAACTAATGCTATGGAGGGAGATGGGAGGAAGAACAAGGAAAACAACAAATGAATCCCAAGATTTAGATCCAATAAGCTCCCCTCACTTAGAGGAGAGATTGATTGGTGAAGATGTAGATGTAGATCTCCTCTCTCTTTTCCCTCTAATTGGAGGCAAGAATCATGGAGGGATGGAGAGAAAGCAAGCTCCAATAGGTCAACAATGGTGGGGGAAAACTTGCTCAAGAGCTGGGGAACCATTGGGGAAGAAGACCCCTTTAAATAGGCTCCCCACGAATATGACCGTTATGTGCAGTTTACGTGCCCAGCAGTACTACCGCCAGGAACTAGCGGTACTACCGCCAGGACAAGCGGTACTACCGCCAGGAACTAGCGGTACTACCGCTGCTGGCCTCCGAGCGGTACTAGGCAGTACCAGCTCCCAGCTGCGACGGTAGCGCGTTGCACTACCGTTGCTGCCAGGAGCGGTACTACCACTGATTCCTTCCGGTAGTACCGCTGGCACACTTCGAAGTAAATCAAAGGTTCCAGCGGTAGTACGTGGGAGGTACCAGCTAAGTACCGTTGGGAGTCCAGTGGCGAAAACCGAGCTGACGGTACCTCTAGCGGTAGTTCCAGCGGTAGTACCGCCGGGGGCAGGGCACCAGCATACCACAGCAGTACAGCTCCAGGAGGAGCGGTACTACCAATGCATACCAGCAGTACTACCGCCAGACAGGATTTCTGCCTGGTACCAGAACTGCAATAACTTTTTCGTATGAACTCTAAAATAGGTGAATCCAATTGCGTTGGAAAGATATCGACAAGATCTTTGCTACAAGGAGATATCACACATGGGAGGTGTGGACCTTATCTCGAGGAGGACCGGTAATATTTCCAATACCGAGAACGCAACAAGTTTTCCATCCGGACTCCGTTTTCAATGATCTTGGGCTTGCTCCGAAGATAAGCACAAGCACTACAAGATCATGCATATACACATCATAGTCCATCATGTGAGGAGGAAACCACAAGTAGAGAGTTTGACCTCTCTTAGAAAAGACAAACCGGTAAAACCTCCAACATCAAAAACATTACAAGATATTCAAATGAAATTCGTTTTTGATGAACTAGAGCTTGGTATGGAGATGAACACAAGCTCTAAATTCTCACATGGATAAAATCCAAATAAGAACCAAGAAAGATGATATGCCAAGAATGCAAAGGTTTGAGCTCTCCACAAAGATGCGATCAAGTTACTCACTTGAGAGCCCCTCTTGATAGTACGCCGTCTATCCTAAACCTGGTCTCCCACTAACACCATGAGACCGGTAAAATAGAAACCCTATCAAGATCATACCTTCGCCTTGCGCATTCCACTTGAGCTAGATGATGACGATCTTGATCTCATCAAGTGGACCACCTTTCTTGATTGCGCTTTGCTTGATGAAGATTCACATAACGCTCCCCCATACACCGAGATGGGAGTGCTTCTCTTAGGAACATCTTCACTTGACCATTATCTCCAAATGGGTTGCAAGCTTCAAGCATATGATATCTTCTATATGTCCATCTTGAACTTGCACATCTCAACCTTGATGCCGATCACCAACTTGACGTCATCCTCCATGAGCTATAACAAATCTTCCTTTTCATGCAAGCCCATGGAGAGATACCTTGAATCCAACAAATGGAGATCAAGCGATGCCAATGGACAAACCTACAAGAATAACTCAATACAAACATTAGTCCATAAGGATTGTCATTAATTACCAAAACCACGCATGGGGCAACACATGCACTTTCACTCGCCGGTCCAGGCGACACACGGCGACTCGCCGATCCACTCGAAAAGCGGCAGCCTGCCCACTTCACCCGCAAAAAGTGCATCTGCTCTTCCGGTGAACTTCAATCCGCACTTGCCAGATCTTCAGGAGGCGTTTTCCGGTCTTGAGTCAGGTTTGGATTTAACCGTTGGAGCATTCAGTTTTTTCGTAAACAATGTTGGCACGCAGGACTTGACAGATCCGCAACAACTCGCGCGAGGCGCACCCGAGGCTCCGTCGACTGCTCTCGCCCCGTCGTCGATTCCTGAAGCCTGCTCACCTGCAACAACCATGTCGACCGGCAAGATCGACAGGTTCATGATGAAGGAACTCCAAGGCGAGGAGGCTGAATCAGCATACCGCACAAGCAACTTCAGCGTCGACCTCCCACTCGACGAAAGTTTCGACTGCGGGATCTCCCTCGACGACTTCTACGAGCCCGCGACTCATAACGACAGCAACGTCGATTCTGAGGTCTTCACCAACACCAATCTCGACTCAGAGATCCACAATGGCTTCGCCAACAGTGAGATAAGCATAGGCGATGAGCACATCGACAACGAGATTCATCTAGAAGATCTACTCGATGAGCATAATGGCTCTGACATGAGCCTGGACAACGACGTCGAGTCCATGACTGGAATCGACAGTGCATACACGTGCCCACGGGTCACGCCCCATCAGGTCTACATGGCCTTCTCCGCAGAATCATCTGCAGCCGCAGCTGTTCGCAGGCCTACACAATTCCCATGCACGGTAACCATGCCGGATGGGGTCACAACCTTGACGATCACGGAGGAGATGGCAGCAAAAGCAGATAAAGTCATTAAGGAGTGCACAATGATGCCAGCAGGCTCAACTCCGGAGGAGATGTTGACCTACCAGTACTTCAACTGGCAAGAGTCAATTCGACTGCAAAACTACCGAGCGACACTCGAAGAACGCAGAAAGCAAGCTAGCCTTTCGAATGCACGAAGAAGGGAGCAATCCCTCAGGTCCACAAGGCAACCAACCCCACGACCCAGGTCGCGGTTGGCGAGCCTCCCAGAGCATAAGAGAGCACAAATCACTCGCAACCTGTCATTCAAGACAGAGGACGCTGACGGAATCCCAGTACCCAAAACAGCTGCGGGTGCATTATTCTCCGTAGGTGCTTATCTCAAGGCACTACAACCTTCGGCTGACGATCCTGCCGCGGCCCTGCATCGCCAACAACTCAAATCGCTAGCCCTAGCAGCAAAGGCTTTACAGCCAGAAGACAAAACTCCAGGAGGGGGTCGAGATCGCGACATACTCGACTCACGGCACGCAGCGCGTAATCGTAGTGGTCGCAGCCACCACTCGGAGGAAGCAAGGGGAAGCTCGCGCCGGCACAGGTCCAGCAGAAGTAGGTCTCGAAGGTCCTACAGCAGCGATTCATACTCTGACCGCGAACCAGAGCCATGCGGAGCTTTGTGCTTCAATCGACGCATTCGAGAGACGCGGATGCCCAAAGGGTTCAAACTAGCAGGCGAACAACCCAAGTACAACGGCCGCCAGGAACCTTCCGGGTGGCTGGAAGATTACAGACTTGCCGTGGCAGGCCAGCGCGGCACGAACACCACAGCTATGCAGTACATACGACTTATGCTTGAAGGCACAGCCCGCGACTGGCTCAAGGCGCTCCCTCTATCATCATACGACTCGTGGGACGATTTCCGCAGAGACTTCATCAAAAACTTCGAGCCTTTTTGTGAGCGCCCGAAGACATTCGAAGAACTTAGAGCATGCACTCAACGATCAGATGAGTCGTTGAGGTCATACATACGGAGATGGACCGAAATACGCAATTCGGTTGGCACAGTATCAGAAGATAGGCCCATGGATGCCTTCACACAAGGTCTAGCCAGGAAGGACTTCAGAGAAGCACTTGGCCGCGAAAAGCCAAGCTCTTTGGCTCAACTCATAAAGATCGCGACTGAGTGGGCAGACGGAGAGGATTCTGTGCGCAAATCCCGCGCTTCCCCACCACGCGACAACCACGACAGCGGTAGTCGAGGCCGCAGAGACTCCTACAGAGATGATCGTAGGCGCAAACGCTCCAAACACCCTTACGCCGACGACAGACCCAAGTTCATGGCGGCTGGGTACACGCATTCCCGCGATGATCAAGACAGAAGCAACCGGCGCTCGGATGATCGACGAGACAGTCGAGACCGCGATCAGCGGAGCGACAAAAGGCAAGAGTGGCGCAGACGCAGCGATGCAAAACCTGAGCGGTCATTCAAAGAAAAGATGGACGACTAGTGCAGATTCCACCTCTTTAAGGGGAACGATGGAAAGCTGATCTCCAATCACACCCTAAGGAACTGCAGGGAATTCGACCAAATGGCGACTGACTACATGATACGGCTCAAAAGGTACGGCCCTGCACCCGCTCAGCCCACGCCTGCACCTGTACCCCAGCCAAACGCTGCGCCTGCTCTCATGGCACCACCGCAGCCACCGATGCAACAACCACCACAGCCTGCTCCAGGCGCAAATATCGCAGGTGCCATACAACCCGTACATCAGGTAGAAGATGATCAATATCCACAGCCCCACGGGAGATGTACATGATACAAAAGGGTCGCCCCTCCAACAGGCAGCAAAAGCTCATCACTCGACAGGTAAACATGGCAGTCATGGCACCCCCTGCTGTACCCGAGTTTCTGAAGGGATCGGGGACCACCATAAGCTTCAGTTGGGAGGATCATCCCCCAGCCGTAGTTCGACCAAGGCACGCCGCTCTGGTCCTCGACGCGCAAATTGGAGGCTACGCCATGACCAAGGTCTTCATGGATGGAGGCAGCGGCATAAACATCATCTTCGCGGACACGCTCCGCAAAATGAACAGGTCAGTCGAAAACCTCCCAAAATTTTCAAATACCTTCCACGGTATCGTTCCGGGTTAAGCAATCAGCCCAGAAGGCACCATACAACTCGACGTTACGTTCGGGGACAAGAGCCACTTCAGGACAGAGTCGATTGAGTTCGAGGTCGTCGACTGGAAATCACAATACCATGCTATTCTTGGGCGCCCGACGTTCGCTCGATTCATGGCGGTGCCACACTACGCCTACCTCATGCTGAAGATGCCAGAGCCAAAGGGAGTCATCACTGTCCGTGGCAACTTTCAAAGGTCCGATGCTTGCGACCGCGAGTTTAGCAAAATTTCCGAGACATTCGGCATGGAAGAATCACTTGCCGAGCTGGCGATCTCCAACGACCGCACACTCCTTCCGGAGCATAAAAAGCTGGCAGTCGACAGATCGTTCAACGCTACAAATGACACAAGGGTGCATCAGGTACACCCGACCGATCCGTCCAAGACAGTCAACGTCTCTTCGAGTTTGCCTATCGCATAGGAAAGCGCGCTCGTCGAATTCCTCCATGAGAACTGGGAAATATTTGCATGGTGTCCAGCCGACATGCCAGGTATTCCCAGGGAATTCGCCGAGCACTCTCTCCAGTTATTTCCAGATGCAAAGCCCGTCAAGCAAACGATGCGCCGACTCTCCGGCCCAAAGCGAACCGCAGTCGAATCTGAAGTCGACCGGTTACTCGCAGCAGGATTCATCAGAGAAATCAAGAAATCACAATGGGTTGCCAACCCCGTACTCGTAGAGAAAAAGCATACAGACATCCTTCGGATGTGCGTGGATTTTACAGCACTGAACAAGTGCTGCCCAAAAGATCACTTCCCTCTACCTCAAATCGATCAGATCGTCGACTCCACCGCCGGATGCGCACGACTGTCCTTTCTGGATGCTTATTCAGGCTATCACCAGATACGGATGAAGGAGGAAGATGAAGAAAAAACGGCGTTCATAACCCCACTCGAGGTCTACTGCTACACAACTATGCCCTTTGGGCTCAAGAACGCGGGTGCAACTTACCAGCGCATGATGCAAGACTGCCTCAAAAAGCAAATTGGACGCAACGTCCAAGTCTATGTGGATGACATCATCATTACCACAAGGGAAGAGCATACACTACTCGACGACCTGAGGGAGACATTCGATAACCTCAAGAGTTTTCATATCAAGCTCAATCCTAAGAAGTGCATGTTCGGCGTTCCAGCCGGGCAGCTCTTGGGGTATCTAGTCTCTGCCCGTGGAATCGAAGCAGACCCGGAGAAGATACAGGCCATCCTCACAATGCAAAGGCCTTCAAAACTTCATGACGTGCAGAAACTGGCGGGTCGAGTGGCAGCGCTCAGTCGATTCATCAGCAAACTTGGCAAAAAGGCGCTGCCGTTCTATCGACTGATGAAGAAGGCGGACAAGTTCGAGTGGACGCCAGAAGCCGAAGCAGCCTTCACAGATCTCAAACGGATCCTCACAAGCCCTCCAATCCTCGTCGCACCCAAGGAACGGGAGCCTCTATACCTGTATGTCTCCGCTACAAACAGGGTGGTGAGTACCGTACTGGTAGTCGAACGCATGGAGGAGGGACACGCCCAAAGCATACAACGTCCGGTCTACTACCTGAGCGAGGTTCTCTCCATATCAAAACAGCGGTACCCGCACTATCAGAAGCTGGCCTACGCTGTGTTCATGTCTTCAAGGAAGTTGACGCACTACTTCACCGAGCACCCGATCACCGTGGTAAGTAACTCCGCGATCGGTGATATTCTCACAAACCCCAATGCAACGGGTCGAGTCGCAAAGTGGCTCATCGAGCTGGCACCAAGGGACATCAAGTACGAGCACCCGAAGGCTATCAAAGCACAAGTCCTACCTGATTTCACAACCGAATGGATCGAAGCCCAACTGCCTGGAGCACCAGATGTGTCCAATTCCTGGACCATGTACTTCGATGGGTCAAAGAAAAACGAAGGCGCAGGCGTCATCCTCATATCACCAAAAGGCGACAAGCTGCGCTATGTTCTGCAAATGGGATTCAAACTACCCTCCAACAACGAGGCTGAGTACGAAGCCTTGATCCATGGCATGAAGATGGCAAAAGCACTCGGGTGCACTCGATTGATGATCTACGGCGACTCGAATCTTGTGGTGCAGCAAACAATGAAGGCCCGTGACGCAATCGCGGACAACATGATCGCTTATCGCGACCTGTACAACACACTAGAAGGCAGCTTCGATGGCTGCGAGTTGCGGCACATAGGAAGAGAAAGCAACGAAGAAGCAGACATGCTGGCCAACCTTGGCTCTACTGGCGCACAAGTTCCACCTGGTGTTTTCCTCGAGCGCATCGAGCACAGGTCCATCAAAGAGAAATGGGCTCCTCCTGCATCGACTGCTCCAGCAAAGAACAAAGTACCTAGCACAGAGGACCCTCCAGTCGAGGTGCTCCTCATCGAGCCAACTTGGACTCAACCTTTTCTGGCTTACATACTCCGCGGCGAGCTACCAGATGACATAACCGAGTCCCGGCACGTGACTCAAAGATCAAAAGCATACACCGTCATCAACGGCGAGCTATACAAGTGCAGCATATCAGGTACGTTCCAAAGATGCATCGCATTCGAAGATGGTCAAGCCATACTTCGAGATATTCATGCAGGTACCTGTGGGCATCATGCCAGCAGTCGATCACTCGTAGCCAAAGCCTTTCGAGCAGGTTTTTACTGGCCCACAACACTCAAGGACGCGGAGGACATAGTCAAAAGGTGCATCGGCTGCCAAAAATTCGCAACAAAGCCGCACGCACCCGCATCGGTGTTGAAGACAATACCATTGGCCTGGCCCTTCGCCCAATGGGGGCTCGATATGGTTGGGCCACTCAAAAAATCATCGCATGGCGGGCATACTCACCTCCTGGTGGCAGTCGACAAATTTACAAAGTGGATAGAGGCGGTTCCTATCACAAATTCGACCGCCACTACGGCAGTCAACTTCATAAAGAGCATAATCTACCGCTTCGGTGTCCCAAACAGTATCATCACTGACAATGGCACAAACTTCACGGCTGAAGAGTTCAAGATTTTCTGCAAAGAGCAAGACATTACGCTCAACTACGCATCCGTGGCGCACCCGCAATCCAATGGCCAAGTCGAAAAGGCCAATGGACTCGTGACAAGCGGGATCAAGAAGCGCCTCTTGGTGCCACTCAAAAGGGCCGCGGGGGCTTGGGTCGAAGAACACCCATCTGTGTTGTGGAGCCTACGCACAACCCCCAACGCTTTGACCAAGTTCACACCATTTTTCATGGTCTACGGTGCAGAGGCAATACTGCCATCAGACGTGCGATTCAATGCACCACGAGTTGAAGCATACAACGAAGACGACGCAGACGAAGCACTCGAAGACGCAGTCGACTTACTCGATGAAGCACGTGACACGGCCTTAGCTCGCACAGCTGTTTACCAGCAGGATCTCCGCAACTACCATAGCCGTCGACTGCGCACCAGATCCTTCGTTGTTGGCGACCTGGTTCTTCGACTGAAGCAGAAGAAGGTGCACAAGCTCGCCTCTCCATGGGAAGGGCCTTTCGTCATCACTGAAGTCCTTGGCGGTGGCGCATATCGACTGAAGCACGCGAAGACAGGCGAACTTTCACATAACCCATGGAACGTTGCGCACCTGCGTCGTTTCTATGCATAGACTGCTCAAGGTCATACAATGTAATAGGCGATATGTCGGATGGCTGCAGGTTTCAAACGCGCTCTTTTCCTTACCAGGGTACCTAAGGGGGCTGGAAGGTTTTTAATGAGGTGGCCTGCAGCCTAACATTCAAAAGTGGAATATAATCAATGTTCCTCCTATTTCTCTGTGTTTACTACTCGCATAATTCATAACTTAAAACGCACCCGAAACACTCGGGGGCTGCATTGTCAATCACACGAGCTCTCACTCACTCAAAAACACAATACCTTAGCAGCACTCGAATACTCGGGGGCTGCGTCACAAGGATCCAAACAAAGAACACAAAAACTCTGCAGCCGCACTCGAATACTCGGGGGCTGTATAGTCATTTCTTCACAATCAACACATATTTCATAAACCCCACTCGATCGACTCGGGGGCTGGGCAAATACAAATATGATCAATTCATATACAAAGAGTTACAATTTACACTCGGGGGCTGCCCCTTGTACAAAAATTACAACTCGTAAGCTATTCTAATCCTCTCGCTCGTCTTTGACGGGTAACAAAGGACCACAAAGCTGTTCGTGAGTGCGCTCGATTAACGTCTCCGCAGCACGAATCGTGTCAGCCAAATCTCCTTGTGCCAACCTCGCTCCGGGTGCGGGTGGCGGCACTACCAAGTTCGGTTTTCGGCTCCGCACATACGCCATTGCTGCGTTCGCTCCAACCACAAGTTTCTGGGTCAGCAGATCTCGAATGGGACCTGCCTGACGGAAAATATTCAGCAAAGCACGCATTCCTTGTGGTTGTGGTCCTGCAGGGAAGAGAGTCTCGTTGAGTCGAATAAATGCCATCCGACACAACTCGAGTAGTTCGGCACTCCGCCAGGCACGATCCTTCAAGGTGGCGAGTATGCGCGCATGGTATCTATGAAGCCAAAAATGTTGACGCCCAGTCGTGGCGACGTCAACCACACTATCCAAACGCTCCTCTACGCGAGTCTTCTCCGCCTCAAAGTTGTCAACAAAGCCTGCAAAACAGGCACATCAGTCAAACAAAAAAGGCAAAGCTATTCAAAGAAGCTTGTAAGCAGAGCAAGACTCGAACTCACATTCGAGTTGCCTGTTCACAAGATCCATCTCCCCGAGCACATAATCCTCGCGTTGAGTGGCCAACGCGCGCGGGCCTCATCCTCAGTCCGTTCAGCTCGTCCTGGGCGTTCTTCAAATCTTGCTCCATTTTCACATATTTGGCTTTCATAAACTCCATCACCTTGGCATCATTTACCACCTGGCCCTGTGATCGGGTAGTGGTCGGAGCCTGTAAGGAGCCAGTCGAAGCGGCGGGTCCCCGTGACTGTTCAAATGGCATAATCACAAACACAAAGTTTGTGTCAGAAGCAGAAACTCAAAGCACGAGTTGAAAGCAAAAATAGCATACAGCTCTTCGAGCGCAAAATGCACATTTGCAAAAGACTATTGACATAAACAAGGTAGTGAAACCAAAGCACAAACTCGCGCAGTTCAAAGGTATCATTACAGGGCATAAAAACAAAAGGGTACAGCTACCCTAAACCTAAGAGGTCGCCTCTGACTTCGACCCACGCAAACGAGCGGCAGTCTCGGCTGCCCGGCGCTCCATGGTGGCCATGAAAACCTCGGCCAGTCGCGCAGCTGACCCGCTTACCCCCTTCAGAGACACGGGTTTCCCGTCTGGCTTCCGAGGGAACTCAGACAGGGCAGCCTCGTAGTCACAGTCTATCCCATGGCCCATAAGTAGCTTGAGGGTGGACTCCGAGCCGCGTACCATGAGGGTGCGAGCAAAGTCAGCCATGGTGGACGTCCCTGGGCAAAAAATGTCGGCGAAGCCATCCGCAGTCGATGGCACCACTCCACTTGGGAACACCACCTTGTACACGGCGCCAAGTGTACTCGCCGATTTGGCGAGTGCCTCCGTCGCTTGGGTGCACACGGCGCCTAAGTCGCCCACAACCTGGTCCATCGAAAGATCGCCAGACGCCACATCCGCAGAGGCCAGTGCGCCAACAGCTTCTACACAATTCAAAAAGGGCAAAAGTCATTTCATGACACTCTACAGCTATATCCTACATATCAAAGAGTAAAAGGGAACACTTACCTCCCATGGCCTGCGCGAGTGCTACGAGCTGGTCAGCATATCCTCGCTCACGTGCGGCGGCTGAGCTGGAAGCAGTGTCTAGCTCCTTCTTCGACTCCGCGCGCTGCGCGGCGAGTGCGTCTTCCAGCTCCTTCTTCTCGCCTGAAACAGCAAAATCACGCACAGTTCATAATCGACAAGGTCACGCATTGCAAAAAAGAGGATTCAGCAAACAAGCAGCAAAAGAGAACTCACGACTGAGCCGCTCTAGGTCGTCGCGTAGCATATCCCTCTCCTATTCCACCTGGACATAAGCCTTGGCAGAATCTGCCAAGATGCGGTAGAAGGGCTGCAAGCAAACAAATTCAGCAAAATTTCCAAATCTCACAGTCCCAAACTATACGGGTCAGGCAAAAAGGTACTTACGTGGTTCATCCACGGTTCAGGAGCCGCGAGTGCTGTCCTAGCCTCTTGAGTTGCCACCTCGGCCGCCTCAGCAACAGCATTGGTGGCCATCGGCTGGGCAACCTCTGGTACACCCGGAGAGATATCCAGCTGCTCCGGGGTCGGCACTCTCTCGGCTGGAGGAGACGCAGGCTGATCATTCTCAGCGCTGCGAGTGGCATAAAAGGAAAAGTCAGTCATCATAAACATGCAACAGCAGAAACCTTCATACGCACAAACGCATACCTGTGCTCCTCATCTTCCTCGTCTTCCGAGTCATCAAAAATCGGGCCTCCAAAGGCTGGAGCGCCACTCGACCGAAGAGGATGAGTCGAGCTTGTCGAGCACACACGCAAAGGAGCGGCTCTGGGAACAGGTGGTGAGCCTGATTCCTCGTCGTCCTCCAAGCCTTGCCCCCTCGCGGGTGAACTCACAGCAGAAGGCGTTTTCTTGGCCAGTCGACGACGCTTCGGAGGCGTAGCGTCGACTTCCTGGTCAGCTACGGCCACTTCCTTCGTTTGCACCTCTTCTGTTGCTTCCTCTTCGACCTCCTCCACATGTGAGGTGGTGGCGGAAGGGATGGGCGACTGATTCCCCTTCAGGTCCACCTCTTGCACCTGGGTTTCTTCAGTCTCACCATTTTCCGGCAGAGGAGGAAGAGAGGCAGCAGTCGAGTGACCCTGCATAGCATACATCACAAAACTGCAAAAGTTAGAAGCAAAATTTGCAATCGCAGAACATACGAGCGGCAACTCTTATCTGCAAGCAGCATACATATGTCAAGCAAAGGGTTCTCCAACCCATATGGATCAACGGGGCAGTCGACGTTGCAAGTATCGGCTGCTGTCAGGTTGGTAATGTGTCGGACGGATGTCACAAGCTCGTTCCTTGACAGCTCCTCCGGGCTCATTCGGGTGGGGTCACTCGCTCCCTCATACTCCCACATGGGGTGTGCTCGAGCACGGATGGGCCACAGCCGTCTCTTCACAAAGGTGGCGATCAAGTGGATGCCTGTGACCTTATCCAGCATATTTCCAATCTGGGTCATCAAAGGGCCTGCTTCCGCCATTTCTTCGGCTGAGAGCTGGTGATCCCACGCCTTGGTCTTGGCAAAAGCAGCAGTCGAGAAAGGCGCGGATGCGTCCTGCTCGATCCTCGCATAAAACCACCCTTTCCTCCAGCCTTGGGCGGAGTCGACGATCTTCAGACGGAAGTAGCGGGTGTCGCTGCGCACCTGGATTCCGCAGCCGCCAACGGGGTAGGTGTGGCCACCTCCCCTGTTTGGTCGAACCATAAAAATGGCCTTCCATAACGCCCAGCTGGGGGCCACTCCCAAGAAGCACTCGCATAGCGTGATGAAAACCGCTATGTGCAGAACACCGTTTGGGGTGAGATCATGGATCTGCACCCCGTAGGCAAAAAGCAAACCACGCACAAAGTCGTGGAGGGGAAGAGAAAACCCCCTGGGCAAAAACTCCACAAAACATACGCGCTCATTCGCGCGAGGCTCGGGGAGTACCTCCTTCGACGATGGCGCGCGGACGGCGAGTTGCTCCGCGGGTGGCAGCAGGCCCTGCTCGCGGAGCTTGATCAAATGGGCGTCCTTGATGGTGGACTTCGCCCAGTCCCCGCTGCCCTTCTTCAGGGCGGCGGCGTCCACAGATGCACTCGACGCCGTCTTCTTGCCCTTGGCCGCATCGGTCGCGGCAGCGGCAGCAGCACCGCGCTTCGCACCTCCACCTTTCGCCATTGCTACAGTGGATGGGTGGGGAGCAGAGAGCTTGGTCGCTAGGCAATGGAGATGGGCGCAAAGAAGAAGATGGGACGAGGGGCGGTGCAGGGAGCAAATGGCAAGTAAAAAACTCTGCCAGCGTCGTCCCCCCTATTTACCACAGGTCGAAAAAGCGATCGCAGCCGTCAAAACAAATGCATACGCTCCGCGCGACATCTCGCCATACACGTGGCGGCCACGGAGAGCAACCGTCGCCGGCCACTCCGCCCACTACGCACGGGAATCCAGGAAACCATAATCACGCCCCGTGAAAATGGCGCCAGAACGGTCAAATCAAGTCCACGCGGCGTCATCCTTGGTCAGCTCTGTAGAAACGGGCCCACAAATGCAGGGTCACGTCTTATCAGTCTTACCAAGCACGCCACCGCTTGTCAGAGATGGCAGTCGCAAAAATGCGTCATTGCTGACATTGTTTCATCTTGCACAACTGGCATAAAGTCACTCGAGGGTATCTTCGAGTGGTCTCTCACAAGAATGTCGATTGGTTCTCTAGCAAAGGTCATAGATGCCAGTCGATAGGTCTTTCGACTGCAACATCATACTCCCATCGGGAGCGTATCAAAAATTTCTTTGACTAATATGTGCAGGATAAAAAGATTTTGAGATTATCCTCCATTGCAAGCAATAAAGCACAATCTCGGGGGCTACTCCCATCGGGAGCGCTGTCGCGCACCCGATAGAATAAACGACAAAATATCAGTCGACAGATTACTCGACTCAGTTCATAAGCAAAATCATACTCGAAATATTCCCGAGTTGATCCGACGATCCTTGGATGCTGCATGCATAGTGCAAAGGTAAGACCCATCGATCAGTCGAGCTGGGCTAAGGACCGCCCCAGCAGCGTTATCCTTAAGTGTTCCGTGTCAGCAGACATGATGAATAAATCCCTGACGGACGCGTTGGGTAGATTCAAAATTATACTGCAGTTCGATTCAGTAAGACCTCAACGGCCGTTTCGAGTCTGTCCAGTCTGTTCCAGATTCGAGCCCGGGGACTCGAGTTTGATTGAAGGCTAGTATGGTTTTGCCACAAATGGTAGTTAACTGGCCCCGATCCGTCGTGTGTGCCGGGCCTGCTATGCTAATATCCCTTGACTTTCATAAGCAAAAAGTCATAATCGATGAAACACTCGATGTAGCCAGCATGTGCTATTTCATACAGAAAATCCAAATCATATGACACAAATGCAAAGAAAACAACGTGCACAGATGTGCGAGTCCATGCCCGACTCTTCGAATCAGACAAGTACTCGGGGGCTACTGACATGGGTATGCCTATCGGGTACCCTACCCTGAGGGTACCTGGTGCACGTATCGACTAGGCCCAACTATCAGAGCCTACATGAAGCCCATGAAGGAAGGCCCAAGAAGATGGAGTATCCTCCAAGTTTGGCAAAGCCGTAGTCGGTTTAGAGTTACCATATATGTAAATCGAGTCGGTTACGAACACCCGAGACCCAGCCTACTATTTAAGGACTGGGAGGGCCATCGAACCAGACCACGTACTTTCAGAGCCACCAAAACCCTAGCGAGATCGACATCTCGCCGGGACCCTTGTAACCACCATATTCGCAAAGCAATAACAGACAGGCAGGACGTAGGGGTGTTACCTCCACATGAGGGCCCTGAACCTGGGTAAAATCTTTGCCCTGCTTGTCAGCCGACGATACTTCCAGCTCTACCATGTTCTCTCCCCCATATTCACAACCCAGGGACCTCGACTATGGGTCTTGATGAGTCTACCCCTCGTCAGCGGTGGTCGGCGTCTCCCTCTTGGTCGAGCTCGTCGTGCTCGGCACTGGCCAGGTCGCCTGTCCGTACGGCGGCGCGAGGAGAGGCGAGGTCCATCAGCAACCCCTCGACGGCGCGGAGGAGAAAGGCGTCGGGTTGGTGATGGAGGGGCACGGCCAGAGGCTGCCCTCGACGCCGCGAACGAGTGATTACCCCCAAGAGCAGGGGATCACTGTAGCACCTCTCAATGTGGAAGTAAGGTATCGATCCGCAGGAGCAAGAAGGAAAAGTTATCTATTCCCTACAACTAAAGTGTCACAAGTTTTAGTTGATTATGCACTAAACAAGTTTAAAGAACAAGGTGGTTGATTTGATGGATGGAGGTTTAATGTAACAAAACAAGAATGCAAAAGTGTCCCAATCCTCTTCAATGCAAGAGGACAAGACAAAGGTTTTCTCTTATAGGAACAATGGACATGGGTTCATGGTTTCACTCGTCCTCTCTCCCTCAATCTATGGTGGTGATCATGTTATAGATGATAAAAGTACACACAATTGTCATGCTTTCATGGTAAACTTCTATGACGGCTACATGTTCTAAAACACATAGTTGGAAGAAAATAATCATTTGTGTTGCTATGTCACCCTCGTAAGGCTAGCGTGGTTTGCTGTCACTCCCACATCATACTTCTTCCTTTTTACCCCCAGATAAAGGATGTTGGGCTGTATTGTGTCACTCAATACATATGCCGTTGTCACACCGGCCATCCCGTACCTACATACATCATACTTCATAATGGACAATATTCTAAACACTAGTGCAATGATTCATATTTCGTGTGCATGACCACAACTCTCTCATCTATCCACGCGTGGGGATGTCAATCACCTCATGACAAGGATAAACAAGGCATTGTGAATAAATCAAACCATCACATGCATCATAGAATATCTCCAAAGTATGACAAGTCATAAAAGATCCAACACAACGGTAAATGCATAACAATTATCATCTCATCACAATATCCACCATAGGAATTACATAGATGACCGTAATCATGTTCAGCAGCTCATACGGTACTAATTAGTGAAGCTCAAAGAAAGGAGAGATACATAAGTTACCACCACAAACCCAAGTCCAGGGGGTGGACTACTCCCCCTTCATCATGGAGACGGTGGTGTTGATGGAGACTCCAAAGGGGGGATGGAGGAGCCTACCGGAGGTGATTCCGGTAGCGTTTCCCCCCTCCAATCTTCTCCGGCGGCAGCCTTCTGACTCTCTGTTTCGTGGTTTTGTGTTTCTCTGCCACCCCCTTTCCGAAGAGCCTCGGGGACTATTTTTATAGTCGGTTTTAGGTCAAGACGAAGTCGGTGGAGAAAAGATCGACGGCAACGGAGCCTCGAGGGCTGAGATGGTGGGTCCCACGCGGCCAGGTACTGTGGCCATGTGGGCCACCCCCTTTTGGCCCTCGGGCCTCCGTTTGTTCGCTTCCTTCGCTCCCAGGTCTTCTTCCTTCCAAATATTGATGCTCCTAAAATTGCAAGTCATTTGGACGTCGTTTAGGTCCCTAAAACATCAAAATATAGAAAATAGGGTTTTCTGCCTGCGCAGGGTTAATTCCAGAAAAATAGGGTAACATGTGAATTATTCCCAAAATCATTATAAATCATTGATATAACCCTTATATGATGCAAATATGATGGGAATATGAATAAAATAATGCAAAGTTCATGTATGCATTTTACATGCATCAGCATCCCCAAGCTTAACCCATGCTCGTCCTCGAGTATGAAGGTGATAAAACTAACATGGACTTTGCATTTCAATACTATCAATGGATATCAAAGATGATTACTATTGCTACATAGAGTCAAATGGTCCATTCTTAATAAGATGTAACAATATGCAAGATAGTTTATGAAGTGATATCAAATATTCAATGTAAGGATGTTCAATGATAATTCACAAAGTGTAACATAAATGAAAAAGTACTATGAACTTCAAGTATGCATAATGATAAGTAAGAACATCCTACAATGGTCATAGAGTGTAGATGGAAATCTGAATATAAAAGGTGGACACTCTGGAAAGATATATGAGTAGAGGTAAAGCATGAATAAGTTCATCTATCTTCCAAACGCTTCTACTTAAGTTAATGATTGTAATGTGGTATTCCTTGGTGTCAAGCTCTCATTGCCCCCATCATAGCATCTTGAATGATTAAGTTTAAAGTGAAAACAAATATGAGTAATGTGCTTGACAAAGTATGGGTTGAAAGTCTCATGCCCCTTGAATACGAGTACCTACTCCATGTGTTACTCAACTCGGAAAACAAAGCAAATTCAATTTAAATATCATTGTAAGTAAAATAGTATCATCAAGAGCGTCAACTGGGGTACCTCTTGTCCCAGGATATGGAACAAGCCCATATCAAAATGACAAGACAAACAAACATAATGAACAATCTCAACACCCTTTTTATTTACCATTGGATAGCTTTTTATTGTAAGGTGTATCACAGACGGTTCACCATAGCATGTAAGTAAATTTCCACCATGAATGATGCATGGCTTAGATTAGCGGCCCAGGCGTCTCTCTAACCATTATACAAACTCATTTAAGGCAACTTCATTTCCACATTTATTTCACCCATGGTAAGCATCCATAAACAAAAGTACATGACATCAACTAAATATAATGAAGTGCAATATTGAAAGCGTTCCATGTGACAGCACATTTATGCTAACTCTCAACCAAAGACATTTGTCAAGCTCATAACATCATAATTTTAATCACAATGGGTCATGTTCATTAAGTGCAATAAAAGTAAAGTGTGCATCAAGTTCGTGAGAGCTATATAACCGACTTTTACCATAACAATCAACAACACAAGCATTTTAATTCAGAGGTATAAATGATACAAATTAACATGGTAAACATACTCGGAATAGCATAAAGCTAATAGGTAGATATGGTGGACTCACTGGAAAAACTTTGGTTGAAGGTGTTGGAAACAAGTTTTTACTTGTTGGAATTTTTTTTTGGGCTAGCAAGAGGGAGAAAGTTGACCGTCTAAAAGCATGCATGAGCGTCCATAGAACTAACTAATTCATGTTAAACAAAGTAAAGTAATCATTCAGCATCAAAACATGAATAAAAGATAGCTCTTGGTAAAATACTAACAAATTATTACTCATTGACAAGCTCTTGAATCATGCAACTATATGTATCTTTTAAAATCAACTCAAACATCCCTTTTCCCAATCTTATAATGGCATCCAACATATTTCAACCCATATTTCCATTAGCTCTCTCATATATAAATGATAATGTGGTGGTATCTCAAAAATAAAAATCAAAACAAAAACAAACAAAAAGACGCTCCAAGTTTATGCGATAAAGTGCATTGATCAAAAAACAGAAGTTAGACGTGTGCAAACCGAGAGTGTGTTGGTCCAGTGGAGTTGTATTCACATCCCCAAGCTTATGGTTTTCACCACTCTTAGATGACTCTTGGTGCATCTCCTCTAATCCCAGTGAAAAAACTTCAAAACACCGTTTCTCCCATTTCTATTCTGTGGGGTGACACTAGTAGTGATAAACAAATAGGTTTCTTGCTGCATACAATCCTTAGACAAAAAATTATATGAATGTCCAGTAAGTGTATTATTTTGTATGCCTACTCATAAACTCAATTGGATCTGAAAGATTCAAGTTTAAAGATCTAAGCATGCATCAAACAAAATGGGACAGAATCTGTCCAGAAAAACAGCAGCAGCAAAACGTATTTCTCTACCCTACTTAACTTTGTCTAAAAATTCTGAAAACATTCATGCATACAGAGGATGAAAATTTGCAACTACAGTTTAAATATCAGCTCATTCGGAGTTACAGAATAGGAATTAAAAATCAAACCGTGCACAGATTCGTGCTGGAATAATATCTCTGAATGCTATAAGCAACTTTTTCAAACTAAAATGGGTAAAACTTGGCACTTTATTAAAAATTCCAGAAACTAAACTAAAAACCTAGTATCTTGTTACAGCAAGAGGACACAAAGAAAATCAAAAATAAAAACAACCGGGTTGCCTCCCGTAAAGCGCTTTCTTTATAGCCATATAGCTAGGCTTCTTACTTGATGTTTATAGAGGACGAAGCTCATGAAGGAGCTTGAACTTTGATGTGTCCCTCTTCCTTGGGAAGTGTTCATGAATAATACTAGGGTCCCATGGTACTTTCAAACCGATCAAAATAATAGTCAAGTTGAACCCTAGTAGGGAGAAAAACAAAACACAAAAGTAATAACAACGAAGTCTAACTTTCTTTCTATGCATTGGCATTTTGTATATGAATGAATCACCATAAATTGAAGTTTCCCAATGCATATTAACAATATTTACTTGCAGCATATAATTATTAGTGACATAAAGAGGGTTCTTATCACCTCCTCTTTCATAATAGTTGCAAGTAGTAGAAATAAATTCAACCATATAACCACAAGAATCATTCAACTTAGATAATTTAGGCACATAAATAGGATTATTAAATTTATTATGGAATTCATTAGCATGCTTCCCTCTTTCAAAATAGTTAATAATATCAATATTTAGTTTAATATCATGGTTGCAACAAAGATTTGGAACTAAAGGTAATTGCAAACCACATAAGTATTTCTCAACATAAGCAAATTTCTCCTCTATGGTGTAATTAGGAGAATTTAAGAACAAAGTAGGACTCTCATGAGTAAGAGTACCATCACAAACAGCAAGTATATCATTTTTATCCTCACAAAATTTAGTAACAACTAAACATGGAGGTTTATCAATAAGCGTAGGACCATCATCTAAAGCATTATCATATAGCATATTTAAGCAATACTCCTCATTATCATCAATAAGTTCACTAGTAGTATTAATAGAAAGTAAAGGAGCATTATTAGTTTCACACTCATCATAACATGGATTCTCATAAATAACAAAAGATTTTTGAATTTGAGTGTTACTATCATTTGTTGATGGTGAAGTTGGTAGATCCAACTCTTCCAAAAGCTTAGGTTGGAATATATCCTTTTCAATCTCCTCTTCACATTCTTCCTCTTCCAAGCTTATGTTTTCATCATCCTCTTGGGGTTGCACGGGCATCCCCAAGCTTAAGCTTTTGTCATCTTCTTCCTGCAAAATATTAGAGCTTTCTTTGGCAGCTCTCTTCCTTGTGTCAACAACATAGATATTTTCATTAAATTCAAGTATGCAGAGATCAAGGATATTGGCAATAAAAACTTTAAATTGAGAAGCTATAGGGCAGGTTTCATGTTCATCAATGAAGGTGTATAATTCATAGGCTGCCATAAAAATAACAAATTGCTCTACTTCTTCCATCCCTAAGTGAGCATAATTCCATGTATGATAAGTTGCAATAACATGTTCTCTATTGGAAGGGCATTGGAATTCAAAGTGTCTAAAGTATTCAGAGCAACAAGTTTCTTCCTTATGATAATTAAGCAGCACACTAGCAATTTTATTTAGAAGCTCTATGTATTCTCCTAATCTTTTCCCTTCATTTGATTTTCTAAATTCAGCAGCCATCATGGTGTTTTCATAACAGTTTTCCATTTTCTAAATTTTTTGGGTTTTTGATATATAAAACTGAAAGTAAAACTAATGAGAAACTCACAACCAAACAAGTTTAAAGGAACCTCCCCAAGCTTAGATGATTGCAAGATATAAAACGAAAATAAATCTAAAGTCTAGTGCACACAAGAATAGGAACTTAAGCGCTACGCTCCCCGGCAACGGCGCCAGAAAAGTACTTGATTACCCCCAAGAGCAGGGGATCACTGTAGCACCTCTCAATGTGGAAGTAAGGTATCGATCCGCAGGAGCAAGAAGGAAAAGTTATCTATTCCCTACAACTAAAGTGTCACAAGTTTTAGTTGATTATGCACTAAACAAGTTTAAAGAACAAGGTGGTTGATTTGATGGATGGAGGTTTAATGTAACAAAACAAGAATGCAAAAGTGTTCCAATCCTCTTCAATGCAAGAGGACAAGACAAAGGTTTTCTCTTATAGGAACAATGGACATGGGTTCATGGTTTCACTCGTCCTCTCTCCCTCAATCTATGGTGGTGATCATGTTATAGATGATAAAAGTACACACAATTGTCATGCTTTCATGGTAAACTTCTATGACGGCTACATGTTCTAAAACACATAGTTGGAAGAAAATAATCATTTGTGTTGCTATGTCACCCTCGTAAGGCTAGCGTGGTTTGCTGTCACTCCCACATCATACTTCTTCCTTTTTACCCCCAGATAAAGGATGTTGGGCTGTATTGTGTCACTCAATACATATGCCGTTGTCACACCGGCCATCCCGTACCTACATACATCATACTTCATAATGGACAATATTCTAAACACTAGTGCAATGATTCATATTTCGTGTGCATGACCACAACTCTCTCATCTATCCACACGTGGGGGTGTCAATCACCTCATGACAAGGATAAACAAGGCATTATGAATAAATCAAACCATCACATGCATCTTAGAATATCTCCAAAGTATGACAAGTCATAAAATATCCAACACAACGGTAAATGCATAACAATTATCATCTCACACCACAATATCCACCATAGGAATTACATAGATGACCGTAATCATGTTCAGCAGCTCATACGGTACTAATTAGTGAAGCTCAAAGAGAGGAGAGATACATAAGTTACCACCACAAACCCAAGTCCAGGGGGTGGACTACTCCCCCTTCATCATGGAGATGGTGGTGTTGATGGAGACTCCGGAGGGGGGATGGAGGAGCCTACCGGAGGTGATTCCGGCAGCGTTTCTCCCCTCCAATCTTCTCCGGCGGCAGCCTTCTGACTCTCTGTTTCGTGGTTTTGTGTTTCTCTGTCGCCCCCTTTCCGAAGAGCCTCGGGGACTATTTTTATAGTCGGTTTTAGGTCAAGACGAAGTTGGTGGAGAAAAGATCGACGACAACGGAGCCTCGAGGGCTGATATGGTGGGTCCCACGTGGCCAGGTACTGTGGCCGCGTGGGCCACCCCCTTTTGGCCCTCGGGACTCCGTTTGTTCGCTTCCTTCGCTCCCAGATCTTCTTCCTTCCAAATATTGATGCTCCTAAATTTGCAAGTCATTTGGACGTCGTTTGGGTCCCTGAAACATCAAAATATAGAAAATAGGGTTTTCTGCCTGCGCAGGTTTAATTCCAGAAAAATAGGGGAACATGTGAATTATTCCCAAAATCATTATAAATCATTGATATAACCCTTATATGATGCAAATATGATGGGAATATGAATAAAATAATGCAAAGTTCATGTATGCATTTTACATGCATCAACGAGCAGCCGTGACGGCGGGAGTCCAAGCCTCGCGTGGAGAAGGGCTGGCGGCGCTAGAGGGATCCATGGCGGCGGGTGAGTGGGTGCGTGCGCCGACGGAGGGTCGCGTGGAGCAGTGGGAGGAAGAAGGAGAGAAACGTGGATCGATCGATCTGTGTTCTTCTGGATCGATGTGTGAGACGCTCGCGTGGGGACGTGGGGTAGGTGGCGCTTGGGGTGGGGATAGAAAATATTAAAAGAAACGTGGGTTGTTGTGTGGCTGGGAGAAAAGGAAGTTAGGGAATTATTTTCTACTCACTGACAGGTGGGGTCAGCGGGTATGCGGGTCTGCGGGTATGGGTTTGGCACCCCCATACCCGTCCCCGCTAGACCCGACGGGTCTAGGTTTTTACCAATAAGCAGCCCCGTGGGTTTTTTTCTTACCAAACCCGCCCCATTTAAGGCGGGTACCCGTCGGGTATCGGGTTTGCGGGTACCCATTGCCATCCGGAGTAGTAGTCGGATCGCCAAGGTCGAACTCCACCAGAATCGACGTATCTTGATCTCATCGAAAGATCGGACACCTTTGCCCTATCAGATCGTCTCGAACCATACCGTTGGTCGCTAAAGTCTCTGGGTCTTGAGTGTTTTGGACGCCATTTCTTCATACGAACTCTGTTTTGGGTAATGTTTGGCTTACTGGACTCGTATGGACGAGCCCCACACTACAGTGGTATCCATTCTTGATTTTGAGTTCATGGAAAATAACCAAGGCACCTGGCTTGTATCTGTGCTTCTCCCCTGCCTCCTTTCTCTATTATTTATCAATTTCCCACCTACACACAAATAAGCACAAAAGACAAGGGAAACAAGTAAAATCCTAAGAAAAACCTAAAGTTGGGAAAAGTTCATCGGAAAAATAGTTTCATTGCTAACTAGCATAAAAGGTGGAAGATAACTCAGTGATTTGCCAAAATTCTAATGTAAATATATAAAAAGCATTGAGTAAAACTCTATATGAAATGCACTCATCATGTACTTACTATTATTTTATGTCCTTAAAGAATTACAGGGAAATCAAATAGACACTGGAAGAAAATGGAAAAGACAATGAACCTGGTGCGTAACGTGCTGAGGTAGCACCACGCCTTGGGAAATCCTGCGGATACGCTCCGCGCGGTTGGCCTCCACGTAGTCGTACCCAAAACAAATCCGATCCCACCGCCGCCAACCCCTGTAGCCTCTGCCCTGAAGCAACACCTCCCATCATCCCACCGCCTCGAGAAATTTTTGATTGCAAGATCTTTGCCCAAAGTCGGTCATGCACAGTCCTCATTTTTAAAAAACTTGTAGCCACATTGCCATCTTCTACTGTTGCTTCTTCTCGATCAACTTCATCTTGAATTACAAAGTGTGAGCCGCTATCTCCTTCCTTGTGTTCGTAAACTGATTAATCATCTATATGCTCCCCTTCCTTGACTGTTTTCTCCACCTTCTCACTCGACATTTTCCTATCATCCGGTCTCCCCTTGTGATCATCTCATTTCTTATAGTATATTTCCATCTGTTTTGCTTTAGAATTCCTGCATTTGGTCACTGCGCCTCTCAAATTTGATATACAATTCAGTATTAAACATAGTCTTGAATCGACGGGGTTTTGTATTAGAGGGGGGAGTGGTTGAGCCGAACACACACACACACAAGGCAAGCACCAGAAGCTGAGAGGGAGATCTAGATCGCGAGAAGAGAAGGAAGAAGGGGCAGGAGAGCTCTGCTCTTGCCCAGGGATCTGAAGCTTGCACCAGCCATGGCGTGGGGATGATCATCAACAGCAACGCCATCGTGTTCATCTGCCTCACTGCAGACTTGGACACTGAAGAACAACTGTGATGCAACCCTCCTCTCCTCATTATTTTGCTTAGATCTTCTCAGTCTTGTGTTGTTCGAGTAGTTCATCTGCACTAGCGCCTGTAACCTGCTCGACACTAGTTCTGAACCGTGAATTGCACTGTTAAGCCTTCCTCTTCCTTAAACCTTTATGCTAGTTTGTGCTGCACTGAATCTTGAGTTGATTATGTATGGAAACGATTTGCTTCTGTCTTAGTCTTGTGCTTTTTTGATTTGCTTGTGGATCGGGTGGTTTTCCATCAGATCAGTAAGGTTCCTGTCCAATACCTCTGAAATCAGTGTTGGCTAGACTGCTAGAACCTAAAACCGTGATCGATTGATCCCTGTGGAAGAACAATAAAAACCCCTCTATTCTACCTTGATCACCCTTCTTTTCCTCGGAGTTGAGCTTCGCGTTACTTCCTACCTATTTTCATCATCACTATCATCATCAAACTCCAGAGAGGACAAGATACTTGAACTTGGTCTCTTCGGTGGAGGAGGTTCATCATCCCTCAATCTCCATTTTTCACTATTCTCCAGCAATTTCCAACAATGTTGGGACAAAAACACACGCTACCCTTTGATCCGAACATTTCATGTACAACTCTTGTGCAATGGGGCCCTACATTTGCAAATTTGAGCACACTCGCATTCACATAAATATGAGAACATTGACATAAAAAAAACTCACATAGCCATCGTTGGTTGTACCACTTGGACATGCATTCCACACTTGCTCCAAGCAACCAATCGATAGGATACACAAGTTTTGATCCTTACCTATCGGATTTGTTGATACCTCATAGGGCGAGTCGATGGTTCTGGCATCGATGAAACAAGCAATTGACATGTTGTTAATAGTTGTTTGTAGTTTGATCATTTTTGGTGACCACATCTAGGGGAGCCTTCTCCCATGCCCTCACCAAAGCCCCATCTTAAATCATTTGTCTAATACAATTGCCTTTGCCGTTTCATATCATTTCCCTTCTTGCTTTGAAAAACTTCATTCAAATCATGCATATCCATATGATCATCCATAGGAATAAAATTGATAAAATGTCACATCTATATTGAATAAGAATCTTACATCATGTTGACAATACGAAGCAAGGGTGCTATGCAAATCAAAACTACACAATGCAATTAACAACAATTAATTCATCGATGCAATAGACAACAACTAATTCATCTGCGATCAAATTATACCTCTTGGGCATTTCATCAAGTAGGTTGCAGGCGTCAGACACGGTTGAGGCAGCAGTTGCTTGTGTAGATGGTGGAACCCTCCGACATACGAGACGCATGACATATCGTCAATATCCTTACAATTAAACATGAGTTGTGGCTGGTGAGTCATCACTCAACACTTAGCGCTCATCATCAGACGCATCTAGATCGTTCGATCAGCTTTCGGTCTCGCAACCAACAACAAGATCTAGAACTCCACTTTGCTGGATTTGGATGCGCTAAACTGCCTAGACACAACCATGTTGTTCATGGCATGCATTCATCATGGGCATGCACACAACAATGTGAACGATGATGGAGGACACACAATGCCCACAAGGAAGCCCACAACGGTCACACATATGACGTGAGGATGGCTACGCCGGCCACACCCACACATGATGGCCACACTATGAAAGGCCACAACAAGAATGTCAGGCATGGGCTGGTAAGGATGGCCATGGACGCGACGAGCACAACAACAACTGCGACACCCAAGACTGGAGCAAAAAAAAGATTCACTTAACTATCTAGCCCCTTTATTTAACCATAAAAAAACACCAAATCCAGGATAACAAGGACCAGCAAAGAAATTGGAAAAACAAACTAGTATGAGTTGTCTCCCTTCCATGTGTCAGCTTCTTTCTCCCTCTGCCGAGGCAACACACTATTTTCGGTTGCCAAAATCACGGGTCTTGCAGCATGCCATGCGCTACATCATGCAATCTCATAGTCTTTCCCCACTACATTTCATATCCTCCATTCATGTTGACGTAAAACTCAACCTAATATGCCCACACCAGCAGTAGCGGAGTGTGACAAAAAAAAAGGTGGACCAGCCAGCAAATGGCGGACCATGAGAGGGCTATTATCGATCAGTGGGCTAGTTTAATACCAAAACTTAGGTGAGAACCTAGAGCGAAGGGTGGGCCATCACCCAGTATGGTCCACCCAATGCTCCGCAAGTGCGCCCTAGGGCCATCATTAACCAACTCTCTCTAATAAATAACTCTTATATACTCTCTTCGTTACTAAATATAAGATGTTTTAGCTATTTCACATTTTAACTAGATGCAGACTGAAATGAGTGAACATACACACTAAAACATGTCTACATACATGTAGATACACATGAATTTGGCAAAAGAACATCAAAATATGTAAAATTAGGAACGGAGGGAGTAAATACTTAAATATGTAACACAACAAGAACATCAAAATAACACAATTAGTCAAAGTAGGTTGAACCTTATCTCTCAAGAGTACGCCAAAGGCGTACCTTACTTTTATAGAAGGCAGAAGTTTAGTACAAGGTCATACCCTAAACACAAGCGAAAAGGGCAGAGAAAGGATCCAAAACTCACTCCAAAAAGACTCCAAAACACTAAGGCCTAATCTCACGTTATGGCTGTAAAAACTCCAGCCACCCCTCTCCTAGCTACACACCAGGTGGCAAACTCATCAGCTATCTTGTCAATCATAGCCGGAACTCCTCTCTGCTGGCTCAGGTTGTTGAAAACCCAAGCATTCCTATTCTTCCAAAGACTCCAGCAAGTGAGTATAACCAGGGCATCGAAGTTCTTGCGTGTCTTAATAGTAAAGTTCAGTCTAGACGCACTCCACCAAACCTGCAAGTTACAATGCTCTGTCGGCCCAGGTACAGCGATGTTGAGGCGATGAAAACCTCCAAGCCAGACTTGCCTTGCGTAGCTGCATTGAGTAAATAGGTGCTCCACCTTATCTTCCTCCTGCAAGCAAACAAAGCAGCTAGATGTTTGGTCCTGCAAACCATGCCGATGTCTCCTATCTGCCGTCCAAAGGCGGTGCTGGATAGTGAGCCACATGAAGATCTTGGCCTTGAGAGGTGCTCCATTTTTCCAGATAGCATCCGCCATCGGAAACTCCACTCCCTCCGACTGCAGCATGTCATAAGTGGATTTTGCTGAGTAGACACCATTTGCTGAGCAAGACCAACTCAGAACATCATCCTCTTCAATGTCTCTGTCCACTAAGTTTATACAGGCCCAAAGTTGTATGCATTGTCTTGCCGCCTCCGCTGTGAGCTCCCCCTGAATGTCATCCACCCAACGGTTCTCCACAAGAGCTTGTGCCACTGTTCTGCGGTTCTGAGTACGAGTCGGGACGGATTGGAGGATAAGAGGAGCAATGTGTCGGACTGATCTCCCTCCAATCCAACTATCAGACCAAAACAGGATTTTATTGCCATTTCCCACCTGTATACGAATAAACCTGTCGAATACCTCTTTGGCCCTAGGGTCTTTGGGTGCTGGCAATCCAGCCCACGGCCGTAGAGGGTCAGTTCTCCTTAACCACTCCCAGCGAACTCTGAGAGCAATGCCCTGTAGAGCGAGATCCTTAACCCCCAATCCCCCAAAACGCTTGGGCTTGCAAATTTTGTCCCAAGCCACCAGACACAGCCCACCATTGACTTTCTTCTTGCCTGCCCAGAAAAAGCCACGCATCCATTTGTAGATTTCTTCTAGGGCCCATAAGGGAGCTTCCGCAATCAGCATAAGATGAATAGGTTTTGCTCCAAAGACAGATTTGATCAAAGTAAGGCGTCCATCCCTAGCAATCATTCCTCTCTGCCAAGCAGGAATACACTCAGTAAACCTGTCAATAGCCGGTTGCCATTCATCCTTGGTTAGCGGCCTAAGGGCAAGCTGGAGTCCCAAGTATTTAATGGGGAATTCCTATATTGGGCACTGTAGCAAATCCGACACCAGCTGTGTATCTTGGTTCGAGCTCTTGATCAAAGTGGCAGTGGATTTTTGGTAGTTGATGTGTAGGCCTGATGCATCTCCAAACATGCGTAAAAGCTCTCTGACAGCTACCAGGTCCTCCGTGGTCGGTTTGAGGAACAGAACGACGTCATCCGCATAAATGGAAATCCTCTGCTTAGGGTCACATCCCCCAATGCTGCCCAGCAAATTCTGTTGTGTGGCCCAGGCCACTAAGGCAGTAAGAACCTCCATACCACAGACAAAAAGAACAGGTGACAGGGGATCGCCTTGGCGCAGACCCCTCCCATGCCGGAATCTTCTACCTGGGATTCCATTAACCAAAACCTCAGTGCTCGCCGTGCGCAAAAGTATGGCCAGCCATGATAGGAAGAGCTCACTGAAGCCCAGCTGCCTAAGAACCTCGAACAGAAAACTCCAAGAGATGGAATCAAATGCTCTAGAAATGTCCAGCTTCAGCAGCACTCCTTTTTCCTTCCTCGCCTTGATCTTCTTGGCGAGTTGACGAACAAGCATGAAGTTGTCATGCAGGGACCTGGTCTTTATGAAAGCAGACTGATTCGCGCTCACCAGGGCCTCCATCTTGGGTCTCAGCCTGTTTGCCAGGATTTTTGAGAACAGCTTGGCAACACTGTGAATAAGAGTGATCAGAACTGCCACGTGCGATGGGCTCGTTGGCTGTGGGGGACACGACAACAGGGGTTTCCTGTACGCCCGCCGCAGTGGGGCTAGCCGAAATTTGAACCGGCGAAACAGAGCACACTCTGGTCTCTTTTTCTCCAAGACTTGGTCTTCCCTCTGCAAAAGTGGCGCGCGTAGCGACCGGCCCTGCAGCGGGTGCAGCAGGCGCAGCAGAGGATGGCGCAGCGGCAGGCCCACGCCCACCAACCCCGCCAAAGTGGCGCGAAGGAACGAACATACCAGGCCGCGGTCCCACCCTAGCCGTACGCTCCGTACAGGCTACGTGGACCGGCCTCCTGCCGTCCATCGGAGGCAGCTGCCAATTCGACGGCCCAGCAACCACCTGCTGGAAGGATCTCTGGCCGCCGCCCACCGACGGGGAACCAGCTCCACCACGACGGTCCAGCACGCCGCGCCGCCAGGGAAGGTGCCTCGACGAACGCCCACCGGAGCCGGCACTCGGCGGACTGGGAAGGCCACTCTGGCCACTGTCGGACGAACCGGGGAACACCCATCCCTCCTGCGCCGGCGTGTCTTCTTCAACACGATCAATATGGATGAGGACCTTGTAAGTCATCAGATCGAGCACATCCCGACGGCGCTCCGCCGGCGGGGTGTGGGATTCATCTGAGAACTCGCGCGTAGGTGAAGGTGGCCCAAAGGACTCCGGGTCAGGCGCCGGCTCGGGGATGGCCAACGTTCTTGCAGGCGGTATGGCCGCCGGATCACTGGTCCACGCCGAACATCTGAACATGCCAAGATCCCTCCGGGAGTGCGTACGAACCTCAATCTCGTCGATAGAGCATGAGGTGCCGAGCAGCTCCACTGCAACCTCGCGATCCCAAGCATGTGGTGGCACACCCTCCATGACAAGATCAACCTTGGTGCGCATGGTGACCTTCGTAGCTTGCGCAAAGCGGTTCCACGGGCGGAAGCGAAGCGTGACCCCCTGGTGGATGATCAAAGGCTGCGCCATAACCACGTTTCTCAACTCCGCCGTGGCCATGACCAGAAGGAAATCCTCGGGGTGGTACTCATGAACTGAGAACTCGTTGGCGGGGAGGTCGCGGCGGGCACGGAGCGCCCCGTGCACCCACTCGCACGAGACCTGCAAGCCGCCGCTCACAGTCATGAGCAGGGCATGTCGGAGAAGAGACTCCAAAGCGTCGATGTTGGGCGAGCGACGGACCACACACAGCGGCGCATCCACATGTGCCGCAACCGGCGGGACCGCCCGCGAGAGCGCCGTCCAGGACTCCTGGATGGCCGCGCGCTGGGGTGGAGGCGCGGGATGAAGCGGGGGTGGTGGGGAGGCGATCCGACGACGCGGGTGGCCAGGGTCGCGGATGCCCAGAGCGGTCGAGGGGCGCTTGAGCGCCGCACGGCGCGCCGCCATGTCCAGCGCCTTGCGCCGGCACTCGTCCTCCGACGAGAGCCCGCGAGGCTGCTCACAGACCTTGGCTTCATGACCCTCCTCGCCGCACCTGAGACAAACCATGAGGTTGAAGCACTCACGCTTGGGGTGGCCCGGCTGGAAACACTTGAAGCAGAGACCATCCATCTCCGGCGCAATCACCCTCCGGTGGGAGGGGCCGGCCTCTGCCTCCGTTTGACGCTCCTTGCGCCGCCTCCACATGGACCTCCGGGAGGGTCTGGGGAGAATCCATTCACGGGGGTCTGGAACAAGCGGGCCTTCAGCATCCGCGCGCGCCACCATGGCCACACCAGAGTCGACCTCAGGGCTGGCCGGAGCGGAGGACGCCGAGGACGAGAGCCCAAGACCCGAGACCACCGGACGTTCGTCACTCCGACGGAACGCCGGGGCCTGAGGCGTGGGGCTCCCCGTCGGCCGAACCTGCCACCGCATGACACGCTCCGTGCGCATACGGTCGCCGGCCGAGGAAGAAGAGGAACCGGCCATGGGGGGCGGAGGAGGGGAGGGGAGATGGGAAGAGCAGCCGCGGCCGAGGTGGCCGCCGGCGAGGGTGGGAGGAGGAGAGCGCTCACCTACCTTTCTCCGATCTCTTGTGGCACGTACTATCAAAACATATGTCCTACCAAAACATCTTACATTTGGCCCAGGTTGAACCTTATCAATAGGTTAACAAATAATTTATACTAATATTCCATAGCAACGCAGAAAAAAAAATTAAAACTAAATGAAGCCATGCGGTCTTTTGTTTTCCCCGACAGAGAAGCCAGTCTTTCTTTCTACGGATGCTCTGAAATTCTTCTGTGGACTGTTGTGGCCTGTGGGTTGTCGACAAACAGTTCTGCGGCGGGTGGCCGGCGCTCCGGTTTCCCGATGGCGGAGGACTCCGGCGCCATCCTCCGCCACATTTCCTCCCTCAAGGACATGCTCGACAAGGTCCGCAATCCCCCGCCCCCCTTGCTGCTTCCATTTTATTGCCATCAGATAGATACCGCTAGGCCCAATTACCGATTTGTCGCCGGAAGGATGAGATGGAGAGGATACTAGCGTTGTCACGGCGGCGAGGGCCGATTAGTCGCCTGTCTAGGATATCTGGGCGTCCTCCGCGGTCAGTAGGCGTTGCCATGGCGAGGCTAGGCGGCTGAATAGTAGAGGGAGGGAGCGGCGAACCCTAGCCGCCGCCGCCGCCTTCCCTCGCCGTCGCAGGTTCGAAGCCCGGGCGGCCGTTATAGCCAGCTCATCCCGGTTTGTTCTCTTCCCTCTCACTTCTCTGCTTCCTCTCTGTTACTCGAGTTCTCCCGTGTTTGTCCTCTTCTTCTCTGCTCCATTCTCTGGCAGAATTCTTCCGATTCGCACACTAACATGTTAGCTACATGTATACATGAAAGAGTTGTTCAGAGAACATATGAGGGCTGCCCTTAAGTTTCTAGTTATTGGTATATGTATGAGAGCACAGCTCATTACCAGTGAATCACATAAATGTGAATGAGTCGCCAAATTGACTGCACAACAAATTTTGGCATTTGATTGGCTGCACAACAAATAATGTGTAGTATTATGTTGTCTGGTCCTGGCTGTTAAGTGAACATGATGTACGATTCCGGACTTGGATCTATATGGATTTATGATAAATCATCTGAAGTTTGATAGACGAATCAGGAAAGTGGGAGTGATGCGATGCAATGATGATTGATGTGGTACCGTGCATATTGGTTTTCTTAAACATATGTGTACCTTTTGCTATAGAGTGTAGAAGACAATGTGGCTACTTGAATTTTGGATGTTAAGAGCGAATTTTCTATATGCTGACCAATTGTTATTAGCACGTGGAATCTTGATGTTTCAAACCTTACGAGCCTATTCTCGATAATTCCCTCAATTAGGTCAATGAAGAGATTGAACAGAATATACAAAAGACCAGGGAAATAGAGTCAGAAATAGTGAAGCATTCTGAAACTGAAAAGGACTATCTCGTGAAGGAGTCTGAATTAATGAAAGGAGTATCAGTTGCTGAGTTTGAACTTGACGGGCTTATGCAAGTGGCAGGTAACTACAGCCTTAATCATGCACTTAGTATTTGGTCATAGGCATGTCTGGTAGAAGAATCACTAAGCTATAGTAGTGTTTTTTTGTACCAAGAATAATCTATCCATTTTTATTGCCCAAGATTCTAGCAAGGTATAGTACCAGGATGTTGCTATTCATGCAAGGTACGTAGTGCTAGAACCACTTTAACTCAGCAGCTGCGATGCTTGATCTTGTCAGGTAAAAGAATAAACTCCTCATCTATTCCTGAGATTAAGGAGTTGCTCACTTTAGTAATTTTCACCCCAATATACTATTATATGGTTTATGTTGGGTGTTACAAATATTTTCAAATAGAAAATTGGTGGTTGAAGTTGTGTCTTAGAGATCTTGTCGATGTCCAAAATCAGTTTATCTTTTCAAAAATGGATTTCTGTCGAGCTTCATGTCAGCAAGTTCAGTATGTTGTCGAGTTATATGTGTCATCATGCCTTTACCTTCGCATGCTACCAAGCTCCACATGTTGCGAAGCTCAGGCTTCCTTGATCCTTACGATTGCGTGAAGGTGGAGGAAATGACCAAAATTCCTCTATGTCCGTGCCACAAGTTTACTTTCTAGCTTCATATATATGACTGGTGGCGCTTTCTGTGGGTACTCGGGCGAGAAGTCGTTTCACTTAAGGCATCCAAGGTTCAAAAAAGCGCTACCTGAAATTTCCTAGTTTTGCCTCTGGACAGCACCTATCCCGCCTAAGCACACCTCGCAGTGCTTAAGGATAGGCGTTCTGCTGTCACCTAGAGCCTAGGCACGCGCAAGGGAGGGACAGAGGACGTTGACTTGCATGTGCACTCATTGTCGAGCGTCAACGTGTCTGGGCTCAGAATTTTGTCTCTATGATCTTGAAAGGACCGGAACGAATGAAAAGACAATTGTTTTTTTAGATTGATCAAATCGTGAATCGCCATTTCATATTTTTCCACTTGGTAACGAATATCATTTTATTTTTTTCGTCTTTATGTTATCATGCACGAGTGCATATGAAAGTGATAAAGGTTAAGCAAATAAAGTAAGTTTGAGAGTAGTCCTTTGTATGCTTTCATATTGGAAACTGCATAGATATGTAGCAGCTGAGAGCTGACATTAATAACTGTATGGGTGCAAATCACTCCGTTCTGCTGACAATTGTTTTAAGTTACGCATGGTTTCAAGATGTTACATATATGTATTTTCTGTTGCATATCAATACCAAATGAACCTAGTGTCCTGTACGGACAACCTAATCTGCTTTAGCTTTTTAAAAACAGCTGCTGGAACGGATTCACTTAAAGTGATGGAGGGCAATGTGGAATTTCAGAAAGCTACTTTGAATCAAATTAGGAAACGTTTCTCCGATACAATGTATGGTTCGTATTTTATCCATGAATAAGATCAAATTCTCTTCAGTGCACTTATCTGAAAAATTATGCTCTTAACAGTTTAACATTATAGTCTGTGACATGACTATTTTGTTTCCGAGATAACCTGAATCTTGCGTTTCTATTTGGACCCATTTTACCGTTTTGTCGCATACTTTTTGTAAATCTTCGGCGTGTCTACTAGAGTTCATGTATTTATATATCCCTAATGTACTGAAATTACCTTTCGTGGCCCATAGCTCAAAAATCTCACTAAACTAGTTAATACAGGAATTCAAATGCAGAATTTGAATTATTCGCGTGCTCCTTGTTTAAAAACAAAATTCGTGTGTGATTTTTTATCGAGAAAATTGCACCCGCAAATAATCAAGTCCTTTCTACACATGAAATTATCATGGAAAAAATATTTTTGCACCGTCTGCAAAAGAAAGTTTATTTTAAAAGAAATTGGTCTTTTGGTTCACCAAATTTGTGTTCTCTTTGCACAGGGCACAAAAGTGGCACCTTTCAATTAAAACAAAGGAATCAGAACATTTTCATCTTGAATTTTTACGCATTCTTTGATAATCTGAAGTTTTTGCAACATGTGCCTATCTTGGGATCCAAAATGCTGCTCCTGATTCAGATTTGTTTTTTCGCTTATTTGCTTAAGGAAAGGAGCATGGAACAACAAATCAGGGATGCTGCTATATCTGATTCTTGATGTTTTGTGTTATCAGGGAAAGGTTCATCACTGAATCTAAACGCTTCCAAGCTAACATGCTTGGAGGTTCAAACGAGGATTTAGTTCTCCTACTTAAGGAAAAGGATTCACTGGAGGATGAGAGTGAGAATTTGAGGATGAAGATCAACACCATACAAAATTCATCAAATGAATACATTGCTGAGATTCTTGAGGAAGTAAATATGGAAAATTCAGGTAAGTGTTAACTACATTCTATGTTATTTGAGCTGAAGATTAGGTTATATCAGTTTTCTTAGATTATGTTATTTGGTAATGTTGAAAGGTTTCTTACAGTCTACACAAAAATTGGCTGTTTCTTTTCATTTCGCTCAATTGTGGCCTTCAGTTGCTTATGGACTGATAAACATTTTGTTCATTTGTCACTTCTAAGTGTAGGAAGATCTGAAGTTTCCTGGAATTTGTGTGACTTGATCTATACATTAAAAAGGATCTTAATGTTCGAAGATTAGTTCTACACTTTGACATGGAAAGCAGCAATCGCCATCTTTACAGTTGCCTCTTGCCACTAGGAAACAGAGTGTGCGCATAGTTTGTAGCATTATTTCATTTCTTTATGTCGATATGAGCATTTCTCATGTCAATACTTGCAAAATTAGTCCTCGAATCATCTTTTGCGATGAGAAAAAAAAGTATATCTGTTAAAGTTGTATGCTCCTTGTCTCTCTACTTGCGTGCAGTGTAGTATGAAATGAACCTGCTGTATGTTTATTGCTATTTTGTTGCCCAAAGTCAGCTACATGATCTTGTCTCCGGGGTCATACATGTAACTATATTGTATGACCAGTCAGTGATGGTGTATTAGACCTTCATTATGCCGCCCCTTTTTATGTTCCGCGGTCGATTAGTTAATTCGTGCATTTCTATCTGTAAGCTATCCAGATTCTGTTACATTATTATAACCAAATGCTTGTTCCTTTTCGGCTGTTGCAGTTTTGGAATCTGAGTTACAGCATAGGGTTTCAGAATATATGGAAGTTCTTAAGGATATAAACAACCTGAAGATCCTATTTAGTTCGGCCAATTCTTAAGACAGGACTTCACCGTTGCAGGTAGTTGAATATTTTACTTTGTCTCGATGATTTTCTTGCTCTGAGGCGTACCTTTGACTTTTGTTTTCCTTCCAGGCTTGTAGCGAGCTTACCTTCTATTTTCAGCACGCCATTGTGGCCTGGCTGAAGGGAAAGATGTCAAGAATCTTCAGCCCGCTCAACGGAAATAGCTTGTACACGTTCCTTTTCTTGTATCGACAAGGCTACGCCAAATTTTGTATTAATTTACTTAAACACTACCAAACATGCATGATCATTTCTTTTAGATGTAGAGTTTAGTTAACCTCTGTACTGTAGGTTTCAAACTGAGGGATGGCAGGAAAATGCTAGGAGATGCATATTAGAAAATAGCAAAGTTGTTTTTTTTTTCGATACTAGTTTGCATGTACGTGCAACGCACGTTTTCAGAATCAAAAGGGGCAATTTAGAAGTAGGAAATATTAAACTTGCAATGCACTTGTCAACTAATACATATACAAAACTTGCAACGCACGCATCAAAATGTGATATTCCGAGTTGATCGTGCTTCTCGTGAAACAACTCTTGTGTCCAATTACAAAAAGAAATATGATTAGTTTCCACGTTAAAGACAGACACAAGAATGATCCAAATTTGTGAATCGAGTCGTGTGCGTGTAGTTCATTTTGTTAACACATGGGCCAGGGACAAAAAGTGCACAATAAAAAACTTTAATTCTTGTCTGAAGTACGAAATAATAGAAAATACACATGAACATGTGTAATATATCATTTGAATTTCCGACTATCAAGCTGGTCGCGCAGTGAACCAGCTCAAAACACTACTGCCGCTGCCTAGCAACCTCGACAACCATCTTCTCACTTTGCTACCCGCTCCACCTTCCTTGGGCACCACATGTTGTACTCGATGTATACATCCGAGAAAATTGACTCGTTGTTATGGAAACTGCTATAATAAGGGCAACACTTTTGAACAGATATATCAACCTACTGATCCAAAGTAACATCCCAGAAAAACATCAGATATATCAACAGATTTTCTGCACGTCTGCCAAGCCTCCAGAAACAAACATGTCACTGGAAACTGAAAATCAAGATGGAACCAATGAAATTCACTGGCACTCTCACCAATTCAGTGCCTGAAATCAACTGACACTAAGCAAGATATCTAGAATTTACCTGAACAATTTCGTCATAGAACATAAGTAAAGCCTAGGTAAGAGCCTGTTGTTTGCCCGATGGAAAATTTACCTGAACATCATATGTACTGCAGGCTATTCTTCACTTTCTTCTCCAGAAAAAATATTGCTCCCTGCTCCTTAAGTCCTCTCTTAGAACAATCAAAAGAGGAAAAGAGATAGTATTAGTATTTCTCCTCCAAACACAATCAATATATAACGCACACACACACCAATAAATAGTACAACCCATTTGACAATTAGACAAATCGAATTATACAAAGAACAGAGGTAAGTAGTGGCACTAAGAAAAAATCTGTAACGTCGGCCTCTAGACCTAACACCTTGTTTGTAGCTCGACGACCCAGCCAAAACCGGAGATTTAAAACTGTGAGGATGACTAAATTGTCAGACGCACTAGCCAGCGTTAGGCATGCAGGTAAGAAGAAACATTATGAAAGAAATGTACCTAAGAAGCAGGGAGGTAGCTACTCACAATTATATCAGGCCTACCGGTAATTCAGTTCAGACAAAGCTAAACATCAGCAGTTTAGACACACGTAAAATTTCATGAGATGGATCTGTACAGAAACAATTCCCACGCTATTGTTAAAAAAAGGACACTTGCAGAGAACAGAGGTAGCTGCTCAAACAAATCAGTCCTATATGTTATTAACCTATAACTCGGGTAGCGTCGCCGAGGCCTGCCAGCACCACCGCGCGCGTGCGGCTGGATCTGGGCCTGGACCCGATCTTGCTTGCCCATGCGTGGTGCCTTGCGTGGTGGAGCAGCGTAGCTTCGATCTGAAGACTTCCAAATTCCAAGCACTAGCACGGGTCAGCCATTCCGGCAAGGAGACGACTAGCGGCGTGGGGGCCTGCCAGTCTTGCGAATAATGGCGGCGGTCCTAGGGTTCCTCCTTGTATCAAGATGAAGACTTGCCGGATGATGTCTACGTCGATCTGCCTATCGTGGCGTGTTCCGGAAGGCTCCGCCGGCGAACTCCACTGGGCGATTCATGCCTGGAGATTGCTGGATCGGGTGGGATTCGGTCGTGCGCACCCATGTTTTACTCTGGCCGTTTGGTTTCAGAGGGAGCGCTTCGAAGCTCTGTTGGCTGTTAATATCATGGGACATGTTCTCGTTCCATGGTGCTGGCAGAGAATGTCATGTAAGTCGAGATCTGAGGACTAGCAATGGTGGTTTGAATCTTTCTGGCGATGAGGAATTGGCTTGGTGTTTCGTGACTTGGAGCAGCGGCATGTAAGTGGGGGCGACAACATACGTGAAGTTCAAAGTCCTACCTTTCAGGGTGAAAATCCAAGGTCTTGCCTTAATTGGTTGTGCCTGACAGTGGTCTTGCTGAAGACATTGTTTTGAGAGCGAGGACTATCTTCAGGGTGAAAACCCAAGGTCTGGCCTTAATTGGTTGTGCCTGGCACCGTTCTTCTTGAAGGCGTTGCTTTTGAAGAATTGGACATCAGGTGTTGTCTTGGTGGTGGTTGTGCGGCTGCTGCAAGGACTGTAACTCTGTAGCGGGACTTTTCTTTTTATTTCTTCTTCTTATTGTTTTTCGGCTGTGTGCATCCGTAATAGCTTTGGCCATTGCGTTGTTGCAGAGGCTGGGTGTAATTTGTATCTCCGTGATATTAATATACACTCTTTATCTAAAAAAAAACTTTCCATGCAACAACAGAAGTGAAAAATACTTTAATATTTTACCTCTCTTCTCAGTAATCTCACAATTAAGTTAGGCCTTCTATGAAATGCAATTTTACACAACAACAATAACAATAGGACGATATCTAAAGCATGGATATTGATTCCAGAAGGTATAAACATGCATTATCTAATCATTTTCCAAACCACTAACTATGGAGCTGCTTCTTTACCGCCTATACATATGGAAACATTATACATATCATGTCAAAATATGATAGTAGATAAATACAAGAATAAGTTGCCTTTATTTGAAGAACTTCACAGATCCAGGCCAGATCAAATTGGTACTCACCTCAGCCTCCGGCCCATCCATCAGTCCTCATCACGGCAGAGACCGGCACTTTCGTTTTTACTGCAGAAGAAGGCGTTGAAAATAGACGAAGAAGATGGCATAATCCAAAGGAATGAAATCATCAGATTAGGCATCTAGGAAGTTAAATAGGCATATATGCAATAATAATTTGAAAAGAAAAAGAGTCACCATTGAAATTCCTCAGCATCCATACGTTCAAGGGCCAACTATAAAATAATAATTGCTGCAATTAATAGCTCAGTACACAATAAGTGCTACTGATAATTGATCGCACAACTTAATGTTGCAGCTGTTGCTGTTTTTCGCCATGCCCATGATCCCAGATTTAGGAAGAAATCATCTGCATCTTGAATGGCAAGGAGAATTGAACGTACAGGTACACATAGATTTAAGTAAACTGTATCAATTCAGAGAAAGGAAACATGTGCAAACAATCAAACAACCCACATCAGGTAGAAGCAAATGAAAATACCTTATGTGTAGAATCGGCAACAGCTCTCCATGGAAATAGCCAAATAGGATCAGGATCAGAAGTTCAAGTACTTAATCTTTGTAACTAATCCATCTCTATTTCCTTAAGTCGCCGGACTTTTGTAAAGATCCATAATGAAATCCAGGCCCTTTGAAACAAGATCGAAGATGCACAAACAGGCATTTGCACAAACAGCTTATGTGCACACCTGCAACCTCACGGTAGGGGAACGGTGCGTTAGAAAAGATGCAAGGAAAGGGGTGAGAAGAAAGGTAAGGAAGACTGCTATACCTGGGGAGCGGGGCCCGGACCACGTCGAGCAGCAGGCGGCCGAGCTTGCCTCGCCAGCCATCGGTGAGGTCCGTGAGGAGGAGAAGAGGAGCCGGTGGCGCTCGGGGAAGGCCGAAATTCAGAGCCGGCGAGCTTGCCGGTGCGGAGGTCAGGCCCGTACCACGTCGAGCAGCAGGCGGCCGAGCGTGCCTCGCCGGCCATCAGTGAGGAGGGAGGACAGGTCGTGGAGATAGCAGGGAGGCTGCCGTCGGGACGCTGTGGGGAAAAAATAAAAACAACGTTTCGTTGTCGGGCTCAACACCAACCGGACAATCTGATTCGTTAATCAAAAATCGGACGCATAAGATTTAATGTATCCGATCATGTTTACTCTTTTAATAGTAGTATAGATAAAAGGATTTTATTACTTAAAGAGTATTAAGCATTACACCCGGTCTCTGCATAAGTAGGATGCACACAGCCCCAATGAGTTCAAAAGTTCCGAAGAATGCGAATTTTTAAAAAAAAGGCGAATTACATATCATAATGAGAAATTGTAAAGACGCCTAAGGTGGTGGAGGGTCGATCCGGAGATTATATGGCCATCCATGCTGTGAGAAAAACTCCAACGCCGCAGCCTCCAAACGCGATGACACCTCCAAAAACAGCTTGCGGTGCTCCACACGCTGCAGGGCCGACCATGATTGGAGAGTAGCTGTGTATCGGTAGATAACCTGCATAACAGAAGAATTTTTATCATTAAAAACCTTATCATTTCTACATAGCCATAGCGACAAAATAACGGCAATCGCTCCCACGCTAATAAGTAGTTTAAACCTAGAATCCACCCCGTTTAGCCAATTGCCGAAAATGTTTGCAACGTTGCACGGGTGTATAAGGTAGAACCTATCTGGATGGCTGACCATATAGACCTAGCAAACTCACACTGGAAGAATAAGTGTTTAATAGTCTCGTCATGCTGACAGAAGACACATTTTCTACTCCCGTGCCAACTGCGTCTGGCAAGGTTATCTTTTGTAAGAATTACTCCTCGACGAAGATACCACGCAAACACCTTCATTTTTAGCGGAATCTTCATCTTCCAAATTTTCTTATTATTATCGACTGGAACTTCTGGCTGGATTAAAGCTCTATACATAGAATCAACCGAGAAATTACCATTCTTAGTGAGATTCTATCGAAATTTATCGGGGCCTTTCGTTAACTGGACCGAGTCCAACCGGAGAAGCAAAGCATGCCAGGATGCTTGTCTAGGCCCTAATAGATTTCTTCTGAACGATACATTTGGTGGGGAAGTACCCATCACCGTAGCGAGCGTGTCGCCTTTATGTCGCGCAATATTGTACAAAGCCGGATATTGTTCTCGGAGAGTTGATTGGCCAAGCCATTTATCCTCCCAGAAACGAATTTCCGATTATTGAGAATGATCCATGTGGGAAAAAGAACTCGTCACCGATCTAGTACCACCGAAGAACTGTTAGGGGAAGCGTCAGACTTTCTGTGGAATTGTTCGGGGACGCAGACGTTTGGCTCTCGGGCACCAGTGGACTCGAAATCGTGACTCATATGGAGCGAAGAGATCTGTGCCGGAACACTGTTTGCGCGAGAGAAATCAGCTATATAGGCAATACGAGCAAGCACTGTTTGCGGAATACGGGCAGGTGGGAGTGTAATTTAATCGATATGGTTGGCTGGTGTGCCACTGAACTGTCAGATGTGCACTGTACTTTCAGGCTACCCTCAGCTGCCATCTAATGTGGTTTAGCCCCTCCTATAATATTGGTCAAGGTCCGCCACTGCGTGTGCACTAATCTGCTCTCTCCCTCGAAACTACCAAATATTTTGACATTTTTTAATCCAAGCTAGGCTTAGCAAGCTAACTGCTAATTTTGTTCAAGAAGTAAAAGAAAATGATTGAATAATTTCTTGTAGGACAAGCGGTACATAAAATTAAGAAATAGTTTAATCAAACATTCATATTTCATCAAACTCTTTTAAGACTTAACATATTTAGACGAATTTAAGAAATAGTTTCGAGATTTCCAACTTTCTGAGATTTCGGTGATTCCGAATATTTTCCCGAACCAATATGATTCAAATTTACAATGAAATTTCTACAAAAACCCCAATAGTTTAGAAAATTTTATTGGGTGCCAAAATATATTTATCTTGCCAAATTTAGACTATTTTCGGCATGAAATGAAATTCAATTTTAATCACATTGTATTTAAACTTAACATATTTAGACAAATTTGAGAAAATAGTTTTGAGATTTCCAACTTGCTACTTTCGGAAGATTTGGTGATTCCGAAATTTTCTCGAACCAATATGGTTCGAAATTTCAATGAAATTTTGACAACAATCCCAAAAGTTGAAAAACATTTGTTGGGTGCCAAAATATATTTATCTCGGAAAAGTTAGACTATTTTTGGCATGAGATTCAGTTTTAATCAAATTTGATTATTAATTTAGACAAATTTTTTCCCAAAATTATATTAAGGTTCATGGAATTTTGATGTTTTTGGTGGGTGTTGAAATTTCTCGTACCAAAAGTCTAAACCCTGATCATTGAGTATTAAAGTATGTCAGTTGTTGCTTAATTTTCTGTAATAATTGCAATCAACGGGGCTCTCCACCTCGCCGGCGCCGAATCGGCGGCTTCCCCGCCCTCCGCCGGCCGCTCTGGCGGCGGGAGGACGGGGGAATGCCGATTCGCGTCGTGTACATAGCGTAGGTGAGCTTAGGGTAGACGGCCGGCGGCGGTGTGGCGGTGGACTCACCGGTGGTTCGTTTTTGCAGGTGGTGGATCCTCCCCGTGACGGCGGCGCTCCGTGGAGCTCTGGCGTCGATCTGCTGCCGTCGTCGGGTTGGCGGCTCTGTGGAGCTGCTCGCCTCGACTTCCCCGTGCCGGAGTTCGTGGCTCGATGGCGGATCCGGCTGTTGAAGGTGTCGAAGCTGCGGTTGCGGTTCGGGACGGCGGCGTCGACGGCGTCCTCCGGTGTGGCCCTGCGGGGCCGGCGATTGGTGACACTCCCGTGCGCTCGGGGGCTGCTCTCGATCCAAGGCATGAAGGAGAGCAGGAGCGGCGGCACGCCACCGACGGCGCCATGGATGACGTTGATGCTGACCTGCAGGAAGGAGTGCTTTGTATTTTCTGTTTCTTCGTGGACCTTTCTGTAATTGTCCCTGAGCTGTTGACTGTTGTCTTCTCTAGCAAAAAAAAAAACGGTGTTAATATTAATGGTAATGCCCATGCTTTAGTTTGGGCATTCGTTATTAGATAGAGATGTTGAGGTGCCGTGCATGCAACGGTAAAATATACTCACTACTGCCTGCCAACATGCAACAGCGAGCGTGTGAATTAATGAGACGACACATGCAGAGCTAACGTGCTGAGTGCTGGCACGGTAGTTATTGGTGCTGACACAAAACAGTGCACATATACGATAAATTATACACAAGAGATACGGAGGAGGCAGGGCTGTGGGATGACTTTCCGGGAAAAGTGGAGGGATGGGATAAGGAGAGCAGTGGTGCCTGAGAGCCAAACCACATTTTCGATTGTTAGGGGGCTTCTTGATCACCGATCTTCCACCGAAGAACGCAATAAATGATGTTACGGCTTCTTATGTGTATGTTCATAATTTACCACCGTGAAGTCCATACAAGTGCAGAAGACACCCGAGAGTATATTTCCTGGTGGATCCTCTAGTATCAGGGTAACTAGTATGTTTGTTTCATATACGTACTACATATAGTTTATTTGCGCTTTATATATATCTTCCAATATTTGATCGGACGCTCATGGCCTGGGGGTGGCATCGCGGCACAACGTGTTTGATTTACCCAGCAGCCTTTTTGGACAAGCTGAGCACAGTATAGCACCGGTGGAAAAGGGGGTAACGGTGCGCCCCCTTTAGTACCGGTTGGACAAAAACCGGTACTAAAGGGGGCATTAGCACCGGTTGTATTTGTGTGTCAGCAGGGGTTCTGTACTAAAGGGGGCTGCAGGTGCAGCCGCGGTTGGTGGCCCCACGGCAAGCCCTTTAGTACCGGTTGGTAATAACAACCGGTACTAAAGGTTCTGCCTATATTTGCTTCTTCCAGCCCGAGCCAGCTCCATTTGAATCAACTCGACCAACACTCCATTTTTCCTCTCTCCCAAGCTCAAATTCACCCCTTTTTTCTCCAACAACTTACAAGATTGGTGGCACCTACATATATAAGGGTTAGCAACTTCATCTTCTCTTCTGGCATTTCAAGTTTAGCTCATTTTCGTGCAAGTTTAGATAGTTTGATTTTTCTAGTGCTTGCAAGGTGTTTGATGAAATGCCTAAGTTAGGGATTTCATTTAATTTATATGCATTTTGATCTCAAATTAAAGTATAATTTGTGGTTTTATATAGTGTCGTCCCGTCCCCTTCCTGACCGCCGTCGATTGCCCGCGCCGCTCCGTCACCGACACCACCTCGGTGAGCCTCTTTTTTTATCTTTTATTTTAAACAATGTTAGTTATATGATTTAAATGCATAATTATTTCTTGTATAATTTTCTTATGTTTTTTATATGTATAGTGTCATGGTTTTGATATCCGTCCCCGTCGGCCCTCATCTGGTCTATGATTCCGATGTGGTATATTTTTATAACTATTTATTTTGTTTCATGGTTATAACAATCACGCCGACCAACTTGACATAGATATATTTCTATTTAGGAGGTAGTTGAACAGCCGACCCTATTGTCGAGTTTTTAGAAAAAGAAAACAACGATTTAAAAGCAAAATTGAAGATAAGTGAAGATCTTTGTCTCCAATGCCTGGAAGAGAAGATGGTATTGGAATTGAAGATTGCCGACATCGTCGATGCTCACGGGGTCAAGCTTGCCGACGTCGTCGATGCTAACGAGATGAAGATGGATGCAATGCGCGTCAAGCTTAAAAAGATTAGAAAATATGTCATTAGTCAAGAGGCTTGGTATCATTATGATGTTGGTTCAATAGTTACCTTGGTTGCGATTCTGATCGCATTTGTTGTTGGATTTAAATTCTTTAGATAGTTGTATGTTAGTTTCGTTTGATGTATGTTTCGTGAGAACTATGTATCACATTTGGGCACTACTCTACTTTGGTTTTAATGTGATGAACTTGTATTGATTAATTTGGTCACGTATCTCTATTCATTATTTAGCTGGTGTAATGGTTTTTGATGTATTTATGTAATGCAGATGAGCCGAGAATGGATGTACAGTGATCGACGATGTCCCGAGTTCATTGATGGCATGCATCGTTTTCTCGATGTAGTTAAGTTAAACAAGCTGAATAATGGTTTTATAATTTGTCCATGTGATGAATGTCGGAATACGAGAAATTACCCGAGCGTAAGAACCATACACTCCCACTTGTTGCGACAAGTTTCATGCCCAATTATTTTTGTTGGACCAAGCATGGAGAAAGAGGGGTTATAATGGAAGACCCTGAAGAAGAGGATGATGACAACTATCCTGTGTTCTCTGAACACGGTGATACTACAATGGGGGAAGACGAAGTTGAGCTCGAGGTCATTGTTGATGAGTCCGATGATGATGATCTTCGTCGGGTCATTCTTGATGAACAGATGAAGTGCGGAAGTGAAAACGAGTGGTCGAAGTTGGAGCGCATGTTAGAGGTGATGGGTTCGTAGCATAGAAAACAAAAAATTTCCTACGCAAGAACGCATAAACCGGCCAAGATACTCTACGAGATGGTAGCAACGGATACTCACCCTCGACGACCGTGAGCGGGGATTACGTTCCCGCACAAACGTTGACGATGGAGAGTTGGTGAAGACGCACGTAGTCGACGTAGTCGTTCACTTGACGTAGTCGATGTCGTGGTTCACTTGACGATCGCAAGATCGTGTTCCCGGCGCCACAAGTGGCGGCGCCCCCGTACTCGCACACACGTGCAGCTTGACGTCGACTCCTCCACGCCCTCGGTCCAGCGGGGCAGCGGAAGAAGGGATCCGCTGGACACTCCTCCACACACTTCTCCAAGTGGGTGAATTACGAACTACAATTCCGGCAGAGCTTCGCTAAGCCAAGACGGAAAGTGGGCAGCAACTATGCAAGGGAGGGAGGATCAAGTAGTGTGTCAACAAGGGAGAGAGGGGGGTTTATATAGAGGAGGAGGGGCAGCCAAGGGCTGGCCGGCCAAGGTGCCTCCTCCCCTTCATTGCCCCCTCTTCATTCCCATTATGGTGTTTACTCCCTCATCAACATGAGGTAACCCCCATTTTAATGCATGACATTCATGCCAATTAAAATCACACTTATTGATTTAATAAAACATTTTTATTTCTTTAATATTTGTTAATTCATTCAATTAACAAACATTAACAAATATACCCTTGAGTTATTTCGATATCCCGAAACAGTTTCGGTGCTTTTCTGAAACAACCCTTGTGCTGTCCTGTAATTCGATCGGAGTATCGTATCCACTCAAAAACGACGACGAGCCTTAAGTGTGTCACCCTACGGTTCGTGAATAACGTGGACATGATCGAGACTCCTCTCCGATCAATAATCAACAGCGGGATCTGGAAATCCATGATGACTCCCACTTACTCAACGATGAACTAGTGATCGTGTGAACCGGTAACGAACATAGTTAATTCCTTTTGTCTCACGATATTATTACTTGTCCGAGATCCGATCATTTGGTATCAACCATACCTAGTTCGATCTCGTTCCCGACAAGTCTCTTTACTCGTTCCGTGATAATGCATTCCTGTGACCTAGTCACATGCTTGCAAGCGATTCCAATGCAATATCACCGAGAAGGGCCCAGAGAATATCTTTCCGTCATCCGGATGGACAAATCCCACTCTTGATCCATGAGCCTCAACTAATACTTTCAGAGTACCCAAATCAACCTTTATAATCACCCTATTACGGTGTGACGTTTGATATCATCAAAGTACCCTTCCGGTATCGGTGATTAACATGATCTCATGGTCTAAGGATTAGAACTACTTCGCATGAGTTTGATATAGCAAAGAACTTGATGACTTGATCGTATTGCTATTCATACTATGGGTGTGAGTGTTCATCACATCATTCTTCTAATGATATGACCCCGTTATTAACAACATCCAATGTTCATGATCAGGAAACCTTGATCATCAGTTAATCAACGAGCTAGTATAAAAGAGAGGCTTTACTAGGAACCCTTTTAGTTTATTAATCACACAAGTATTAATGTTTCCGATTAATACAATTCTAGCATGAAAAATAAACATCTATTATGAACACGAAATAATATAATAACAACTTTATTATTGCCTCTCGGGCATATTCCTTTCAGTCTCCCACTTGCACTAGAGTCAATAATCTAGATTACATAGTGATGAATCTAACACCCATTGAGTTCTGGTGCTGATCATGTTTTGCCTTGGGGAGAGCTTTAGTCAACGGGTCTGCCACATTCAGATCCGTGTGCACTTTGCAAATCTTTACATCACCATCCGCGACATGTTCACGGATGGAGTGAAATCGGCGCTTTACATGCTTGAATTTCTTGTGAGACCTTGGTTCCTGAGTATTGGCTATGGCACCATTGTTGTCACAATAGATAACCATTGGATCCAATGCACTCGGAACCACACCCAGTTCGGATATGAACTCCTTCATCCAAACTGCTTCTTCTGCCGCTTCTGAAGCAGCAATGTATTCCGCCTCTGTTGTTGATCTCGCCACCACGCTTTGCTTGGAACTCCTCCTGCTTACTGCTCCTCCATTCATAACAAATACGTACCCGGATTGAGACTTAGAGTCATCCGGATCAGTGTCGAAGCTAGCATCGACGTAACAACTTGCGACGATCTCTTCTTCACCGCCATATACAAGAAACATATCCTTAGTCCTTCGTAAGTACTTAAGGATATTCTTGACCGCCGTCCAGTGTTCCAAACCTGGATCAGATTGGTACCTACTAGTCAAACTAATAGCATGTGCCACATCTGGTCTTGTACATAACATGGCATACATGATAGAGCCTATGGCAGAGGCATAGGGAATCTTATTCATCTCTTCTCTATCTTCAGCTGTAGCCGGACCTTGAGTCTTACTCAAGATCTTTCCTTGCAACATAGGTAAGAACCCTTTCTTACTATCTTCCATTCTAAACCTCTTTAGAATCTTGTCAAGGTATGTACTTTGCGATAGCCCAATTAAGCGTCTCGATCTATCTCTATAGATTTTGATGCCTAAAATATACGCCGCTTCACCAAGGTCTTTCATTGAAAACTTACTGTTTAAGTAATCTTTTACGCTCTTCAAAAGTTCCGTATCATTTCCAATCAGCAATATGTCATCCACATATAATATTAGAAATGCTACAGAGCTCCCACTCACTTTCTTGTAAATACAAGTTTCTCCATAAGTTTTGACAAATCCAAACCCTTTGATAACTTTGTCAAAACGGAGATTCCAACTCCGGGATGCTTGCTTCAGTCCGTAAATGGATCGCTGAAGTTTGCATACCTTGTTAGCATCCTTAGGATCAACAAAACCCTTGGGCTGTACCATGTACAACTCTTCCTCAATGTTACCATTAAGGAACGCGGTTTTCACATCCATCTGCCAAATTTCATAATCGAAAAATGCAGCAATTGCTAACATAATCCTAACAGACTTTAGCATCGCTACGGGTGAGAAAGTCTCATCGTAGTCAATTCCTTGAATTTGTCGGAAACCTTTTGCGACAAGTCGTGCTTTATAGACGGTCACATTACCATCAGCGTCTGTTTTCTTCTTGAAAATCCATTTATTCTCAACGGCCTTTCGGTCATTGGGAAGTTCTACCAAAGTCCATACTTGGTTTTCATACATGGATTCCATTTCGGATTTCATGGCTTCATGCCATTTGTTGGAATCTGGGCTCATCATCGCTTCATCATACGTCGCAGGGTCATCGTTCTCAACAATGGCATTTACGACAAGATCACCGTACCAATCAGGAGTGGTGCGTGTCCTTGTCGACCTGCGAGGTTTGGTAGTATCCTCTTTTGGAGTTTCATGATCTTCATCATTAGCTCCCACTTCATTTGGTGAAGTCACCACCGGAACGGTTTTCGGCGCTGCGCCACTCGCCAATTCATGAAGAGGAGGTTCAATAACCTCATCGAGTTCTACCTTCCTACTATTCACACCTTTTGAGAGAAACTCCTTCTCCAAAAAGGATCTGTTCTTAGCAACAAACACTTTGCCCTCGGATCTGTGATAGAAGGTGTACCCAATTGTTTCCTTAGGGTATCCTATGAAGACACATTTTTCCGCTTTGGGTTCGAGTTTATCAGGCTGAAGTTTCTTCACATAAACATCGCATCCCCAAACTTTTAGAAATGACAGCTTAGGTTTGTTTCCAAACCATAATTCATACGGTGTCGTTTCAACGGATTTAGATGGAGCCCTATTTAAAGTGAAAGCGGCTGTTTCTAGCGCATAACCCCAAAAAGATAGTGGCAGATCGGTAAGAGACATCATAGACCGAACCATATCCAATAAGGTACGGTTACGACGTTCGGATACACCATTTCGTTGTGGCGTTCCAGCGGGAGTGAGTTGTGAAACTATTCCACATTCTCTCATATGTGCGCCAAACTCGTAACCAAGATATTCTCCTCCACGATCAGATCGTAGAAATTTAATCTTTCTGTTACGATGATTTTCTACTTCACTCTGAAATTCTTTGAACTTTTCAAACGTTTCAGACTTGTGTTTCATCAAGTAAATATACCCATATCTACTTAAGTCATCAGTGAAAGTAACAAAATAACGATATCCACCACGCGCCGGCACACTCATAGGTCCACATACATCGGTATGTATGATTTCCAATAAGTCTGTCGCCCGTTCCATTGAACCGGAAAACGGCGTTCTAGTCATCTTGCCCATAAGGCATGGCTCGCATGTTTCAAATGATTCATAATCAAGTGATTCCAGAAGTCCATCTGAATGAAGTTTCTTCATGCGTTTAACACCAATATGACCTAAACGGCAGTGCCACATGTATGCAGCTATATCATCATTTGACTTAATTCTTTTGGCATTCACATTATGAATATGTGTTTCATTACTATCAAGATTCAAAAGAAATAAACCTTTCTTCTCAGGTGCATGTCCATAAAAGATATTATTCATATAAATCGAACAACCATTGTTCTCAGACTGGAATGAATAATTGTCTCGCATTAAACAAGATCCAGAAATAATGTTCATGCTCAACGCAGGCACCAAATAACATTTATTCAGGTTTAAAACTAATCCAGATGGTAAATGTAGAGGCAGCGTCCCGACGGCGATCACATCAACTTTTGATCCATTGCCGACGCACATTGTGACCTCATCCTTCGCAAGTTGCCGCCTATTCTTTAGCCCCTGTTTCGAGTTACATATGTGAGCAACCGAACCGGTATCAAATACCCAGGTGCTATTGCGACTACTAGTAAGGTACACATCAATAACATGTATATCATATATACCTTTGTTAATCTTCCCGTTCTTCTTATCCGCCAGATACTTTGGGCAGTTGCGCTTCCAGTGCCCCGTTTCCTTGCAGTAAAAGCACTCAGTTTCAGGTTTAGGACCAGCCTTGGGTTTCCTCTCAGAACCGGCAACAGATTTGCCGTCCTTCTTGTTTCTACCCTTGGACTTATTATCCTTTCTACCTCTCTTGAAACTAGTGGTCTTATTGACCATCAACACTTGATGTTCCTTTTTGATCTCCACTTCTGCAGTCTTAAGCATTGAGAGAAGCTCGGGGAGAGACTTCCTCATGCCCTGCATGTTGTAGTTCATCACAAAGCTTTTGAAGCTAGGTGGGAGAGATTGGAGAACCCGATGTATTCCCAACTCATTGGGAATCGTTATTCCCAAAGAGATGAGCTTATCGGCGTACCCAGGCATTTTGAGTACGTGCTCGCTAACGGAGCTGTTCTCTTCCATCATGCAGCTAAAGAACTTTTCTGAAGCATCATAACTCTCCACGGTAGTATGGGAGTCGAAGATCAATTTCAACTCTCCCATTGTATCATAAGCGTTGCTGTTCTCGAAACGTTTTCGCAGCTCCGGCTCAAGTCCATACAGTATGCCGCAATGAACTAAACTGTGGTCCTCCTTACGAGTCAGAAAAACATTTTTCTCTTCATCGGGAGCATCTTCTGCAGGCGGGTTACCTAGCGGTGCCTCAAGCACATAGCCCTTTTGAGAGGCATTGAGGAGGATCCTCAAGTTAAGTGCCCAATTGGTGAAGTTGCTACCGTTGGTGGCTAGTTTTTCTTTCTCCATGAACGCATTGAAATTCAGAGCAGGTGGTGCCATGATCTACAAATTATTTGCAAAGTTAACTTAGACTAAGTTCATAATAGAATGAGTTCAGGTTAAATCAAATTCTACGTGAACTCCCACTTAAAAACAACATCCCTCCTAGTTTTCTTAAGTGATTACACGAACCAAATCCACTACACCGCAACCGATCATCACGTGCAACGGTATAGTTTCAAAGGCGAACATCATCATGTTCATCATATCAACCATATGACTCATGCTTAACCTTTCGGTTCGTGTTCCGAGGCCATGTCTGTACATGCTAGGCTCGCCAAGTAGAACCATAACATTTGCGTGTGTAAAACTGTCTTACACCCGTCATATGTGAACGTAGAGTCTATCACACCCGATCATCACGAGGTGTCTCAAAACGACGAACTTTCGTGACGGTGCATGTTATGGGAGAACACATTTTATCTTGATATTTATGTGAGAGGGATCATCTTATAATGCTACCGCACGATCAAATCTAAGCAGAATAAGATGCATAAAAGGATAAACATCACATGCATATATAATGTGATATGATATGGTCCTTCACGCACTCGATCTCCATCTTGTGCGTCATGTAATGATCTCCATCATTCCACCGGCGTAGCACCAAGGTCCATGGCGCGCCAACTTGGTTGTCTTCCTCCTTTACAATATATCACTCGGATATATATATACGGCACGCAGGCCATTTAAACGTAAAGACAACCATATGGCTCCTGCCGGTTGTTTATAACTTACAAAAAGGATCATCGCATACAATTTGTAACATAAACAATTTGACCATATCACATCACATGCCCCTGCAAAAACAAGTTAGACGTTTCTAATTTGTCTTGCATATTTTACGTGGTTTGGGGCTTTCTAGGAAGAACCGTTCTTACCTACGAACAAGAACCACAACGGTGATAAAAATATTATTAACAACTCTTTGTAAAATAGATCATAACTATAGTGGGAGAAACGTACACCCGCAAAGCCACATATGCCGAAGCATGTCAAGTGTGGGACAAGTCTCGTGAACGCGGTCACGTAAGGTTAGTCTCGGGCAGCTTCAATCCCACTATGCCACTATGATCCAAAATACCAAAAAATTGCAATAACATGATCATCAACGCCCACATCCACATGTGTTCTAACCGTGCAAACCAACTACGCATAGAGATGGCTCTGATACCACTGATGGGTTCGTAGCATAGAAAACAAAAATTTTCCTACGCAAGAACGCATAAACCGGCCAAGATACTCTACGAGATGGTAGCAACAGATACTCACCCTCGACGACCGTGAGCGGGGATTACGTTCCCGCACAAACGTTGACGATGGAGAGTTGGTGAAGACGCACGTAGTCGACGTAGTCGTTCACTTGACGTAGTCGATGTCGTGGTTCACTTGACGATCGCAAGATCGTGTTCCCGGCGCCACAAGTGGCGGCGCCCCCGTACTCGCACACACGTGCAGCTTGACGTCGACTCCTCCACGCCCTCGGTCCAGCGGGGCAGCGGAAGAAGGGATCCGCTGGACACTCCTCCACACACTTCTCCAAGTGGGTGAATTACGAACTACAATTCCGGCAGAGCTTCGCTAAGCCAAGACGGAAAGTGGGCAGCAACTATGCAAGGGAGGGAGGATCAAGTAGTGTGTCAACAAGGGAGAGAGGGGGGTTTATATAGAGGAGGAGGGGCAGCCAAGGGCTGGCCGGCCAAGGTGCCTCCTCCCCTTCATTGCCCCCTCTTCATTCCCATTATGGTGTTTACTCCCTCATCAACATGAGGTAACCCCCATTTTAATGCATGACATTCATGCCAATTAAAATCACACTTATTGATTTAATAAAACATTTTTATTTCTTTAATATTTGTTAATTCATTCAATTAACAAACATTAACAAATATACCCTTGAGTTATTTCGATATCCCGAAACAGTTTCGGTGCTTTTCTGAAACAACCCTTGTGCTGTCCTGTAATTCGATCGGAGTATCGTATCCACTCAAAAACGACGACGAGCCTTAAGTGTGTCACCCTACGGTTCGTGAATAACGTGGACATGATCGAGACTCCTCTCCGATCAATAATCAACAGCGGGATCTGGAAATCCATGATGACTCCCACTTACTCAACGATGAACTAGTGATCGTGTGAACCGGTAACGAACATAGTTAATTCCTTTTATCTCACGATATTATTACTTGTCCGAGATCCGATCATTTGGTATCAACCATACCTAGTTCGATCTCGTTCCCGACAAGTCTCTTTACTCGTTCCGTGATAATGCATTCCTGTGACCTAGTCACATGCTTGCAAGCGATTCCAATGCAATATCACCGAGAAGGGCCCAGAGAATATCTTTCCGTCATCCGGATGGACAAATCCCACTCTTGATCCATGAGCCTCAACTAATACTTTCAGAGTACCCAAATCAACCTTTATAATCACCCTATTACGGTGTGACGTTTGATATCATCAAAGTACCCTTCCGGTATCGGTGATTAACATGATCTCATGGTCTAAGGATTAGAACTACTTCGCATGAGTTTGATATAGCAAAGAACTTGATGACTTGATCGTATTGCTATTCGTACTATGGGTGTGAGTGTTCATCACATCATTCTTCTAATGATATGACCCCGTTATTAACAACATCCAATGTTCATGATCAGGAAACCTTGATCATCAGTTAATCAACGAGCTAGTATAAAAGAGAGGCTTTACTAGGAACCCTTTTAGTTTATTAATCACACAAGTATTAATGTTTCCAATTAATACAATTCTAGCATGAAAAATAAACATCTATTATGAACACGGAATAATATAATAACAACTTTATTATTGCCTCTCGGGCATATTCCTTTCAAGAGGATCACAAAAAATTGTTGTACCCAAATTGTGAAGATGGCCAGAAAAAGCTGGGTACCACCCTGGAATTGCTGCAGTGGAAGGCAAAGAATGGAATATCTGACAAGGCATTTCAGGAGTTGCTACAAATATTTAAGAAGAGTCTTCCAAGGAATAATGAATTGCCGCACAATACATACGAAGCAAAGAAGATTGTCTGCCCTCTAGGATTAGAGGTGGAAAAGATACATGCATGCATCAATGACTGCATCCTCTACCGCGGTGAGAAGTACGAGAATTTGAATGCATGCTCGATATGCGGTGCATTGCGGTATAAGATCGGGCAAGATGACTGCTGCTAACTGTGGTGATGGCGCCAGAAAAAGCTGACATCCGATTGATGTGGGAGCAGACGTCCTTGTGCGTGGTGATTGACCAGCCCGTTGGGAACCCCAAGAGGAAGGTATGATGAGTGCAGCGGCAAGTTTCCCTCAGTTAAGAAACCAAGGTTTATCGAACAGGAGAAGGGAGACGGTGACGACTGAAGGTGTTTGTGGAACCTGCACACACACAAACAAATACTTTGTTCCCAACTTGCGATGAGGTTGTCAATCTCACCGGTTTGCTTGAAACAAAGGTTATGAGTGTATCGAGTGGAAAACAATATAGTATGCGAGAAAAGTAAACAGTGCGGGAAAAGTAAACAGGTGATTGCAATATGATTAAAATAGGACCGGGGTCCACAGTTCACTAGTGGTGTCTCTCCATAGATAAATAACATGCTGGGTAAACAAATTACAGTTGGGCAATTGATAGAATAGAGCTAACGTGATATGTCAAGAAGATCACTATGAGATTTACTCTGGGCATTACAACAAAATACATAGACCGTCATCCAACTGCATCTATGACTAATAATCCACCCCCGGGGATATCAATCCGAACACCCTAGAAGTATTAAGTTGCGAACAACAGATAATTGCATTAAGCAAAGTGTGTAATGTAAACAAAGCATATGCCCTCGAGCATATGAATGTTGTTTTCTCCCTAGTAGCAACAACACATCTACCACCTTAGAGGTTTCTGTCACTCCCCCAGGTGAAATAGAGACATGAACCCACTATCGAGCATAAATACCCCCTCTTGGAGTCACTAGCAACTACTCGGCCAAGATAGCTACTAACAACGGAGAGCATGCAAGATCATAAACAACATAGAGATAACATAAGATATAATTCAGCGCAGCGACTTAATCATAAACACCAATATTCATCGGATCCCAACAAACCAACATCATAGAATTACATAACGGTGATCTCAATCATGTAGGGCAGCTCATGAGATCTAAACATGAAGCACATGGTGGAGAAGGCAACCATCTAGCTACTGCTATGGACCCATAGTCCAAGGTAGACTACTCACTCATCGCTCCGGAGGCAATCATGGCGATGAAGGAGACCTCCGGTGGTGATTCCCCTCTCCGGCAGGGTGCCGGGAAGAGCTTCTGGACCCTCCCGATCTTCGGGTTGACGGCGGCGGCGGATCACGATGTATTCTGGAAAACTGATCTGGCCCTTAGGTTTTTCTCGTCAGGGGGTATATGTAGGCGAAGGGGGGCTATCAGAGGTGGAGCCACGGGCCCTCACACGGGGGTGGCGCGGCCAGGGGCCAGGCCACGCCGCCCCTGTGTGTGGGGGCCATGTGGCCCCCCTCCATCAGGTCTTCGGATGTTTGGGAGCTCCCCGGTGAAATATGACTTCAGGAACTTGTTTCATCCAATTCCGAGAATATTTCCTGTGTATCACTTCTGAAACACAAAAATAGCAGAAAACAGGAACTGGCACTGTGGCACTTCGTTAATAGGTTAGTTCCGGAAAATGTATAAAAATGCCACTAAGTGTAACGAAACAATGGGCAAATGGTGTAAAACAAAGCATGGAGCATCAAAAATTATAGATACGTTTGAGACGTATCAAGCATCCCCAAGCTTAACTCCTGCTCGTCCTCGAGTAGGTAAGTGATAACAAAAGAATAATTTTTGAGGTGACATGCACCTACATAATCTTGATCATATATGTAAGCATTGATGAGCTGGGATCAATAGAACTTAAAACATGGGCATGAAGATATAATCATGACAGTAAGAACTTAGCAACCATGTTGTAAACATGCAAATGAACACAAACAAAAGATCATGGTAATGAAACAATGAAAGTCAAACGTGTGTTCAAATCGTAAGGAAAAACATACAAGTGGTTTTCAGCTTGTCCTTCAAAGAGAGCAAAACATAAATGCATAGGACACCTCAAAGTTTAAGAGGGCGACTAGATACAAATAATTTAAGAACAAGTGAAACCAATCATTATGAGTCAATCAATGAACCTTGGGACAATGCATATCACACTAAGAATGACAACTATGCTCTCTTAATGGTGCATAAAGAAAGAAGGTGGTGACTCAACATAAAAGTAAAAGAAAGGCCCTTCGCAGAGGGAAGCGGTGATTTAGCATGTGCTAGAGCTTTTCATTTTGTAAAACAGAGATAAAAACTTGATTTTGGGAGGTGGTTGTCTTTGTCAACGACTGGCAATGGGGTTCTTACTATCTTCCATACAAAAATGAAGCAAGTTTTTGAGAGAGAGATTGGCACTTTGGTGCTCTTTTTATAAAACTTGGCACTCCTCCCCACCTTTTCCTTTCACATACCATGGCTAACCGATTCCATCGGGTGCCCACCAACATTCAAATTCTTGGAGGAGTGACTTTTTTTTTCTTTTTTCCTTTTTTTTTCTTGTTGGAATAAGCAATATGGAAGATAGCAAATCCGACCACTACGTCCCCATGAGCTAAAAACAGTGTCACAAAACGAGAAGTATTTTGAAGGTTTTTGAAAGGTAGCACACGAAAATTTTACTATGGAATGGCTTACAAATACCATGCATAGGAATTTATAGTGGACACAATGGCAAACTTGGCTTTTTAGGAGTTGGATGCACGAGTAGAGCTCATACTCAGTACAAGGCGAGGGCTAGCAAAAGACTGGGAGCGACCAACTAAGAGAGCAGTAATGGCCATAATCATGCAAAGCGACATTAAAAGAAGCATAAGATGGCATCAAAAGTCAAAAACTAAATGATCATGAAGGCTATAGGTGACTTTGTGAGAGTCTAACATGTGTGAGCATGCGCCAAGTCAACCCAAATAAAGCATCAAGGAGAAAACCAAAATAATGCTTCCATATAATAAAAACAACGCATGATTTTTTCAAAGGCTCATTAAGCAATCTCAGTTATTTGAGACAAGTTATGCTACAGCAAAACCACTAAGCAAACTATCAAGAAGACATCTAGCATGACATGAAAAAGCCTAAGCCGCAGTCTACACAAGCTCCTTCTTGTACCACTATTTTCCACAAAGCTTTTTCTCTTTTCCAACACCATTTGAAATTTTTAAAGACACCTCTTTTGATGAAAACCAATAAAGTTCAGAGGCAAAAATACACCTTGATGAAAAGATATGACAAGTTCTGATCACAAATCAAGGCGAAAATGAAAACCAAAAGCAGTAGCAGAAAAAGTAGAACGCTCGATTTTAAATAAGAGTGAAAACTAGAGCGTTCTTTGCAAATGAAAACGAGTACATCTCCTCCAAAGGAAATTTGTTGGGGTCCAACCATTTATTGCAGCAAACAAACAAACTAAACAAACTAAGAAAACTAAAACAACTGACGCTCCAAGAAAAACACATAGTGCATGAAGCAATAAAAATATAGTGTTTTGAAAGGTGACCTGATTTTTGCCAATGAAGAAGGGGTGCCTCGGGGGCATCCCCAAGCTTTGACGCTTGTACTTCTTGGATATTTCTTGGGGTGCTGGGCATCCCTGATACGTCTCCAACGTATCTATAATTTTTGATGCTCCATGCTTGTTTTTACACCATTTGCCTATTGTTTCGTTACACTTCGTGGCACTTTTATGCGATTTCCGGAACTAACCTATTGACAAGATGCCACAGTGCCAGTTCCCTGTTTTCTGCTGTTTTTGTGTTTTAGAGTGATACACAGGAAATATTCTCGGAATTGGACGAAACAAAAGCCAGAAGTCTTATTTTTCCGGGGAGCATCCAGACATCCGAAAGAGAGCCAGAGAGGGGCCAGGCCCTGCCCTCACACAGGGGTGGCACGGCCCAGGCCCTGGCCGCGCCACCTATGTGTGAGGAGGCCCTGGCTGCCCTCTCGCGACACCCCTTCGCCTATAAGAAGCCTCGGGACGGAAAACCCTAAGGGATTCGGCAATTTTCCAGAAGCAGTTCCGCAGCTCCGCCGCCACCACCGACGAATTTCGGGGGACAGAAGTCTCTGTTCCGGCACCCTACCAGGACGGGGAAGTGCCCCCGGAGCCATCTCCATCGGTCTCCATCGCCGTCTCCATCGACCTCACCACCATCACCATCAACCTTGCTGTCTCCTATGATGAGGAGGGAGTAGTTCATCCCCGGGGCTAAGGGCTCTACCGGTAGCTATGTGGTTCACCTCTCTCTCCCATGATGTGATCTTTATGTGATCGTGAGCTTTGTATCATGTTGAACAAGTACATGTTATTATTCAGATATTTTGTGTACTCTAGTGATATTATTAAAGTAATCTATTCCTCCTGTTATGGTGTAACGGTGACAGTGCGTGCATCATGGTGGTACTTGGTTTAGGCTATGATTGTGATCCCTTGTGGATTATGAGAATAATTATTGCTATGATAGTTTGAGTGATTTATTCCTCCTTTCATGGTGTAAATGTGAGAGTGTGTGCACCGTGTTAGTACTTGGTCTAAGTTGCAATGATTTCTATCTTGAATTGTGATCTGATTTGGATATCTCTATGAGTGGTGTTTGTCAAGTACTTGATGAACTTTAAGGGGTGCTTTTGTAGCCACTACACAGTGATTAGTGTTATTCAATAGGAGAGTAATTTAGAGTACCTTAGCAAGAGAAGTTACTTGTTCATTCATGTTATATTGTTGGGAGTGTGTCCACTAGTGAAAGTATGATCCCTAGGCCTTGTTTCCAAGCATTGCACATCGTTTACTTGCCATTTCGTTACTTGTTTGCTCGCAGCGATTTTTATTCCATATCACGTTTGCTACTTATAATCATATATACCACTTGTATTTTACTATCTCTTCACCTGAACTAGTGCACCTATACATCTGACAAGTGTATTGGGTGTGTTGGGGACACAAGAGACTTTCTGTATCGTAATTGCAGGGTTGCTTGAGAGGGATAGCTTTGACCTCTAACCTCCCTGAGTTCGATAAACCTTGGGTGATCCACTTAAGGGAAACTTGCTGCTGTTCTACAAACCTCTGCACTTGGAGGCCCAACAAGTGTCTACAAGAATAGAAGTGCGTAGACATCAAGCTCTTTTCTGGCGCCGTTGCCGGGGAGGTAAAGTAAAAGGTACTCGCATCCTCCTGTGTGAGTGCTCGGAGTTATTTCCTTTAGATTCTGCAATTACATCTTTTTGTTTCTTGTTTTTATTTTCACTAGTTAGGCTTAATGGAAAACAAAGAGTTTGCTAGTCTTTTTCCTGAGTTTATATATGCAGTGTTTGAAGAGAAAATTGAAAAACCTTTGGAGCTTAATTTGCATGCTAATAGTGTTGTTAGTATGAATGCTTTGAACACCGTTGTTGATAATGCTATAGAAAAGTCTAAGCTTGGGGAAGCTGGTTTTGTTAAGCATGATATTTTTAGTTCCCCAGCTTTAGTGGAGAAAATTTGCTCTGATGATATTTTATCTCCCATATGTGATGTACCTTCTTATGATGATATGTTTGAAGAATATGCTTTGCGAAATAGTTGCTCTCTAGCTTGTGATGATACTAAAACTCTAGTTTATGATGGCTATGATGATGAGTATAATATTTTCAGTTCACCTACTATTGAGGATAAAATTAGTTATGATTACAATATGCCTCCTATTTATGATGATTATGGTGATGAGAATAATTATTCTGTTGAATCTGCTCCTACTACTATTGTTCCTGTGGTGAGTATTGTTCCTGTGGTGAGTATTAATTCTTTTATGCATATGGCACATGATAGGGATGCTTTATATGATAGTTATGTTGTTAGTTCTATTCATGATGCTACTGAAAGTTATTATGAGAGAGGGAAACATGGTTTGAAGGATCTCAACAATATTGAGTTTCCTCTCTTTATGTTGCAATTCTTGAAGTTGTACTTGTTTTGCCTTTCTATGCTTTTTGCTTTGCGCTTTCATAACTTGTCTCTTTACAAGACTATTTTTCATAGGAAGTGGTTTAGATTTAAATGTGTTCCACACTTGCTTTTTGATGCTCTATATTGCTTTAAGTTCCTATATGGCGCCTTTGCCTCAAGCCCTCATATGGCGCCCACATGAGCATCTTTATAAATTATTGCGCCTAGCTCAAAGGCGTTAAAGAAAAGCACTCTTGGGAGATAACCCATTGTTTATTTTTCAGTACTTTTTCTTTTATTTGAGTCTTGGAAGTCATTACTACTGTAATGACCGCTCCTTATCCTTTTTGTTTCGTTGTTGTGCCAAGAGAAGCCTCTAATTTGAGTGAGGTAAGATTTGGGGATGTTGCTGTCCTGAAACTGTTTTCGGTTCTGCACCGTAAAAATTCGTATAAATTCTCTGTATATCTTTTGGACCTGAGATTTCTTGAGCATATGCCCCAGGTTATATCCAAACTTTTGTTAGTTGAACACTTTTTGATTTGAGCAACAGAAAACCCCTCAAAAATTCGACCTTTGTCAGCTGTTCAGTTTTGACAGATTTCTGCCAATATTTGTGTTTGCCACTTTATCGCTTTCTTTTGAGTTCTTTTTATCATGGAACTTTTGGGAAAGTTGCTACAGTAGTATATGCTATATATGTGGTGGTTTTAGGTTGAAACCTGAAGCAAAAAGAGGTTGAATATATGTTATGCTTACACTAATGTTGCTAATAGAATTGTGTTTAGTTTTGTATGAAGGAAGTTTTCAAGTGTAGGGATTGGAGAATGATGAGATGAGATGAAGAATGGACAAAAGCTCAAGCTTGGGGATGCCCATGCATCACCCCAAGAAATATCCAAGAAGTATAAGCGTCAAAGCTTGGGGATGCCCCCGAGGCACCCCTTCTTCATCGGAAAAAATCAGGTCACCTTTCAAGGCACTATATTTTTATTGCTTCATGCACTATGCGTTTTTCTTGGAGCGTCAGTTATTTTTGTTTTCAGTATTAGTTTAGTTTAGTTTGCTGCAATAAATGGTTAGATCACATCATGTTTCTTTTGGAGGAGATGAACTCGCTTTTCATTTGCCAAGAACACTCCATTTTTCACTCTTATCGTTTCAATGAGTGTTCTCTCTTTCTGCTACTGTGTTTAGTTTGCATTTTTCGCCTTGATTTGTGTTCAGATCTTGTTATATCTTTTCATCAAGGTGTATTTTTGCCTCTGGTCTTTATTGGTTTTCATCAAAAGAGGTGTCTTTAAAAATTTCAAATGGTGTTGGAAAAGAGAAAAAGCTTTGTGCAAAATAGTGGTACAAGAAGGAGCTTGTGTAGACTGCGGCTTAGGCTTTTTCATGTCATGCTTGATGTCTTTTTGATAGTATGCTTAGTGGTTTTGCTGTAGCATGACTTGTCTCAAATAACTGAGATTGCTTAATGAGCCTTTGAAAAAATCATGCGTTGTTTTTATTGTATGGAAGCATTATTTTGGTTTTCTCCTTGATGCTTTATTTTGGTTGACTTGGCGCATGCTCACACATGTTAGACTCTTACAAAGTCACCTATAGCCTTCATGATCATTTAGTTTTTGACTTTTGATGCCATTTTATGCTTCTTTTAATGTTGCTTTGTCGCTTTGCATGATTATGGCCTGATACGTCCAATTTGCATCACTATTTTGTATCATAATTTACTGTTATTCATTGATATATTTCATATTTAGATATGATGCTTATGTTATTTCTTTTGTTTTCACATGCTTGATGATCATCGGAGGAGTTGCTGCCGGAGTCAGGATTCTGCTGGAAAAAGGACCATCGAGAAGCCATATTTTGAAGATCAGAAAAATTCTATAAAAATACCCAGAAATTCTATTTTCCCAGAAGACGCAGGAGGCCAGAAGGAGGAGACGAGAGGGGCCAGGGGGCTCTCTCACACGAGGGCGGCGCGGCCAGCCCCCTGGCCGCGCGGGCCCCACGTGAGGCCACCCTGGCCCACCTCTGCCATCACCCTTTGGCGTACATCATCGTCCCCGAAAACCTAAGCGAGAGGGAGGCTCACAATTAGACTCAGCCGCCTCTGCGGGGCGGAGAACACCAGAGAGAGAAAAGCTCTCCGGCAGGGAGAAATCTGCCGGGGAAATTCCTTCCCGGAGAGGGGAGATCGTCGCCATCGTCATCATCATCGCACCGGACTTCATCGGGATCATCATCGTCATCATCTCCATCACCAGCATCTTCATCACCACCATCACCTCGCCATCCCGCTGTAACATCTTGAGTTGGATCTTGTTATATTCATAGGGGAAACTTTCCCGGTGTTGATTACTCTTGTAGTTGATGCTATTGAGTGGAACCGTTGAATTAAGGTTTATGTCCAGATTGTTATTTACCATTATTTCACCTCTGATCATGATCCATATGATGTCTTGTGAGTAGTTCGTTTAGTTCTTGAGGACATGGGAGAAGTCAAGATGTTAGTAGTGAATTATTGTTGAGAAATATTTAATGGTTTGATATTGTTGTGGTGCTATTTCACTAGTGGTGTCATGTGAACGTCGACTACATGATACTTCACCATTTATGGGCCTAGTGAGATGCATTGTGTATTTGGCTACCGATTGTGAGGTTGCTGGAGTGACAGAAACCTAAACCTCCGTTGGTAGACCATTGCACCAGGGAGCGTAGGATCCTAGAGTTTAAGGCTGTGGTTAGATTTATCTTAATTACTTACTTGTATTTGCGGATGCTTGCAAGGGGTATAATCACAAGTGTGTATTTATCCTAGTAAGGGTAGTGCGCTAGCACAGGTTCACCCCCATAACACCTATCAAACCAATAAATACTATTGGCTCTATGAAGCGAAAGCTCTTGACATAAACCTCCTGTGTGTCCTCGAGAACATTTGGTTATTATAAGAACACAACCGGCTTGTCCTTTGCTGAATAAAGGATTGGGCCACTTGCTACAATTGTTACTACTGTCTTTTATTTACTCGCACTTTATTTACTCGTAATACCAAATACTCCTGAAAACCCGTTTGCTAGTATTTACAGTGATTCCTTGATCAAAACTGCTCATCAACACCTTCTGCTCCTCGTTGGGTTCGACACTCTTATTTATCGAAAGTACTACGATACACCCCCTATACTTGTGGGTCATCAAGACTATTTTCTGGCGCCGTTGCCGGGGAGTGTAGCGCTATTGGAGAGCGGAATTGGTAAAGGTAACCGTCGCTGTGAGTATTGTTTTTATCTTGTCTTTTATTTTACTCTGCTATGGAGAACTCTCCATTTGGTTTCCTATTTGGAAACACATCTACTGCTGCTGCTGCACATGCGGAGGAACCACCACCGCCACCGCCTGCTGAAATTGATCCTTTTAAAATACCTATGAAAATTGTTGGGCGAATTATGGATAACTGCTATTCAGGAGATGGAACTGTCCATCCGGGTGATCACTTATTATTTATACATGAATTATGCGAGTTGTTCAGATGTGCAGGTATTTCACCAAGCCAGGTCAAGAAGAAATTATTCTCTATATCATTGAAAGGCAGAGCTGAAGAGTGGTATCGACTACTCCAAGATGGTCCATCTATGGCATGGGAGGCTATTGTGCCTCTCTTTTATTCCAAGTTTTATCCTCCAAGTGAAATTCATAAAGACCGTAACCGGATATATAATTTTTGGCCTCATGATGGAGAGAGTATTGCCCAAGCGTGGGGGAGATTGAAGTTACTGATGCTCAAATGCCCCATTCATGAGCTCCCCAATAATATTGTTATTGATAATTTTTATGCGAGGCTTACTCTTCCTGATAAGGATTATTTGGATGCTTCTTGTTTTGGATCATTCACTCATATGAAAGAAGATGCCAAGTGGAAACTTCTTGACCGTATAAAAGAGAATGCCGAAGGTTGGGAAAACGACAAAGGTAGGAAAACAGGTATAAACTATGATTATGAATGCATTAAATCTTTTATGGGAACTGAAGACTTTCATAGTGTTAGCGCTGCTTATGGTCTTGATTCCCAAATACTTGCTAATTGTCTTAAGGCCTTTGCCTCTTATATTGATGTTCCAAAGAAAGATTGGAACAAATATCATGCGCCTTACAAAGATTCTATTAGTCATATTCCTGCTGCAGCTACAGAAGTTTGCACGGTTGATAGCATCATTCCTGAACCTTATATTGAGAAGACACCTTTCCCTGCTAAGGTAAAAAAGTATTCTACTTTGGTAAGTGTGTCTAATAAAAGTACTAAGAGAGCTGCAGAGCCTGATGAGCAAATTACTATTAAGTCTCCTGTTGCTATATTGAAAGATCTTGTTACTAAAGATGTAGGAGATGAATATATTCTTTTTTGTGAAGATGCTTCTAACATTCTCTCGCATCCTAAAAAGCACAGAAAAGCAAGTGTTCCTGTTATTTCCGTCAGGATTGGAGATCATTGCTATTATGGTTTATGTGATATTGGTGCTAGTGCAAGTGCTATTCCCTTAGAGCTTTATAAAGAAATCATGCACGAGATTGGCGCTTGTGAACTTGAAGACATTGATGTGGTTGTTCAGCTTGCTAACCGAGAAACGGTTTGGCCTCTTGGTATTGTTCGAGATGTGGAAGTTCTATGTGGTAAGACTAAGTACCCTACTGATTTTCTAGTACTTGGTAAGGAGGCTAGTGAAACTTGTCCTATTATTTTTGGTAGACCCTTTTTGAACACTTGTGGCGCCATAATAGACTGTAAGAAAGAGAAAATTTTTACTAAGTTTAATGGAGAGTCTTATGAGTTTAATTTTTCCAAGTTCGCTAAGACTTCTTATGAAAATGACACGCCTAATGAAAATTTTCGAGTTGAGCAGCTTGCTTCTATTGCTCTTGCCCCTAATAATGCTTTGCAGCAATTCATGGAAGATCACGAAAGTGATGTTTTTAGCAAGGAAAGAGAAGAGATTGACGATATTCTTCTTCGTCAACCACCATTACTCAAGCATAATCTACCTGTGGAGGATCTAGGCACTACTTTGCCGCCTAGAGAAGATCCTGTGTTTGAATTAAAACCTTTGCCTGATGACCTCAAATACGCTTATATTGATGATAAGAAAATATATCCTGTTATTATTAGTTCTAAACTTTCAGGAAAAGAAGAACAAAGATTATTGGAGATATTGAGGAAACACCGAGGAGCTATGGGATATACTCTTGATGATTTAAAAGGAATTTCTCCTACTTTATGTCAACATGCCATTAATATGGAGAAAGATGCAAAGCCAGTTGTAGAGCATCAACGCCGCCTAATTCCCAAGATGAAGGATGTGGTAAGAAATGAGGTATTAAAGCTCCTTGATGCTGGTATTATTTATCCTATTGCTGATAGTAGATGGGTTAGTCCTGTTCATTGTGTTCCTAAGAAAGGAGGTATGACTGTTGTACCTAATGAGAATAACGAGCTTATTCCTCAGAGGGTAGTTGTTGGTTATAGAATGTGCATTGATTATAGGAAGGTAAACAAAGTTACTAAGAAAGATCATTACCCTTTACCGTTTATAGATCAAATGCTACAAAGGTTGTCTAAGAAGACTCATTTTTGTTTCCTTGATGGTTATTCTGGTTTCTCTCAAATTGCTGTTAAGAAGGATGATCAAGAGAAAACCACTTTTACTTGTCCTTATGGAACTTATGCTTATAGACGTATGCCTTTTGGTTTATGCAATGCTCCTGCTACTTTTCAAAGATGTATGTCTGCTATTTTTCATGGTTTTTGTGAAGAAATTGTGGAGGTCTTCATGGACGATTTCTCCGTCTATGGAACTTCTTTTGATAATTGTTTGCACAATCTCGATAAAGTTTTGCAGAGATGCGAAGAAACTAACCTTGTTCTTAATTGGGAGAAATGCCACTTTATGGTGAATGAAGGAATTGTCCTTGGACATAAAATCTCTGAAAGAGGTATTGAAGTTGACAGAGCAAAAGTGGAAGCAATCGAGAAAATGCCATGTCCAAGAGATGTTAAAGGTATTCGTAGTATTCTTGGTCATGCTGGTTTCTATAGGAGGTTTATTAAAGATTTCTCTAAGATTTCAAAGCCTCTTACTAATCTTCTTCAAAAGGATGTACCATTTGTCTTTGATGATGATTGTGAGGAAGCTTTTGAAACTCTTAAGAAGGCTTTAACTACTGCTCCTATTGTTCAACCACCTGATTGGAATTTACCTTTTGAAATTATGTGTGATGCTAGTGATTTTGCTGTTGGTGCTGTTCTTGGGCAGCGCATAGATAATAAGTTGAATGTTATTCATTATGCTAGTAAGACTCTTGATGCTGCTCAGAAGAATTATGCTACTACTGAGAAAGAGTTTCTTGCTGTTGTTTTTGCTTGTGATAAGTTTAGATCTTACATTGTTGATTCTAAAGTTACTATTCATACTGATCATGCTGCTATTAGATATCTTATGACTAAGAAGGATGCTAAGCCTAGGCTTATTAGATGGGTGTTGCTTTTACAAGAGTTTGATTTGCATATCGTAGATAGGAAAGGTGCTGAAAATCCTGTGGCTGACAACTTGTCTAGATTGGAAAATATTTCTTTTGATCCTATTCCTGTTAATGATAGTTTTCCAAATGAACAGTTGGCTGCAATTAATGTAACTTCACGTGACCTTCCTTGGTATGCTGATTATGCTAACTTTATTGTTTCCAAGTATTTGCCTCCAACCTTTACAGCTCAGCAAAGAAGAAAATTCTTTTATGATTTGAGGCATTATTTTTGGGATGACCCACATTTATATAAAGAAGGAGTTGATGGTATTATGAGAAGATGCGTACCAGAATATGAGCAAAAAGAGATATTAAGAAAATGCCATAGCAGTGCTTATGGAGGGCATCATGCTAGAGATAGAACCGCACAGAAGGTTCTACAATCAGGTTTTTATTGGCCAACCCTCTTTAAGGATGCCAGAAGGTATGTTTTATCTTGTGATGAATGTCAAAGAGTTGGTAATATTTCTAGACGTAATGAGATGCCTATGAATTACACTCTAGTTATTGAACCGTTTGACTGTTGGGGATTTGACTTTATGGGTCCTTTTCCTCCTTCAAAAGGCTATACCCATATACTTGTTGCTGTTGATTATGTTACTAAATGGGTAGAAGCTATACCTACAAAGAGTGCCGATGGTGAGACTTCGTTAAAAATGCTTAAGGATGTTATTTTTCCTAGGTTCGGAGTGCCTAGATATCTTATGACTGACGGAGGTTCTCATTTTATTCATGGTAGTTTTAGAAAGACTCTTGCTAAGTATGATGTCAATCATAGAATTGCTTCTGCTTATCATCCCCAAACTAGTGGGCAGGTAGAGCTTTCAAATAGAGAGATCAAGTCTATTTTGCAGAAGACTGTTAGTAAATCTAGGAAAAACTGGGCTAGTAAGTTAAACGACGCTTTATGGGCTTATAGAACTGCTTATAAGAATCCCATGGGTATGTCTCCTTATAAGATGGTTTACGGAAAAGCGTGTCACTTGCCCTTAGAATTAGAACACAAAGCTTTTTGGGCAGTGAAAGAGCTTAATAGAGATTTTAAACTAGCCGGTAAGAAAAGGTTGCTAGATTTGAGTTCTCTAGATGAGTGGAGAAACGAAGCGTATGAGAATGCCAGACTTTTCAAAGAGAAAGTCAAGCAATGGCATGATAAGAGAATTCTCAAGAGAGAGTTCCATGTTGGTGAGAAAGTTCTATTGTATAGGTCTCGTCTCAGATTTTTTGCAGGAAAATTACTTTCTAAATGGGAAGGACCTTATGTTATTGTGGAAGTGTACCGCTCAGGTGCTATTAAGATTGCTTCATTGAAAGATGATTCTACACAAGTGGTGAATGGACAAAGACTCAAACATTATATTTCTGGAGATTCTTATAATGAAGATGTTGATGTTATTGAAACGGTTTCTCCGGAAGATTACATCCTAGACAAACTGCAGGAACCTGCAGAGTTCGTTTTCGAATAGGTAACAGTTCTAGTAAGAAAAGTTTCGCGAAAAGTTCTTCTTTTAATATTTTTGCTGTTTTTAATAAATATGAAAAATCACGAGACGAAAACGAGGAGGAAAAGAAGTCCGTGTGGGTCTCACACAGGGGTGGCGCGGGCCCACCCCTGGCCGCGCCACCACCGTGTGAGAACGCCTCGGAACTCTTTTCCGTCCTGGTTTCTTCCTGTGGCTTCATTTCGATTTTTGATTTTTGCCTATTTAACCCCCCGGAGTCCCCGAGGTCTATATATCGTTTTCTCGTCGTGTTTTGTTTCGAGCTGTTTCTGTCAGGGATTGCCTTCGGTTTTGGAATTACAATGTCTTCATCCGGTTCTCCTAAAAAGAACCCTCCTACGGATTCCATCAATCCGTATATGAAGGAGCTGAAGATGCATCTGAAGGAGTTGTCACTCAAGGATGGGGAGTTGCAGATTAAAGATGTCCAAGGACCCAAGGGAGAAGGGAGTCTCGAATCAAGGATGGAAGCATTGGAACAGGAAGTCTTCAAGTACAAGAAGATGGCAGAACGCGAGGTGGACATTATTTATAGGATTAATCAAGATCTTGTTGCCAGGTACAAGAGGGAGACTACAGAGCTATGGAAGGATGTCCTCTCACTTCAGGAGACGACTAGCCAATTACAAGCACAACTCTACGACGTGCAGAACCAAAATTGTGAGTATGAAGCTAGATTTCAACAAATAAGTGCCGCTGCAAGTTTCAGGATTTTGGAGACCAAGACATCCTTCTTTGATGGAGGACCTATGCCTTGGAAGTACGCTAGCGATGAGGATGCGCCGCCACCACCAAAGGAGTAATTCATCATTGGTATAGGCATCCCCTTGGCTTGTTCCAAGCTTGGGGGAGTGCCGCGGTATCACATCATTACCTTCTGTTCATTTACTTTTCAAGTAGAGTCATATCATGAATAAAGAAGTTATCATATAGAATAGTTTGCAGTTGGAAGTATCCTCCTTAGTTGGTTATCTTTGTATCCCTTGGTGTGAGTTGCGGTAATGAAATATTAATGAGAAGTTTTATCGTTTACTTTTCGCACACTTTATGTTAGTCTGCAATCTCTCCTATAATGCTAGTCTTGTTTATTGGTATTGATATCATATTGGAAACATGAGTAGATTCAGTTGGTTTTGGCAAACCTAGCTTGGTCAGTAGCAACTTTACCTTGAAGTTTGAGTAGAAAAGAATAAAGAAGTGCTTGTAGTTACATCACTTCAGTTTTCCTTATGTTTGGTTTATAAGCATTGTTATTCTTGATGTTAAAATCGTTGTACTTTCAAGGGAGTTTGCATGATTGTTCTTATTATATGTGTGTTTGTTTGTTTCATGCAACTCTTATGTTTGCTACCCAGCCTTGCTAGCCAAAAACCTGTACTGAGAGGAAATACTTCTCGTGCATCCAATTTCCAAAAGCCAAGTTACTTCCAAAGAGTCCACTATAAATTCCTATGCATGGTATTTTAAGCCATTCCAAGTAAATTTTCATGTGCTACCGTTCAAAAAACCTTCAAACACTTCTCATTTTGTGCCACTGTTTTTAGCTCATGAGGACGTAGTGGATGGGTTTGTTATCTTCCATACTAAATTGAGTACCCTTCGACTAGGCAGCTTCATCTGCTCGTCATTAATTTTGTAGGGGAGCTGGTCAGACCATTATAATCTTATTTCTAAAAAGAAAGAAAAAGGCACTCCTCCAATGGTATGTGAAAGTTGGTCGGCACCCGATGGAATCGGTTAGCCATGGTTTGAGAAAGAAAAAAGGTGGGGAGGAGTGCAAAGTTTTAAAAGAGCACTAAAGTGCCAATTAATTAAACATCTCGGAACCGCTCTCACTTGTTTAGTATGGAAGATATCAAGAACTCTGTTGCCAGTCGTTGACAAAAGCAACCACCTCTCAAAATACTTTTTACCTCTGTTTTACAAATGAAAAGCTCTAGCACATGTTTAATCCCTGCTTCCCTCTGCGAAGGGCCTATCTTTTACTTTTATGTTGAGTCAACCTATCTCCTTCTACCTTGAGCAAGCATTTGAGTTGTTATGTTTCACTCATCCATATGTTGATCCGTTTAATCATGTTTATTATCTTCCTTGTTTTTGTATAATGCTTTTATCTGAAGGAATACATCTTTGAAAGTTCTCTATAAATGCAAAAGTCTACTTTGTTGAGCATATAGTCTTTGCTGTATTAGCTCTATTCTGAAAAGCTCCGTTTAAAAGAGAGAATAGTCTGTTCTCCATTCTTTGACCAAGAACTAAGGTTTGCCATTGCCAATTATAATTTACCTTGTGTACTCTTATATGTGATTCCCTTTTACCTATTGCAAGTTTACATCTTATAAAGGGAAGTTGCTGTCTATTATAATTTGTGCCTTAGTGAATGTGATGCTTCTTGTTCGTATTTTGTTTATCGACACTTCACTCCATAAACCTGTGGTCATGTTTACCGAGTTTAGTTTTCGCTTGGGGACAAGCGAGGTCTAAGCTTGGGGGGGTTGATACGTCCAATTTGCATCACTATTTTGTATCATAATTTACTGTTATTCATTGATATATTTCATATTTAGATATGATGCTTATGTTATTTCTTTTGTTTTCACATGCTTGATGATCATCGGAGGAGTTGCTGCCGGAGTCAGGATTCTGCTGGAAAAAGGACTATCGAGAAGCCATATTTTGAAGATCAGAAAAATTCTATAAAAATACCCAGAAATTCTATTTTCCCAGAAGACGCAGGAGGCCAGAAGGAGGAGACGAGAGGGGCCAGGGGGCTCTCTCACACGAGGGCGGCGCGGCCAGCCCCCTGGCCGCGCGGGCCCCACGTGAGGCCACCCTGGCCCACCTCTGCCATCACCCTTTGGCGTACATCATCATCCCCGAAAACCTAAGCGAGAGGGAGGCTCACAATTAGACTCAGCCGCCTCTGCGGGGCGGAGAACACCAGAGAGAGAAAAGCTCTCCGGCAGGGAGAAATCTGCCGGGGAAATTCCTTCCCGGAGAGGGGAGATCGTCGCCATCGTCATCATCATCGCACCGGACTTCATCGGGATCATCATCGTCGTCATCTCCATCACCAGCACCTTCATCACCACCATCACCTCGCCATCCCGCTGTAACATCTTGAGTTGGATCTTGTTATATTCATAGGGGAAACTTTCCCGGTGTTGATTACTCTTGTAGTTGATGCTATTGAGTGGAACCGTTGAATTAAGGTTTATATTCAGATTGTTATTTACCATTATTTCACCTCTGATCATGATCCATATGATGTCTTGTGAGTAGTTCGTTTAGTTCTTGAGGACATGGGAGAAGTCAAGATGTTAGTAGTGAATTATTGTTGAGAAATATTTAATGGTTTGATATTGTTGTGGTGCTATTTCACTAGTGGTGTCATGTGAACGTCGACTACATGATACTTCACCATTTATGGGCCTAGTGAGATGCATTGTGTATTTGGCTACCGATTGTGAGGTTGCTGGAGTGACAGAAACCTAAACCTCCGTTGGTAGACCATTGCACCAGGGAGCGTAGGATCCTAGAGTTTAAGGCTGTGGTTAGATTTTGTTGGAATTATGCCCTAGAGGCAATAATAAAGATGTTATTATTATAATTCTTGTTCATGATAATGTTTATATTCCATGCTAGAATTGTATTAAGCGGAAACTTTAATACTTGTAGGGCATAATTCCAACAGTCTCCCACTTGCACTAGAGTCAATAATCTAGTTTACATCTGGCAACAATCTAACACCCATGGCATTAAGGTGCTGATCATGTTTTACTCGTGGAAGAGGTTTAGTCAACGGATCTGCGACATTCAGATCCGTATGTACTTTGCTAATCTTCAGATCTCCATCTGCTATATAATCTCAAATTATATGGAATCGGCGGTTGATGTGCTTGGTCTTTGGATGATATCTTGGTTCCTTAGCCAGTGCTATGGCGCCAGTGTTGTCGCACAATATCTCCAGTGGGTCCAAGGCATTTGGAACCACACCAAGCTCAGTGATGAAGTTTCTGATCCAAACTCCTTCACTTGATGCTTCTGAAGCAGCCATGTATTCCGCTTCTATTGTAGATCCCGCGATCACGCTTTGCTTGCAGCTTCTCCAGCTCACAGCTCCACCATTCAAAATATAAACGTATCCTGTCTGAGATTTAGAATCATCCGGGTCGGTGTCGAAGCTAGCATCGACGTAACCTTTTATGACGAGCTCCTCGTCACCTCCATAGACCAAGAACATTTCTTTAGTCCTATTTAAATACTTTAGGATGTTCTTTACGGCTGTCCAGTGTTCCACTCCTGGATCACTTTGGTATCTGCTCGTCAAACTAAGAGCATTGGACACATCTGGTCTAGTACACAGCATGGCATACATGATAGAACCTATGGCCGAGGCATATGGCACTTTGCTCATAGTTTCTCTATCTTTTACCATAGCTGGACACTGAGCCTTGCTCAATATCTTACCTGACAACATGGGCAATGAACCTTTCTTTGCTTTATCCATTCTGAACCTCTTCAGAACTTTGTCCAGGTATGTACTTTGGCTTAAAGCTATTAGGCGTCTTTCTCTATCTCTATAGATTTTGATGCCTAATATATAAGCAGCTTCCCCTAGGTCTTTCATTGAAAAACATTTATTCAAATAACTCTTCACATCGTTAAGCATATCGATGTCATTTCCAATAATCAATATGTCATCCACATATAGTACTAAAAATGTCACCGGGCTCCCACTCACTTTCTTGTAGATACAAGCTTCGTAGCAATTTGGAACAAATCCAAAACTTTTGATCACTTGATCAAAACGAAGGTTCCAACTCCGAGATGCTTGCTTCAGTCCATAAATGGAACGCTGAAGTTTGCACACTTTATTAGCATCCTTAGGATCGACAAAACCTTCGGGCTGCATCATATACAACTCTTCATCAATGTTGCCATTGAGGAACGCAGTCTTGACATCCATCTGCCATATTTCATAATCATGAAACGCAGCAATTGCTAATAAAATCCGAATGGACTTAAACATCGCTACGGGAGAGAAAGTCTCATCGTAGTCAACACCTTGAACTTGCCGAAAACCTTTTGCGACAAGCCGAGCTTTATAGACAGTAACATTACCATCCGCGTCCGTTTTCTTCTTGAAAATCCATTTGCACTCAACGGCCTTACGGTCGTTAGGAGGATCCACCAAAGTCCACACTTGGTTTTCGCTCATGGATCCCAATTCGGATTTCATGGCCTCTAGCCATTTCTCAGAGTCTGGGCTCATCATCGCTTCCTCATAGTTCGCAGGTTCACTGTTGTCTAACAACAAGACGGTTAAGACAGGGTTGCCGTACCATTCAGGAGTGGCACGTGACCTTGTCGACCTGCGAAGTTCAGTAGTAGCATCGTTCGAAGTTTCATGATCTTTATCATTAGCTTCCTCTCTTGTTGATGCAGGCGGCGCCGGAACAATTTCTGGTGCTGCGCTACTCTCCAACTCGAGAGAAGGTTCAATAACCTTGTCTAGCTCTACCTTCCTCCCACTCACTTCTTTCGAGAGAAACTCCTTCTCAAGAAAGGATCCGTTCTTAGCAACAAACACTTTGCCTTCGGATCTGTGGTAGAAGGTATACCCAATCGTTTCCTTAGGGTATCCTATGAAGACGCATTTCTCCGCTTTGGGTTCGAGCTTGTCCGGCATCAACTTCTTGACGTAAGCTTCGCATCCCCAAACTTTAAGAAACGACAACTTAGGTTTAGCACCAAACCATAGTTCATACGGTGTCGTCTCAACGGATTTAGATGGTGCCCTATTTAAAGTGAATGCAGCGGTTTCTAATGCATAACCCCAAAATGATAACGGCAAATCTGTAAGAGACATCATTGATCGCACCATATCTAATAGAGTTCGATTCCGGCGTTCAGACACACCATTGCGCTGTGGTGTTCCGGGTGGCGTGAGTTGCGAAACGATTCCGCTTGCTTTAAGATGCATGAGAAAATCATAACTCAAATACTCACCTCCACGATCGGATCGTAGAAATTTAATTTTCCTGTTACGATGGTTTTCCACTTCGTTCTGAAATTCCTTGAACTTTTCAAATGTTTCAGATTTATGTTTCATTAAATAGATATACCCATATCTACTTAAGTCATCAGTAAAAGTGAGAAAATAGCGATATCCACCGCGCGTCGAAATACTCATTGGTCCGCACACATCGGTATGTATGATTTCCAATAAGTCCGTTGCTCGCTCCATTATTCCGGAGAACGGGGTTTTGATCATCTTGCTCATGAGGCATGGTTCGCACGTGTCAAATGATTCAAAATCAAGAGACTCCAAAAGTCCATCAGAATGGAGTTTCTTCATGCGTTTTACACCAATATGACCTAGACGGCAGTGCCACAAATAAGTTGGATTATCACTATCTACTTTGCATCTTTTAGCCTCAATGTTATGGATGTGTGTTTCATTGCTTTCGAGATTCAGAAGAAATAAACCATTCACAACAGGTGCATGACCATAAAAGATGTTATTCATATAAATAGAACAACCATTATTCTCAGATTTAAATGAATAACCGTCTTGCAATAAACACGATCCAGATATAATGTTCATGCTCAACGCAGGCACATAATAACACTTATTAAGGTTTAAAACTAATCCCGAAGGTAAAACTAAGGAGAGCGTGCCGACGGCCATCACATCAACTTTTGATCCATTGCCAACGCGCATCGTCACCTCATCCCTTGCTAGCCGCCGTCTATTCCGTAGCTCCTGTTTCGAGTTACAAATATTAGCAACTGAACCAGTATCATATACCCAGGCACTACAACGAGCGCTATTAAGGTAGACATCAATAACATGTATATCAAATATACCTTTGATGGTGCCAGCCTTCTTGTCCGCTAAGTACTTCGGACAGTTGCGCTTCCAGTGACCCTTGACCTTGCAATAGAAGCACTCAGTGTCCGGCTTAGGTCCAGACTTGAGCTTCTTCTCAGCAGGGGCAACGTGCTTGCCTTTGCCTTTCTTGAAAGATCCCTTTGCACCCTTAGCTTTCTTAAAGCTAGTGGTCTTGTTGACCATCAACACATGATTGTCTTTCTTGATATCCACCTCCGCAGCTTTCAGCTTGGCGAAGAGCTCAGTGATCGTATCAGTGGAACCAATTTGATTATGAGTAACTACAAAACCTTTGTAGCTAGGAGGGAGTGATTGCAGAACTCTGTCAATCTTGAGCTCCTCTGGAATCTTGCAGTCCAGTTGCTCAAGGCGTTGAGTGTAGCCTGACATCTTAATGGCGTGCTCACTAACGGAACTCCCTTCCTCCATCTTGCAGTTAAAGAACTTCTCAGAGATCTCATATCTCTCAGAACGGGCCTGAGTCTAAAACATCGTTTTCAGTTCCTCAAGTATCTCATACGGCCCGCGGTACTTCTCAAAATGATTTTGAAGTTCCGGTTCCATAGAAAACAGCATGGTACTCATAATCACATCACAATCATCTCTACGAGCATTGAAGTCAGCAAGTTCTTCAGTTTTCGCAGTTGTAGCAGGGGTGTCACCTAGCGCTTTGTCAAGTACATAGGCTTTTTGTCCGCCAGCGAGTATGATTCTCAGATTGCGGAACCAGTTGGTGAAGTTAGACCCATTGTTCTTAAGCTTTTCTTTCTCAGCAAACACGTTGAAGTTGAAGTTGGACTTAGCCATTTGATCTACAACATTGCAAGTACAATTTAGACTATGTTCATGATAACTAGTTCAACTTAATCAAATTACTAGATGAACTCCCACTAAATTCAACATCCCTCAAGTTGTTTAGTGAACACGATCCAAATTCACCACACCTAATCCGATCTTCACGAGAAGAGATGTGGTTTCAATGGTGGACAACTCAGTGTCGATCATATCATTCATATGACTCATGTTTAACCTTTCGGTTCGTGTGTTCCGAGGCCATGTCTGTACATGCTAGGCTCGTCAAGTCAAACCCAAGTATCTCCGCATGTGCAAAACTGGCTTGCACCCGTTGTATGTGATCGTAGAGTTTATAGCACCCGATCATCACGAGGTGCTTGAAAACGACGAACTTTCGCAACGGCGCATACGAGGGGAGAACACAATTTTATCTTGATCTTTAAGTGAGGAATCATCTTATAATGCTACCGTCGCGATCTAAGCAAAATAAGATACATAAAAGGATAAACATCACATGCATATAATTTTATGTGACATGGTATAGCCAATCTCCGCACCATGATCTCCATCTTGTGCGCACCGGCATGATCTCCATCACTCCACCATGATTGCCTCCACGACGAATAGCAACTACAACTATTGCTAACTATTTAGCGATAAAGTAAAGCTATTACATGGCGTATAAGAAGTTGACACGCAGGTCATACACAATTATAAAGACAACCATATGGCTCCAGCCGGTTGTGAACTCATCGACATGCAAGTCGTGAAATATTACAAAACATGATCATCGCATACATCACATATATCACATCACATCTTGTGGCCATACCATATCACAAAACACTCCCTGCAAAAACAAGTTAGACGCCTCTACTTTGTTGTTGCATGTTTTACGTGGCTTATGGGAGTAGCAAGCTAAGAACGATTCTTACCTACGGAAAGCCACAACGGTGATATTATGGTTGCTAACATCCGATGTAAGTCCCATGACTACTATAGTGAGAGAAACTGGCATCCACCAGCCGCATGTATGGAACAAGCCACACGTCAAGTGCGGAGCCGGTCTCGCGAACGCGGTCGCGTAAAGTTGGCCTGGACCGCTTCGATCTCACTATACCGCGCCATAAGAAATACACAACAAGAGGTTTGCAACAGAAAACATCAACGCCCGCAACAAGCATGTTGCGTTCTACTCGTGAAACACATCTACGCATAAACCTGGCTCTGATACCACTGAAGGGTTTCGTAGCATAGTAAACAAAAATTTTCCTACGCAACGAACAAGAAAGCCAAGATCTAATCTAGGAGATGTAATCAACGAGAGAGGTAGATGAGATCTTCATACCCTTGAAGATTCGCACAGCGGTAACGTTCAAGAGAACGTGGTTGACGTAGTCGTACTCGCCGTCTCCTCCTCGCGATCCGATCCGATCCTACGCCGCAAGTGGCGGCGCCTCCGAGAGTTGCACATGTGCGGTGCAGCGACGTCTCCTCCTTCCTTGGTCCAGCAAGTATGGTGGAGAGATAGATTGGATCAGCAGCACGACGGCGTGGTGCTTATGGTGGAGAGTTTCTGCGGCAGGGCTTCGCCCACGTGCAGTCGCGAGAGAGAGAGAGGGAGGGCAGCAGGGGCGGCTAGGGTTTGGGTCTTGGGGTGAGGGAGGGCTGCGCCCCTGCCCCCCTTATATGGGGGGCTGGGCGGCCAGCTTGGCCCCTCCTCCAATCCCTAGCCGACTTGGATAAGGAAGAGTGGGGGGCAAGTTTCCCCCCCCCCTTCCTTATTTGAAGATTCCTTAAGGGTTTCCCCTTGGGCTTGGCCGGCTGGGCCTTAGGGGCCTTGTGCTCCTGGCCCAAGGCGGCCAGGGCACTTCCCCTTAGGCCCACGCAGGCCTCTGTCAAGTGGGCCCACGTTGGTCCCACTCCGGAACCTTCTAGAACCTTCCGGTACAATACCGATAAACTCTGAAACCTTTCCGGAATCCAAAAACTGCTTTCCTTTATATGAATCTTATTCTCCGGACCATTCCGGAACCTCTCGTGACATCCTGGATCTCATCTGAGACTCCGAACTAAAACTCATAAACCAATTATCCATTCTATCCTAGCGTCGATGCACGTTAAGTGTGTGACCCTACGGGTTCGAGAATATGCAGACATGATCTTCTATCAATAATCAATAGCGGGATCTGGAAACCCATATTGACTCCCACATATTCATCGATGATCATATCGGATGAACCACGATGCCAGGATTCAATTAATCCCGTATATGTATTCCCTTCGTCACACGATATTTTACTCGCCCGAGATTTGATCGTCGGTATCACCATACCTAGTTCAATCTCGTTCACAGCAAGTACTTTACTCGTTCCGTAATCCAATATCACTTTGTGATTAACTCCTTAACCACATGCTTGCAAGCGGTGTTGATATCGATTACCGAGTGGGCCCAAAGTATATCTCTCCGACTTGGGAGGGACAAATTCCATCTCGATACATACAACTCAACAAGTACTTTCCGATCACCTGAGAGACACCTTTATTATCACCCTCACATAGGATGATGTTTGATGACTTCAAAGCTTTCTTCCGATACTAGGGAGTTGTATTATCTCATGGTCTAAGGAATACAATACATGACATAGGAAAAGCTTCGCAAAGATGAACACGATGACACGATCTAATTGCTCTGCTTTATTTGGGTCTGTCCATCACACCATTCTCCTAATGATATGATCTCATTATTAATTGACAACTCATGTCTATGGTTAGGAAACCTTAACCATCATTAATCAATGAGCTAGTCCATAGAGGCGTACTAGGGACACGGTGTTGTTCATAAACCACACAAGTATTAAAGTTTCCGCTTAATACAATTCTAGCATGGAATATAAACATTATCATGAACAAGAATTATAATAATAACATCTTTATTATTGCCTCATATCATTAGGAGAATGGTGTGATGGACAGACCCAAATAAAGCAGAGCAATTAGATCGTGTCATCGTGTTCATCTTTGCGAAGCTTTTCCTATGTCATGTATTGTATTCCTTAGACCATGAGATAATACAACTCCCTAGTATCGGAAGAAAGCTTTGAAGTCATCAAACGTCATCCTATGTGAGGGTGATAATAAAGGTGTCTCTCAGGTGATCGGAAAGTACTTGTTGAGTTGTATGTATCGAGATGGAATTTGTCCCTCCCAAGTCGGAGAGATATACTTTGGGCCCACTCGGTAATCGATATCAACACCGCTTGCAAGCATGTGGTTAAGGAGTTAATCACAAAGTGATATCGGATTACGGAACAAGTAAAGTACTTGCTGTGAACGAGATTGAACTAGGTATGGTGATACCGACGATCAAATCTCGGGCGAGTAAAATATCGTGTGACGAAGGGAATACATATACGGGATTAATTGAATCCTGACATCGTGGTTCATCCGATATGATCATCGATGAATATGTGGGAGTCAATATGGGTTTCCAGATCCCGCTATTGATTATTGATAGAAGATCATGTCTGCATATTCTCGAACCCGTAGGGTCACACACTTAACGTGCATCGACGCTAGGATAGAATGGATAATTGGTTTATGAGTTTTAGTTCGGAGTCTCAGATGAGATCCAGGACGTCACGAGAGGTTCCGGAATGGTCCGGAGAATAAGATTCATATAAAGGAAAGCAGTTTTTGGATTCCGGAAAGGTTTCGGAGTTTATCGGTATTGTACCGGAAGGTTCTAGAAGGTTCCGGAGTGGGACCAACGTGGGCCCACTTGACGGAGGCCTGCGTGGGCCTAAGGGGAAGTGCCCTGGCCGCCTTGGGCCAGGAGCACAAGGCCCCTAAGGCCCAGCCGGCCAAGCCCAAGGGGAAACCCTAAAGGAATCTTCAAATAAGGAAGGGGGGGGGGAAACTTGCCCCCCACTCTTCCTTATCCAAGTCGGCTAGGGATTGGAGGAGGGGCCAAGCTGGCCGCCCAGCCCCCCATATAAGGGGGGGCAGGGGCGCAGCCCTCCCTCACCCCAAGACCCAAACCCTAGCCGCCCCTGCTGCCCTCCCTCTCTCTCTCGCGACTGCGCGTGGGCGAAGCCCTGCCGCAGAAACTCTCCACCATAAGCACCACGCCGTCGTGCTGCTGATCCAATCTATCTCTCCACCATACTTGCTGGACCAAGGAAGGAGGAGACATCGCTGCACCGCACGTGTGCAACTCTCGGAGGCGCCGCCACTTGCGGCGTAGGATCGGATCGCGAGGAGGAGACGGCGAGTACGACTACGTCAACCACGTTCTCTTGAACGTTACCGCTGTGCGAATCTTCAAGGGTATGAAGATCTCATCTACCTCTCTCGTTGATTACATCTCCTAGATTAGATCTTGGCTTTCTTGTTCGTTGCGTAGGAAATTTTTTGTTTACTATGCTACGAAACCCTTCAGATTTATCTTAATTACTTACTTGTATTTGCGGATGCTTGCAAGGGGTATAATCACAAGTGTGTATTTATCCTAGTAAGGGTAGTGCGCTAGCACAGGTTCACCCCCATAACACCTATCAAACCAATAAATACTATTGGCTCTATGAAGCGAAAGCTCTTGACAGAAACCTCCTGTGTGTCCTCGAGAACGTTTGGTTATTATAAGAACACAACCGGCTTGTCCTTTGCTGAATAAAGGATTGGGCCACTTGCTACAATTGTTACTACTGTCTTTTATTTACTCGCACTTTATTTACTCGTAATACCAAATACTCCTGAAAACCCGTTTGCTAGTATTTACAGTGATTCCTTGATCAAAACTGCTCATCAACACCTTCTGCTCCTCGTTGGGTTCGACACTCTTATTTATCGAAAGTACTACGATACACCCCCTATACTTGTGGGTCATCATGGCCATTATTGCTCTCTTAGTTGGTCGCTCCCAGTCTTTTGCTAGCCCTCACCTTGTACTGAGTATGAGCTCTACTCGTGCATCCAACTCCTAAAAGCCAAAGTTTGCCATTGTGTCCACTATAAACTCCTATGCATGGTATTTGCAGGCCATTCCAAGTAAATTTTCATGTGCTACCTTTGAAAAAACCTTCAAAATACTTCTCGTTTTGTGACACTATTTTTAGCTCATGGGGAAGTAGTGGTCGGATTTGCTATCTTCCATATTGCTTATTCCAAAAAGAAAAAAAAGAAAAAAAAAGAAAAAAAGGCACTCCTCCAAGAATGTGAATGTTGGTGGGCACCCGATGGAATCGGTTAGCCATGGTATGTGAAAGGAAAAGGTGGGGAGGAGTGCCAAGTTTTATAAAAAGAGCACCGAAGTGCCAATCTCTCTCTCAAAAACTTGCTTCATTTTTGTATGGAAGATAGTAAGAACCCCATTGCCAGTCGTTGACAAAGACAACCACCTCCCAAAATCAAGTTTTTATCTCTGTTTTACAAAATGAAAAGCTCTAGCACATGCTAAATCACTGCTTCCCTCTGCGAAGGGCCTTTCTTTTACTTTTATGTTGAGTCACCACCTTCTTTCTTTATGCACTGCTAAGAGAGCATAGTTGTCATTCTTAGTGTGATATGCATTGTCCCAAAGTTCATTGATTGACTCATGATGATTGGTTTCACTTGTTCTTAAATTTTTTGTATCTAGTCGCCCTCTTAAACTTTGAGGTGTCCTATGCATTTATGTTTTGCTCTCTTTGAAGGACAAGCTGAAAACCACTTGTATGTTTTTCCTTATGATTTGAACACACGTTTGACTTTCATTGTTTCATTATCATGATCTTTTGTTTGTGTTCATTTGCATGTTTACAACATGGTTGCTAAGTTCTTATTGTCATGATTATATCTTTCATGCCCATATTTTAAGTTCTTATGATCCCAGCTCACAATGCTTACATATATGATCAAGATTGTGTAGGTGCATGTCACCTCAAAAATTATTCTTTTGTTATCACTTACCTACTCGAGGACGAGCAGGAGTTAAGCTTGGGGATGCTGATACGTCTCCAACGTATCTATAATTTTTGATGCTCCATGCTTGTTTTTACACCATTTGCCTATTGTTTCGTTACACTTCGTGGCACTTTTATGCGATTTCCAGAACTAACCTATTGACAAGATGCCACAGTGCCAGTTCCCTGTTTTCTGCTATTTTTGTGTTTCAGAGTGATACACAGGAAATATTCTCCGAATTGGACGAAACAAAAGCCAGAAGTCTTATTTTTCCGGGGAGCATCCAGACATCCAAAAGAGAGCCGGAGAGGGACCAGGCCCTGCCCTCACACAGGGGTGGCGCGGCCCAGGCCCTGGCCGCGCCACCTATGTGTGAGGAGGCCCTGGCTGCCCTCTCGCGACGCCCCTTCGCCTATAAGAAGCCTAGGGACAGAAAACCCTAAGGGATTCGGCAATTTTCCAGAAGCAGTTCCGCAGCTCCGCCGCCACCACCGACGGATTTCGGGGGACAGAAGTCTCTGTTTCGGCACCCTGCCGGGACGGGGAAGTGCCCCCGGAGCCATCTCCATCGGTCTCCATCGCCGTCTCCATCGACCTCACCACCATCACCATCAACCTTGCTGTCTCCTATGATGAGGAGGGAGTAGTTCATCCCCGGGGCTAAGGGCTCTACCGGTAGCTATGTGGTTCACCTCTCTCTCCCATGATGTGATCTTTATGTGATCGTGAGCTTTGTATCATGTTGAACAAGTACATGTTATTATTCAGATATTTTGTGTACTCTAGTGATATTATTAAAGTAATCTATTCCTCCTGTTATGGTGTAACGGTGACAGTGCGTGCATCATGGTGGTACTTGGTTTAGGCTATGATTGTGATCCCTTGTGGATTATGAGAATAATTATTGCTATGATAGTTTGAGTGATTTATTCCTCCTTTCATGGTGTAAATGTGAGAGTGTGTGCACCGTGTTAGTACTTGGTCTAAGTTGCAATGATTTCTATCTTGAATTGTGATCTGATTTGGATATCTCTATGAGTGGTGTTTGTCAAGTACTTGATGAACTTTAAGGGATGCTTTTGTAGCCACTACACAGTGATTAGTGTTATTCAATAGGAGAGTAATTTAGAGTACCTTAGCAAGAGAAGTTACTTGTTCATTCATGTTATATTGTTGGGAGTGTGTCCATTAGTGAAAGTATGATCCCTAGGCCTTGTTTCCAAGCATTGCACATCGTTTACTTGCCATTTCGTTACTTGTTTGCTCGCAGCGATTTTTATTCCATATCACGTTTGCTACTTATAATCATATATACCACTTGTATTTTACTATCTCTTCGCCGAACTAGTGCACCTATATATCTGACAAGTGTATTGGGTGTGTTGGGGACACAAGAGACTTTCTGTATCGTAATTGCAGGGTTGCTTGAGAGGGATAGCTTTGACCTCTAACCTCCCTGAGTTCGATAAACCTTGGGTGATCCACTTAAGGGAAACTTGCTGCTGTTCTACAAACCTCTGCACTTGGAGGCCCAACAAGTGTCTACAAGAATAGAAGTGCATAGACATCAATCCCCAAGCTTGAGCTTTTGTCCATTCTTCAACTCATCTCATCATTCTCCAATCCCTACACTTGAAAACTTCCTTCATACAAAACTAAACACAATTCTATTAGCAACATTAGTGTAAGCATAAAATATATTCAATCTCTTTTAACTTCAGGTTTCAACCCAAAACCACCACATATAAAGTATATACTACTGTAGCAACTTCCCCAAGAGTTCCATGATCAAAAAGAACTCAAAAGAAAGCGATAAAGTGGCAAAAACAAATATTGGCAGAAATCTATCAAAACTGAACAGCTGACAAAGGACGAATTTTTGAGGGATTTTTTGTTGCTCAAATCAAAAAGTGTTCAACTAAAAAAAGCTTGGATATAACCTGGGGCATATGCACAAGAAATTTCAGGTCTAAAAGATATACAGTGATTTTATACGAATTTTTACGGTGCAACACCAAAAATAGTTTCAGGACAGCAATTTCCCCAAATCTTTACCTCACTCGAATTAGAGGCTTCTCTTGGCACAAAAACGAAATAAACAAGATAAGGAGCGTTCATTACAGTAGTAATGACTTCCAAGACTCAAATAAAAGAAAAAGTACTGTAAGTAAAAACATTGGGTTATCTCCCAAGAGTGCTTTTCTTTAACGCCTTTGAGCTAGGCGCAGAAAAGTGCGAATCAAGTAATATCAAGCGATGAAGTGCTAGTTACCTCGGTAGGCTCTTTGTAGGTCCCCGAAGATGATTCAACCTGCAAGTCACCCTTAGTGGAACTAAGAGTCTTACCAATTTTAAGAACATGTTGAGATTTAAGCGCAGAAACCTTAGGAACATACATGAATTTTTGCTCTTTTCCCACAAACACTTTCTCCTTCTTAAATTTAAGAGAAGAAAAGATCAAGCTAAGAGTCTCCATAGACTCCTCTAGTTTACCAATCCTCAAGTTTTGATTGTCATGAGTAGTGCTAGCCTCTAAAATGGTAATTCTCTTACCCATGTTTTCTATTAATTCACTAGCGTGGCTAGCATTTTCTAGGATACTTGGCAAACTTTTCTCTAAAGAGCTGAGCTTTTCTACCACCTCCTCCAAGGTGGTTTCAGTTTTGGCAACATGAATATGTGGTACTCCCACTAAACTTTCAATTATAGTGCATGCTTCTCCAGCGGGAGTACCCAGAAAATTACCTCCTGTAAGAGTATCAAGAACATACCTATTCCAGCTAGATATACCAACATAAAAATTTCTAAGGAGGATCGTGGTGGAGTGCTTTTTGGTACACCTATGATGATCATTGTTAATACGGTACCAGGCATCTTTTAAACTTTCTCCCCCTTGTTGCTTGAAACTACGAACTTCTACTTCAGGATTACTCATTTTAACAAAACTAAAAGCAGATAAATAAAAACAACTACCAAGGATTCTAATTTTTTTGGGTTTTTGATATAAAAGCAATGCAGGTAAAATAAATAAAGTAAAGCAAAACAAATAACAAAGTAAAGAATGTGTGTGCGAAGAACTCCCCTCGCAGAAGTCTTCTCTCTTCCCCGGCAACGGCGCCAGAAAAAAGCTGCTGCTAACTGTGGTGATGGCGCCAAAAAAGCTGACGTCCGATTGATGTGGGAGCAGACGTCCTTGTGCGTGGTGATTGACCAGCCCGTTGGGAACCCCAAGAGGAAGGTATGATGAGTGCAGCGGCAAGTTTCCCTCAGTTAAGAAACCAAGGTTTATCGAACAGGAGAAGGGAGACGGTGACGACTGAAGGTGTTTGTGGAACCTACACACACACAAACAAATACTTTGTTCCCAACTTGCGATGAGGTTGTCAATCTCACCGATTTGCTTGAAACAAAGGTTATGAGTGTATCAAGTGGAAAACAATATAGTATACGAGAAAAGTAAACAGTGCGGGAAAAGTAAACAGGTGATTGCAATATGATTAAAATAGGACCGGGGTCCACAGTTCACTAGTGGTGTCTCTCCATAGATAAATAACATGCTGGGTAAACAAATTACAGTTGGGCAATTGATAGAATAGAGCTAACGTGATATGTCAAGAAGATCACTATGAGATTTACTCTGGGCATTACAACAAAATACATAGACCGTCATCCAACTGCATCTATGACTAATAATCCACCCCCGGGGATATCAATCCGAACACCCTAGAAGTATTAAGTTGCGAACAACAGATAATTGCATTAAGCAAAGTGTGTAATGTAAACAAAGCATATGCCCTCGAGCATATGAATGTTGTTTTCTCCCTAGTAGCAACAGCATATCTACCACTTAGAGGTTTCTATCACTCCCCCAGGTGAAATAGAGACATGAACCCACTATCGAGCATAAATACCCCCTCTTGGAGTCACTAGCAACTACTCGACCAAGATAGCTACTAACAATGGAGAGCATGCAAGATCATAAACAACATAGAGATAACATAAGATATAATTCAGCGCAGCAACTTAATCATAAACACCAATATTCATCGGATCCCAACAAACCAACATCATAGAATTACATAACGGTGATCTCAATCATGTAGGGCAGCTCATGAGATCTAAACATGAAGCATATGGTGGAGAAGATAACCATCTAGCTACTGCTATGGACCCATAGTCCAAGGTAGACTACTCACTCATCGCTCCGGAGGCAATCATGGCGATGAAGGAGACCTCCGGTGGCGATTCCCCTCTCCGGCAGGGTGCCGGGAAGAGCTTCTGGACCCTCCCGATCTTTGGGTCAACGGCGGCGGCGGATCGCGATGTATTCTGGAAAACTGATCTGGCCCTTAGGTTTTTCTTGTCAGGGGGTATATGTAGGCGAAGGGGGGCTGTCAGAGGTGGAGCCACGGGCCCTCACACGGGGGTGGCGCGGCCAGGGGCCAGGCCGCGCCGCCCCTGTGTGTGGGGGCCACATGGCCCCCCTCCGTCAGGTCTTCGGATGTTTGGGAGCTTCCCGGTGAAATATGACTTCAGGAACTTGTTTCGTCCAATTCCGAGAATATTTCCTGTGTATCACTTCTGAAACACAAAAACAGCAGAAAATAGGAACTGGCACTGTGGCACTTCGTTAATAGGTTAGTTCCGGAAAATGTATAAAAATGCCACTAAGTGTAACGAAACAATGGGCAAATGGTGTAAAACAAAGCATGGAGCATCAAAAATTATAGATACGTTTGAGACGTATCAATGACCCAGGTGATGTTGAGGGTGAGCCGAGCCCCAGGAAGAGGGTTCCCGCGAAGGTGATGTGGTATGCTCCTATAATACCACGGTTGAAACGTTTGTTCTGAAACAAAGAGCATGCCAAGTTGTTGCGATGGCACAAAGAAGACCGTAAGGAAGACGAGATGCTGAGACACCCCGCAGATGGGTCGCAGTGGAGAAACATCGACAGTGAGTTCAAGGATTTTGCAGCTGACGCAATGAACTTAAGGTTTGGTCTAAGTACAGATGGCTTGAATCCGTTTGGGGAGCAGAGCAGCAGTCATAGCACCTGGCCCGTGACTCTATGTATCTATAACCTTCCTCCTTGGTTGTGCATGAAGCAAAAGTATATTATGATGCCAGTGCTTATCCAAGGCCCGAGGCAACCCGACAACGACATTGATGTGTATCTGAGGCCATTAGTTGATGAACTTTTACAGTTGTGGTCTGACGAAGGCGTACGTGTGTGGGATGAGTACAAACAAGAGGAATTTGGCCTACGAGCATTGCTGTTTGTAACCATCAATGATTGGCCTGCTCTTAGTAACATTTCAGGACAGTCAAACAAGGGATACAATGCATGCACGCACTGTTTAGATAAGACTGACAGTATATATTTAGGTAACAAGAATGTGTACCTTGGTCATCGTCGATTTCTTCCAAACAGGCATCCCGTAAAAAAGCCAGGCAAGCATTTCAAAGGTGAGGCAGATAACCGAACGAACCCTACACGCCCTGATGGTGATGTTATATATGGCATGGTCAAGGATTTGGAAGTAATATTTGGAAAGGGTCCTGGCAGTCTAAATGTTCCGAAAGACGCTGATGGACACGTACCCATGTGGAAGAAGTGCTCGATATTTTGGGATTTACCCTACTGGAAAATCCTAGAGGTTCGCTCTGCCATCGACGTGATGCACGTGACAAAAAATCTTTGCGTGAACCTGCTTAACTTCTTAGGCGTGTATGGGAAGACGAAAGATACATCGGATGCACGGCAGGACCAGCAAAGTACGCACGAACGAGACAACCTGAATCCAGAGAAGTACCAAGGTACTGCCAGCTACACTCTTACCAAAGAAGAGAAGGAGATCTTTTTTCAAGTCCTGAGCAGTATCAAGGTCCCGCCTGGCTACTCGTCGAATATAAAGGGAACAATAAACATGGCAGAGAAAAAGTTCCAAAACCTGAAGTCTCATGACTGCCACGTGATTATGACACAATTACTTCCGGTTGCATTGAGGGGGCTTCTACCGGAAAACGTTCGAGTACCCATTGTGAAGCTATGTGCATTCCTCAATGCAATTTCTCAGAAGGTAATCGATCCAGCAACTCTACCAAGTTTACAGAAGGATGTGGTCCAATGTCTTGTCAGCTTCGAGTTGGTGTTTCCACCGTCCTTCTTCAATATTATGACGCACCTCATAGTTCACCTAGTCGAAGAGATTTCCATTCTCGGTCCTATATTTCTACACAACATGTTCCCCTTTGAGAGGTTCATGGGAGTCTTAAAGAAATACGTTCATAACCGTGCTAGGCCAGAAGGAAGCATGTCCAAGGGCTATGGAACAGAGGAGGTCATTGAGTTTAGTGTTGACTTTATTCCCGATCTTAAGCCGATCGGTGTTCCTCAATCGCGCCATGAGGGGAGACTGCGTGGAAAAGGCACGCTAGGAAAGAAAGCAACAAGAATTATGGACGGGCATTCTTTCACTCAAGCACACTACACAGTTCTACAAAATTCCAGATTGGTGGCTCCGTATATCGTGAAACACATGGATATTTTACGCTCCAAATACCCGGAGCAGACTAACTTCTGGATTAAAGGAAAGCACGTGGAAACTTTCGGCAGTTGGTTGCGTACACATCTCATTAATAACACCACTGTTGGAGATGAGCTATACTTGTTGGCCAAGTCACCATCTTCGACTATATTGACTTTCCAAGGGTACGAGATAAATGGGAATACATTTTACACGGAAACCCAAGACAAAAAGAGCAGTAACCAAAACAGTGGTGTCCGCTTTGATGCAACAAACGAAGATGGGACAAAGGACACATATTATGGTTGCATACAGCAGATATGGGAACTTGACTATGGACCTTCTTTTAAGATCCCTTTGTTTCAGTGCAAATGGGTCAACCTGTCAGACGGGGTAGAGATAGACCGGCGGTACGGAATAACTACAGTGGATCTCAACAATCTTGGGTACCACACCGAGCCATTCGTCCTAGCCAATGATGTGGCTCAGGTTTTCTATGTGAAGGACATGTCTTCCAGACTGAAAAAAAAGAAAAGATAAGCAAGTGGATACATCATACGATCAGCCAAAGCGCCACATAGTTCTTTCAGGGAAAAGAAATATCATGGGAGTAGAGGACAAGACAGACCTGTCAGAAGATTACAATAAGTTTCATGAAATTCCGCCCTTCAAAGTGAAAACTGACCCAAGCATCGTGTTAAATGATGAAGATTGTCCGTGGCTACGGCGCAATCAGAAGAAAGGGACACACACGAAGAAAAAAGTGAACACTAGATAGGGATGTTGTTGGTGATGTGTAATAATGTGGTGAAAACCTTTATGTGATGTGTAGTAATGTATTAAAACTTTATGTGGTGAAAACCATAATACATAGCTCAGGTCCATTTTTATTTAACCATAATACATCACGAATAATGTCACTAACTTTTGCTGGGTCCTAAGCCACGGGGTCCTGAGCGGCCGGCGCTGCGCACCCAAAGAGCAGGAACCATGACAGGGGCAATACTCACGTCAGAAGGATCCCTCTGAAGAACCATCCATCCACTGTTATACACCGCTGGCGTATCCAACATGCTCACATAGCGATTGACGTGCTCGTCCTCCTCCCTGATACGGCGACGTACCACCTCCTCGGGGGCCGGTTCCCTCTGGAACGAGAGTGGCCCACGCGACTTCCACCAAACAAGATCTGGGTCGACGATGTCACCCGGATTCCTCACCAAGCGACGTGTCCCGGAAGATACCACCTCCCAGTGCCAGCCCGGCGGAGCCCAGTCCCGGACATCGCCCGTCGCATCCAACAGGCCGGACATTGTCGCGGAGATCTGAAAAAATGAGTGGGAAATTTGATCAAACACCTGGGTAGGGGAGGGAGAGGGCAGCACCCTGAATACATCGCGGAGTCTCCTTATATATAAGCAAAACTGACCAAAACACACGGTTTCCCCGTCATACAGCCCTACGGTGCCTCGTGAGTGACTGCATATCAAATGCACCGTAGGGCTGTATGACGGGAATCCGAATGCTTTGTATACTGCAAATCATCGCGTGGTCGTGAGACGGTAAATCGGCCTTCGATCCAGACAGCGGCAAGACGTCTTTGATGATATGCAACCGTCCGAACAAGTGTTGGGGATGTTGCTAATCATCAAAGACCCTTGCCGCTGCTTGGATCCGACCGAGGGGAGGGTTCACCTTCAGCCTCCGCTCTAGGAACTCCTGCCTCTCAGAAATCTTGCTCTCTGCTACCTGTGAACTACAATGAGTGCCGTGAGTGCCCGGGAGGGGGGCTATATATAGGGTCATCTGGCTCACGAAGAAACACAGTACGGTTCTAAAAATCCAACGGCTCACTAAGCCCTCAAAAGAAACACACCCCTGATCCAACGGCTCAGAAGCGTTTGAAAGAAACACACGATCCATGTGATTCTTTAGTCCCGGTTGGTGTTACCAACCGGGACTAGTTCTAAAAATCCAATGGCTCACAAGCCCTCAAAAGAAACACACCCCTGATCCAACGGCTCACAAGCATTTGAAAGAAACACACGATCCGTGTGATTCTTTAGTCCCGGTTGGTGTTAGAAAAGGACCAACCGGGACTAAAGGCGGGCTTAGAAAAACCATATCTATTTGTATGTGAGACATATTCATATTTATGTTCGTCTGTATGAGACATATTATTATCTGTGTACAAGACATATTATTATCTATGTACGAGGCATATTATAATTGATACGAAACATCCCACATTGAATCGATAAATTAATTTAACATACAACTAGAGATCTACGTTACAACTTCACTAGTTCTAAATACTGGATAGAACAAATTAAGGTACAACTGCAAATTACGATACAACACAAGTAAAACAAAGACTCTACCTATCTCCCATCGATGCAGCCTGCACCATCCGCCGTGTTGCCACCCTTGCCCTTTGATGAAGATTCTGCCTTCTTGCCTTTGCCCTTGGACGAAGCTTCAGCCTTCTTGCCATTACCCTTGCTCGATGCTTCAGCCTTCTTCTCCTTGCCCTTGCTCAGTGCTTCAACCCTCCTTTCCTTTGACGACGGCATGAAATTGTCGTCATCATCGCTGTCAACTACCCAGAGTCATGAACGACCGTACGAATCACGGTCAGCTTCAGTTCGGTAGAACGGACGATTCGTAACTTTCCTGTCAAACTTATCTGCAAGCCTGAGCATTTCTGCACGAATTTGGAGCGGGGTCCTATACGGAAACCCATCGCGGCATAGCTTCGCCCCAAGCAAAGCGAGATGACTCTCAGTGTGCAAAATTTCTTCAATTGGAACTACCCTACCATCTACCTTCAAATTGCTCAAAAGCCTTGCGAGATGCTCGGATGCGGAAATGTGAAACCCGGACACACACTTCTCGCAAGGACCAATACACACCATGCTTGCGCTCAAGTGAGTATCGTGCCTACCTTCGACTGGATTTTATAGAACAACCGGCAGGAAATAATTGGGCGGAAAACGGTGGCGCGAAAAAATTGTGCGGGAAAAGGTGGCGGGAAGAAATTTGGCATAAGACGGTGGCGGGAAAAAATTCTATTTGAAAAAAGGGCGGGAAGAAAGGGCGGGGTTCTTACCAACCTCAGTGAGAAGAATTCATATTAAAAGCATTTTTAGAAATTCAAATTATTTCAAACATGCATTTTCTTTCAATTTTGTTTCAATTTTTTGATGATATGGATTTAAATCTATGTCAAATTTACTCAAATCATCCATTTGAAATTTGAATACATTCAACATAGTCAAATTTGAAAATAACCAGTAGGAAAAGATTCTACATGTCCAGGGCTTAAATTTGATATAAAGTTTGTCAAATTTGGACAATTAAATCAATATAATAAAGAAAACAGAAAAATGAATAAGGAAAACAAAAATTCCAAAAAAATACTTTTAGTACCGGTTTCTATCTGGAACCGGTGCTAAAGGGTTCTCTCCCGCGGGAAATTAAGCGGCCGAAAAAAAGGCCTTTAGCACCGGTTGCAGATAACAACCGGTACTAAAGGGGGGTCTTTAGTACCGGTTGCTATCCGCAACCGGTGCTAAAGGTGTTTTGTATTTAACCGCGCGGCCTTCTCTTCTTCCCCACTGCCTCCACAAACCGCGCGTACGTTACTCCACGACGAATCGCTTCGGCGGCGAAGCCAAAATCGCTCCGGCCTCAGCCACGCCCCCGCCGTCGCGCCCTCCTGCTCCGGCGGCCCCTGCGCGCCCTACTCCGGCCCCTCCCGTGGTCGCGCGCCCCTGCCCTCGATCCGCCGCGCCCCCGCGCCGTCGTTGCGCCATTGCCGCCCCTGCTCCCATGCTCCCCTGCTCCCCTCGCCCTCATTCCTCCCCTGCTCGCCCCCCTGGTTCCTCCCCTACTCGCCTGGTTCCTCCCCTGCTCGCCTCCTTCCTCCCTCCCCTGTCCTCGCTTCGCGCCATTGCCGCTGCCCCTACTGGTTCCTCCCCTGCCACTGCCCCTACTGTAAGTGTTAGTAGAATTTTTTAGTAGAAAATTTTAGTACAAAATTGTTAGTGCTAAATTTTAGTACAAATTGTTAGTAGAATTTTAGTACAAATTGTTAGTAGCATTTTAGTAAAAATTGTTAGTACAATTTTTTTGTTAGTGTTAATTTGTTACTAAATTTGCTAAGTACTAAATTTTTGGAGCATTGTATCCTAAATTTTTAGAGCTAAATTTTGTATGCATATTTTTGATTTGTATGTAGAAAATTTGTTAGTAGAAAAATTGTTAGTACAATTTTTTTGTTAGTGTTAATAGTTAGTGATATAATTCATAGTAGAAAAAATTTAAATGATGAAAATTTGTTACTAAATTTGCTACATTTACTAAGTACTAAATTTTTGGAGCATTGTAGAAAATTTTAGTAGAACATTTGTTAGTTAGCAAAGTTAGCAAATTTAAGTTAGCACATTTAAGTTACAAATTTGAAACACGATGCAATTTTTAGTAAATTTGAAAGTTAGCAAATTGGAAACTTAGCATAAAGTTAGAAATTGAGATTGTGCTTTACAACCTTAGCAAAAAATTTGAAACTTAGCAAAAATTTAAGTTAGCAATTTTAAGTTAGCAAATTTAAGTTAGCACATTTAAGTTACAAATTTGAAACACGATGCAATTTTAAGTTACAAATTATTCTAGTAAATAAGTAAATATGTGCATTGTCATTTTTTTTATTCTAGTAAATATGTGCATTGTCATTTTTTTATTCTAGCAAATTACAGTTTATTTAGTGTAGCAAATTAGAGTTTATTTAGTGAGCAAATTAGAATTTAGCCCAAGATAGGTTATTATTGTTTATATTATTATTAAAGTTTAGATAAGTTTTAAAATAACATTACTAAAAATAGCAAATTAGATAAGTTTGAAAATTTTGCTAAGTCATTTTAGTTGCAATATTGTTATTTTAGTAGCAAAGTTATTTTATTAGTGTATAAGAAATTTAAAGTTGTTTGCTATGAATTACAAATTTACAGTGACAATGAGCTATGGAGGACGACGCCCCCATCATCCGAGACGACGACCCCATCATCCGAGACGATGTCCCCTTCATCCGAGATGAGGAGAATGAAGACCGGATGCAAGCAATTATATGTGATATAGCTGCAGGACCCAATTCCGATGGAGAAGATTCCAGCGAAGAAGACGACGAAGATTTTAGCTCGAAATGTTTGAACGACTCCGGTGAGGGACTTGAGTTAGAAAATTTCAGAGACGACGACGACGAAGAAGTGCCGTTAGAAAACTCTGTGGAAAAATCCGGCGAGGTATATATTAAGTCTTGTTGATCACTAGCTAGATGCATTAATAGATTTATATTGCACATATTAACGAAACATTTTTCTTTTAGCCCTCTGGATCTAAGTCAATCCCTACACGAGGCCCGAACCAAGGGGTAAAGCTGTCGGATGGTGCAAAGTTGTCGATCGATGAAGTTAGTATAAAAGGAGCACCGGAGAAACCCGAAGGAATCTACACTAAATATGTAGCTCAATGCGGTGTTCTTGTTAGGGACATGGTCTCGATCACCATTGCAGAATGGAATCAGCCGAAGAAAGCCAACATTGGCGCAAAATATCTCGAGCAAAGAATTAAAGATACCCTTTGGGACTCGATGTTGGCTTCTTTCAGCCTACCGGCAGATCTTCCACAGAAGAGGAAGGATAAAGTCAAGGAATGTACTCTTAGCAAGATGGCCCAACAATTCAACAACTGGAATAAAAAGTTGTGGCAAAAATATGCGAAAGAATCTCCAAATTTCACCGGACATCTAGTGAAGATAAAAGATGACTGGGCTGAATTTGTGGCGTATAAGAAATCGGCCGTCTCTGTGGCCCGATCGACCCAAAACAAGTTGAATGCTAAGAAGAAGAAGTATCACCATCGTTTGGGCTCAGGTGGCTACAAGACTGCCTTGCCTAAGTGGGAGGCCTATGAAAACGAGCTGCGTGAAAGAGGGATCCGTCCACAGACAGATGACTGGCCCGACAGGTCCAAGTTCTGGTTGTTCGCGCATGGGGCAGTTTTGGACCCAGACACAGGGCTGATTGTTGCACGGGGAAAATGGAAGAAAAGAATTACAAGAGTCATCAAAAAACTAAAAGACGCAATAGCACCAGTCAAGGCGGGAACATATGTTCCCGATAGAGAGGACGACGAGCTTTCACTCGCCCTCGGGAATAAAGAACACGGGGGACGATGTCGAGGCAGAGGAGGCGGTGTTGGTTTTCTTGAAGGGTTTCCGGAGGACACTGCAACTTATAGAAAACATTGCAGAAGTAAGAAGACGGAGGCGCAGAGGTTTACTGCATTAGAACGCCAGATGCATGATGTGAAGGAGCAACTGGCCTTAATTACCCAGAGCAGGGAATCTCAGCTGCGAGTAGAAGATCGTGCAGTGGATGTCTGCCCATCTCAGCGGAAAAGCAGCGTGGGTTCCACGCAGCTACAAGATCCTGCAGTTGATGAACCAGTTGCTGAACCGTCGGTGGCTCACTACCCCGTGGATGATATCACGGAGAAGACAAATTGTGAGTTACATGCGCCGTTGAAGAACAGTTCTTTTCCGGTGGCGACTGGCTATGCTTTACCACATCAACCTAGAGCAACCTTCCATTTTGGTGTGATTCCAGCTGGATTTGCTCGTGTCGGGGTCACGAAAGTTATGTCGGGAATGAACTCAGTAGAGCTCGACATTCCCGGAGCTGAAGGCGAGAAGACATTGGGAGACATCGAACTTGGTATCGTTCTATGGAAGAAGAATTTAATCAAGTTTCCAGACTCGGCGCCAAGGCCACCGACTCCTCCGGTTAGAAATTCACCACAGCAAAGTCCACCCTCCTCCCCCGACGATTGGGAGCCCACCGCGAGTCCATCGCCCGCGCCGTCCCGTCAGCCGACTGCTGCGCCCACTAGTAATTTGACAAAGCGGAAGCTGTTCACGGCGTCCACTGTCAAGAAACGTGCAAAAAAAACTAAGGAAGTCAAGCCTCCTGAGAAGTTAGCTGGCGAGATGACTATGGAGGAATTACAACTGAGCACACAAGGCAAGGCTGCAGCCTTTTTTGAACAGAAAAAAAAGTAAAGACTGGAGGCAAGACTTGACCCCATAAAGGAACTTCTGAAGACTATACCAACTGAGGTAAAAGATCGCACCATTGACAACCTATATTGCCCTCCACCGCCGCCCCTTTCTGACTATGAGCGAGGTATTGACAAGGTACTTTCCTCACAGAAGGAGGAAGAAAAAGCATGCGGGAAAGGAGTTGCCCAGCTCGGAGAACAAGAAGCACAATCGATCGCCCCGCTCATTGTGCCTTCTGAACCTCGGGAAATCGAGCATGGAGAAGTTGTCATTGGCGACACAGGTCTCCCCATAGCGCAGATAGCAATTCAATATAAATTTGAACTCGGGCTGACTCTGGTCGAAAATCCGAGTGCTCTAACAACACAGTTATATAAATTGCATACCTGGTACATGACCGCCGCAAAAGAAGGGAGGACATATCTCATGGCGGGAGTTAAGGAACATCACTTGTTCCGATAATATGCTGTGCAGGTTGAGTTCTCCGAACTTTTTCAGATGTACAATCAACTTTCCCTCGACAAAGCTATACTCAGCTGCTATTGTCTGTAAGTAATTTATTCATGTAATTTAATTATTTATAGTTCAGCTCGTTCATTGCTTGTAATTATCCTCACAACATTCTTTTGTACGCTATTATGCAGAATGAAGATTCGTGAATGCCGAATGGGAGGAATCTGGGACATTGGGTTCATTGACCCGGATAAAGTTAATGTGGTGACCGTAGAAAATCCTCTGTTTGCCGAGGACACAGAGGACCTTTTGCTAACGTGTTTTAAGCGACAAAGTACCAAAAAGGAAATACTTCTTCCTTACAACTTCGGGTGAGTGTTACTGTCTTGTACACATTCTATTTTGCTTTCCCGATATTAAGTGTAATTGATGAGTTCTGAATACCTGCGTATAATGTGCGCAGGTACCACTTCATTCTGCTAATCATTAGACTCGAGGAAGGAGAAGTTGAAGTCTGGGACTCATTGAGGAAAGATCAAGATGATTACAAAAGCGTGCGTCTAATGCTCAAGAGGTAATTTCAATCGCACTATATCGTCCAGTTTCGTTCATTTCCGGATATCAAAAGTATAAGTAATAACTCCTCAATTCATTTTCTTTTCCGGGCAGGGTTTGAAAAAAGTTCATCGCGGAAGAACGCGGTGAATGGAAACTGAAGCTGGAGTTCAAGGCTAACAATGTAAGTACTACTACGTATCTAGGTCTGCGTATCTTTCTAATACCATTATCGTTCTCTTAATTATTATTTGATTAAATTATATTCTTATATAGTGGTGTCTGCTACAACCATCAATTGTGGATACTACGTTTGCGAGTATATTCACATGAGGGTCAATGAGAGAGTCAATAGTGTAAGAAATCGAGAGGTACGTAAATATCATACACAACTTTTATTTTGCTACCATCAATTGTGTTTAGTTTCGATCGTAACTGATTTGATCTCCTTCTTTTAAAGATGTCAAGGAAGCGGAACCAGCTCCTACCACATAACCGCGTGAAAGCTATTGCGGAGGAATTGGCGGGATTCATTCTGACGCATGTCCTAGATGAATTCGGTGAATTCCACTATGTCGAAAAATAGACTCCCTCCATGCATGTACTAGCTAGCGGTGATCTCCATTGTAATTATGAGTACTTTATATGTAAAGAGAGTACTTTATATGTGTAATGAGTACTTCATATGTGTAGTCAGTACTTTATACGTGATCTCCTCCGAAACCCTGAAAAATGAGTGAAAAGGAAAAAAACAGAAACCCTAAACCCCGAAAAATAAGCGAAAAGAAATAAAACCAAAAACCCCCTGAATAAATAAGAGAGAGGGGGGAGGGGGGGGGGGAAGCAGGAACCTTTAGTACCGGTTGGTAATACCAACCGGTACTAAAGGTCCTCCGCTGTGTGACCTCAGGCTCGCCCACGTGGAGGGCCTTTAGTACCGATTGTATATACAACCGGTACTAAAGGGGCCAATAAGACCGGTACTGATGCCCTGTTCTCTACTAGTGTAGTAACCACGTAATAGCCTGCTCCGTACTTGTCATGTCTATAATCATATCCAAGTTAACATATCTGAAGATAATGCAGCAACCAGTAACAAGTACACTGATACGAAAGCCATCTTTATTAATTCATGCTTTGCATGGTTTGGAGATAGTATGTGGTCTAAAAGTAAACTATAAAATACGTGACGGAGTGATGACACTTCCGGTGCAACTAAAGAAAAACTCGATTTCACTAAGATACTGTAACATTATATCATTACTAGTTGAATATCCGTGCGTTGCTACGATCCTTAAATTTTATTCGTCATCGCAAATGTCACACTTGTAAATTTGCATATAGCAAAATGTATGTCTTACGACGAATCAAAAATAAAGTTAATCTAAAATAAATCGGTATGCATTCACAACTGGAGAAAGGATGTATTATTTATCACTCAAATCTTTCAAATTTTATTTTATTTTTCTTTTGTACCATTTAAAATATTTACACTTAGCTTCCCTATATCAGTACAAAACAATCCTCTCAAAAGAGAGCTCACCTGTTCCTTTTTAATGTTATTTGTTTGCATGATGGTTATCTAGATGTACAAATTGTCATAGAGGACAATGCTATCTTACATGGGAATCCGTTCATAATTCGTCTCTGATGTGCGCTCTCTTCACTCCAAAGCTTCCCGACACCGCATCCATCGATCATCGCATATGTGTACATTCCAAGCAACCGGTGATGACTGATGAAGCATGGCTTCATTATGTAGCTTTGCTTATAACCAGGAATAAAGAAGGGGATGTGACGTTGTCTCCATATAAACTGATTCACCAAAATTAAAGTAATTTCCTCATATTTATGTTTCTTAGTCCCACTGGTAAAATGTTTTAGTACATACTACAGAATAATAGAACCCAGATGAAGCATGCATGACTGCTAGTACACACCACATCACACAAGAATAGAATAGAACCCAAATGAAGCTCCATAACCAACCTTTCTCTCAAGAAGTACATTGAGTAATACCCAAGAGATTCCATGTCACCCCTTCTGCTTTGTTCTATTTGAAAAGCATCAAACTTTATTAGTTAAACCTGCAAAAAAACTTCATTAGTTACACAAGATGGCGCATATAAAATTCAAGAGAGAATTAATGAAGAAAGGGTAACAATGTGTGTATAAATTATAGACAACAAACATATGGATCTAATCATCAACTTGAAAAGTGGACTAACCAATTCCAAGATGGGTTCTAACACTTGAGTATCGAGCCGTCATAGTCAATTTTTTTATTTCTCTGCAATTCAAGTATATAATTGTCATACAAGCTATAAGTAGATAAATACAATCTTATTAGGAGATGGATGCTTAGTAATACATCTATCTATTAAGCCCTTAACATGATTTGATGTAGAAACACAATACTGCTATGGTGCCTACTGAAATAATATCAGGTACTAGTTGAATGCCCGTGCGTTGCTATGGTTTTTTATATTATTTTATCATCATACATGTAAACATAGAATTCGGAGAACACCTGTGTTTACACGAGAATCTCTTTGTCCCCAGAATGTCTCTCCTTTCAAACCATTTCTTTTGAGACAAGTACAAAATAATGCATATATCGAAATCAAATATCAGATCTGCTCCAGGAACATCTATTGTTCCGTAAAACAATACTACATTCTTATATTTCCTAAAAAAAATATAGGTTCAAACTTAGTTTCCTAATTGCAGTGCTGAAGCAGATGAATACAATATGCATATTGTGTAGCAGTTGTAAAAATTAATCTAAAAAGGCTCCAACAAAGGGAGTAAACCATTTGTAACAGGGTTCATTTTGGTAAATTGACACTTTGTTGTAAACCACAAATCAAACAACATTGTAGATAGCCTTCCAACACATGTGCCGATAAAAGTACACCTTAAGCACCAAAGAAGATGGAAATTCAACTCCAAAGCCAAGCAAGCTACAACCAAGCTTAACACTTGACAAGAAATGTCTCCAATTCAAGATAGGTAATGCAAGGCTTTGAACCTACAAAAATAAATCAGTAAATGCAAGATAAATAAAATCACATGGGCTAAACTATTTCTCCAAGCATATACGGAACGGTAGTTTAAGCACAATTCCTCATTGACCTCCTTTACATGACTTGTTTGACATATAATGACATTTTGAGCAATAACAATATACAACAGTTAGAGGAATTTTAGTATCTTAAAATATTTATACACTCGCAAATTAATTATTTACAGTTGCACCGTGCTGAGAGGATGGATGTATTTTCCTCTTGGTGCTATAACTACAAAAAACCATTGGTGCCTGCAACAAAGCCCTTAATCTTTTGTCTTACCACAATACATGAAACATGATGCATGTTACTTCTTTACAAAAAAAACATTGGTGGCTGCAACATGTCCGTGCGTTGCCACATATCTTTAATTTTTTTCCTTGCACCCCATGTAAATATAGTGAATGTGAAACCTTACTTGCATACAGAAGGTAGTAACACATCACTCAAAAACATTAAAAATCCACTTTGCTTGAATGTTAATTAGAGAAGTCCATATTACCCCCTTAATTTGTCCCAAAGTTTGGTTTACAACCCTAAACTGTGATTTGGTTCAACTTTCAACCTCAAATTATAAAAACCGTTCAAAATTACCCCTTCTTCCGTTTCGCTTGGTTCTGAACCGGTTTTTGTTGCCATGTCAGCATCTTTTCCATCTTCCAAACACATCATATTACACAAATAACCTAGGACATATATGCTGTACATGTACTCTGTATCGAGAGTGCTCTTCCTCGTACGACGACCGGAGATGAGTGCCTCCGCCGGCTAGTAAGCGCAAAGGTTCGGGGGCGTCCACCCTCAACATGCATCCTCTCTCCACATCCCCCTCTTGCCCAGCTTGTAGCCAGCATGCGGCGGCTGGAAAGAAGCGTGGCGAGTCACAGCGTTGGATACAGAACTCCAACCTTCCTGTTCCTATCACATGAACACACCCATGACACTGCTTAGCTACTTCAACCGATCCAGCAAGAGGTTGAGAGCTAGCAAGCTAGCTGGTAGCGTAGTTGAACAATGTCTTCACCAATCAATCTTAATAATATGGCCCGATCAACAAACAATTTACCTAGTAAATTCCTAGAATTAATTAAAGTCATTCTTCGATGCTACTTGGCAACCAAAATTTGAGCATACAAAGTGCAGAGAGATGCTATCACGAGAGCGCATGTCAGTATGATTGATCTTTGCGGAGAACACACATTACAGCATGAGAAGTTCTTTACCTGTTTAGCCTCAGCCTAGGCAGAACGGAGGATGGAACGCAGGACATGGCAATTTCCTTTGTCTCACTGTTCTTTGTAGCACGTTGGACCTGCATTATCACCAGGATAGATGTAAGCCTATAATCAAGAGAAAGTAAATGACCCACCAATTTTGTTTACTGAAAATGGGAATATTAAAAGCCATCCAGCAGAGCATAACCCACAATTAAATGTGTAAAATGAAGATGATTTTAGTGTTGTCCCATGAAAGTATCATGCAAAAAAAATGATAAGACATCAATGTTTGCTGAACTGCATTTTCAAAATCCTTAGAAACTTGTCTAGTCCTCATGCTGACAAGGTCTTTATAATAAGCTCAAGATGTCTGTTAAATCGAACACCAAGTTCAGTCATCAACACAAGAATTGCTCCAGCAGCACACGCAAGCTATCATTTGTCGAATAAGAGTATGCATGCCACGTTATCATTTGTAGAGGAAAGCTATGCTTTTTTTCTTACTTTTGGGGATGGGTCCTGAGAGAAATATTCTTCAGCAATATCATAGGATATTAGTTTGTCACCATCCATGAAATCAGATAGGTCCATATCAAAGGTTGGTGCACAATTCCTCAATTCAGAGCCAAATGATACCTGCAAAAACATTTTAAAGAGACACTCAGTTGTCCAAATAAGCATTTTACTCTCTCAAGTAAACATGACATATTTACTTTCCCTGATGGTAAAAAGATCAAAGGAAAAAATGACTTAACATGCTACATTATTTTTAGTTATCCAATGAACATTGTAAGAAATGAAAGATGAAAACACATGTATGAACCATGACTATGTGCAATAATAGATAAAGAGGCCATGACAATCAATTATACAGACAATCTGCACACCCGACACTGCTCCATTTTCTAGTTGTCTAGCCTAAGTAGACACTTAACATGAAGATACAGAACTTTTCGCTGATAGTCACTCACAGCATTCATGGCGGCAGCACCAGCAAGGACAAGTTCTTCAAGCTCTCTGACATTCTGGGTAAGATTCTCAACCTTGGCAATTTTTTGGCGATGCATTCTATCCAAGATCTTGTTCTCTTCCTGTAAATACAAAAACAAAGGGCTTATACACCTTGCCTAATTACATGCCACAGCTAGCTATTCAATTGTTGTAAATACGTGTTCATATTGTATTATACCTGACACATCTTCATCTGTTTCGTCAATTCTTGATTTTTGTTTTGCAGAACATCCACCAAGTAGGCTTTTGCTAATGCTACCTGAACCGTCCTTTCATATCCAGCAGATCTGCTTCCTTAGACTTTGTAAGGTGGTTCTAATGCTCTGTTGTAATCATCCTTTAAAATTGGGATCTGGATGAGAAGTGTTTCAGGAGGAGGAAACTGAAGCAACAAGGAAATATATAGAACCATAAGTACGGATCAAGCACCTTTTTACGAGCCAGCCATATCATAAGAATCTGCAAGGGAATCCAAAATCAAGTATAGATAACATGCAGCTAGCAGCTTGGGTACAAAACTCACGGAGGAAAGAACGAGTTTATGTGGGAAACATGTAAAGATCGGTCAATCCAGTGACTACGAAGGAAGAACAGTAAAGCAAGTCAGTACCACATTACACGCATGGGAGCAGGTATGCATCTTCAGTCCCATCTTCTGAACATGCATTGGAGCCATCCTGCAGCCATCCCCCAGTCTCGGCAGCCGCCACCGTCTGCGTCACCTCTGCGGCCGCCGCCCTCTCCGCCAACACCATCCCGCAGCCATCCCGCAGCCGCCGCCATCTGGGTTGCCTCCGCGGCCACCGCCCTCTGGACGTGGAGACTTCCAGCGTCCAGACGACGACGGCGAACGCTCACGGGGAGATTGCTTTCGGAGAGATTGATTCCAGGAACAGCAAGAGCGTCCAGATTAATCTTCCCGTGATTTCCGTGATTCCCGTATGTGGGGTTTCCTTATTGCTGTTTTGGCATGTGATTGTGAGGGGTATTATTGCTATGCTGGCCTGTGATTGTTTCCGGGAACAACGAGAGGAAGTGATCTTTCCGTGATTTCCGTGATTTCTGTGTGCCGGCGTGTGATGTCAGGGGTATTATGTGAGGGGTATTTTCGTCAGTCACATGTTGTATGTTGAGTGGATAGCTTCACCACCAACTCGAAACTAATAGTAAAGATTACCAAATCAACTGAAGTAAAATGACGTAAAAGCAAAAAATGATAACGTGGCTCGGATAACAGCAAGACACAGATGGATTAAAAGCATGCTACCTATATAGAATGTGCTCGTGTATTGAAGTGTCTCTGTATTTCTTTGTCAGTCCAAATTCAATAATATACGGCAAGCCTACAAGCAGATTAAGGATAAAGGGTGAGCGGCAGGTGAACAACACTTAAATAACTCGATGCAAGTATACAAATTTAACTCGGTTGAACTGAAAAAAAGTGTCCATGTACTCGTTAGTCTGTTGTTAGAACACAAGAACTGCAAGATGTCCACGTACCGGTGGATACCATCTGGGACTGCAGCCAGTGGCGGAGACAGGGGGACCAGCAGGGGCCTGGCCCCCCCTAACTTGGAAAATTTTGGTATATACCCCTGCATTTTTGCGCTAAAACACCCTTAAAAATAGGTAATTTTACTGGTTCGGCCCCCTCTAACAAATTTGATGCTCTATTTTCTTGCATTGGCCCCCCTCATAGTAATTTTCTGCCTCCGCCCCTGACTGCAGCTGACGAGGGAGAAGTTGTCAGGGCAGTCTCCTGTACAGCACGTCCTCAAGTTCTCCTTGATTGTCTCCCGGAATAATGATGGATGTAGAAGGACTGATATACTCACCAAGAGACTCGGCTCGCTGGCTGGCTCCTGAACAACATGTCGAGCTCGCTGCTGCTTGACGTCGTTATCTGAATCTTCACCTGTGAATGCTGCAAATCCAAGGAGTAGTGGAACGGAAAACACATCATGACTTTGATTAAATCAATGTACCCAGAAGCATATGAATGCCAGAAAAGTAATGCACATTATTATAACCTTAATCTCATCTCAAGTATAATACAAAAGAAGACCCTTCAAAAAAAGGAAATGTACATGAGGATAAACAATATCATCCAAAATTTTCATTTTGTGAACCGAACTTATATGAACTGAACATATATCACTTATAATACCATGCAGATCTGTTGCGAACAAATTTAAATTCAAAGTATCATCCGAATGCCCAATTCTAGAGATAACACTCCTTAGAATTCAAACTGACACCAAACAGACTGAACCAAATTCACTACAACCTGGGTTGAACAACTACAGTATTGTTGCCCAAGCGGCTGCCACGAGGGGAACCTAGTTGGAGAAGGGAACGACGAATCACTCAAAAAAGCTGAGTGGGGTCAGGAAGGGTACCAAAGGGCTGCTCCACCATTACCTCGTTGAAGAAAGGTCGTCCCATCCTTCGCATGTAGCTTCTTCAGCCTCTTCTTGGCCAACTCTGCCCTCTTGCCTCTCCATATCTTCTGCAACAGGCCACTCCTCTAGGATCCTAACCACAAACACCATTGCCGCTGGATCTTCATGTTTAAATCCAGATAAGTCCAAGTAAAGCTGAATTAGGAAATAATTTTCAGGCATGAGAAGCACCAGAAGATACAATAGTTTAATAAAATGAAATTACCTTAATTGCAATTTTGAGTTTTGTTGTCAGAACAACAGTGAGCAATTGAGCAACTTACGTTAGCTTCTTTTATTGTGGATCCCTTTCTAGTCCTGGAGTCTGATAATAGCCTATAGATACGCTGCTGCCTGTCCACATGATCAAACCCTGAGAAGAAAACATAAAACAAATAGGAACAAGTCATTTCGAAAGCAAGTAGTCTATTTTATATTATTGAAGTCTTCAAGATTTGATGCCTAACATATTTTTCTTTGACCCATAGCAAGAACCACTGAAAGATGTTAAAACACTGACGAAGTCACACATTCACAGAGTAAAACATCAAATCTCAAAGGGATGCATACCCATGTCATTAAATACAGTAGGATTTTAGAGCATGCATACAGATTAAATTCTTAGGCAGTTAAAATAACAATCGCAAGATATGCAGCTACAGAAATCTATATGGGAAACTGCAGAAGAAATGATCCTCATTTGTGACAACTGTTTCTTATTCTCTTAGCTATATTCAAGAAAAAACACTGGAGCTCAGTAAATTGATCTTGTGAGTTGCGAGGAAGGAAAACCTGATGATATCCAAACAAATAATCAGGTAGTTGGGTTGATCTTTCACCATAGCTACAGATAAATAGTCATATAATAACAATCCAAGAGTGGAAACATAAAATTTACTCATAGGACCTTCATTTACTTGATCATACAGGGCGTCAACCCATTTAACTAATATTTACCCCAGAAAAATTACAGAGACGAAATCACGAGCATGGGAAATAGAAAACTGCATACTCATAGGAAGTACATATCTAAACAAATTCAAACGGAACTGATAAATACTACACAAGAAAAGACAGTAGGTGGACGAGTCGACACAACAACAGAACTGGCGAGGGGACTGGGTCAACTAAATGTTTAAGATCATTTGGAAGGAACATAGTTCTGTGTGAAGCCTACGAAAATGTATCGATGGTTTATAACGAAAGACATAGTACAAGAAAATACTCAGAGGTATTCCCAAGGCAATAGGATCTACTGGGGCGTTGAATGGCTCAGCTGCATTGACCTTCATAACTTTCTTAATAGCCTGAGAGCAAAAGATAATTCTAGTAAAGTTTTCATGTATTTCAGACCAAGTATCATGCGATGTTTCAAGAACCAGAAGGGCACCCTGTAAAGCCGAGCCAAGTTGTACTCACCTCAAGTGCAGCAGCCAGCTCTTTCTCATCGCACTGACGCTCCAGGGCAGATAGCCCTTCAAAATTCTTGTACTATTTATTTGTTGATGAGAAAATTGTAGGTGCAACATTTAAGTGGCATCTGAAGCTCTAAGTAATTACATGCATGAATCTCAACTCACTTAGTTGTAACACCACCTTTAGACAAGATAATTCCATGAGCAACTTACTAAAATTAAAGCAGAAAATACTAATTCCTTGTTTTGTTAGTGCAATTGCTAGATAAACAATGATGCTATCACTCTAGAAACAAGTAGTATTAAACTTCATTATACACGTGATATAAATAATAACTAAAACAGAAACTTAGAGGCCCCTATCTTAAAGAGGATAAGGTAAATTTCATCTAGTGATATTTATGTACCTTGGAGACCTCAAAGCCATGGCACAATACTGCAATCTATTGGAACCCATGGATCCAGTAGCCCGACAAGTTTGTCTATGCTTCTTTGTTATGACTATCAAATGTTCTGTAACAGCCATTTCAGAAACCACACAAACAGATTATGGAAAAAGTGTGAGCGCACATACCTAATATTCTACTAAATAGGTCGGTAAGGCATAGAAATGTAAGCAGGTTTAATAGAACTAAAATGACTTGCCTGATATGCTCTCTTTCCAAGGCTTGCCTGTACTTATTACTGTAGGTGGGATCCGACATCGTGTAGAATCATCTGACTACCCAGTTATCCTTCCCTCTGCCATGGCAAAATCAATGTAGTAGACAGTTAGCCAACCTAACAGGACCTAGTGAAACCATGGATTAGCTGAAGACAAGAACATATTATGCGATTCTCTGACTGGAAAAATATTGCTGCATACCTACTTGTAACAAATTAACCAGCCAAGTCTGATCACAACTCGTTCCATTAGATTGGGCTGAAATTACCCACTACCAAAATTAGTATTGCAGCCGTGAAATCATTCAGCATGTGCATACCCACAAGAAATAGACCTTCAGAGTTCACTGAACATTTTCTTATGAGTGCGGCTTCTCTGAGTTCTCTCTAATTATACCTTCTGTGAATAGTACCATGTAAAGCAGTCTTGCCATCGGTACAAATGTACAATAATGGAAACGAACTTTGGAACAACCGAGTGAACCTCACCTTGCCGGAGGTCTCGAGGACGCATGGAGATGCTCCCTTCTGCGGCCGAAGAGGCGAGAGGAGTCCAGTGGTGAGCGCCCGCTGCCACCGGCCAAAGTCTGACCGAACCTTGCTGTCCCACCCCGATTCCCATCATTGGATGCCTCCCCTGCCGCCTCCCCCACCCGCTCATAGCTTGATCTAGGCAAATCTCGAGGACGCGTGGAGATGCTCCCTTCTGCGCCGAAGAGGCGAGAGGAGTCCAGTGGTGAGCGCCCGCTGCCGCCGGCCAAAGTCTGACCGAACCTTGCCGTCCCACCCCGATTCCCATCATTGGACGCCTTCCTGCCGCCTCTCCCATCTGCTCATAGCTTGATCTAGGCAAATCTAGTGCCCCATCATCACCATAGACGAAGGCCAACATGGGAGAGGGGCCACTCAGTGGCGTTGTACAAAAAATGGGGGAGGGCAGTGGCCTTACCGTACGGAAGATGGCGGCGGTCAGAGGCGGCGCGTGCAAAAACCTAGGCCATCAGACGGGATCGAAGGCGAGGCAGAACGATGGGGATGGGATGGTCGTGAGGGTTGGGACGGGATTGGGGGCACGGGAAGTTGAAGGGCGGCTAGGGTATGGGCCAAAAGGTGAGCGGCCAGACCCACTCAAGGCGTGCAGGTGCAGAGGCTAGCATCATTGCAGAATGCGGCGGCGGGGCCAAACCCTAGGTGGCGGTGAGCCAGCGACATTCTTTCATCGGAGACGACGGGGAGCTCAGGGTGTGAGGCCTCCGTTGATCCGGAGCTCCGTGTGCCTGCCTGTGGCCGACGGCGTCGCATGATGTTGTGGCTGGCGGGGGAACCCTAGGCGGCATCGCTGCATCTCAGAAGAGGATGGGACGTGGTCATAGGCCTGAGAAGTAGAGGATTTTTTTTGTGTTTTAGGGTTGGCGGTGGTAAAGGCCTGTAGTATGCCTCGTGTGTAGGGGTATAATCAGAAATCGAATGATGTATTTACAAAGTGTCTTCACCAACTCGAAACCAATAGTAAAGATAGTCTGACTGTAAAAAAAAACTCATAGTCTTGTAGATAATTCCTACTAGATAAATAGCCTTGAACATCTTCTTCAGGCTGATGCTATATCCCCCAATCCAACAACCTCAGCCGACTCCGCTCCTCCTGTTCACCCAGGGCATGGTGACCCACGCCGTTGTTCGACCACACCACCGTATCATTCTGCAGCTGGTAGGCGGCAGCGTCCACCGGATTACTGGGAGCACCCAGCGGCCAAACCCCGGCGGCGCGGGGTTCAAGATCGTACCCGGCACCGGTTCCGGCAGCATCAAAGCCGTACACCCCGGCGGCATCGAAGCCGTACCCGAGAAATTCTTGGCGGCATGCCATAGCTGCTCCGGCAGCAAAACCCTGTCCCGGACCCTGCATAGCGACATCATCATAAAACCCAGCATTCGCCGTCGGCAGGGGATCCATGACATTGAAGCCCCTGCCGGTAAAATTGTAACCCGGCGGCGCAGCGAGCGCCGGCGGTGCCGCCATCGGAAAGGGCATGAACGGCATCGGCGCCCCGAAGGCGATGCACGGCGGGTGCATGCGAAACTGGAAGCCGATATAGGGCGACTGGACAGGGGCCGGCGGTGGCAGGATATCCGGTGGAAGGTAGAAGTGATCTTGCGCTCCCACGGAGGAGCTGGCGTCCGACCGGTTCAAGTCGAAGGCGTTGCCCGGAAACTGCAACGCCGGGGCATGCTGCTGCAGCGCGGGCGCCGTGACCGTCACCGCAGATGTCGCCGGGACGTCGTGGGCGCTGCTGAGCTCGGCGATCCGCCGCCGTGCACCCTCCAGCGTCTCGCCCATGGCGTGGTGCAGGGCGATGAGGTCGTCGACGGGGAGGTCGTCGAGGTGGCGGTCCCACAGCGTGAGCACGTCGTCGAGCCTGCACTGCTTCACCTTGACGAGCTTGCGCTCCTCCTTGCCCAGCTCGCCCTGGAGGTACGTGCCGATGTTCAGGTTCTCCTTGATCCTTTCGGGGGGCCCGGGGGCGTCTCGCGGAACCGCGTGACCAGCTCTTTCACGGCGGAGCGCTCGGCCGGCCAGGTCGTGATCCCGCTCTCGCCCCCGGTGCCGGCCGTCCCTGGCTTGAGGTCGATGAAGAGGATGTCGACGCCACAGAGCGCACTGAGCTGAGAGATCTTCTTGACCAGGCTGCCCAGGCGCTTCTTGTACGTCAACTCGCGCTTCTTGGCGTTCTCGATGTATTTCATCACCTGCTTCGTTCGAGGCATATCGATCTGTGCTCGCTTAAACACAAACACAAACAAAATGTATGACGGCACAAATCAACATACTTCATGCATAAACGGCATATATAACAAGGAAAGATCATATCTTCTAAGTATATATTGCAGAGTTTTGATTATGCGAAAAGATGTATATAGTTGAGAATAGAAGTGGGCGCTATATAATTCCATATACCAGAAACATAATACTGCAATGTGCTTAGCAGATCTATCTGCCTTAGCGCATCAGCTGATTGGGTTCTTGCATGGCTCTACTATATGCAGCTGCATGGAGTTGTCGCTGATTTTGAGAAGATTGTGTCCGGCTTTCCTAAGAAAGCCGAAATGCCTTCGACTCCCCTGGAAGACATCACAGAGCGATCAGCCCAACTGGGGAAGGACATGATCGCCATGATGGAGAAGCGAGCTGCCGCTGCTGCTGCACGCGCCACTCGTGACTCTAGGGCTAGGTCCGAGTCAGCGTCATAGGGTGTAGCTTTTGATTGCTACTTTTGTTTATGCCTGTAATGAACTCGAGTTTGATGATGAATGTGAAGTTGCCTTCTGCTGGTTTTGCTTGATTTGTCGATTGTTCTCGTGGGACTCGAGCCCCCGAGTATATTTTGTGATCCCTTGTTTAAGGAGACCTCTTATGCTTTTTGAACAGTCACTGGAACCCTCTGCTTCGACTGGCTCCCCGCAACCTCAAACCACTCGATCGCAAGGGCAGGTGGTCAATGATGCCAGAGTTATGGAATATATGAAGACCAAGTATGTGGAAATGAAGCAGGAGCTGAAAGACGCCCGGAATGAGCTAAATCGACTGAGGACGAGGCCAGGACTGTCCACCCAGCGAGAAGATTATGTGCTTGGCGAAATGGAGCTTGTAAACAGGCAACTCGAAAGTGAGTATGACCTTTGCCTTGCCTACTATTGGCGTTCGCCTTTTGCTTGATCTAGTAATCACTCGTATGTTTTTGCAGGTTTTGTTGACAACTTTCAAGCCGAGAAAGCTCGAGTGGAGGAGCGTCTGGATAGCGTTGTCGACCATCCCACCACTGGACGTCAACATTTTTGGCTTGACAGGTATCATGCTCGCATACTCGCCACGCTGAAGGATCGTGCCTGGCGGAGTGCCGAACTGCTCAAGTTGTGTCGGATGACATTTACGCGACTCAACGAGACTCTCTTTCCTGCCGGGCCACAACCACAAGGGATGCGTGCTTTGCTGGATATTTTCCGTCATACAGGTCCAATTCGAGACCTGCTAACCCGAAAACTTGTGATTGGAGCGAACGCAGCAATGGCGCGCGTATGTGCGGAGTCACAGGCCATTTTTGCAGCTGCCGCCACCCGCGATTGGGGCGACTCTGGACCAAGGAGACCTGGATGGCACTGTTCGTTCTGCGGAGTTGCTGGTTGAGCGCACCCGCGATCAATTTTGTGGTCCTCTGCTGCCTGTCAAGGATGAACCTGAAGACTGAAGCGCACCGCGAGCGCGAGTTTTGGTCCCCGAGTGTAATTTTGATTCTTTGTTAATAATACACTTTGTTTACTGTATCATTGGCCCAGCCCCCGAGTCTATCGGGGTGGGGTTTTGAAGGAAGAAAAGAATTGGGTAGAGCCCAAGGAGGAACCAGCCGAATAGGCGGGTGCTGTTGCAAATATGAAACTTGTGTAATTGATGCAGTTTTGCTGCTTGTACAGAGGGCGAGCCCCCGAGTATTTGAATGAACAAAATTTGATTTGTGAGTTAAACAACTCAGCCCCCGAACCTTCGAGTGTGCTGAATTATTTTTGTTTTGCAAGATCAGATTACAACCCAGCCCCCGAGTCTTCGAGCATAGCTAAGGTGTATTAGGTTTTATCGTGTGACGCAGCCCCCGAGCGTTCGGGTGTGCCAAAGTTTTTGCGGAGAAAAAAGTATGAGAGGAACATTGATTTTTATTCCTTTTTGTAAGCTGCAGGCCGCCTCATTAAAAACCTTACAGCCCCCTTAGGTACCCTGGTAAGGAAAAGAGCGCATCTGAAACCTGCAGCTATCCGACATATGCCCTGTTACATTTTTGATGACTGAACAGTCTAAGCATAGAAACAGCGCAGCTGCGCAACATTCCACGGGTTGTGGGAGAGTTCTCCCGTCTTCGCGTGCTTCAGTCTATAAGCTCCACCATTGATGACCTCTGTGACGATGAAGGGTCCCTCCCATGGGGAGGCGAGCTTGTGCACCTTCTTTTGCTTCAGTCGAAGGACCAGGTCACCCACCATTAAGGAGCGAGTGCGCAGTCGACGACTATGGTAATTGCGGAGGCTCTGCTGGTAAACGGCTGTGCGGGCAAGGGCGATATCGCGGGCCTCGTCCAATGTGTCGACATCGTCTTCGAGTGCTTCTTCTGCGTCGTCCTCTTCGTATGCAGTGACCCTTGGCGCGTCGAATCGGATGTCGAACGGCAGGACTGCTTCTGCTCCGTACACCATGAAGAAGGGCGTGTATTGTGTGGACCTATTTGGAGTTGTGCGGAGGCTCCATAGGACAGATGGAAGTTCTTCGACCCACGCGCATGCTGCTCGCTTGAGTGGAACGAACAGTCGCTTCTTGAGCCCGCTACAGACGAGTCCGTTTGCCTTTTCCACTTGGTCGTTCGACTGTGGATGCGCCACTGATGCATAGTTGAGTTTGATCCCTTGGTCCTTGCAGAAGTCCTTGAACTCCTCAGCCGTGAAGTTGGTGTCGTTATCCGTTATGATGCTATGAGGGACCCCAAAGCGGAATATGATGGACTGGATGAAATTGACCGCTGCCGAGGCGGTCGAACTTGTGATAGGGACCGCTTCGATCCACTTGGTGAATTTGTCGACTGCCACCAGGAGGTGAGTGTGTCCGCCTCGAGAGGATTTCTTGAGTGGCCCAACCATGTCGAGTCCCCATTGGGCGAAAGGCCACGCCAACAGGATCGTCTTCAGCTCCGTCGCGGGTGCGTGCGGCTTAGTCGCAAATTTCTGACAGCCGATGCATTTTTTGACGATGTCCTCCGCGTCCCTGAGCGCGGTGGGCCTGTAGAACCCCGCTCGAAAGGCTTTTGCAATGAGAGCTCGACTGCCCGCGTGATGTCCGCAGGTCCCTGCATGTATGTCTCGAAGGATGGCGTCGCCATCTTCGTGTGCTATGCACCTCTGCAATATCCCAGAGATGCTGCGTTTGTACAGTTCACCGTTGATAATGGTGTATGCTTTTGCACGTCTGGCCACCCGCCGAGCTTCTGTTACGTCTTCTGGTAGTTCGCCGTTCTTCAGGTATGCCAGGAATCGATGCGTCCATGTTGGTTCCACCAGGAAAACTTTGACTGGTGGATCATTGACGCTAGGCGCAGCGCTCTGGGCTGCAGCTGGGGCAATCGAAGTTTTCGACTCTACTTTTTGCTTTGTTTTGATGGAGCGATGCTCAATCTTCTCGAGGAAAACCCCGGGTGGTACTTGTGCCTTTGTGGAGCCGATGTTAGCGAGTAAGTCTGCTTCTTCATTGCTTTCACGTCCAATGTGGCGTAACTCGCACCCGTCAAAGCTTCCTCCCATGATATTGTACAGGTCGCGGTAGGCGATCATGTTGTCTGCTGTAGCGTCGCAGGCCTTCATACTTTGCTGCACCACCAGGTTCGAGTCACCATAGATCATGAGTCGAGTGCAGCCGCACGCTTTTGCCATCCGCATGCCATGAAGCAATGCCTCGTATTCTGCTTCGTTGTTCGAGGGAAAGGGAAAATCCATCTGCAGAACATAACGGAGCTTGTCGCCTTTCAGAGATATGAGTACAACGCCTGCGCCTGCGCCTTCATGCTTTTTCGACCCATCGAAGTACATTGTCCAAGAATTGGACAAGTCCAGAACGTCGGGTAGCTGTACTTCAATCCACTCGGTGGTGAAGTCAGGTAGAACTTGTGCCTTGATTGCCTTCGGGTGTTCGTAGCAAATGTCTCGGGGCCCCAACTCGATGACCCACTTGGCTACCCGCCCGGTTGCATCGGGGTTTGTGAGGATGTCTCGCAGCCCTGCTGAGCTAACCACGGTGATCGGGTGCTCAGCAAAGTAGTGTGCCACCTTTCGTGAAGACATGAATACAGCATAGGCTAGCTTTTGATAGTGCGGGTACCGCTGTTTGGATACAGAAAGGGCCTCGCTGAGATAGTATACAGGTCTCTGTACACCATGCGAGTGTCCTTCTTCCATGCGCTCAACCACCAGAACAGTGCTGACCACCCGATTAGTCGCGGAGACGTAGAGGAACAAAGGCTCGTGCTCGTTGGGTGCCACCAGGATTGGAGGGTTTGTCAGCACTCGCTTGAGATCTTCAAAGGCTGCTTGTGCTTCGGGTGTCCACTCGAATTTGTCTGTTTTCTTCATCAACTGATAGAACGGGAGTGCTTTCTCACCCAGCTTGCTGATGAAGCGGCTGAGTGCTGCGACTCGACCGGCTAGTTTCTGTATATCCCGAAGTTTTGCTGGTGGTGGCATGGTGAGGATAGCTTGTAGCTTTTCCGGGTTCGCCTTGATGCCTCTGCCGGACACAAGGTAACCCAAAAGTTGTCCGGCTGGCACACCAAAGACACACTTTTTTTGGGTTGAGCTTGATCTTGTAGCGCTTCAGGTTGGCGAAGGTTTCGCGTAGGTCGTCGAGGAGTGTCGACTCCTTTTTTGTTTTGATGACGATATCGTCGACGTAGACTTGGACATTGCGTCCAATTTGCTTTCTGAGGCAGTTTTGCATCATACGCTGATACGTGGCACCCGCGTTCTTCAGCCCGAAGGGCATAGTTGTGTAGCAGTAGACACCATAAGGGGTGATGAAGGCAGTCTTGTCTTCATCTTCTTCATTCATCCGAATCTGGTTGTAGCCCGAATAGGCATCCAGGAAGGATAAGCGCTCGCACACCACCGTTGAGTCGACGATCTGGTCGATACGTGGCAAGGGGAAGTGGTCCTTGGGACAGCATTTGTTGAGGGAGGTGAAGTCCACGCACATGCGGAGGACAGTCGAATTCTTCTTTGGCACCAGGACAGGGTTAGCGACCCAGTCAGATTTTTTGATCTCCCGAATGAATTTTGCGTCGAGTAGTCTGTCGACTTCTTCTCCAATAGCTACACGCTTCGGCTCGGAGAAGCGTCGCATTGATTGCTTCACAGGTTTTGCATCTGGAAATAGTTGAAGATGGTGCTCGGCGAATTCCCTGGGAATACCTGGCATGTCCGCTGGACACCAGGCGAAGATTTCCCAGTTCTCACAGAGGAACTCGACGAGCGCGCCTTCCTATGCGGGTGATAAGCTGGACGACACGTTGACCGTCTTGGCTGGGTCCGTCGGGTGGACTTGATGCGACGTGGTGTCATTTTTTGCGTTGAAAGCGGCGTCGGATGCCTGCTTTTTTGTTGGAGGAAACACCGTGCGATCGTTGGTGAGGGAGATCTCCTTGAGCTGTTTCTGCATCCCGAATGTTTCAGATATTTTGCTGAAGTCTCTGTCGCAGCTGTCAGATCGCTGAAAGTTGCCTTTGACTGTGATGACCCCCTTGGGTCCTGGCATTTTGATCATCAGATATGCGTAGTGCGGAACTACCATGAACCGAGCGAACGTCGGGCGTCCCAGGATCGCGTGATATTGCGATTTCCAGTCGACAACCTCGAAGTCGATCTTCTCCGTTCGAAAGTTGCCTGGCTCTCCAAAAATGACTGGGAGCTGTAGTGTCCCGAGTGGCCGGACTGCTTTGCCTGGGACTATGCCGTGGAAGGTTGTATCGGACTCAGGAAGATTTTCGACTGAGCGATTCATTTTGCGGAGTGTATCGGCGAAGATGATATTGATTCCGCTTCCACCATCCATGAAGACCTTGGACATGGCGTAGCCACCAATTTGAGCGTCGAGTACCAGGGGCGCGTGCCCTGGTCGTGCCACAGCTGGGGGGTGATCCGCACGTGAGAACGTTATGCTTGTTTCTGACCCCTTCAGATATTCAGGTGTCGCTGGAGGCGCCATGACCGCCATGTTGACCTATCGAGTGATCAATTTTTGCTCTCTGTTGGTTGGACGCCCCTTCTGGATCATGTTCATCTGACCATGAGCTTCAGGGTAGCGTTCTGCTGGTTCTGGCGGAGCTTCTATGCGAGCTTGATTTTGCATTGCGCCTGCCACATGCGCGTTTTGGCCTGCGGGTGGAGCAGGAGGAGGAGGTGGTGCAGGGGCTCCTGCTGCCACTGCGTTGCGAGCTGCTTGCATGTGCCTAATGTACGCATCTGTCATCCTGGTGAATTTTCTGCAGTCCTTCACCAAATGACTCGAGTGTAATTTGCCATCTTGCCTTTTGAACATGTGGAATCTGCACTCTTCATCAAGCTCCTGATCACCCAAACCTTCGGGAGATCGCGATTGGCGTTTGCGCCACTCCTGTTTGCGATATCCATCTATCCGTGTTCCATAGTCACGGCGGTCGTCCTGTCGACCCCTACCGCGGTCATCTTGACGTCCCGCGCTTCGAGTGCGATCGTCGCGGTTGTCGTAGCCAGCCGCCACAAATTCGACTCCGTCCTGGTCGTCATAGCGCTGGGATTTGCGTTTGCGTCTGCCGCGGCCATCTCTTCTATCCCAGCTTCCATTGTTGTTGCCTCGCGGTGAATCATGATGATCTCTCACCATGTCTTCTCCGTCCGCCCACTCGTTTGCTACTTTCATGAGTTGTGCTATGGATGTTGGTTTTTGGCGGAACAGTGCCTCCCGGAAGTCGTGCCTGGCTGCGCCCGCTGTAAAGGCGTCGATTGCCCTGTCTTCTGACACCACTCCCACGGAGTTGCGCATCGTGGTCCACTTTCTGATGTACTCGCGCAGCGGTTCGTCTGAGCGCTGCTTGCAAGCCTGAAGCTCTGCGAATGTCGCGGGCCGATCGCACGTCGCGAGGAAGTTTTTGATGAAGTCCTCCTTGAATTGCTCCCAAGAGTCGTATGAGTTTTCGGGTAAGCTTTTCAGCCAATCCCGCGCAGTTCCAGACAGCATGAGCTGGATATACTGCATCGCAGTCGTGGTTGAGCCTCATTGACAGGAGACCGCTGTTCTGTAATCCTCTAGCCAAGATGAGGGTTCTTGCCTACCATCGAACTTGGGTATTTCAGACGTCAGTCTGAATCTTTTGGGCATCTTCGACTGACGGATGCGTCGGGTGAAGCATAGCGCTCCACAGGGCTCCCACTCGACGCCTGAGTCTGAGTCGCTGCTTCGAGATCGCGTGGATCTTCTGCTTCTGCCTCCGCTGACCCGATGCTGAGTCATGACATCGCGACGATCACCACTCGCCTCGTGATGCTGAGTTTCACGTCGACCGCGTCCTGACCGGTCTCGGTCGTCTTGGTTTGCGACTGCGCGGTCGCGGTTCTCCCTTGGCTGTACCTCGCGTCGCAGGGTGGCCTCACGACGGGTTCTGCTCCCTCCAGGATGTTCTTCGACTCTGGCCAGAGCTCCACCCGCCATGTGGAGCGACTTTATTTGCTGGCGATGCAGGGCCGCGTTCGGGTCACCATCTGGAGGTTGTGTCGCCTTCAAGTACGTAGCCACCGACATCAGGGCTCCCTGAGCCATTTTGGGGATGGGGATTCCATCTTCGTCGTGCGTCATGAATGATACGCCGAGATCGCGAGTCAGCGCCGCCCTCTCGCTTGCTGTCAGGTGCGCCAGCCTAGATCGCGAGCGGTGATGCGAGGAGGTTCCTCCCGAAGAGTGAAGCGATGACAGTTGAGCGTGTCGTGCACTCGATGCACTTGCCGCCTTTTTGCGTTCGTCGAGTGATGCTTGCAGCCGCTTCAACCGTAGGGTCTCCTGCCAGAAGATGTATTTGTGCGCCGCGAGTTCTTCAGGTGTCGAACCCTCGGGCATCATGGTGCACTCGTCGATGGCCTTCATTGCTTTGATCGCCTGATCCCTTGTAATGACGATCGTGCTGTCGTCTGGCATGGTTGCGTCAATTGGGTAGGTCCTAGTGTTGGGACGACTTGCTCCAGTCGCCGATGTTTCGGGTGCTCCGTCATCTCGAGTGATCTGCACCATGCAGATCTGGTTTGGGTCGTTACGCGAAATTTTGCCTTTTTCGCCGTTGCTGCGATTGTCGAGGAAGGCAGCAGCGGTGTTGAAGTAGAAGTCAATTATGGCTTGACGCCCGCAGCCACCGTCGCTGTGGACGGATTCGATGTCCATCGCGTCGTCTGACGCGGTTTCTTTGGCTAATGAAGGCGCGTACCCTTCAGTCGAAGGAGACGCGGGTGAGGCTGGAGATGCAGCGGGTAGCAGATCCATCAGAGACTCCATCTCTGAAGGCGTTGGTGAAGGTACTGGAGTTGACGCGGGTGTGCCCACCAACGACATCATCTCCGAGAGCGTCGGCGATCTTGGCGGAGTTGATGCAGGCAAAGTTACGGACTTTGCGGGTGATGATGGAGCCGCAGGAGCAGATCCAGTCGATGGAGATGCGAGTGTGGAAGGTTGCTCCGTGGCGAGCGTTCCTGCTTGGTTAGCAGCTATGTTTGAAGAACAAACGGGAACTTTCTCACCTGATTGCAGATCTGAGTTTGCAGGTTGCGATCCCGTCGAGTGCGGGTTGTAGTCGAAGGAGCCGAAGGGGATCGGTCCCGTGATTGTGATCGGCGAGCTGCCGTTTGCGGATGCAGATTGAGCCGGCGACACCGTGAATCCAGTGCCACTCGTTCCCACAGACGGCGCCAATTGACGAGGGGTTAACTCGGCAAATCCCATGGTTGAGTACCTCGGGTTGAGAATAGGAACGAGATTTGGTAGCACCGGCGGTAATCTACGGCTGAGAAGCAAGGATTTACCCAGGTTCAGGGCCCTCGGGTGGAGGTAAAACCCCTACGTCCTGCTTGTCTGATTTATTGATGAAGTTTGCACAGGTGTTACAAGGATCTCGGCGAGATGTCGATCTCGCCAAGGGCTATGAGGCTAGACTTGCGGGTATGCTATTGTTTCGTGTCCTTGATCGGGGACCCTCCCAGCACTTATATAGGTGGCTGGGTCTCGAGTAACCGACTAGGATTACAGATAAGGCAAGTCCAAACCGACTCGAACTACACCTAACTTGGAGAACAATCTTTCCTTGCGGGTCTCTTCTTGGGCCTTGGCCTTGTTTTATCTTCATGGGCCTCGTATACGTGCACCAGGTACCCTTACAGTGGGTCACCCAAAAGGTAGGCCCACGTCAAGCACCCTCCATGATCTCTCCAATGGTGAGAGGGAGTCCTTGGTTTAAGCTCTCCTTCATACGGCCGAGTTTCCAACTTAAAGGATTATAACTGCAATTCCTCTCCATCGCCATCAACACTGAAATTGGTGGGAGTCCTTGCGAAGAATTAATGATCTCTGACACCCGCTTCATCCAGTGTCTTGCAGACTCGCCCTTCCTTTGAACACATCTCTCTAGGTCCTCAATTGTACTCAACTTTTTGCAAGTCCCTTGGAAGTTCTGGATGAAAGCCGTCTTTAGCTGCTCCCATGAGTTGATCGACCTTGGAGGTAAGTTGCGCATCCACACCTTTGCTGGACCTTCCATCATTAAATACATGAAACTTGCACACAAGTTACCTGTAGCGTTGCGGATGCTCATTGCCATCTCATAGGTGCTTAGCCAAGAAGTCGGGTCCATGTTTGGCTCATAATTTGGAACCTTGCGCGGCTCCTTGAAGTCGCTGGGGAAGGACTCGGACCTGATGGCATCCGACAGGCACTCTGGACCTGTTAATGAAGGAGAAGCACCAGGGGAAGTCACCTCTCTGTGCGCACGAGTCGGCTGAGGCTGGCCACCAGCTGCACCTCCGTTCCTCTCAACCTCTCGAGCCCTGGCGGCTTCCCTCTCCCGTCTTTCTCTTGCTTGATCTACTATTAACTGGGCCTATGAAGCTGTTGGTACGTTGGCCCTGTTCCTCTCCAATTCACGGCGCCTTGCGCTTGTGGAGTTGGCCAGGTTTGTCTCCCCGTGCCGACTCCTCGTGCCGGAGTTGAACGGCGTGGAGTGTAGCCGACTTGCATCTGGGAAAGTCGGGTATAGAGCTTGTTGTGTCATTGTCGTCTTCAGCATCTCAATTGCACGGCGGGTCTCCTCTCCCGCCGGTCCCTCTGGTACCGGTATGTTCTCTAATCTCAGTGTTGTCGCGTGTACGTTGTCCATCGGGTTGGATTAATGTCCCTCTGGGGTGTGGAACCTGTTAGGTGGTGGTCCCATGGCACCTCCTGTACCTCCTCCGGCTCCTCCGGCTCTTCCAGCTCCTCCGGCTCCTCCGGCGGGTGGCGGTCCGTTAGGTCCAGTGCCTGCGTTCCGATCTGGTGGTGCTGAGCTTCCTGCGCCCCCGGCGCCTCCTGCACCCGGGGTGTTGAATAAGTGACAAGGGTATAGTTAATAGAGCCCGTTAGTTGAGTACCCCTCAGGCCCGTGTAGTTAGGCCCAATTGTAATAACAGTCGAATACGAGTCTCTACCGTATGTCGATATTGTAATCTGTATCGAAACCCACCCGATCCTTGAGACCTGGCCACCTATATATAGGGGCCAAGAGGGGACGGTGTGGGACAGATTGAAAGCAAGCCAGGTTAAACACCCAAGTTTACTTTCGACATATACTTATTTCGACTAACTTTACCTTCGAGTTCATCCGACGCCCTGTCTCCCCGATCCTAAGTCCTTAATCTAGGACATTTGTCGAGTTAACCCTCGTCAATAAGGCTGTGGGATTTATGTTGACTCCTCCGTGCAGGCGACTCCTCCGTGCAGGCGACTCCTGGCCCTGCGATGGTGGATCGACGTCAACTCCTGTTGGCGACTCTGGATCAAAGCCGCTTCTGCTTGGATTCTAGCTTGGTCTTCTGCCAACTTGCGATTTGCCTCTCTAATTCCCGCCAATTGCCTCTCTAATACAGTGCGAGCACTAGCCAACTCGCCCGCACGTTCTGCTACATTGCTTGAGTTGATCTCTTTGGTGAGTAAGGTCTCATCAAGCTGGTTTCCCCCAGCTCCTGACATGTAGACTCCCACATTGCGAGCCCGTACCGGCAACTCCACGTAATCCTCTTCCTCGATTCCATACCCGAGTTGATCTTCAAACAAGGGCAAGATTGATTCTGAATCAGCATCATAATCTGGCTCTGAACTCTCATCTAGCTGCATCTCCGGCTCCTTGGCCTGGATCTGCCTCTTCCCGAACTCGGCGGTAAGGCCGACTTCCGGGATAGTCACGGACTCTTCTCCATCAGACTCGACGATCGCCGTACGCTCTGAAACCGATTCCGCCGAGTTCGCACGCACTCCTGACGCGCAAACCATGCCGACGAAAACGTTGATCTTTCCAAAAACGAACTGGTAACCCACATCGACTTCATGCATCTCTTCAGTCCAACCATAATCATCAATCTCTGTCTCTCCGTGTTCGTCGGTGTAGACCCGCCCGATGGCGAGTTTCTCCATAGCCTGGCGAGCTTGTCCCGTGATCTCAACTCCTGCGATCACTGGCCCCACGGTGGACGCCAACTGTCGTGGGGATGTCACGGCAAGTGCCTCCTCTGGGAGACTTGATTGTGGGGACATGGTGATTCAGGAACACGGCATAGATCAACCTCAACACAGGACACGGGAGATTTTACCCAGGTTCGGCCCCTCTTCTGGAGGTAAAGACCTACTTCCTGCCTGCTTCTTTGTTGCTCTCGATATGATTTCGATTACAAGGTTCCGAGTTCTATCTGAGGACTCGGCGACTTGGTGGTTCTAGGGTTTGGTGGGACTTGTGAGAGTTCGGCCGATCTAAGCTCCGGGGGACTCCTTATAAAGGTGGAGAGTCCCCGGGTTCTACTGCCTATACCGAGTTACACTTGTATACGGAGTCCTATTCTACTTCTAGGAGACTCCGGGATAATCTTGGACTTGTCTTGGGCCCGCCGACTTGTTCCTTGTCTGGCCCATGTTGCTTGATGTGTAACCCGGCTTTGGGCCTTCTGGTCCTAGCGGGTCCACTTTCCGGCTCCATGGGCCTACCCAGAAAGTATCCCCCCATCAGAAATGGTCAATGGTTCAAAAAAATTATATTTATTATTTCTTTTTAGCGCTTATATGAGAAGAAGTTACGATAGCAAAGGAATGTGCACAATAAAAAATCTAACAAAACTAATCTGAAGTAGGCAACAAAAATAAAATCAGAATCAGCATGGAAACTGGAGCATGGAGCGAGCATAAAAAGGATAGGATAGAAACGACCCTAGACACCAAACGAGGCCTGGACGGAAACTGAAACGGGCAGCCGTTCAGCCATGGAAAAAAATAGAAAAAACACGTGTCCTAGTTTGAGTTCTTATACTTGGTAAAAAGGGAAATAGGTTATAATAAGATACTAGAAAACTGGCGCGCCGTTGCCGCGCGCCTCCTTGTGTGAGACCAGCCTGTGATATGTGAGTCCATCTGAAGATGATCAGTGTGTTGCCCAGCCCACGTGCCCCAACGAGTTGGAGCAAACTGACCCATATGGATCTTTGTCATGTTTGAAATAAGTTGATGATGTCTTGTTTGGCACATACTAGTCTAAACCAAGATAAAAAAATATAGCAGTTTGTGCAACAATAAGAAGATATAAGATTCACTTACATTTACTACTCATATTCAGGCATAGTTGAATAATTTCCCATTATCAACGCTGAATCATTTCTATGTAAAGGCAAACTCATGGCCTTAGCTAGGTTGCTAGCCATTCACAGATCACTACACAGAACATATAAAGTTATAATATGAGAAATCAGATCTGAAACATAGGCTCCCTGTAAAACAACTATTGGCCCAAGAAAAATCACGGAACAATAACAAAGGAGGATATATTGAGCAAAGATAGTACTATGTTCTAATAATTAGTATAGTTGTAATAGTCACATTGAAATTTAGCTGCCATCAAAATGTGTATCAGTTTTTACTCAACTGTGCCTCTGGAACAATCAACAAAAGTCTCTGCAGAGTCAAAACTGGGACATAACAAAAAGGTAAACACCATTATAATTTGATGAGACTTAAGATATATCCTTCTTGAGAAACACAATGCTATTGATCTCAGCATTAGTATTATAGGAACAAACAAAGTTGATCCAATACAATATGAGATAGCATATAGTGAAGATTTAGCAAAGCTATTCAGAGGTTGAATCAAAATATCCCACCAACTCGAACAATCCTGCAGCATTGTCAGCACTGTTGACTGTCGTAGTCTCTGTCTGCGGCACTAACACCTTATGCTCAAGCTCCTGGATGTGCCTCACTTGTGCTCCTTTGACCGTGCTGCTGACTGCCGGTTCGATAGAATCCTGAAAAAATCCCAGGCCAGAGTGCCCATTTTAGGAAAAGAGAGATATTTACCCAGTATATATGAAGAAATGTGCACCTCTTGACCCTCTTAGGATCCATCAAGCTATCTCAGCAAGTCTATCATTTGCCAAGATCTTCTTCATGGATTTCAATATTCCAAAGGAATGTATGCGGCACATATATATGTATCAATGGATCAATGCTACATTCTGGAATAAGAAGCTATGCACAACTATAAGATGTAAAATTCAGGCAAACAGAACTCAACCACGCCATGCAAATCAAGATTCAAGAATAGTGATGACAAAGTGCCACAGACAGGTAAGGAAGAAAGGGAGTTCACCTGATCCTGCTGCGTCTGTTCTTCTAGGAGTTTGGCAAGCATGACATGGTATGATCCCTCCTCCAGGAACACCCACCCATCTTTCCAGTATAGCTGTATCATTGAGTATCATTGACAAACTAGTTAGTATTCCTTATTCCTCAGTCAAGCATTTCTTGCATTTGTCAGAAAAGATAAGGAATTCCTCAATCAAATATTGAGCCATCTCTCTTTCATTTTTTTAAAAATAATGTATCAGCTCTTTAATCGTGATGAAAAAAGTGTCAGGCTTGCTACATTCTTCACCCAAAAAATAAAAAGGAGGGGGAGTAAAATTATGACACCACCGACAGTGCACCTACCTCTCTCTGCCACAGGAGGAAATCAAGGTGGTTCCTTTGCTAGGAATATCCTGTAGCACGCCTGTCTAAAATTTCAGATGCACAACACCGCGATGTTCTCCACTGAGAAATCTAGCCGTCTTCCCGTGGTTTCTTTAAGCAGGGAAAGGCGCTACCTTTTCTACTCCACCATCTCAAGAATTTCAACCACGTACATACATAGCGAAATAGGAAGAATCTATACGTATAGACCAATCTTGGGAGGGAAAAAAGCAGATTTTTCTTTTCCATCTGAGGTGCAGAGCAAGTCTCAACTCTGAGGAAGAGGAACATGGACAGAAGAACACTCTACATGTATCGTAATACCCTACGTACGCTACTCGATGACAAGATTCCTTTCTGAGGAAGGAGAGCAACAGCTACCTGCAGGAGGTTGTCGATGGTCTTGCGGATTTGGGGCTTTGCGAAGCCGCACTGGGCGAGGTGGTCAATGGCGGCGTGCTGAGCTGTGTGAAGCTGAAGGGGATGTTGCTCTGTGAGCAGGGGTGGCCGGACCTCCTAGGAGGAAGGCCAGGCGGCGGCGGCGGTTCGGAGGTGGAGGACGGTGGGGACCGCGACATCACAGGCGCGGCGCAGACCAGCGTACGGCGGGAGAGATCGAGCATGCGTGGTGGCCCCCGGCAGACGCTGGATCTGCCGTAGGCGATTGGAAGCGGGGCCTGCGGATGCGCCGGCAGCCGGAGCGACGCCGCCGGGAAGCTCGTGTAGGACGTGGCTGCGAGACCCATAGCTGAATGGCTAAGAGGATGGCAGCGGACGACGGCTGGAGGGCGGGGCAGGACTGCAGGAGGTATGGCCAGGAGGCATCGCCTGCTCCGGCCTTGCCTGCCAGGGAGGATGGAGGTGCGGGAGACGGCGAAGGGCAACGGGATCGGCGGACTGGAGGAGGAAACACGCCACGGGGCTGCGCCGTCGCTGGTGGCTGACGCCCGTGCCGCAATCGTACGGGTAGACGGACTGGAGAAGGCTCTCGAGGTGTCGGGTTGACAAAGAAACGGGTAGAGACCAAACCGATCCGCAACGAACGTCCGCCATCGCAAGTTCGCCAGATCGAACGGCTGCGACCTTACGAGCGACGTGGCCCTACCCGTTAGCCCGCTTTTGATGTAGGAAGAGATAGCCCACAAGGTCACCAGTCGTCCTAGGGTTTCCTTTCTTTTTTTCTACACAAGCCCTTGGCCACCTCGTCGTCTCCGACCTCCGCGCCGCCGTGGGCACCGTGGGACGGCAGTCGTGGGGAAGGGGAAGGACCGGCAACACACGACTATAAGCAGTAGCAGCTGGAGGAGGACGACGACGACGAAGCAAATCCGTGGGCTGTGCCGTCACGAGCCAAGGGGCCTGGACCGACGCGAGTGAACCCATGTACTCCTCTCCTCTACAGTGAGGGGAGAGAGCGGGCGGTCGCTATCTGTGGCCGCCGACTCGGGGAGGCGGAAAGCAAAACCGACGGCGGCGTCACGGTTTCGTTATTGGCTCCGGTCCCGCGGCCCGGTGAGGCCGACGCGTGGGCCCGCACACCAAGGCTGACTGGACTCGTCCCCTGGAGCGGTTTCGCCGACTCGCTCCAAACGTGTTTTCGGCTGGCTTAAGCCCAAGGCACATTTCTTTACAAATAGTATAGCTGGTCAAACGGGCTGGCCCGGCCCGGCACGGCACGCCAGCGGCATGGCCCGTTAGGCACGTTTCGTATTCGTGCCGTGCCGGGCCGGGCCGGTCCACGGGCTCGCCATCGACTTTCGACATGGCACGCCGGCACGGATGCAGCCCGCTAGGCACGGCGGGCCGTTTTCGGGCACGCACGGATGAGGCCCGGCAGCACGGTTGAGGCACGGCGGGCCGAATTTCGACACTGTTAGTGCGTGAAGCACGTTTCTGGCCCTTTTTTTGTTTTTTTTGCTATAAATAGGGTTGTCCACTCTCTCATTTTCCTCACACAAACATGGCTGATCTACCACCCAACCAAAGTCGTATAAGGCGTCGATCATCGGTGTGGGAGTTCTTCGATGAAGTGGTGGTTGTTCAAGATGGTGTCGAGGTGTTAAAAGCGAAGTGCAAATGGCCTGGATGCACGATGCATCTGAGCATTCCCCATATGGGAGTCGCCCACTTGTATAGGCATCGCGACCGTCACGTTCAACTAAGCCGACGCCAAGCTGAAGATGGTGGAGGAAGTGATGTCGACGATTTTTAATTTAGCCTTTTAGAATAAAGTTGTACTCTTTTTTCTTCTTACAGTAAGAAGGTTTTTTAATGAGGCAGCTATCAATAAAGCTATTTATGTTTCCTTACAGTAAGAAAATGGTCTGACAAAATTTGATATGATCTTAGTAAATTTTATTTAGCTAGCAAGCCGCCTCATTAAAACCTTCAAGTCCCCTTAGGTACCATGGTAAGGAAAAAGAGTGCGTCTGAAACTTGGTGCTCTCCTACTTAATTGTTCATATTACAGACCGAGTTTAGATTACAAAAATAAAAAAGAAAATTACAAAGAGGATAAAAAACTTATTCTTCATCGTCGATATAAGATACTCCAGTGCAGCCAACAACTCGGGGTCCTCCAGCACATCACGATCTTTTACCATCATTAAACTCTTCACCATGGTAGGGTGGAGACTTGCTCTTCTTGGCTCGAGTACTCTTCCACTTAGACTAAAAGTTCCCTCCGACGATGTTGTTGATACAGTTAACACATCCCGTGCTAGTATGGAAAGCACCGGATATGTACTCTTATGATCATGCCACCACTGCAATATGTTGAACTCGACTTCTTCGTCGTGGGCAACCAGCTGGTCATTAAGGTAAACACCTAACTCGCTACGTCGAGAAGCAGTGGAGCTGCTTGAACTTGAGCCGGCAACAGAGCTGCTGAAGAGTTTGAAGATTGTTTTCTTCTTTCCGGGTTGTGTACTTGGTGGAGGACGCGGTGGACGAACTGTCTCTGCAAACTTAGTCTCATACTTGATGTACAGATCAGTGAGTTTGCCCTTAACAATATATTGATATTCAGCATAGTCTACTTCTAAGGAGGCTGTTAAGTAAGATAGAGCATGGCCGAACCCTTCAAGTTTAGCCCTTGGATCCAAAATAAATGCAAATGCATACAAATCAGGAATTTCTTTCCAATATTTGTAAAACTTTGCTTTCATTTTTTTAACAAATTCTTTTAAAATTTCATCATGTTCATACTCTTTTAAGTGATTTGCAATCAATACAATCTGATGCATTAGTAGAGGAGATGTGGGATAATAAACCCCTGATAAAATGTTAGTTGCATCGTAAAGAACTTCTAGAAACTCCATTACCATTTGTGCCATAACCCAGTCATTATTAGTAATAAAGATTGATCCGTTGGAATTTGAATTAACAAACGTGGTAAACTGTCGTTTATCGCGGATCAAATCTCTAATCATTATATATGTAGAGTTCCATCTAATATCCATGTCTACATTATAGACATGAGAGGCCGCGTTAGCTGCATCACACCAACTCTTATATTGGGCTAGCCGTGGATTAGAAGCATTTAAAAATGTTATGCCACTTCTTATTTTCTCAATAGGTATTTTCATTTGTTTTTAAGCAGATTTGGCAATAAGATTAATAATATGGCATGCACAACGTTGATGGAAAAGGTATGGTGCAGAATAAGAAGAAAGTCTAGGAATGAGATCCTGCATTGTCTTGGCATTGTTTGAAGCATTATCTAAAGTTATTGCAAAAACCTTATTCTGGAGACCAAATTCTTCCACGACTTGCATAATTTTGTCAGCAATGGCTCTACCAGTATGGCTTTCATCAATTAATTCAAATCCAATGACACTTTTTTAGTTCCCAAGTATCACTGTCCACATAATGGGCAACAACACTTAGATAATCTTGCTTAGCTCTACCGCTCCAGATATCAGATGTTAATGAAACTGAAAATACACACTTTGCAAATTCATCTTTTAGTTTCTTTTGCATTTTTATGGCTAGTTTTTTCATATCCCTAGATGTAGTTTGCCTAGAAACTAGTTCATACTGTGGATTATCACAAGTTTTAATCCAATCGACAACAGCGGGATACGCCCCAAAACCAAGCGGTAAATCATGTGCAGCTACCATCATACATAGTCCTTCGCGAGATAAATCAGCATCATAGTTCCAGTTACTTACCTGACCGTCGGGGGAGAAACCGAGCTGGCCTTGTCTTCTCTGCATCTCCTGGTTCCTCTTCAACTTGTGTGCATTTGCGTGCCGCTCCAAGTGACCGGTTCCCGATCCGGAGGCGCCGCTGAGGACTTTGTTGCAGTCCGGCCACTTGCACATCGCTTCATGTTTCTTCGTGCCATCTTCGAGTACTACACAATGGTACCGAAGTGGCCCTCCACCCACACCCACGAGGTTCGCCACCTCTTTGTGCCGGTGGAGGCAGAGGACGCACCGGTGACACTAATAGAACGAACATCGGATGAATTGGTTTCCTGGCTAGGGTGGAGTTGGGGCTGAGGAGGACCTGATTCTAGGTAGGCGTAATCTTCGACACGAAGACCTAATTCTTCTGCTACAAAGTTGATCATCGGCTCGGGGTTAAACCTGTCGGGGTTTGGGTTGAAAATAGGAGGGGGAGGGGGAGGCTCCATGGGACGAGAAGTGTGGGAATGTTGGATGAGAAGTGTGGGTTGGGTGTGCAAAATGTAGGGGGTGAGAGGCCCTTTTTATAGCAAACAATAGAGCTGTTAGAGGTTCAAAATTTGAAGTTTTCGGGCAAAACTGGCTAATAGTGTCCTTTTTGGGCCGGCGTGCCGCTTTCGGCCCGTGCTTCCCGTGCCTGGCACGGCCTGACAGGCTTACCGTGCCGCTCGCGTGCCAGCGTGCCGCTCCTGGGCCGACCGTGCCGTGCCAGGCACGCGTTTCCGCGGCCCGGAAAACGTGTGGCGTGTCCGCTCCAGCACGCAGGCCTTGTCGTGTGCCCGTGTCGACCGTTCCCCCACGTGCCGGCCTCGAGGTGAGCGTGCCCGACATCCCGGATTCCCGCCCGCGTGCCGTGCCCGTGCCGGGAGCTCCTCGGTAGCGCACGCGCGACTCGGTGTTTTCATTTCGCTGAAGCGGTTTACCGAATGGACCTAGATGGATGTGGCCCATTTAAAATTCGTACGTTTCGTTCGTTTCCTCCGATCGTTCGTTCGTGTGGCCATTTTTGTTTTTTCTTTTCTGTCTATTTTCTTTATATTTCATTGTTTTATTTTTTTATTATTTTTTATTTAACCAAGTATGAACATTTTTAAATCAGAATACTTGACAGTTTGAACATTTTCAAGTCCGAACATTTCAAAAAATGACAAATTATAAATTTAAATATTTTTAAATCTTAATTTTTCGAAAAAGAAAAATGAAAATTTTGGATGAACCGAAAATAATAGCGAATCAAAAATACCGGTGAACCAAAAATAACAATGGACCAAAATTTTTGGTGAACCAAAAATAATAGTGAACTAAAAATTCAGATAAATCGAAATAATAGTAAACCAAAAATGTCGATGAATCAAAAGATGTAAGTGAACCCAAAATAATAGTGAACCAAAAATACCGATGAACAAAAAATACCGAAAATAATAGTGAGCCAAAAATATCGGTGAACCAAACAGTGAACCAAAAATTCGGGTGAACCAAAAATTATAGCGAACCAAAAATTCAGATAAACCGAAAATAATAGTGAACCACAAATTTGGGTGAACCGAAAATAATAGTGAGCAAAAAAATCGGATAAACCGAAAACAATAGTGAACCAAAAATTTGGTTGAACCGAAAATAATAGTGAACCAAAATTTCGGGTGAACCAAAAACAATAGTGAACCAAAAATTTGGGTGAACCGAAAATAATAGTGAACCAATAATTTGGATAAACCAAAAATAATAGTGAACCAAAAATTCGGATGAACCGAAAAAAATAATGAACCAAAAATTCGGGAGAACCAAAAATAATAGTGAACCAAAAATTCAGGTGAACCGAAAACCAAGAGTGAACCAAAATTTCGGATGAACCGATAATAATAGTGAATCAAAAATTTGTGTGAACCAAAAGTAATAGTGAACCAAAAATTCGAATGAACCGAAAGTAATAGTGAATCAAAAATTCGGATGAACCGAAAATAATTCGTGAACCGAAAATAATAGTGAACCAAAAATTCGGGTGAACCAAAAATATATTTTTGAAAAAGTAGTTCATATTTGAAAAAAAATCATTTTTAAAATGGTTCATATTTGAAAAATTCGGGTGAACCGAAAAATGATGCAGAACGAAAATGTCAGTGAACCAAAAATAATAGTGAACCAAAAATGTCGTTGAACCGAAAATGTAAGTGAACAAAAAATATAGTCAACTGAAAAAATGCGGATGAACAAAAAAAAATCAGTGAACCAAAAATTAATAGTGCACCAAAAATGTCGGTGAACCAAAAAATGTAAGTGAACCAAAAATGCCAAAAATGATGCCGATGAACCAAAAATGCCGGTGAACCGAAAATAAAAGTGAACCTAAAATGATACGGAACCGAAAATGTCAATGAATCAACAACAAAATAGTGAACAAAAAATACCGATGAACCGAAAATGTAAGTGAAGCAAAAATAATAGTGAACCAAAAAATACCGATGAACCAAACATGCTTGCGTCACGTGGTCATCTCCGTGTCTGTCTTCGCTACCGCGTCGACGTCCATTTTCGACTCCCGCACGTCTCGTCTTCGTGTCCATCGTCGTGGTAAACCGCGATGACATCCACTCCCGACTCGGGTTATCCTAAGCCGCTGCTTCCATTAGACGCACGGGCTCGTCTTCGACTCGCCAAACCCTAAGAAGCCGCTTGTTCCCATTTCATCACGTGGTCGTCTCCATGTCCATCATCGCTACTACACCGACGTCCATTTATTTTTGGTAAACCGTGACAACGTCCACTCCTGACTCGGGTTACAGTAAGCCCATTAGACGCACGGCTTGTTTTCGACTCGCCAAACCCTAAGAAAGCTTGTGACGCAAAGGAGAAATAGAACCATTATTATAAACTAAAATAAAAAAGACCTGAAAAAACAGAAAACCTAGCTTACATGACAAACAAAAAATTTAACTAAGAAAAATGGAACAACAAAAAAAAGTCAAAATAAGAAGAAAAAGAAAAAAGAAATAATGCATAAAAATAGAACATATGAAGAAAAGGAACGGAAAAGTAAAAGCACAAAAAATAAAAAAGTGAAAAGAAAGAATATAAGAAATCAATGAAGAAAAATAAAAATAAATAGAAGAACGTACGTATAACAAAGGAAGGAAAAGAACAGAAAACTAAAAAAATGTAGAAATGCTGACGTAGAAAGGAGGGAAGAAACGGAGAGAATATCCGGTGGAAACCAACTTTTAGTGGAAACCGGTGAAAACCACGAAAAAATCATGTTTAAAAGTTCCTAAAATATCTCAACAAAAATGCATTATGTTGAAAAGACATAGTTCTATAGACATGCAAATTTGCAAGTTAGTAGCAACTTACAAATTTGCATGTCTATAGAACTCTACGTTCCCAACGTAATGTATTTTTGTTAAGAATTTTTTAGAAATTTTAAGTATAATTTTTTCGTGGTTTTCACTGGTTTCACTGAAAGTGGGTTCCACCGGATACTTTCTCAAACGGAGAGAAGAACGACCGGTCGCTCGTACAGGCCATCCTAACGAGGCAGCGACCTTCTTGGTCGACGAATCATCCAGCCTCCAGCTGAGCGTCACGAACGCGAAAATGGGCCGAGCCCATGAACGAAAACTCATTAGCGAAACGGTGGTACTAACCGCGCGAGCGATAGCGAGTCGTTTTCCCCGTGCGCGAGCGATAGCGAGCGATAGCGAGCGATAACGAAAACTCATTAGCATGTTGTAGCTTTTACTTAGAAAAATTGCATGATAGGTTATTAGTATTGCTATGCTAAAACTGTTAAGTGTAGTTTACTCCCTTTTACTAGATGGTCTAGATACACCTATGAGCACTTAGTAGATTTATGGAAATGCTATGCTAAATGTTGTTTTGTGAAAAGTAAATTCTACTAAGTTAAATAAACTCCTGGGTGGAATTGCTTTGTTGACGGCGGTTGGAGTTGAGTGGCTACTCGGGGCCATGTCTATGGTTTTACTCGAGTATGTGCACTTGTGGACGGCCACCCAGGGACAAAGAGATCGATGTTACTCCAAGTTTAGTTAGCTTTCCGTGCAGCCATAAGTCATATGGGCTCTGGCTAGACTAAGTATGTAGTATGGAACCGGCCCGGCCTGACAGGTGGTGGTAGAGGAATGTAGGTGGAGCGCGTCAGGACGGCAGTGGTCCGGAAAGTACTTCGGAAAAGTCTCGTCTTCATCTCCTCCTTTACTTTTCCCTTCAAGAAGGGTCAAGGTCCGAATGGGTTGATGAAGTCTTATGGTGAAAGTGCACAACCTCTGCAGAGTGTCAAATCTAAGTACTTAGCCGTGTCCCCGGTTACGGACGAATCTGAGCAAGCTGGACGAGGACGTCAACGGAAGATCTCATCACTCTAATTTCTCTAAGTAAAATTTTGATGGGTAAACCAGGGTAGTTGAGACTTTGGTTGTCATATAAGTCTCGTATAGATGAAAAAGTGTTTTGAAAAGAGATAGGCAAAATTGCTTTATGCAAAACAGCCTTCAAACTCCACCAGCCAGATATGCATATAGGTTATTAGAGTTGATCCCCTATGAGTCCACAAAGTGTCACTTGCCAGTTCCATTTTATATGGTTCTGACCCACCTTGTTGCAACACCTTTATTGTTGCAGATTGCTCCGACGAAGAGTGAGGTTCGTTTAAGGGTTTCGAGTCTTCAACCAACATGTTCGCCTGTGGCTTCATGAAGAGGATGGAGGCTCCCTGAAGAATAAATTATGTTTTCTGCTGTTTGAGCTAGCCTTGAGCTATGCAATTTGTAATGGATATTTTTCCTAAGTACTTGGATCATTCGTGTAATAATTGATACAATGTTGTGATATTCCATCGTAACTGTGTGTGCAAATGATTTGATCCAGGGGTTTGCACTATACACAGGACTTGCTAATTTTTAAGTGCAGGTCCGCTACAGTAGGACATATAGTAGTAATACTGACATTAATTGAGATACATCAACATAAAGGACAAATACATATATCTTTTTTCATAAATCACAAACCGGGGACTCTGGGAGTATGTCCTATGACTCTAGTGGCAGTATGTGATCACCCATGACTTATTACAGGGCATATGCTACTGGTGGACTCTATTGTGTATATGCAGTTCAGGCATGCCTAGCTTTGGCCAGCCCGAGGTCTCCCTCGTTGCTTCCATCAAATAGAAAGGATAGTTGCTCCAAAAAAAAACAAATAGAAAGGATTGATCTCATCCATGTAATACAAGTTTATGCATACCTTAAAAATCGCATGATGAAAAAAATCAGTAGGATCGACATATAAGCTGTGCATGTAAATACAAAAAAGACACAGCTGATAGGAAAACAGAGACTTCACAACCGATATGATATGATGGATACTCCTCTGGACTTTTGATTAATCAACGTACATATAGTTCAGAGCTCAAGTGGGTACATTGTTGATGTTGCCCTCAAGTGAACATATGAACTTGAACTTGTTATATGCTCTTCTTTTAAATGAACTATAACAAGATAGATTGGTTTTTGGCACTGCGGAAAAAAACAATTGCACCAAAGGAGTTCTTAGCAATCTTATTTCAGATATCTGAGATGCATCCATCCCCAGAAGGTTATTTTCTTGGACACATCTTGGCATCACCTAATCTAAAAGGCTAACATTCTCTTGCTGCTTTCCATATGCACAACAAACACAAAATTGGGATAACCAGATTATTACTTCATTGACATCTATGATGATGACTAAAATCAACACGATGGTGTTGTATAATGCTTGTTGTGAGTCCTATATCACAATCCCTGTTTGTTGCATACTTGCATGAAGTATGAGATCCTGTCCCTGCACTCATCCTCTAGGAAAGTAGCAATGCTAGCAGCCTACTCTGGAGTTCTGCAAGACTATAACTGAGCTCCACAATGGTAGGCACAACTACTTATTGTTTTCCCGCAAAATCAATAGGCACAACTTCGGCAATTGGTAGCTCCACAATGGTAGGGGTAGCCATCGCCAGCTACAAGTTATTAGATCTTTATTAGTCAATATAAATTACATTGGATAATGTGATTGAATCTTACATGCTGCAACTTGGAGGAAAACTCTTATTACAAATGATTACGGCTTCTAGAATTAACTTGTTTCAGTGATAGATTCTCCTAAATAAGGATAACATGGAATTAACCTTTGACAGACTAAAATGTATATAAGAAACGATCAGTTTAGAAGTAATCCTGAACTTAAAAGTTCAAATGATGCACTACTTCACAGACAGAACCACCCATGTTTGTAAATCCTAAATTGGCAACAATAGAAATCTAAAATTGAGCAAATTTCGCGCAATTTTTTCGCACGATGAGATGGCTACCACTCGTATCTTCGAATTACATGCACGAAGAACAGAGGAATGCAGAGTAAGTAGTAGTGTGGGCAGCAGTAAAGAAAAGAACGCACCGAGCATGGCGCATAGCAGGTGAACCTCGTAGGGCTTGGCCACGGTGCCGGGGCCCTGAAGACGTCGCGGTAGGCCTGGAAGAGGCACTAAACAACGACGGCGGCCGCCTCCTCCCGCGCCGCGCTACCCCTCCTCCTCCTCCGGGCCGCCTGACCCCGGCCCCGCCGGCGCCGGCTCCGCCACCCGCCGCCTCTTGGCCGCGGGCTCCAGGGCCACTGCCGCCGCCGCGCCGGCATGCTCCGCCACCTCCACTCCCCCGGCAACCACCTTCATCGATCGATCAACCACCAGACCAACAAACCGACAACAATAACCCCGCAAAAAAGCGATCTGTTGGCGCAATAGCAGCGGGAGATCGGAGGAAGAAGCGATGATACAGACGCGATGGGAAGGAGAAGAAGGGAAGCAGGACGGCAGTCGTGGGGAAGGGGAAGGGCCGGCAGCACGCGACTATAAGCAGTAGCAGCTGGAGGAGGAGGAGGAGGAGGACGACGAAGCAAATCCATGGGCTGTGCCGTCGCGAGCCAAGGGGCCTGGACCGACGCGAGCGAACCCATGTACTCCTCTCCTTGACAGTGAGGGGAGAGAGAGGGGCGGTCGCTATCGGTGTCGCGGCTCCCGACTCGGGAAAGCGGAAAGCAAAACCAGCGGCGGCGTCACGGTTTCGTTATTGGCTCCGGTCCCGCGGCCTGGTGAGGCCGACGCGTGGGCCCGCACACCATGGCTGACTGGACTCGTCCCTTGAGCGGTTTCGCAGACTCGCTCCAAACGTGTTTTCGGCTCGTTTAATTTCCTTTTGGGCCGGTCCAAGGCACATTTCTTGTAGCCCACGAGGTCACCGGGTCCCCCTAGGGCTTCCTTCCTCTTTTTATATATAAGCCACCAATCCCTTGGCCGCCGCATTGTTTACGGCCTCCGCCGCCGCAGCCGCAGCCGCCGCCCTCGCCCAAGCCCAACACAATCAACTGCAACGCCACTCCGATTGTGAGTCGCCGCCGGACCATCCTCCGCTTGTAGGTGCGTACCTGGGATTTCTTCTCCTTCTCTGTTGCCCCCGATTTAGATTCTTTGTATTCGAATCGCAGGGATAAGGTCAATTAGGACTTGTGCAAATCCAAGGAATCAGATCTGAGTCTTTGCGCGCCGGTTCGTGTGTGTAGGATGCCATGGCCGGAGGGAAGTCGCGGTGATCATGATGCCCCTCTTCCGACGGGGAAGCGAAGTCTCGGTGAGCGTGATGCCCCTCGTACGTCAGAGCCCAAGGTCCGGCAGCACCTTTACCTCATCTTTGATGACTGGGAGTTGGGCTACAGCATCCGCAAGCTAAACTTGTCGAATGCCGGCGCTGGGCAGCGGCGCTTGCCGGCTCCTTTCATCCGCTTGGAGGCCACGCGTGGGCGTCCCGAGTTCTTCGCCGCCGTTGGCACTAAGATCCTGGCGACGCATCCCAGGAATGACTTTAGCTACGCTCTGGTGCCCGGTGGTATCCTGCCCATCGTCGACGTCCACTCGCGGGGCGTCAACTTTGCCCCTGGGGAGTTGTATCCGCAGCATCCCATCTACCTCCCCGTCGGTGACGAGGAGCTATTCTGTCTGGACATGGACACCTTCAAGATGCTCTCCATGAAGCCACTCTGGCCCCCGCGGCTGGAATTTGAAAACCGCCACCAAATCAGTGAGTGGTCATGGGAGGACCTCCCGATGCCGACATTCAAGAGAATGGACGTCACCTCCTACGCCGTGGACTCCGATGGACGGACCATCCTCGCCAGCACCGCCGCCGCGACCTTCGCCTTTGACCCCCTGCGTCATGAGTGGAAAAACCGCGTCGAGTGGTCGCTGCCATTCTCCGGCCGCGCAAACTTTGTCCATGGCCTGGACGTCTTTGTTGGGCTCCCAAAAGACGTAGACGCCTTCGGCCACCTCTGCTTCTGCAGGTGGTTAGGTAATGATAAACATGTGTGGTTCAGCAAGGAGAATCTGTCAAGCAAGGACCCAGCTGAGAGTCATGTAGGCACTACACTAGTCTACTTGGGAGAAAGCAGGTTCTGTCTTGTGGAGTGCGTCAACAATGGGGATGCCAAAGCTGTGCAGAAGTGGCTGGAGGAATGGGAAGAGCTGGAGCTGCATCAGACAGACAAGTGGGAAGACTGGCCCCTAAGCTCACGTTGTCGTTTGACGACATTCTCTCTCAGCTCTGACATGAATGGAGACCTGACGGCTGCCAAGACTGCGGTGCAATGCTACAATGTGCCTGTGGAAGCAAGTTACAATGTGAATCCTGTGGCATTATGGCTTTGACATGCTACCATCATGTCGTGGTATTAATGAGGTCCAATGTTTAGTTTTCTCTCAGTTGTGACTCTCTTGCCTTTCTATATGTTTAAAATAATGTCTACACTCAACTGGGACTAAGTTCATGTATTGCCTTCCCTATGATTTCTTGTGTAAGAGATCCGAGTTCGCAACAACATTTTTACTAGTAATATGTTTCTTTTGCCCGGTGATATCTCGATCTTATCTGATCTACCATTACATGCATATGCATTTCATTCCTCCTGTCTGAATGTGTGTGTGTGTACCCTGTGAATTTATGCAGGTGGTTGGCCACAAAAGCAGTCAGATGTTGTTAGGCCTCCATATATACGCTGTAATCTTTTCGTACATGAACATCAAAGCATTTGTTGTATGTTTGTAGTAAAGATCTTTTGTATGTTGATGACAATACTGTACGATGACGGGGCCTTTGTGTGTTCAGCTAAATTTGTTAAATTTGCTTCTATATATTTCATTGCTCAGATCAATGAAAATCTGTCTTGTTGTACGGTGCTAGTCCAGCTAATTTATATTTGTAAAATGCTAAAATCATGTTCTGTCTGATATTGAGTTACTATCTGTCTGATATTGAGTTACTATCTTTAATGTAAGTTTCCATCTGCAACATCAGACTCGCACAGGAGGTGTTTGAGGGAATAATGGCCACGAGGTAAACAGCGCGTCCTTTAATCTCCATGTGTATGCACATCGTATCATGTTAGGTTCTCAACTTGCTGATGAAAAATTGTTGATTATGCCTAATGAGCATGGATAATAGATTTATCAATAGGAAGCACATAGAGAAAATGAAATCGCACATATGTTTTTAGGTAGGAAGGCAGCATATGTTATAAAGTAAGCTTAGAGAACTTTTGAGTCATGCCTTGTGAAACAGATTATGATATTGTCGTGCTTTACCATGTGTCCCTCATTCTTTCACGTATTATCATTTTGTTTGCCAATGCTTGAAGGCCGTGTCTTTTTTTTTTCTCGAACTGCATCATACCAGTATTTCACTAAGCAGAGTTGAAACAGAGTTTTACGGACAGTGAGCGAAGTCCTGCTATCGAGTCACAAGCAGGAACAAACGCACACAAGAACGCCCGACATACTGCAAAGTACTATACGACCCAACTATTTTGCGACCGCTGTGCAAGCAAAACAGCTTGAAGGCTGTAGCTGACAGCCAGGGGACTCGAGCTACTGCCAGCGACTTTCATTTTTACTGTATTGTAAGTGCAAACCTATGAAGAATCAACAATTGATTTGTGCATGTATGTTATCATTGAATTTGAATGTTCCTCAAAATTTTCCTTTCTATTTTGAGATCGGTATTAAACGGCTCAATCCTTTTAGATGTTTTTTGTCAAATATATTGTACATGATCTAACGAAGTTGTGGTTCCAATTACATGTCAATTGGAATTTGATTTTTTGTTTATTTTATCAAATAGTGAAATGGATCGAGCTGCAGTTTTCTCTGTTTAGTCTCTAGCAGCAGCTTGTGATCTCTTTGTTTTGTTTTTTATTATTTAGTCTAGCAGTAGGCCAACTCTCCAAGGATCCAGACAAAATCTGCGAGACCGCGCTGCATGAGTAAACCGAGCTGGTGATCGACATTTTGCGGACAAGAGTGCCTGTTTGTCCTTGATCTCTTGAAACTTGCTGTCAACTAAGACCTTGCACTCTTGTTACCTGTTAGCGTCCAAGGATTAGCAGGGAAACCATTTTTCGGGAAACTAGCAATTCTCTGATAGTGAAAATGCCATTTTCCCACCAGGAACCTTGTCCTGCTCTCCAAAACATTTTGCTTGCTTGTAATATGTATCTTGTTACTGCCACATGAGTATGATCTAATATATATTTTGTCGAATTTGCAGCCTTACGGAATCAAAGTTGGATATGTAGTCCCGGCCAAGCTGGAGGTGCTGGTAGTTCATCTTCTCAAGGTAGTTGCTGCTGCAGCTAATCTGCTAACGTGGTTGTGTACAAAGGAATATCTGTCGTGTGTCACATATGCACGGACAGGATTTGGCGCCGACAGATGTGGCGCAGTTCAAGGAGGATGGGATCTTGGTCATCGTCTTTGACTGAGACTTTGCCCCTTGGCGAGGGCGTGCTCACCATGGAGTTCACCGGGATGCTCAACGATCAAAAGAGGGGATTCTACAGGAGGTACACCCCCTATTACTGTTCATGATTGGTAGTTCCTGGCTTCTAGCAACTACGAACACTTGATTCACTCACTGGAGAGAGATAATGTATTTGTAGATTTGTGGCCCAGATAAGCTACAGGATAATTAGAATTAATTATGTTTTTACAATGTTGCTACTGATGCTTACTGTTCCTGTATACCCTAAAAGACATTTTGATTCAGAACCCTGAAATTATTTATATATTGCTAAACAACCATAATAGTGAACCTTACAAAGCAGCAAACATGCTTTCCCATCCAGACATTATTAATTTGTAAAGCGTTGTGACTTAAATCATAAATTTTTGTATGATCTGAACCTTTATATGATTTAATAATCATGAAGCATGAACTGTTAGTAGCATGCATGCTTATGTGACTAATTCTTGCAGCCTGTAGCAGCTGCATCTATACATGATTCAGCTTGCTATCCATTTCTAGATAATTTTTATAAGAATAAATTTTATCGTGTCCTCTACAATTTGGATGTCGGGTTATTGGATATGGAGTTTTTTCTTTCCGGCATGGATGAACAGAAGAGACACTTTCCTTTTCTCAAGTTAGTGATTATAGAGCATTGACAAGCTGACCCAATTTATTTGAATATATATAGTGATCTGTCTTCAAACTGTGTTGGTACCTGATTTGGAGTAAACTTGTATTGAGATGTGTGAGCCTCAGTGATTCCATGTTGAATTGCGTCTAGAACAAATAAGTTCAACTTTTCTACGTTGGATATTTCTCTACGTTTAAGAATAATGAATACATATCAACTAGAGATGGATATAACTGGAGAATATAGACATAATCTAGGAGGAAAGAGGAACAAACTTGCTGTACTAGACATGATCTAGGAGGAAAGAGAATACCAGTTTCTGGTATCTTTATGAAAACCCTGTAAATATATTATTTTCCATAGGAAGCGCCATTGAGTTCCTTAGTTCCCATATTATAAATTAGCATCTGTTAAATCTGTAAATACCAAAAAAAACATGGGTAACACACATCCTTAGTAGTGATAGTCTGACACTCAACACGTTCAGTCACATTTTGTTCAGTAGTACAGTACGTATACATGCTGTTAAGCGGCCTTTTTGTTCCCTTCATTTCCATAGGTTAAGTGTATGCGTCTGTATGTCTGTATGCAGACCATTTTCTTCTTCAATGCCCATCATATGAAGATGGATTCAAGGTAGGTTCTATTGTCCACTTAAAAAGAATTCATTCACATTTAATTTCAGGAAATATGTTGTGAAGGCAGCAATGCAAATCTAAGGTAGTTCACTTACACATCCTTGACCTCTCTTTCTTCCTGTTTGCTGTATGGTATATGACTAATTCCAATGACTCATTCAGGTGAGTAACTATGCAGGATTTGGTTTCATCAGGGCGCTTACCCTTTTGCCAAATTCCCTTTTGTCTGCGCAAACAAAGTCATAGGAGTTGCACTTGTTGTGGTGAGGAGCATGAGAGAATATAGTTTTTGGGTTGATGAGGATGGTAAGGCTCAAGTCAAGTATATGTTTGATCCATGTTCTTAAACTTTGCTTCGAGAGATATTGGAACTACTCAGTTACTCTCCTAATCGGACAAGGCTTACCTTTCATTTTGGTTTAAAGACCCCCCTGTTCAAGTGTATCTATATGTGAGCAAGTTTTGACTGAACAAAATGTATATGTTTGTGTACTTCACAGTGACTGCCTCTATGTTTCTCAAAAAAAATCTGTACTTTTACGAAACAGGCTTTCGCTCCGCTATATTAATATAGCAACCACCCAGTACAAGATTGAGACCACTGCTGGGGCAAATAGTACAGACACGCCCAAAAGAAAGGAAGAGAAAAAGGAGAGAAAATAAAGCTGACATCGGCGGATCAACGAAAAACGAAAACGACTCGCCACCGCTGCGTCCTCCGGAGCATTCCCACCACGAGCCTAGCACTCCGAGGCGCCGCGTACTAAGCAGCACCTCCAAGAAGGAAGACGACGACGACGCCGTTGCTACTCGGACTGGTCCTAGGGTTTCCCCCGGTACGCTACCGGTAGTGGGGAAGGGGTACAGCCGACGCCCTTCAGGAAGGATCGGCGACACTCGGAAGCGTCACTGCGTCGGTGTCAAAAGACAGGGATTTCTCCTGACCCCCAAAAAACCACAATTCCGGGCACATCGTAGCGCTCCACCACTCTATTTCTCAATGACTCTATTTCTCAAAAGAAAAAGAAATATCTTTACTTCAATGACTGTCTCTATTTCTCAAGAAAATCAAGAGATCTAGAATCCTTCAAGCTGCAGATGGTTGGTTGTGCTCAATAGCAGATGTTGTTTCAGTATTCTTTTTTAAATATTCTATATATATATTCTATTATGTATGTTCAGTAGCATAACATAGCATTATTCTTATCTCAATCTCTGTGTTCTGCGCAGGTTCTCCTCTTCTTTGTCTCATGCTGCATCTCCTGTACCACATTTGGTCTTAGGTCACTTTAATTCATGGTGATTTTTTGTTAGGATTGAATGCATGTTCCTACATACCAGGCTTTCCGTTTTGGGTCATGCAAACTGATTTTGTCATCTTGCATATAGGAGTGATTGGTGTTCATTGCTATACGAAATAATTCGCTAGCCGCTGGGATATAGGTTGATTTGTGGAGTGTCGCTTAGCAGCAGTATGTGACTAATTAGTTTCAGTATATGACTCAAAAATATTATACAATACCGCGGACCTTTTCAGCACCAAAATGAATGATTAATATCTTAATGGTACTGAAGTATTATCATTTGCCTTCTTGTAAAAAGAAATTGCAGTTTAGTACAAGGAAATACCCACCTAGCACAGCCATACTTTCAGGCTTGTTCTTGAAAAAACTTTGCAGAGCAGTTTTTCTCCTTTTCATCATTCAGTTTTGCTCTTGAATCTTCAGTATTTAGCATTGGCAAGTAGAACATCTTTCTTTAGAGGCTTCAGGGCCTACTGATAATATCACCTTATGTTTTGTATTCTAATCATTAAGCAAGACTTACGTAACATGCTCAAATATAGCAAATACTAGATTTCAAAGCGCGGCCTGCCGCGCGGCACTTTTTGGTTCTGTTAATATTTTGCCCGTAGTTGACACATTTTATACAGATTATAAGAAGCCGGTAAATATACATAAGTATAGGCTAAATAGAATGATAATATCATAATCATGCAGGTATGTTGTCGGTTGCAGGGTAACATATATAGATCGAGCACATAAATCACACTACTATTTTAGAAAAGATGAAAATTGGTTTATAGGTATGATAGCATATGTATAAGGTATCATTAAATCACCAGGGTGGTAGTCTCAAATTTTGTACCAAAGTGACATAACATAGGTATGATCGCTGGGTAAACTATCTAACACAACAACTTATACTATTTTTTATTTCTGTTTGCCTCCATGAATCAGAGTGATGGTGATTTTTGTAAGATAAAACGTATGGTTCTCACTACTTAGTATATCACCCTGGTTATAATATGTACTCCCTCCGTCTGTTTTTATAAGGCGTGTAAGCAGCTGTAGCTTTTCCCATAATACAAGGCGCGTAAGCAGTTTTTGTGATGTTTCTTCCAAGTCTACCCCTGCCTGCATGCAGCCTTTCCGATCGTTTCTCTCCGCAAATTACTCTGGCGATAGTTTCCTTACGTACGGTGTGATTGCTAATTGATTCATCCCCAACCTGGAAAGCTACCGAAACTCCAAGGCACATCTCATCTCCATGGCTAACCAAGCGCCGTCGGACTTGCTCGCGCTTCTAAATTCGTGTGTTTTGATTTGTTCATGTAGTAGTCGAACTTCAGTTATGTTTGATTAAGGCTGTGTGATTTTGGCATTACGTACTGCTTGATTATATTTGGCCGAAGTAGACTACAGTAATGCACTTGTAGCTAGCTATAGCTAGCTAGTTCATGTACGAGTAAGAAGAGTATAAATTCAAGTTACTCCGTGTTCACAAACTCACGTTAAGAAACAGAATGAAGTTTTCAACATTACAAATTCAGAACACACCCAGATTCTGTTTAATCGCAGGCAAGACCATGTTAACAAGATAGTCCCCGCTATCATCCTTCTTAACTGATGTCATTGCCTTTGTGATCAAGGTACCTGCATCTCTGTACCTACTCTTCCTCTTGGCATACTCTTTTGTAACGAAGGCAAATATTCCAATCTTCCCATCAAATGTGCATGTCCCATGTTGGTCAAATCTGGGTCTTGCAATCGCCGTGAGGAACATTACTTTGGGAATAAAGGCCTTGTTCCTAGTCACCTCTTTGGCCTTGCTTCGTCAAGAGCCAAATAATATTTCTGACTTGTCCTAGTCAAGTAAAACCATTTTTCATCGATATGAACAACATTGTACATACCCCTAAAAGTAGGCTCTCGAGGAAGGCTAGTCGGATCCAACATATTGAGGCAGTACCTAACACGGGCTCTCATATTCTCGTCAGTCAGTATAGGCTTGATGTCGTTTGAGTGGCGCTTAAATTTGCCTTCCTTAAACCTCCTGTGCAATGTGCTTTTTGAAACATTCAAGTTCATTTGCTAGGTCCTGTAGAGTGGTCCTTTTTCTTCAGAGGAATGGCTTTGATATCAGCAGGATTGATTTCAATTCTCTTCCGTCCACAGCGCTTAACCTTCTTGTTAACTACGGCATTCACCCCACCGCCTCGGTGGCCTTCTTCCCACACACACGCTGTACACATCTCAGAGAAACACCCATGTCCGCTGCCACTCCTCGTTTCAAAATGTGACGTCCGGTCCTAACCAAAAGCATGGCGTATATATCCCTCTTTACATCATCTGTGTGCCATGTACGTGTCCTAAACACTGGATTATTGTGATCTGTCAACACACAAGAAAAGACGACATTACTCTCAGAACCTAACTTAAATCAACAAGACTACTCCCAAAACATCAAAATTGAATTGACGTACCGGCATGCTGGTTGTCGGCCTGATCGCCGTGGCCGTGCTCGGTGTCGGCCTGATCGCCGTGGCCGTGCTCGGTGTCGCCCTGATCGTCGTGGCCGTGCTCGGTGTCGCCCTGATCGTCGTGGCCGTGCTCGGTGTCGCCCTGATCATCTTGGCCGTGCTCGTTGCCATGCTCCATGTCTGCGTCCTCGTTGCCATCCTCCACGTCGGCGTGCTCGACGCTGCCTCGTCCAAGGTGACCGCGACCGGAGCAGACGTGACCAGCTAGGCCTAACCTCCAACGAACACGTTCGGCAACACCATATCCGGAGACGCCGCTCGTACCATGGCCACGGCCACGTACACGACGTCCAGCAATGCCACGGACGGACAGGATCACCACGTCCGGCGTGGCCAAGACCGGCGTTTGCACGGCCAGCACGTCCACAGCCATCATGCTCGTGCGCAGCGTGCCCTCGACCGGCGAGGCCAAGGCGTGTGCGCCCGCGGCTGCCGTTCCGGCCATGCCCGCGACCAGCGAGTCCACGTCCTCGTCCGTGTGCACCGTCCGCAGCTTCTTCGTCGATGTGGCTGTTTTCTTCTCCGCCCTCAGGGCCGGGTACCTCCACATGATCTTCTCCATCCTCAGAACCTTCATCTGTTTGCACACAACACATACTCCGAAAAATTAGAGATAGGCTGAGACGAGAAGAAACCTGTAACGCATCAATCGACAGAAACTAACCTTCATCGCTATCATCCCACTCCAGGTCGTAGTTAAGGTCAACGATTGGACCACTGTAATCTTCAAAATCGTCCCATGTGCTCCCGTCCATGATTTGCAGCCGAAGCAATGGTGGAATTGAAAGGTGAGGAAAGGAAGGAACCGAGCGCTCATATAGGAGTAGACTGGAGGGAACCAAAACGAATTGAAAATTTGAAGATTGTGCCGGTCCCGTCCTTTCATCTCTCCCTCCAATTTTGTGAATTTTTTCTTAAAAATTTCGTCAGCCCACCACCGCATGCAAGGCCATGAAGGCGCGAGGCTCCTGGCGGGAATCACTTGTTGCTTGGCGGGAGGCAGGTCTGGAGCGCATATCCGCGTCATTATTACTGCAATCGATCAAATCGCTATAATTTCGTTTGTTTCCTTCCAACCCTCCATCGCTAATCAATAGAGGCAGGGGTAGAAGGGTCCAAATTAGCCCACGCTAATTTTCGTGCAAACCTCCTTACACGCCTTGTATAAAGAGACGGAGGGAGTATAAGGTATCATTAAATCACCAGAGCCACTGATAGCCTAAACATGCAACGGATACTTAAATAACTTAGTATCAATCTGTAGAGACTTTGAAATATAATTGTTGATAAAAAAAAGTGGACATTTCCAAGGGTATAAAGAAAAGAAGACAGACTTGGTTATAATATTTTAATTGACAATGATGCCTGATTGGTACCAAACAATACAATAGACAGTAGTTAATATATATAGCAGTGGCATTATAGTTTTAGAGCAAAGCACATTGCTCTTACATACACAAAGTGTACACCCATAATTGCTCTTACACAAAATCTACACCCATAAGTCTGAAGGATAGATATGTTTTTCATTACAACATTCCGAACTATCACATAGATAGGTAAACATAGATAGCGGAACCACGGAAACATAGCTAATAGTTCAATAAGTACACATCAACACACATATAACACTAACTGGCAGGTACGATAGGCTGATGGAGAGGCATAAGACTGATCTACAGGTGGAGATTGTTCATAGAGGTAAGCTCATCGCTGTCATACATGATCTCATCACCGAGGTAGCTCTTCATGTTGCGTGGTGGTGAGGGGGAAGGATCTGGATAGTAACCTGGGAACTGATCAGCCTCACCTGAATCAGTGTACGTAGTAGATCCGTTGACTCAATTGTAAGCTGGTCAAGATGCGCTGTACCTTTCTGTACCTCCCAAAGTGTTGAGTTGATGTCATTGTCTAACTGAGAGGAACCAACTGAATATCCGTCCTCTGCAATCTGATAGACCTTGTTAGTTGTGTTGCTTACACCATCTATAAAATGGTCCCAGTACTTAGTAATCTGTTTAATCTGTTGATCTTTCTTCTTGATGAGCTCAGCACTCTTCTTATTATTATCAATAATCTGGTTGATGTGACTCTCTGTAATCAGTTCTTTTTTATGCAACTGATCATAGGTATAGTCTTTCATGATTTTTTTTTCCAGTCTTTTCCATGTAGTTGATAGCTTTCTTTGCCGCATCATTGTTAGCTGCATCCACGGTGTCCATAGGACTGCTTGACAGTGAGACGGTTCCATAAGTGAAAGGAAGACAGCGAGTTGCTGGATAGAATGTGACTAAGGCCACCAGTTTTGCTTTTCCGGACGCAAAAGTCTCGTACTTCGGGTTGGGCAGAGCTAACTTCTTCAGCATTTCTTCAAGTAACACAGTGGTAGGAACCTCGACAACCTCCATGCTGAATAATGATGGAATTAACAATCATGTGGCAGCTCACAGTTACAAAGGATAATAGCAATGTGAATGAATATAGGTACTCATCTTAAGATTTCTAATATGTAGATACGATACAGACCATGAAACTTATTATAGAACCGACAATTAGATGATCAGCAAATGATGCAACAGAGAAACATGAAAACTAAACACTTGTAAGCTAATACCCCTGGTAGGTTGAGTTGTAAGAGTTTACAGTAAATGATTTCATGACACAGGGTATCTGTAAAAGATGTTCTAAAACAGTTTCTAGCAGTCATGAATGGAATGAAAACTATTCAATGCTAGTGCACATGACTATTGTATCATGGTACATGGCAGTAATCGACACTCTGGCTTAACAAATCAATTGTGGTTATCCTTTTCTAGGAGGACTAACAGATGTATTAATATCACTCGGCTCTCAGATCTGGCATTGTCTAATCAAAAGTGCATTTTGTATGGAAAGTCTAATAGTAACTTAGAAAAGTAATAGTAAAACACAGATTTTTTCGAACATCTTAATCCTCATGGTACATCGGTGTGTATAGTACAACGGTGAGCAAAGACTTAAGATCGGAGGCGGTGAGATACCTGTCTTCAAGCCGCTGGGTATGGATGAAAGTTCTCTCCCTTGACCGAACAGCCTGGAAAGGGGCATGTGATGGAGAAAGAATCAAGAAGTAATTTTAAAGAAGAGATCGTAGAGAAGCAGATCTAGGAAAGAGAGATTCTATAAACAGTAAGGTGAGAGGGGAATACCTGGAGAGATGAATGAATGAGGGTTCGGTGTGCTGGTGCCGGTCTGCCGGATCTAACAGAGGCGTAGTATATATATCGATGCATTTTGGTGCCCTATTCTTACATGGGCCTGTGCGTCATTCTTTGGGCTGTAACATGTGCTAAATCGAATGTCAATCGAAGAAAAAAAAGGCACGTCAAGCCCACTGTATATGAAGAAAGTAATATATAATGTTTGGTGTATAAGAATGTATTTTGTTGTGAATAAAAAAGAAGCAACAGTCCCTCAACTGTAAATGCCTGGAGTTCACAACATCTTTTATCATAGCGTAACCAACTTCATAATTAGTTTAACTATATATGCAGACAACATCCACGCTGAAAGAAGAAAAAAAAGTTATAACATAAGGCTACACCTGTACAAAATCTATGATAAAAGGCAAGACCAAAAAATGATCTTCCATACAGAATACAGACCGTAATAATTAATCTGCCTAATATTCTGTGTAAATCAGTATCACCTGAGAACCTAATTATGAGTGCTGAAAGAAGCCTGTAGAACAAATAAATGAAAGGGGAAAACTATGGTACTGCACAACACCATTTAGAACAATGGCATCAATCTCGTGGTTCTGATTAGACGAAATAACACAACATAGACGATGAAAGGAAAGATCCAGTTCCACGGAATAGGCAGTCAGAAAATAACTAATTCATTCCCAGTGAAGCTGCACATGAAAGAGCTGAGCAGAAGAACACACAAATTTAATTGGAGAACGAAGCATATACAGAAACAAATGGATCACAACACTGCAGCATATACAGAAACAAATGGATCACAACACTGCTGAATTTCAGAATGGAATACTTTAGAGATTCATACCACACTGACTTAACATAAGATGGCTCCAGAAGAGTCACATCTAAGTGCACACGTATGAAAGCAGTAGTAATGATCAGTCTAACGATCTGAAGTGGATAGGGAGACATGATCCCAAATACCTAATAAGTTTCATGTAACCATTAAAGTTTCCAACAGGAAGAGGCTGCTAGTCTCAACAACGTTAACAAATGAGACGTATTGCAACCAAGACCTGGACGACGGTGGAACCAAAATATCACCAAGAACGCCTTGCCGGGGGCAGTCACAGGCATAGACTATGTACATGCAAAATAAGCTTGTCCTGCACGAACCAAGTTCAGAATTAAGAGATAATTTGGTTTGAGTGGACTGAAACAACAAAAAGTATGTTTAGGGCAGACCTTAAGCAGTAGCATTTCTGGAGACCTAGGGTTTGTTTTTCTTTGCCACACCACCACTTCCACTTTTCGCTGCCTTGCGCCTAGAATAAAGAGAGAAGATGTCACATTTGAACATGGATAGAAAGGATATTAGATACCCAAAATAGAAATAAGGTTACTTGAGATCAGGGTAAACAAACCTCTTATCAGGGGAAGGTTCAAGAATTGATGTTGTTGTAGGCACAGTCTCAGAGCCCTGGGATGACAATTCCTCCTGAAGATCTTTATTTTCTGGAGCTGCCACACTTGTTGTTTTACCAGCGGGCGAAGCCTCCAGTTTCCTGAAGCTATTTCTAATTTCTTGATAATCTGAGAGCCCATATCAGGAACAGCAGGATCTTTAGATGGTAAAGGATCCTCCACAGCTGATCCATCAATTGTAAGGGTTGTAACTGCTTGAGAGCCAATCAGAATATCCTGTAAAATGGTATTGAAGTGTAGAATGATTAATATGTCCAATATATGATGAAAGTAGCTATCGTATAGCAATAGTACTATCCGTAAACTAAACATATAAGAGGGGAAAATCAGAAGATGGTTTAACGGGGGGAAGCTAAATTACTGGAAGGAAATATTCTGAACGTAGAATGCATAAATTTGTAGTTGATTACATGATAATATATTCTGCTACCTTAGTTATTGCTAACAGGGGCTATGTGTTCAATTAGCTCAATCCTTGTAAATAAGCTAAGTGGAGTAAGAGCCATCGAATTACCTGTCCAGTATGATCTTCATTGCCATCTCCTTGAAGTAAAGCCTTGCGCACAGCTGAAGTAGCTGGAACAGTTTTGTTCCTGTACATGTGAGGCAGGAGAATTTATTAGGAAATAGCGGGCTAAAACATAGTGATGAAGTACAGGAGCTGTTGTAAGTACCTTAGATTTGGAAGCTTGTTAACGGAAGTAGGGGTCAACTCACCAATTGGAATCTTGGCAGACTGGTGCAATAAGGTAATGTCAGCAACTAATAAGTAACAAATGTGTTTATATTATAACTAATCAGAAACCAACTATTTCTATTTAATAAAAAATATGAAGTCTGAGATAGTTGGTAAAAAAACTAAAACATGTATGAGGCTATATACTGAAGCTCAGTTTTGATTTTTTTATTTAGCATGATATTGATGTGACAATTTATTTATTTCACAAACTCTAGATGGCTTCAACAATATAATAATGCGTAACAGAATAACTGACATGCAATTGTTATTATTTTTGCGTAACAGAACTAAAAGTAGCCGTGCAAGAAAGAACACATCTGCAACACATACAGTCAAAAACTATACCAATAACCAGCAAAGAATAAAAGTGATCTAGTAAGCTAGACAAAACACACAAAGAAAGGTAAATAAAAAAATCAAGTATTGACTACTGTCCATGAATGAAGACCTATCTGTATGACAAAGATAACTCGTAACTCACATTTGTGTCGCCTGAGTCATGTGAAGCCCGCGGAGCATCCAGCGTAGAAGCACTGGTTCCTCCAGCTGATGACCCAAGCATTAGAGGAGACTTGCTTGAGGATGCAATTCCTAGCGCAGGTTTGTGTCGCAGAGCAGAGGAATGCGTCTGCTTCCCAAAGTCTGTATCGATCCTATGCACTTGGTAGGATGGTTTGCTAGATTCCGATTCAAAGCTCTTAGAAGTCACTTGCACCACAAATCTATACTTGGTTGAAACAACAGCAGCTAACTCCTTTGGAATTGATCCATCTCCCCTCATGGAATTCACAATATCTTCCAAACGGGTGTTACTTGAGTGGCCAGCACGTAAGATGCTGATGAGTGGCTTGCCAAGGATTTCTTTGCCCATTCGATCAAAGAAGACAAACTCAATCTCATCCTGACCATCACCACCAATGTAGCAAAGTCTATACCTGTCAACCAGAGGAGAAAGCATTAGTTACCCTGAGGAAAACTTGTGATGGAAACCTGTGATTGAAATGAAAATTCGACTGAATTTACCTAGGTGTTGCTTTAACATCGGTGCATCCTTGATCAGAGCACCTATATGCTGCCCCATATGGAATAGCTGATTTATGACATGAGTTGCAAGAGAAGAACCACCACCTCTGTGAAGGACTAAGCCTTAGGACTGTGGCAGTGCAGAAGAACTTGGTATGCTTGAAAAAAAACAGAAGGGTTAGCCTGCGAGAACACACAAATAATGGGAATCAACTATAATAAACATTATAACACAGATGTGTGTTGGAGCATACCTCATGTTGACAGATGTCGAGGTCTATGAGTTCACCCAAAGTTTTTGTTTCAAGGTCAACCTGGGCACTTATCTCAGCAGCTGTCTGGTTTGGAAGTGAGATGGGTTCTATCTCAGGAATTTTGTCTTTCAATCTAGGAACAAAGAAAGTACCCACAGAGTAAGAAATGTGTGGAAAGCACATAAACACCATCAGAGTATCCAAGTATGCAAATGTGTATGAACCAACCTTGCGTGTATTGCATTTATCTCTGGGAGATCTTCATTAATGTACCAACGGCATGAAGCGTTGCCACTTAGTCCTCTACGACCTATAAAGGAGGAGTAATGACATCTTATTAGGTTGTAAACAGTAAAGCAACGAATGATGAGATCAAAGAGGATAAGTTGGTGCACCGACCGTCATAATTCTTCACCAGACAACCAACAAAGATGGCTATCACAGGACTCTTCTTGCTAGTTTCAAGAACCCAGTCACCCTCGAATGCTATTGCGTGTTCACCCCATAAAACAATACTGATCTGATGCCCACTTCTAGCAACAAAGACCCAAATCAGCGAAGAGAAAATACTAAAATTATGACGAAATAGATTGCAAAAAAAAGGAACCGCAAGAATGATACATACGAAACATCAGACAGGTATATGATCCTTTTAGTCGAGGGATCTGTGCGGTTGGCAGAATGGTATTGGGTAGCGAGTGATACACCCGTGATTACACCAGCCACATCTGCATAAGCAGAAAATAAAGATAAATAGTCCTCTACATGCAGATACCATAGTGGCTCAGTACACATTGTCTGTAAGAAAGGGAAAAAATAACAAAAAGAAAAAGAAGCTAGAAGGTATCACATTGAAGAGTCAAGATAGTAATAAGGACCGATTTCAAATCAGAATAGGTTTAAAGATAGCACATGAGAGCACATGAAGGAAAGCATAGAATTACCTGTGAACCGAATAGGCATGTCATTAGGGTTTGTGAGCTCGGTGATGGGAGACAAAGAGAAGGTGCAAAATGGGAACTCCTCCTGAACATGAAACTTTTCTTGTACACTTGTGTACCGACCAAACTTGATCATCCATGGACCCTCAACTGCCCTGAAATGGGTCTTCTTTGGATAAACCATGAACCTACCAAGGTCATAGACTAATCCTTCTTGAATCATGTCCATATACTTTTCAACACAGTCAGTTGGAATCTCTCCATACATGTGATTTCCCTACATGTGACAAAGAGCAGCAGAATGAGTGAGTACTGCATGGCAAGGTAGAAGCACGTCAGGGAAGTGTAAATCAACATCCTAAGTAACTAACCTGTTTATCAATCAACACCATATCAGTATGTTTGATAGGCCCATTGTCAGTGGCACCACGGTGGTGCCAGAGGCGTGACACATACACACAAATATTCCAGTATTTGCTGGTCCTGTTGACCTCAGCAAGTGTACTGATCGGCATCTGGCTACACAAAAAAATGATGGTATGACTGAATAAGCAAGATATGAATGGTTGGTGAAAAAAAATATAAAGTAGCAAGGTAAGTACCACAAAAGATTGAACACTGATTAAATGACGGGTAAACAGCAACAAATCGGCCAACAGAGAGTGGGAAATGTAGACAGAATAACAAAAGGCTAGATAAATGAAGTAGATTTAATTTCAAACGAACAAAAGCAGTAAAAAAGTACTGACTGGTATGATACTCTGGAGGGAATTAACACATAGGACAAAATCTTAACTAATCAACTCTATTAGCATATATTTAACTGACCAACTGTATCAGCATCTATTTAGGTGTGCACAAAACACCGCAAAATACATTGTCCAAAAGAGGGTAATGGTAGATCGTCAAGCGGACCTGTCGGTCCGAAAGACCTCAGGATAAACAATATTCTGGGTCTCCGAACTACATGTGCCATGAGTGTTCTCAATGAGTATTTTTAGGGAATGCCTAGATTTTACACGGGACACAGCAACATATAATTGTCCATGTGAGAAGACAGGTTGCTTTAAATATAAGCCAACATAAGTCAAAGTTTGTCCTTGGCTTTTATTTATGGTCATAGCATAACAGAGTCGAATAGGAAATTGGCGCCGCTGAAGAACAAACGGCCATTTGGTTTTCTTGGCTGTTAGTTCGATTCTAGGAATATAGACAGTATGGCCTACATGAGAACCAGTAATAATAACAGCCTGGATAACACGATCCGCAAGTTCCGTGATAATTAGGCGTGTTCCATTGCACATGCCAGTGGACTGGCTCAGGTTCCTAAGAAGCATGATTGGGGCACCTTTTTTCAAAACAATTTTATGCTCAGGAAAATTGACAACAGACTGTACATTCAGAAATTCAGGAGGATAGAAAACATCCGCCTCCTGAACAGCGTCAGGCGAAGCATCTATTGAGTCTGCACTGAAGTACTCCCTAGCTTGTGTAGGCACCATAGAGAGCACAAAGGAGTTAACAATATCGGCGATTTCATTAGTTGGGGCTAGGATTGCTCGCTCCTGTAAGTATGTACTGTCGGAATAGTTATTACCAAAATCAACATAGGTGGACAAGACAATGGCCTCGACCTTATTCTTGTCGGTCTGTATCAGCAGGTCATTTGGAATCTGAATCCAAGTTGGGATAACCTCACCATCTCTTACAGTCATTGGAAGTTTTCCTTCGCCAAGTTCTAGCACCCAATCGCTAAACAATGCCACCTCTTGTTGTACCGAAGCAGACGCACCTGGCATCGACAATCTCATGTTTTCTGTCAATTCCAGAAACGTCACTTGCTGCCACAGCGGCGAGTTAGTGATGGTTGCGGCAACTATTTGCTGACGGGTACCACCCTCAATGACGGGTAGAATCTGTCTAAGATCCCCACCTAAAACAACAACTATGCCACCAAACGGTATGTCAGCAAGTAACCGATCAGTAACAGACATAATATCACGCAAGGTTCTATCCAAAGACTCTAGACACTTTCTGTCTGCCATGAGTGCTTCATCCCAGATTATAAGAGAGGTTTCCTGAATAAGACTACTCAAATTGGTACCTCTTTTAATGTCACAAAAGGAAGTCTCGTCAATTGGAATCGGTATTCTGAAACGTGAATGAGCGGTTCTTCCACCAGGAAGCAGAAGAGACGCAACACCCGAGGAGGCAACAGTAAGGACAATTTTTCGTTCACCGCGAAGAAAAGACACTATTGCAGTCCATAAAAAGGTTTTTCCAGTCCCACCAGATCCAGAAACAAAGAAGAAAGCAGGTTTTTTGTCTAGAACAGTTGCACAATTTCTTTGAAGGCAGAGGTTTGATCAACATTAAGCTTGGCAAATAAGAAGATAGCATGTTCTGCAAGCTGGGCAGAATCGTATGACATCTCTTCTTGTAGGAGTCTATTGTCATAAGATGTGTTTTCATATGTCGATTTAGGAGGCAAATCAAAGTTAGTAATTTTGGAACTATTTAGAAGGAAAAGATCAGCAAGTTCATCCAATAGCATATCTTTAAGTTGATCTACTGGCACCACAAAAGTTTTGTCACGGCGAGCCTTCCTAATACATATTGGATATCATCAGCAAGTTCAAGCCAATACCGATTAAAGAACTCCTTCTCACTTTTGACCCTACAATTTATAAGCATAATCACAAATAACTGACGTAGACGTGGAGCAAAGCCCCAAACCAAAGCTTCGTCAAAAGCTCGGTACCACTCAGTATCATCACCCAACAGACCCCGAGCGGCACACGCCTCTTTGAAGGTAAGGTAAGTATGACCCTCAAATGATCTTAGATCAGCATAGGAAGTGGCACCCTTAACAATCATCAACAGTGATCGCAAGTAGTACAGCTCACCGCTGGTAGGCTGCACATAGTAAACACGACCTATCTTTTCACCACCTCCTCTCTCATGCCAAGATCTACTCTGGGAATCCCATGTCCACCTTGTGGGAAAGTCACAGTAGGTTAGAGTTCGAGCATTTGGGAAAGTCTGATTTGCTACAAACCATTCGGTCAACATAGTTTTTCTCAAGAAAGCAGTGTCAATAATCTGTGTCAGTACTGCACCAGCACGAAACCTAATAGTATTTTTATCAGGTAAATGGACTGTCAATCTTTCAACAGCAGGATACTTTGTGTGAATACTGTATCCAAAAACACGCCAAAGTGCATCATATTCGCATATGTATCTACACTGTATGTATTCAGCTATCTCGTCTACCGCAGCATGTTTTTCACCTCCCCCAGTTACCCCTTTACCCTTGATTCTCTCAAGCAGAACCTTAGAATAATCAGGTCCTTTAGTCACATATTTAAAAAGATATTTCATGACCTGTGTCTTATTACACCATTCTACATTAATGTGGGCCTGATATTTCTTAAGCAAAGTCATGTTATAGGGAACAACCCATTGATTGTTAAGTTTTTTCCCATTTTTATAAATGAAACGACCATTATCAGGACGTCTATAGAGGGCGAAGCCATTCTCATCAATAGTTGTTTCAGTCTGGAACAATTTTGGATAATGTTTTGAACACTCACCATCTTTCATGCAAACACACTTATCATTTAGTTTACCACAGGGTCCATGCATCATAAATTCAGAAACCAAAACATAGCCTAAAGGATCCACAAGAGGGTCTGGAATTTCAGCAGAAATGTAGGAATCGATCAATGCTGCACTAACCTGACGATCTTTGTCTGCGTCTTGCCAAATAAGGATATGAGCGTGCGGCAGACCTCGCTTCTGGAACTCAACAGTATACAGAACTGCAGAAAACAATACAGATCATATAAGTGACATATAAACTGAGACTGAACAACATGAGCATATGGTGAAACGCAATGTAGAGAAAAGAAATAGTACCAGCCTTTACAGGCCCAAAGATACGACCAGCTCTAATATCATCTATATACTCGGCAAGCTTGAGCCCATAGACCCTAACAATGATATCAGCCCTATCAGATGGGTATTGGCCAGGCTCTAGCAGCAGCGCCTCAGTAATTTCAGGCCACTTTGGGTTGCACGTAAAAGTAGAAAACAGATCAGGAGCACTATGGACCCGACAAATGGCAAGACCATCCTGAAAATTCTCCACAAAGTAACGACGGCCGCCGGTATGACTTGAAGGCAAGATAGTTCGTTTTCCAATATCACTACCATCTACACATCCCTCTCCAATAGCATCAGTGATACCCTGAATGTGTTCAGATCTAAGATCATCTTGATGCTTAAGAATATACCATAATCGATTTTCATCAATGCACGCCCTTGAATCAACAACAGCCTGAGAAGAAAGTAGCCCATAACAAAGATATGGATTTGGGCGGTCTGGTCGGTAATGACAAACAAAACAGTAGTACTCTTGCATTGTCATCTTTTTACGTGCCACTGTCGGAGAACCAACATGTGGAACATTGAGCTGGAACCCCCTCTCAGCATATGGAAATAACAAAGGATATTGGAGAGGCATGAAAGCAAGGTGCAAAAAAGATATTTGCTGCAAGCCATCATTCTTATTGTCAACAACTATATCACGGGATGGCGTGTCAACAGTGAAATCACCGACAACCAAGGCAGCTAATTCAGAAGTCGTGGGCAAACTAAACTGAGGACCATCACCGGGAGACGGGGCAATGATGCGAATAGCCACATGCTCATCTTCATTACCCTCTAAGCGTTCTTTTGCCATCCTATATGTCTGGACCAAAGGATTAGAAATATTGAGCATTTGTATCAAGGCAGCTACAATTTCAGGATCTAAATCACTCCCATGCTTATCATCCTTGTTCAAAGCATTAATTCTATTCCTGACTTCATTAGTGGTGTCATAAATGTATAGTTCAACAAATTTAGGTTTGCCCTCCTTACGCACGAGAGAACCCATACGGTGATGGACAGCCCCACATATTTTGAAAATCGGAGGACCACGCGAATTAGTGACAGACCGATCTATAGTTGCTCCCATTGATGTAAAGGCAAACAAGCAGTTGTAAAGTCTGATTTTGGATATAAACTTTTTTGTACGGCGGTCACCATCGAAATGCAAAAGGTCAGCCAATACAGGTGGGGGCGCAACAAAATCAGGAACGTGAACTTTGCCAGCCTTGCAGCAAAGGTTGTATACAACCCGCCGATTCTTCACCGAAGTCGCACACTTCACCCTCTCCTCCCACCAGAAGATGGCTTGACAATGAGAACACTTATATACAGGAGCGCCATGGTAAGAACAGCCTGGATAAGACGCTATACAGACACACCGTGGGAAACCAAGTTAAAAAGATGGGTAAAAGAAAAGGTAGGACAACGGGGTAAACGGACGCCACGGGAGGAGAACCTAACAATACCTTTTAAGATTTCAGCAAATGCGGCAGAAAAACCTGTCCAGTCATCAGACAAAGGGGCATGGACAACAGGCTCTATACGGAAACATGTAACGCTGAATAAGCACGCAAGACAAAAAAAAAGGTTGGAAGAGAGGCACGAAAGCACAAGGTACACTGGATGCACCTGCGTAACCAGATCGGAGCAGATTAAGCATGAATCTGCATTTTTTACGATTAAAAGCAGTGACGGTAGAGCTCAACAGCGGCAACCAGTTGTCACCTATTATTGTAACGAACAAAGTATAGGATATAACACTTGTAAGCAGGTGCTCTAAATAAGATTTTGGACGCAGGTAAACTAAGTATCGACAGGCATACTTTTTCTCTTATAAACTGGCGCCAAGATAGACCGTCGTGGAACGGATCGGGCAGTACCCACCACACGGGAAGGACGACGCCGTGGAGGCATAAGATTATGAACAACACGTTTGATGCAAAGCATGCCCCATGTGTACTAAAGATAGCAAACAGTACAATCAGCAGTTAAGCATTAGCCATGGAACAGAAAGAAAGAGACTCTATGAGGAGGAATTTACAGCTGCATACCTAAAGGGACCTAACAGGACATATAGTATATATTATTAAGAGCAGATACAAACAATTCAGCATGGAGATTTCAGACATAAGCTTTGTGAAAACAGAAACCGGTACACCAGAATGGAAAGCAACCAAGATCCAATCCCACAAACTACGGAGGAAAGGATAAAAGTTTGAGTTATAGTGAAACAAACAGATAGCCGACCTAATTAGCCAAACACATTTTATAGCAGGACCAAAATTCAGGTCAGACAATGAGCCAACAGCAGCAACCCAACAAAAGTTTGAGTTGTAGGGAAACAAATAGACAGAAGACCTAGATAAATGAAAACATTTTGTACCAGGACAAAATTTCAGGTCAGCCAATCATCCAACAGCAGCAACCCATCCTTAACGGGATGCAAGGAACTGGGTACGAATAAAAAATAAATAAGCGATCGAAAACAAAGAAGAGAGGCAGGAAACCGTAAAAGCCCCAAAGGCAGAGCCTCAGTACAGAACGTTAGCCATAAGAAAATAAATCCAATAATAGTCATATAGTGACACGCAAGGCCATATCTCATAAAGCTACAACTTGATGTGAGCAGAAATGCCAACCCATACTAAATCCGACATGCTGAAGAAATCAGCTGTGTATACAATATCTGCCATTGGGCAGCAGCATTTACATCAATAATAGAACTGATGGAACCAGCACGGTTAAAACCAGCAGTTCGAATAATGGAAGCAGCAAAAACAATAGTCGACCGAGCTAACTCCCTATACGCCAACATACCCTGATAATTGTAATCGCAGATTACAAACCCATAGAAATCCTGAAGAAAAGAAAGGGCTTGGAAAGCGGCCTGATTGTGGGGGCACGGTAGACCAGCAGAGGCACACGCTCAGAAGAAGCGACGCTGAAGCACAGTGGTATGGTTAGCCGTAGGGACCTCAAGCTCAACCCCTCCTAGGACATCACCATCATCAGACACCTCACTCACACACGAATGGAAGGGAAGTCCACATCGAGACGCAACAATGTCCAACAAATGCAGGTAAGACGAATAGACAACGAACATCCTGTCGTAAACACAAGCTACAATTACCCAACACCAAAATAAAAACACCCAGGCAAGTAAAATCATTAGATACTCCCACATCAGACAACATGCACAAGCATGTATACTCAGAGATGTAAAAAAACTAAACAATGAACAGTTAGAGGGTAAGGCCAGTACCTGACAGATTGCTCCAGACAGACTTAACACCAAGCAAGGATATGCAGCTTCTGAAAACCTTCCCTGGTAAAAGAAATCATTAGGCCGATACACTGACCATGAATAACAGGGAACACCCAGGCAGGTAAAATCATTAGATACTCCCACATCAGACAACATGCACATGCATATATCCTCACAGAAACAAAGCTAACCATGTAAGCCTAGGAAGAAGCAACACTCGTGCACATAGAAACTACACCTGCCTCTAATCAGCTAAACAGAACACAGAAACAAAGCCAACAAAAAATCAAGCATTGACTACTGGCATTAGTAAGCAACAACTACATCTACTTGTAAGCATGGACAGCAAGGCCTCGGGAAAGAATAGGAATACTCTGATCAAATAGACAAAACACAAAAACAATGGCAAGAAAGAAATCAAGTAGACCCAGAAGTACCTAAACCAATATTTTTTGCAGGAATAGAAATAAGCAGTTACAGCTATCCAGACTACTTAATTGATTCCAGAAGAAGTTTGTAGCCAGAAGAACAATATTAATAGCATTCGGAAAAAAACAGGCCATTGCATTCTCTATTTTTTGAGCCAATCAATGAGTATGTCTACAAATATCAATCTATATCATCATCACCAATACAAAACCATTCTCCAAACAGTTACTGCCTACAAACAGCAAATCTTAAGTGCAGAGAAAAAAATAATTTTAGACATAGACATTGAACAATTTCTGAGTGAATATCCTACCCAAATACATTCTGAATGTAAACAAGTCCAGGTAAATTCAAAGGTAAAATGGCAAAGAGAGGTAAAGAGCTGAGAACTATCTAAAAGGACTTTCCCATGGAAGCCAGAACTACCTAAGAATTGTTGAAATCATCAGAATCTCACGCAAGTAATACGACATCCAGGTTCATATATTTACATATCAACATACAGAATAAGCTTAGGTGGATTTCATTTTCACACCATCCAAAAAAACGTAAATTAACACAGAATAGGAAGAGAATCAAATCAAAGAAATTTATTCAATGGGCCAACAGTTTTATTGAGTATATAGTGACTGAGTAACTTGTTAACTGAACCTGAAGATTAGGTAAACTACATGTACGCATGTACAGAAGGGATAGATGATGTACAGAAGGGATAGATGCTAAACTACATGTAGGCATGGACAGAAGGGATAGATGCTAAACTACAGCAAGACAGCCAAAAGATTTAATGTGAGGAGGGCAAGCTGGATCCAAGCTAAGAGCTTGTGTACTAACCTGCTGACCAGTGTGGTAAGTCTCACACAGAATAGACAAACAGCAAGAATCCAAGACAACACACCTGCAGAATGAGAAAAAGCATGTAAGCCTAGCAAGAAACAACACAACTGCACATAGATACTACAGCCGCCTCTAATCAGCTAAACAAAACACAGAAACAAAGCTAACCATGTAAGCCTAGCAAGAAGCAACACTCGTGCACATAGAAACTACACCTGCCTCTAATCAGCTAAACAGAACATAGAAACAAAGCCAACAAAAAATGAAGCATTGACTACTGGCATTAGTAAGCAACAACTACATCTACTTGTAAGCATGGACAGCAAGGCCTCGGGAAAGAATAGGAATACTCTGATCAAATAAACAAAACACAAAAACAATGGCAAGAAACAAATCAAGTAGACCCAGAAGTACCTAAACCAATATTCTTTCAGGAATAGAAATAAACAGTTAGAGCTATCCAGACTACTTAATTGATTCCAGAAGAAGTTTGTAGCCAGAAGAAATATTAATAGCATTCGAAAAAAAACAGGCCATTGCATTCTCTATTTTTTGAGCCAATCAATGAGTATGTCTACAAATATCAATCTATATCATCATCACCAATACAAAACCATTCTCCAAACAGTTACTGCCTACAAACAGCAAATCTTAAGTGCAGAGAAAAAAATAATTTTAGACACAGACATTGAACAATTTCTGAGTGAATCTCCTACCCAAATACATTCTGAATGTAAACAAGTCCAGGTAAATTCAAAGGTAAAATGGCAAAGAGAGCTAAAGAGCTGAGAACTATCTAAAAGTACTTTCCCATGGAAATCATTAGGCCGATACACTGACCATGAATAACAGGGAACACCCAGGCAAGTAAAATCATTAGATACTCCCACATCAGACAACATGCACATGCATATATCCTCACACATGCAGAAAAAGTAAATAACAAACAGTTAAAGGGGAAGGCCACTACCTGACAGATTGCTCTAGACAGGCTGTAACACCAACCAACCGTGATATGCAGCTTCTGAAAACCTTCCCTAATAAAAAAATCATTAGGCCTATACACTGAACATGAATAACAGGGATAGAAAAAGCATAATATCAGCTCAAATTTGAGACATACAAAATAGCTTCATATTTATTGAGATATTCCTAGAGGCATTGCATACACAGACTCTACAAATTGGTTTGCGACCAAATAAGAGTAAGGACTGTGGAAACAGAGACATGAACTGCATAAGAATAAAGCACAACCAACTCTACCTAATCGCTACTATAAACCTAGAAGCTGCACGTACACATGAATAGCCTAAAAAACATAAAAACTGCATGTACACACGAACAGCCCAAGAAACCTAGAAACCGCATTTACACATGTACAACCTAAAAACCTATAGACTGCAGCCTAAAAAAAGAGAGTCGTCAATCTACCTCTAAGCATAGCCAATCGATAACCAAGCACCTAGAACCTGCATCTCCGCATGTAAAACCCAGAAATACCTAGAGAGTGCAGCCTAAAAAGCTAAAGTAAGCAAAATTAATTTCAGTAATAAAGATGAGAGAATAGGTTTGGTTAATTCCTATCACAACTGTTTATTTTTACATATCGGTATAAACATGCAACACCTCTTCAAATAACTCAGTACCAACTTGTACAGACCTAAAAATACAAGTGACGATAAAAAGTGGGCATCTCCAAGGGCATAAAAAGAGGAGATGAACTTGTTAACAATCTATTCTTTGACAATGGTAATCAATTGGTAAAACGGTATGATGGTAAGTAACTACTACTCCCTCCGTACAGAATTATAAGACTTTTTAGAGACCTATCTTAGCTTTGTAAAACATCTTACAATAAAATATAGAGGTAGCAGTGGGCGATAATATGCGTTAGGATTGACTGATTTAAAAGGTATATAACTTGAATGTTCATGCCCCTAAAATTCGATGTAGAAGTCATGACAAAGATCTTCCTAAGTATAGAAAAGAGAGATGAGCCTAAGCTTTCAATTTAATAATAAATGTTTAATGATATTACATGCCAGTTGTGAAAAAAAAGTCTCTTTGGGACGTAATTTTATTTAAGGGACCCAAGTAAACCTCAGTCGGGCTACATGATTTTACTTCAACAACATTCTCACATTCCATAAAAAAGGTTGGAAAGCATGTGTAAATGCATGAAAAGCCAAAATATGAGGGAAGCAATTTGTTAGCCTGCCACCAGATCTATTAGAAAGCTTGAATCCAGAGTTAAAACATTATAGTAACGGTTATTTCTGGCATAACACTAAATCATAGGTAAGACATGTCAACAAAGAAACCATGGATCACCTACACCACACTTCAGTTTAGGAGACAAACCTGAAGTAAAAGCATTTTGTTTAGCATGCAACATACATTCATCTATTGTTTTAAATTAAAGAGAACTTGCATGGGAACTTCATGCCATCAACAGAAAGGCATGAAAAAACCAAACTGAATACAATATTTCCAGTGGTAGAACCCAATCGACAACGAAGAACAGAATATTATCCAGCCGCACCTGAAACCGAGCTTCCTACAGTCAAGCTGGATCCAACTTGAGCAGATGACAGCGAGACCTGCAGAGGAAAGAAGCCCACGGTCAATCGCTCGGATCCAACATAAGAATAGGTAGAACAGAAAACAGGCAAAGAATGGAGTAAAGGGGGAATCCAAGGTCCAAGCACCGCATACCTTAACAATCTATTCTTTGACAATGGTAATCAGTTGGTAAAACGGTATGATGGTAAGTAACTACTACTCCCTCCGTACAGAATTATAAGACTTTTTAGAGACCTATCTTAGCTTTGTAAAACATCTTACAATAAAATATAGAGGTAGCAGTGGGCGATAATATGCGTTAGGATTGACTGATTTAAAAGGTATATAACTTGAATGCTCATGCCCCTAAAATAGAATGTAGAAGTCATGACAAAGATCTTCCTAAGTATAGAAAAGAGAGATGAGCCTAAGCTTTCAATTTCCCCACCAGATCGTAGAACCAACCCCCAGATCAGTCGCCGGACCCGATGAGCCCCTCACAGCCGGACTACTCCCCGCCGCCGCACGCCGCCACGGCGTCGTCGCCACCCGACTCATCCGCCGAGGTCCCCCTCGCCCCAGGCTTCCGCTTCCACCCGACGGACGAGGAGCTGGTCTCCTACTACCTCCGCCGCCGCGTCCTGGGCCGGCGGCTCCGGATCGACGCGATCGCGGAGGTGGACCTGTACCGCCTCGAGCCCTGGGACCTGCCCTCCCTCTCCCGCATTCGGAGCCGCGACGCGCAGTGGTACTTCTTCGCGCGCCTCGACCGGAAGGTCGCCGGGGCCGGCGCGGGCGGGCGCGGCAGGCCGGGCAACCGGACCAACCGCGCCACGCCGCGCGGGTACTGGAAGACCACGGGCAAGGACCGCGAGGTGTACCATCGCGGCAAGGCCGTCGGGATGAAGAAGACGCTCGTGTTCCACGCCGGCAGGGCGCCCAAGGGCGACCACACCAACTGGGTCATGCACGAGTACCGCCTCCTCGACAACGACGGGGGCCCACAGGTGCCGGATCGATCTCTCTCCTTACCGAGGTTGCGCATGCTTGCTTGCTAGAGCCTAACCAGTAAGTATACTGCTGTAGTGCGTCTTGCTGCCAAATTCATGACCGGGAAGGGCGATTTGATGAATAACCTTTGTATCGCAGTCTAGCCTGGAATGTCAGCCGCACTGAATTTGTGCTGCCTGCACGATTTTGGTGCTATTAGTGGTGACGATGGACCTGATATAGTACTTGCCAGAGTGGGTTGTTGTAGTTTCATACTGCTTGACTATCTAGCTCTACAGTTATAGTAGCTCTTGACCAGATAGTTGTGTTTTTGGCTGTCTTCTGCAAGGTCTGCATGCTATGTTTGTTAGCACAGAATGGTATGCAAACAAGTTGAAGGTGAATCATTAGTTTATGTTGTTCATCGTCCGGCTGCGGGCGCAATTGGAGTGCGTTTGCTCATGCAAGTAACTAGCAATTGGGTGGTTTGGTAGCTAATTGGAGGAGCAGCTTCTCACAAAAGATTTTGCTTGCAGATCCATACCAAAGGAAGAAATCGTTTGGAATACAAGAGACTAAACAAGCTATCAAAGGAGTAGCTAATTGAGTTATTTTGTAACTCAGACCACTTATGTTGTAACTCAGACCAATTATGTCAGTATTGTGCTGTCCTGTTGAACATATTGGCACAGCCTCAGGTTCTTCATCCACTTCCCAGGCCTTAAAATTTATTATATATTGTCATGTACTATATAGTACATACTAGCTATTTCATACTACTACTGCTGAAGTACATAGTCTAGACTAGTCACGATTAGTCTATGAGTCGGTACCCCAACGACTCGGCTCGACTCTTCGACTTGTAATTCTTGCCTTCGATGATCGGAATGCGCCGGGCAAACATTAATCATGGCACAGAGCCACAGATCACCACAATTCAATGGCATAAGTGGAGGTAGAATCAGTAATAACGGGGAATGATAAATAAAGACCGAATTCCACTCAGCCCCCAACACAATTCATCCGATTAAAGTAAAGCATTGAGCACCGGATGAACTGTGTTGGAAAGCATTGAGCACATGAATTAAAGAGTTTCAAGTAATCAAATTACTACAACACTTGCTAGCTAGATAGTGGTGGTTAAAGGTTCATCGCTACAGACTAGTCCTTGGGTAAGAATGGAGCCACAATGGTACATTAAGATGCTAGATGCACTTCTTTGGACTCCCAGTGCCACTCCAGCTTTTGTAGTTCTCCTTCAGTGAACATAGCTCGGTGTAGTATACAAAGCAGCCTTGGCTGCATGAGACTGAACATATTGCATACATCTTTCACATCGAACATGTTTCTGGACATGATCGGACGTGGTGGCGCTTGCACCTGCTGAAGTCTCTGTCGCGCTGTTTGTGCTGCCCGTGCTGCTATTGCTCTTGCAGTTGCTTGTTGTTGCTGGTAGTTTTGAAGAGCCAGCTGCCGCTGTTGAGCCTGCCAAGCCAGAAACTGACTTCGAGGCATTCCCCTTGGTGGTCGAGAGATCGGCAGATTGGAACTATAGATTATGTGCTGCCTGGCCAGGTACCTTGCTGCTGCTGTTGCTGCTGCGTCAGCTTCAACTGTTGAGTGATGGTAATACTGCAGTTCTCCAGTTATAGTTGCGGCAATAGTTTCTGCATCTTTTCGATTAAAGGGCGCTAACAGGGTAGGTAGCAGAGCTTGAAAGTTTGCTGGATAGGGGGCTGCCATTGCTAGTGATGGGATCTTCACGACGGTGGCTGCTATGGCTGCACGGAAGGCCTCCTCTGTCCCCAATGCAGCGTCACCACAATAGTCCTGACAGAGGTGGGACTCTCCGTTGCGACGCACCTTCAGACAGCCCTCTCCATTCCCTCTACCACACTTGACACCGGAGGTCAAAAAGTTCACAATTTTGTCTAACAGACTTGCTCCGGGGCTGGAGCCGAAGCGCATCAGCATATGTAGGTAGATGTTCATAACACCATCAAATATCCACTCAGGGCTGTTGATAACATTGTCCATATTCGCCATGGCAATGAGGAACCGGTTCACGTCCCTTGCCTTCAAAGCCATTAAGAGACCGTACAGCTTGGTGAAGAGGGAAGATTGGCCCATCGCATCCTCGTGTGCCGGATGAGACTTCAGGAGCAGGTACTGGTCACTTGTGAAATTGTTGAGGAGATGCAGCAGGTTTCCAACCTCTGGTGGAACAGGTCCAAATCGATGGGTCTGATAGAGATGTTGATCCGCACAGGTAGCCAACCCAGCCATGTCCCTTGATCCTCTCACGTCATTCAAGGGGACGAGCAGGTGAAAGAGTGCAATCGTGCCCTTCAGTGATCCATTGAGATCGACACAAAAGTAATTTATGGAAAGGTTTCCATCCATGGAGAAACCAAGGCCGTGCAGTCGAATCGTCCAGTAAACCAAAGCTGCTGCGGTATTTCTCACCCTGTCTGAAACAATCTTGCACAGACGGGAGTCTCCCGGAACCTCCACAAGATACATTGCAGTCTCAGGTGAAACGTACTGCGCCATCGTGGAGCGAACCTCTTGCTGGTTCCACGCAAACATAGAGGATACGACACCCTAGAAATATCGAACCGCACTAAGAAATTCAGAATATAGAAATCAAATTGTAGGAGATGAGGAGAACCTACCGGGATCTCGTGGCCCAGAGCGTTGATCTGAAACGCCATCCTCTCCTCTCGGAGACGGCGGAGCGAGGAGGAGGGAGCTGCGGAGTGAGCGGGAGAAGTAGATGGTGACGCCGAGGAGGAGATAGCTGCGGAGCTCAGGGAGAAGGTGAGGGCGACGAGAGCATTGCGGCAGGCGGCGCCGGAGGACACGCGAGGACGATGAAGAGTGGGTGAGGAGTGAGGACTGAGGAGGGGACGGGGACTGGTCGGCTAGGTTCCCGTGGGTGCCGGTGGCGGCGGCCGGCTGCTCTCGGGATGATGTTGGTGCGGGCTGCACCATGGAATGGGCTTAGGGTTCATCGATGGTTGCTGTTTGAACGGCCCAATAATAAAAAATAAATAAAGGACTGGATAAAAGACGCCAAATCCTATATATCGCCCCGCAGCGACGCGTCGCGGGAGCGTCGCCTGAAGGCTCCCAGTGATGGGCCGGCCCATTCGCTAAGTTTTTTTTCTCTGCTGTTTTTTTCTTCTCTGTTTTTTCTTTTCTTTTCTATTTTCTTTTCTGTTATTTCTTTTTCTTTTGTTTTTCTGTTTCCTTTTTTGTTATTTTCTTTTTTTCGTTATCAGATTTAAAAAATGATCGAATTAAAAATTGTTTCTTTTTATTTTTATTTTTTTGTCACCAACATTTTTCGTTCACTTTTAAAATCGTTCAAAAATTATTTTCGTTCATCGACATTTTTCATCACCTTTAAAATCATTGAAAAATATTTTCGTTCACCGACATTTTTTGTTCACTTTTGGAAAATCATTCAAAAATAATTTTCTGTTCACTTTCAAAATACTTTCGTTCACCGAAATTTCCCGTTCACTTTGGAAATCGTTCAAAAATAATTTTCGTTCACCGACATTTTCCGTTCAATTTCAAAATATTTTCGTTCACCAACATTTTTTGTTCACTTTCAAAATTATTCAAAAATAGTTTATGTTCACCGATATTTTTTTCACTTTCAAAACTGTTAAAAAATAGTTTATGTTCAAATTTGAAAGATATTCAGACTTTTAAAATATATTCAGATATCTAAAAACGTAAAAAGAAAAAAAGAAAACAGAAATGTTTATATAAAACGAAGAGCGAAGAAAAATCTTCCCTGTTATTGGGCCTGCAAAATTGCGGCCCAACTACTCTTCCCTTCAGGCGGCTCGGGGCTGATACCTCGCTAAGGAGCGATGTATAGCACCTCCCATAAAAGAAGAGGCTAAGGATTGGAACTCGGCATGCTCAAAAAATACTTTAACTTGCATGAATGAACCACCACGTTCGTTGCGCATTCCATTCACATGTGGTACGCGTTCCCATACTTGAAGGAACAAAGTGAATCTGTATACCCTCCTCACTCCACAGCTTTTGAAAATACCATGTTCCCTACGTTCCGGGAACTTGGCTGCTAAGGGCCGTGAAGCACGGCGCAGCAGCCCAATAACGACCCAGCCAGCCTAGATTAGTTTCCACTCAGACAGACAGACAGAGAGGGAGAGAGAGGAATTTTTTTATTTTATGATTTTTTGAAAATAAATCACCGATCTAAAAAAAATCAGTTTTAGCCACCAAACGCTATTTGAATTAGCGGTTTAAAAGAAATCACTAGTTGAATTTGCAGTTTAGCTTATAAATCACAGTTTGAATCTACGTTTACACTAAAAGCTGTTTGAAACTATGTCAAGACATGCCACGTAGGCAGTTGGAGGCCCTCCCGCCCCCTGGATTCAAAAAACTCGTTGAAAGAGCGGTTAGCTATCGGCGCACGGGCCCCACAGACCAAACCGCTCGTTGAAACAGCGGCAGGGTGTCGGCACCTAGGCCCGGGCAGCCAAACCGCTCTTTGAAACAACGGCAGGGTGTCGGCACTATTGGGAATATGCCCTAGAGGCAATAATAATAGAGTTTTATTGGCATATTCATGTATATGATAATAGTTTATTAACCATGCTATAATTGTATTAAAGGGAAACATAATACATGTGTGGTATATAAACACCCAGGTCCCTAGTAGCCTCTACTGGACTAGTTCGGTGATCAAGAGATGGTTAGAATGTTTCCTAACCATGGGACTCATTTCAATTGCTTGATAACGGAGTCAAATCATTGGGTGAATGACTTGATGGACAGACCCAATAAATAAAGTGGTTGCAATTAATCGTGTCACAGAGTTTGTTGTCAACACTTTAGTATTGCCAAGTATAGTTTCCTTAGACCATGAGATTATGCCACTCCCGTTTATCGGAGGAATACTTTGTGGGCATCAAATGTCATCTCGTAAAAGGGTGATTATAAAGGTGTTTGCTGTCAGGTATCTCCAAAGGTAAATTGTTGGGTGTCATGTATCAAGAGTGGGATTTGTCCGCCCGTGTGACGGTGTTTGATATCTCTGGGCCCTTCTCGGTAATATAGCATCTGGAAGTTTGCAAACACGTGATTAGGAGTAATCAAAGTGATACTATATTATGGACGAGTAAAGAGACTTGACCGGTAACGAGATTAAACCAAACATGGAGATGTTAACGATTAAATCTCGGGCAAGTAAATATCATGAGACAAAGGGAATCAGATACTAGATTGAGAATCTCTTGGGCATAGTGGTTCAATCGATAAGTACTCGTTGATAACGTAGGGATTAAATATGGACGTCCCGGTCCCGCTATTAAATCATTGATGGAGATCATGTCTACGTTATCTCGAACCTGTCGGGTCACACACTTAAAGTTCCAATGAAGCTAGAGTTAGATGATTTAAATGATGAGTATGAATGGTGATTCATTGGAGTCTCGGATTTGACCCCGGACATCACGAGGAGATCCGGAAGAGTCCGGAGAATAAGATTCATATATGGAAAGTGGTTTTCAGAGGATTCGGAAAGGTTCCGGAAATTATGTGATAGGCATCGGAAGGTTTCGGAACATTCTAGAAGAGTCTAGAAGTGGGACCACATGTTGATGTGGGGCCCACGTGGACAAAGTGGGGGCAGCCACCATGGGTGGTGCGCCGCACCCCACCAAGCCCACATGGGCCAAGCCGACTTGGGGGGGGGGGGAACCGAGTCCTAGTTGGACTAGGTCGGTTCACCCGTTTTGGAAAGGAAGCCCAAGTCCGAGCCCGTTTCGGACTCGGCTTGGGGGCCAAGTTTGTCCGGCCGTCTCCCCATCCGCCGCCTATATAAAGAGGGATAGGGAGGGGGTGCGGCATAGGACTTGAAGCCCTAGCCCCGCCGCCGCACCCCTCCGCCTCCCGCGCCGCCGCCTCCCGCTGCCGCGCCGCCTAGCCGTCGCCACCTCCCGTGCCGCGCCGTGCCGCCCTAGCTCTAGGGTTTGCCACCGCGCCACCGTGCTCCACATCCAAGTCGCCGCCATCCCTATCCATAGGGCTGCCGCCGCCTTCTCCTCGCTCTCCATCTAGCTAGGCTTAGGTAAAGCCCTAAATAGACGGAGATCATCATTGTCAACACCGGTGCAATCGCCGCACCGCTGAGATCATCGAAGCTACGTCGTCACGCTTGCGGGATCAAGGTGCCGCCGTCTTCATCGAGCCGTACGTGTGGATACCGCGGAGGCGCTGCCACTTGTGGCGCTTCATCGATCGGACTTCGAGGATAATACATCTCCTCACGACTAGACGAGTCTAGTTGTAGGGATCGACAGACCAACCCCTGCATCGACAAAACTCGTTGGACGATCTACAAGGGTAAGAGATTGGATCTCCACCTCGCTATCTCCATCTAGTAGATCTAGATCGTGGACGTTCTTCCGCTTGTTGCGTAGAAAATTTATTGTTTTCCATGCTCCGCGCCCCTTCAGTGGTATCAGAGCCTAGATCTATTCGTAGATGTTGGTGCGATTAGACACAATGAGTTGTGGGCGTTGATATTTTATGTTGCTACCTTCTCGCGTGCACTTTGTATCTCGACGGTATGGTGGGATTAAGCGGCCCGGACCAACTTTACTCGTCCATGTACGAGAGACCGGTTCCACGACTAACATGCAACTTGTATTGCATAAGTGGCTGGCGGGTGTCTGTTTCTCTTGCTATAGTGAGATGCAATTTTCAATGGAAGGCCTTTCAAAAGGATGAGTAAATAAGCAACTATCATATCAACGTTGTGGTTATGCGTAGATTAGAACGGTTCTATCTTGTTGACCCAAGCCACGTAAAACATGCAAACAACACGTTAGAGGACGTCTAACTTGTTTTTGCAGGGTCGGTGATGTGATATGGCCAATATGTGATTTGTGATAATGTATGCAATGATCATGTTTGTAATCTTTTGCGACTTGCATGTCGACGAGTACAGCAACCGGCAGGAGCCTGATGGTTGTCTATTATTTTATGTGACCTGCGTGTCATCGTTCACCATGTAATTGCTTTTACTTTAACGCTAGTGTAGCATTAGTAGTAGTCGCAATAGTTGGTGGACGACGACCATGGAGGTGGCGCCACAATGTCGGTACGATGGAGATCATGCCGGTGCTTTGAAGATGGAGATCTAAGGCACAAGAAGAAAAGGCCATATCATATCACTATTATTGCATGTGATGTTAATCCTTTTATGCACCTTATGAATTATAGATTAGATCTTGGCGGTAGCATGATAAGGTGATCTCTCGGGACAATTTCAAGATTAAATTGTGTTCTCCCCTAGTATGCACCGTTGCGAAAGTTCGTCGTTTCACACGCACGCCATGATGATTGGGTGTGATAGTCTCTACGTTCACATACAACGGGTGTAAGACAGTTACACATGCAGATATACTACGGTTTTTCTTGACGAGCCTAGCATGCGTAGACATGGCCTCGAGAACACGGAAGCCGAAAGGCTGAACACGAGTCATATGAATGATATGATCAACACTGAGTTGTTCACCGATGAAGCTGCATCATCTCACGTGATGATCGGACATGGTGTAGTGGATTTGGATCGTGTATCACTAAACAATCAGAGAGATATTTGTTTTAGTGGGAGTTCATGTGATAATTTGATTAGTATGAACTTAAAATTATCGTAAACAAAAGTCCTGAATATGTTTTTGCAAAATCCTTGTAGATCATGGCCGACTGGGGTACACTTTTCTTTGGTGAAAAGCTGCGCCTTGATGGATCAAATTTCATAGATTGGTACCTGCGATTTAGAGCCGTCCTCACAACCCATGATGAACTCTTCGTGTTATATGAAACTTTAGAAGAGGAACCCAAAGAATCTGCTAGTTACAAAACGCGCATGAGATGGCGCGAGAAGATGAGGTCTCACCACTTCATTAATTACATGATGCGTGTCTTCATGGAGTCTGACTTATCCAAGCAATTCAAGAACTTGACTGCCCGTGAGACTGTCAGTGAGCTAAAGAAAATGTTCATAGCACATGTGAGAATTGCAAGGTTTGAAGGTCTAGATGAATTTCTTTCAACTAAGATGGAAGAAACTGATTGCTTGACAACTCACCTGAAGAATATGTATAAGATATATAGTACTCTGGTGGATGTGTGGGATATGGAGATAAGTGACGAAATCTCTGTGGATGGGGTGTTGCGCTCGCTTCCCCCTAGTTTCAAGGATTGTGTTCGAGAATGTATCAAGACCAGGGATAAGATCTCTTACCCTGAAATGGTATCTCGACTTCGTCGTGTCGAAAGGAATTCCCCTAGCAAACAGAATTAACTATGCAGAAGGTATATTGTGATATACCAAGTTATAAATGTTTAAAGTTCGGTTTACACCTATAATGAAAGACTAAAGTATTTGATACTTGTGCTGTTTTATGAAAACAGGGCGTGACGTTAGAGAAGTGTGGTGCAAGGACTGAGTGGATATCGCAAAGGTGAAGGTTATCAAGAAGTTGGTGCTGGCGATGTTTAGCTTCTACATTTATCTTTTTTATTAGAGTTTTTGGACAAGTTTTTGTAATCGAATTAAGTGTGATTAGTGTGTCTCAGCTTGTGAGACAGTTATTCATGTCAAAGAAAATTGTTGTTCTATTTTTCATGAGTAATTTCTTTAATCACGTTTCAATTACAAAGTGTGTTGTTCATATTATGATCTGAAGGATAAAGGTGGTTGGACATTTATAAAGATGAATTATATCAAAAGGAGATATCAGAAACATAATAGTGACATTTGTTCATATTAAAGCATGAGATAGAACATCTGGATGTTTCATCGCATGCGCATCTAGAATTGATTAGATGTGAACAAAATGGGTATACTTTGGAAGTATGTCATATATTGTTTGAGATGAACACAAGTGTTGGGTACATTTCCGGCAAGTATGAAATATCACTATGGACTCCATTGTGAATAATTGTATTCAACTGATGATATTTGATAAGATCAAATGTAAATTCTGGAGTAGATGATATTATGATAACAAGAAAATTGAGCCTTCTTGATTTGATCAAGAAGAACGAGATATTTGAGTTATAGTTTTTTGGTATAAAGACTTGTGTAAAATGTTTTCACAAATTACAATAGAGATTGTAATCGCATTATGTTGGACATTATGTGGTCTAATAAATGGTTTCACTTAAAAAGGGTTTGTATCACTGGTGGAAAAAGGGCCATTAATCCCGGTCTGTAACGGCCTTTAGTCCCGGTTTCCAAACCGGGACTAGCAAAGCGCGATTAAAGGCCCTCAGCCTTTAGTCCCGGTTGCAAACAAACCGGGACTAATGGCCGTCCACGTGGGCAAGGCTGGGTGAGCCGTCTCGGGGACCTTTAGTCCCGGTTCGTAATTAGAACCGGGACTAAAGTTTTCTGTTTTTGTTTTTATTTTTATTGCTGTTTCAGATTATAGGTTTAGGGTTTATGCTTAATTAGGGTTCATTTTAATTTCAAACGAGTTTCCGTACCTATATTCTACGACTAGTACATACACATTACACGTTGGTGCATGCATATATAATATTATACGATGTCTTGCGACTGTATATACTACAATTTCAAACAAGTGTATGTACAATTATTTTTCAAACAAGTTTCAAAACAAACTAAGTTACATGGAGATCACTAAATTACAAATAGCGTTCTTCGTCCTCCACATAGTGTTCTCCTTTCGGATCGAGGACCTCCCTCATGATGAATCCTGCCAGCTCCTCTTGAATTGCTTTTAGGCGCTGGGTTGGTACGAGCTTCTCCCGCATCACATACAACTTTAAGAAGATCGATATGGATATATATAAGTTGGATGAAACTCAACACAATTGATTATAATAAAAGAAAACTGTGAATATTATTTACGTACATCAAAGTCCGTGGAATGTGCTCTCCGCTCACTGGTATACCACCGGATGAACTCGCAGACGTAGAATCCACAGAGATTGGTCCCCGGTGGTTGCGTCAAACCCTTTTTCTTTTTAAAAGTTAGATGTTCTTTGAATTCACCTGTTACCGACCTTCTGAAACGTGTCCAAACTCTACAGGGCAAAGAAAATGAGCAAATGAGTTATTAAATACTTCATATCAGCAAATTAATGAAAGGAGCTGATATAGTCGGGTAATGATTGAAATTACTTTTGCAGCATTTCTTTCATGTCGCTAAACAGGACGTCGGGCTTATCCAATGAGTCCAAGATATAAACAGTTGATGTGTCCAATTGAATCTTTAGCAGAATCCAGTGGAAACTGCAGACACGCATGCATAACTCATCAATTACACTTAACATCGAGTAAGCAAAAATGAATGTCTAGAAGATAGAAACACTCACTTGAAGTTGTAAGGAAAGAGAAGTTCTCTTTTAAGACTTTGCTTCAAAAAAAATCTGAAGAGGTCCCTCTCCACGTCTCTGGGGAAATCTTTTAACATCCTTTCATTAATGATATATGGGTCAATGAACCCAACGTCATGGATTCCCTTTTGTTTGCATTCAAACATCTTAAATCTGCATAATAGCATACAAAAATCATATAGTTAATGAAGATATATAGGCAATGAACGAGCTTAGCTAGATACTTGAATATAAATCACTTACAGACAATAGCAACTGATGGTAGACTTGTCGAGATCGCGCTGATTGAATATGTGAAACAATTCGTCCATTGGAATATGTATCATGTATCTTTTGAAGTAATGCTCCTCTCTAACGTCCAAGAGGATCCAAGGTTTGAAGTCCTTATTTTGTATATGCACCTTGTACCAGCCGAGCAGATTTCGCATATGTGTTGATAGACCGCGTTCATCCTCAGGATTCGTACGTACTGGTGGGCAATTCATTATCCTTTGGAAGCATATTCCTCATCATTTTCAGCAACTTTTCAAATCCAGAGTCAGATAGACCTTCCTCTGCCTTCCATTTCAACAATTCAAGTGTGCTGCCCAGCTTTTTCAGACTATTTTGGCAGTTTGGGTATAAGGACTTTTTGTGATCCTCTAACATGCGATCCAACTTCTCCCTCTCCTTATTAGTTTCGCATTCTCTCCGTGCATCAGCAATGGTCCGACCGAGATCATCAGGGGCCTCATCATGTGTCTCTCCTTCAGCTTCCCCTTCAGCTCCCCGTTCAGCTCCCCCTTCAGCTTCTCCCATGAAAGTATCACCATATTCAGGGAAACCAGGATAGTTATCATCATCCTCTTCTTCATTGTCTTCCATTGTAATACCTCTTTCTCCGTGCTTGGTCCAACAATTGTAGCTGGGCATAAAACCGTGCTGAAGCAGATGCACGTGAAGGGTTCTTGATGAAGAGTAATTCTTCAGATTCTTACACACACTACATGGATAGACAACAAAACCATTCCGCTTGTTCGCATCAGCCACATGGAGAAAATCCTGCAAGCCCTTAATAAACTCGCTTGAGACTCGGCTACCGTACATCCATTGCCGGTTCATCTGCTCAAAAATTATTATTGTAAATCACATAAGCTCACAATTACTCCCACATTACTTTATAACATTAATTACTCCACAAATCCCTCTATTTTTTGAGCATAAAAAAAGCTATATATGTGCATGACAAATTTCTACTTAATACTCATTTTGGTCAACATACAAGTACACCACCTCTACACATGTGCAAACTAAGTAATTAATTTAAGCTCAAATGCTATATAAATCAAATAAACTCCTATAATTACTCCCAATTTATAGCCACAAATCTCACCACATCTAGAGCATTATATAAGCTAAATTAGCAATTAAAGATGAGAGAGTAAAGTTGCTAACCTTTTGAACCAATTAGATAGATGAAATAACTCAAAATCTTGGATTATTTTGATAAAAAAATCGGGCATGACCTCTCCACTAAATCCAAGCTTCCGACCACCATTGGTGTACTGGCAGGCTCGGGGGAAGAGAAGCTGGATTTTGTAGGCGACGGTCTTTAGTCCCGGTCTGTGTTAAAGACCGGGATTAAAGGTCACACTTTAGTCCCGGTCGTTAACACGGGCCGGGACTAAAGGCCGCCGCCCGTGGGGCTCCCGCCCGCCAACCCTTTTGTCCCGGTCCGTGTTAACGACCGGGACTAAAGGTCCATTACGAACCGGGACTAGGTGCTGGCCGTGCCCCAGCGGCACGAACCGGGACTAATGCCCCCTTTAGTCCTGGCCCAAATAGGTTGGGGACTAAAGGTGGCGGATAGAAGCCTCTTTTTCCACTAGTGTATGTAACATTTAGATAATATTACTCTGTTTGAAGATAAGGATCTACATCTTGTCACAAATTTTTTCATATACGTTATGGAAATAAGAGGTTTCAAAGATTATGAGATAATCAGAGACCATTGTGAATAGTTTTGTAGTAGAATTCACATGTGTGACTGTGAACTAGAAATTCCACAATGTGAAGCCAACAAGGTTTCATTTGATTAAATTGTTGGAATCAGGGAGACTTAAATCAAGATGCTTGATCTTGCTTTTGTTTTATCAAGTGGCACATTTTGAGAGTGCATTAATGGTTATTGACTTGATAGAATTAAGAGAAGAAGTTGATGATGATGATCATTGATTTTGAGATAAGTGCACTGAAAAGAAAGATTCAAGAGTATTAAAGTAATATTCATGAATCACATGTCATGTATTAGTACATGATAAGGCTACAAAAGGGAGAGATGGAATTCTTAATACGAAAGTGACTATAAGTCATTTTTGAGTTTGTATCTTGAAGTAATAGTTGCTTGATATTGTAAAAGGAGTTTTACATATTTATCCGACAAAAGTGTTTGTTTAGGATAAATAAAACTCAAAGCTAATAGAAGCATTAGCATTCGTATATGAGTTCTCGATTTAAAAGTTAAGTAAATTTTGGAGGTGTCCAAAATATCGAGAAAGTGCATGTGAAACTGAGTAAGATCTAGTTAAGATATGTGGAGACATATATTAAGTAAGAGTAAAAGCTGGTCCTCGAAAATCAAAACATGTGGAGACATGTGTTTGAGTGGGAGCTAGTTTAAATTATGGTCAAATATAAAGATAACATATTTTTGAGTGGGAGCTATTGTAGCTTCACGATTTAATATGTATGGGGGCATATTTGAGTGGGAGTTTACAACATAGTTGCTGGTTGAAATAGAGATTTCACAGATGTTGTAAAAACAGGACAGGATTGGAGTTAGACTTATGACATCGATATATCTATGGAGATAGATGGTTTCGATTGATTAGCTATGGTTGAGGATATGTTAGAGATGAATAGTTCATACTACTACACATATAAAGAACCATATTTTTTTCTTGATCCAAAGTTCTTGGTTAGAAGAACATGTTAAATGAGGAGTCATTTCACATGCAGTCCGAGATAGTCTAGAAATTGGTGGACTTGGTTGAAGTTGTAAAGCCAAGCTAGACAAGAGATCTCGAAAAGGCAGAAGAGCAACAAAAGCGTGATCGGAAATATCGAAGTGATAAGAGCTCACTTGATTTGTAGAGTCTACAACATATAAGAGTATATGATTGAGTCAAGGATTAAAAGATATAATATTGGTTTGAGAAAGCTTATGTCTTTCAAGATTGGGTAAGTTTCCGGATGCACATACTATGAGAAAGTTCCTTTGACTAATCATATGCTATGTAGGCAAAAGATGGAAGTAGTATTCTTGCTCTATAACCAAGTATATATTATATGCATTATAAGATAATGAAGGTTATCATGTGATGATAAGTTTATTGAGCGCTGATAAACAGAAATGTCAAGTTAGGTGACATTAAGTTTTGCAAAGAACATAGGAGAACTGTATAGTACAGAAAAGGGACATAACCTCTTCCGCATGCAAGCATGATCAGTACTAAGACTCCATAGGTGCTGGATCGACAAAAATGCAAACTAGATTATTGACTCTAGTGCAAGTGGGAGACTGTTGGGAATATGCCCTAGAGGCAATAATAAAAGAGTTTTATTGGCATATTCATGTATATGATAATAGTTTATTAACCATGCTATAATTGTATTAAAGGGAAACATAATACATGTGTGGTATATAAACACCCAGGTCCCTAGTAGCCTCTACTGGACTAGTTCGTTGATCAAGAGATGGTTAGAATGTTTCCTAACCATGGGACTCATTTCAGTTGCTTGATAACAGAGTCAAATCATTGGGTGAATGACTTGATGGACAGACCCAATAAATAAAGTGGTTGCAATTAATCGTGTGACATAGTTTGTTGTCAACACTTTAGTATTGCCAAGTATAGTTTCCTTAGACCATGAAATTATGCCACTCCCGTTTATCGGAGGAATACTTTGTGGGCATCAAACGTCATCTCGTAAAAGGGTGATTATAAAGGTGTTTTCTGTCAGGTATCTCCAAAGGTAAATTGTTGGGTGTCATGTATCAAGAGTGGGATTTGTCCGCCCGTGTGACGGTGTTTGATATCTCTGGGCCCTTCTCGGTAATATAGCATCTGGAAGTTTGCAAACACGTGATTAGGAGTAATCACAGTGATACTATATTATGGACGAGTAAAGAGACTTGACCGGTAACGAGATTAAACCAAACATGGAGATGTTAACGATTAAATCTCGGGCAAGTAAATATCATGAGACAAAGGGAATGGGATACTAGATTGAGAATCTCTTGGGCATAGTGGTTCAATCGATAAGTACTCGTTGATAACGTAGGGATTAAATATGGACGTCCCGGTCCCGCTATTAAATCATTGATGGAGATCATGTCTACGTTATCTCGAACCCGTCGGGTCACACACTTAAAGTTCCAATGAAGCTAGAGTTAGATGATTTAAATGATGAATATGAATGGTGATTCATTGGAGTCTCGGATTTGATCCCGGACATCACGAGGAGATCCGGAAGAGTCCGGAGAATAAGATTCATATATGGAAAGTGGTTTTCGGAGGATTCAGAAAGGTTCCGGAAATTATGTGATAGGCATCGGAAGGTTCCGGAACATTCTAGAAGAGTCTAGAAGTGGGACCACATGTTGATGTGGGGCCCACGTGGACAAAGTGGGGGCAGCCACCATGGGTGGTGCGCCGCACCCCACCAAGCCCAGATGGGCCAAGCCGACTTGGGGGGGGGGCGAGTCCGAGTTGGACTAGGTCGGTTCACCCGTTTTGGAAAGGGAGCCCAAGTCCGAGCCCGTTTCAGACTCGGCTTGGGGGCCAAGTTTGGCCGGCCGGCTCCCCATCCGCCGCCTATATAAAGAGGGCTAGGGAGGGGTTGCGGCGTCGGACTTGAAGCCCTAGCCCCGCCACCGCACCCCTCCGCCTCCCGCGCCGCCTAGCCGCCGCGCCGCCGCCTCCCGCTGCCGCGCCGCCGCCACCTCCCGTGCCGCGCCGTGCCGCCCTAGCTCTAGGGTTTGCCACCGCGCCACCGTGCTCCACATCCAAGTCGCCGCCATCCCTATCCATAGGGCTGCCGCCGCCTTCTCCTCGCTCTCCATCTAGCTAGGCTTAGGTAAAGCCCTAAATAGACGGAGATCATCATTGTCAACACCGGTGCAATCGCCGCACCGCTGAGATCATCGAAGCTACGTCGTCACGCTTGCGGGATCAAGGTGCTGCCGTCTTCATCGAGCCGTACGTGTGGATACCGCGGAGGCGCTGCCACTTGTGGCGCTTCATCGATCGGACTTCGAGGATAATACATCTCCTCGCGACTGGACGAGTCTAGTTGCGGGGATCGACAGACCAACCCCTGCATCGACAAAACTCATTGGACGATCTACAAGGGTAAGAGATTGGATCTCCACCTCGCTATCTCCATCTAGTAGATCTAGATTGTGGGCGTTCTTCCGCTTGTTGCGTAGAAAATTTATTGTTTTCCATGCTCCGCGCCTCTTCACCAAGACCACACGAGGCCACGGACAGCACCGCGATAGCCGGAACATGCAAACGCCAATCCTTTCTGCACAAGTACATCGCACATTTGAACAACAATGGATATGTTTTTTTGCCTTGCCAGAACAATGGACGACTCATGCAGTACTGGTATGAAAATCTATACAGTAATCAATAACAATGTAGCCTACAGCAGCAAATACACAGCCAGAAAAGGCAACAAATACACGCTCATATGAAATACTAGTTCTCTTCTAACCACTAAAGCTTTGAATCACAAATTACTTCCCTGAAAATTGTGAAAATCAATATCTATTAATCCAGCATAAGGAGGACATCATCAAAACCTAACATGCCCAGTAGCCTCTAGTGATATGACATGATCAAATCTGACCAGGTTTCAAAATTAGATGAACACCACTAGGCTGTTTATGTGATGAGAACATGCATGCAGTCAAACAAATCCACACCAGACCAAGCGGAGCTTGCAGGTAACAGGGGAAAGAAACACTTTATGCCTTGTGCATTTTCAGCACCTATCGGAACCGTCCTACCACTTATATAATCAGTCATACATGCATGAAAAACTACCCCTGAGCCTAACAACCTTGCACCATAAACATCATCATCATCATCATCCTCAATGCCAACTAAAAATAAAATGCATCTATATATTATTGACACATCACAAAATCAACGTCTTGTTTTCTATATTGATTGTACAGATGTCAATCATAATACAAGCTACATCAAGTGAGCAATTCGACAATACATCCCTGACCAATATTCAACTTCTTACGAAACTAGACTCTTTTCTGAAGCTCCTAAGTACACAGCTACCACAACTCATCATAAATCATTGCCAGCAGGGCACCGACTCGATGGCCAGAACACACTACAGCCACGGCCTATCACAGACCACATACAGGAGAGGAACTAGAAACTTACGCTAAACCCATGGAAGTCGAAGAAGAACGCCAGCGCTGTCATCGCACGGCAGCAACAGTGCTGGAAGTAGTCCAAACCAATGGCCAACAAACCGTGCACGAGGCCACGGCCAGCACCGCCATAGCCGGAACATGCAATGCCGATCCTTACATCCTGCACAAGTACATCAAACACTTGAAGAATATAATAAATATGTTCAAGCCGAAACAACACAAGTTTGAACCTATGCACTACTGTACCGGTATGAAAATCTATAGCAATCTAGAACAATGTAGCCTACAACAGCTCCAAACGCAATCACAAAGCAACAAACACATTTATACAAAATGGTTTTGTTCTAACCCTGAGCCTAACAACCTAGCAGCATACACATCATCAACATCATGAATACAAAGTATATACTATGTATCTATATATTGACACATTACAGCATCAACACCTTGTCTACATTAATTGTACAAATGCCAATCATGATGCAAGGTACATCCTGTGAGCGATTCCTAAAATCAACTTCTTCTTATGATACTAAACTTTCCAAAGATCGCACGGGGGCAACGGTGCTGGAACAAGTAGTCCAAGCCGATGGCCAACAACCGCGCATGAGGCCACGGCCAGAAACCGCCATAGCCGGAACATGCAATGCCCATCCTTCCTGCACAAGTACATCACACACTTGACGAATAACAGATAGTATGTTTTAGCAGGAACAACGGATATTTGAACCTGTGCACTACTGGTATGAGAATCTATAGTAACCATTAACAATGTACCCTGCAGCAGCAAATACACACAACCACAAAGCAAAAAATACACACTCGTTCGAAATCGTTCTGTTCTAACCAGTAAATCTTTGAATCAAAATCTGACCAGGTTTCACAATCAATGCACATCACTAGGATGATTATGCGTTGATAATTGAGAGCATTCAGTCAAACAAATCCACACCTTCCATAATTGCTCGAGAAATCTAGCCTGAATATTTGAACCATGGATACTAGCCTGAATTATGGGTACTAGCCTGCATTATGAAAAACTCAAGTAATCTAGCAGAACTTATCATATGCAGTACCCTCTAGTGATCGAAAATGATCTAACCGGCCAGACTTCAAGATTAAATGCACATCACTAGTATTTTTAGCCTTGAGAACATTCAAATAAAACCCTCTATGGGGGAACATTCAACCACACCTTCCATAACACATATCGAGTTTGCACTCGCATACCCTCTATGGGCACTCTACTCCACATCGAGAAATGGACACTTTCTAAGAAAATATTGCAAATAGCAGAGCATAAACAACAAATACAATACATGTAGATATCATTTCTATCTGCATTTACTATGCAATAAAATGCACCAGTTTTGAAACTGCTCTAAACCTAGAGTCAACATACATGCAAAACTAGCTTAGCTTCCCTGAGCAACACCGCCAAATTTAAACCTAAGAACCTGGCAACACAGACATCAGCCTAAACGCCAAGTATACAGCATATATTTATTGACATGCCACTGAAACCTGGACAAATTCCAGTACCAAGAAAGCAGATCAAATTCAGAGCTGAAACAGCAAGCCACAGAGCATGCGGAGGACCAGAGATCAAAGGGGGACCAAACAAATCACCTGAGAAAATAGTGGCCGCAGCCAAGATAGCACAGCCACCGTAGTTGCAGCATGGTGAACTCGGCACCATCGCCCGGCAACGGGAGCCAAAGAAGAAGTACATGAGGTAGTCGCCGTGTGCCGGCCAGGCCAAAAACCACACACGAGGTGCAGCAAGCCGCAGCCAGAACCACCAGAGGTGGAACATGCAATGGACTTCATCTGCACAAATAGATCACACAGATGAAGAACAGATAACTCTAAGGGGCCTCTGCTAAAAAAAGGAAGGGTTTTTAGAAATAGGCTCACCTTTCTCTCATGGGAACGCACCGACAGTTTCAAAATCCTTGCGCTGCATTGGTGACTTTGTCATCGTAATGCCTAGTTTAAAACCAAACTACCAAGATCAGGTATAAGTAAATGCTCTGTTCCATACAAACAGAAGATAAATCTCTAATTTACACAAGATAAGTTTGTACCATAGACTGATTGTGTCATGCAGCACATATAAATGATATGTTTGTAAGTAAATGTTTGTAGGAAAAAACAAACTTCACCAGAAATCTAGGACTACAACAATGGTGAAAAGGAGACAGCATGAATTAAATAACAATAAGCAAACAAAAAAGTCATCCTAAAAATCAGTAGGATATATAACATATATTCTCTTGGAAATCATAGCCCAACTACAAATCATCTTATATATGATAGCTCAACTACAACACATCGCAAGCAGGCAAGTAAAAGCTCAGTGCTACTCCCTCCGTTTTTTAATGTAAGACGTTTTAGGAAGCTAAATTAGCTTACTAAAACATCTTATATTAATGAACAGAGGTAATAGTTGACAAGTGCTACAGTCAATTTCAAGAAACAGTGGTCGTAGAGCAGGAACGTAAATCCCTAGTTTACCCAAAGAACTGACATGGTTATACATTACTAGATGGTTAACAAAAATCCCACCTAAAAAAGATAATGACCTCCAGTTATCCAAAGTCATCAAGCACACTTTAGAAAAACATATGGGATTTTGAATAGCTTGAATTGTTGGGAACGAAGAACTAATCAATACACTAATGTATAATGGCATGATTACAAACAAGTAACGGCGCTATGTACTAGCATAACTTTAGTGACTTCAATGTTGAGACCAACGTCGGAAATCAAACACCTGTACATCACAAACACCAAGCTAGTAACAATTTGAATACCTAGCCACTAGATCCGTAATTACCCCCCAACAAAAAAGGGAAATCGGCACCAACCTAAGTTCACAGGAGAGGCTAAAATGACGAGAGCTAGAGTTTTCCTAATCCAAGTAATCTTGATTTCCATCGACACATGCATGATTGACACTGGAAAAAGAAACAAATTTTCGCAAATGTAGATGGGAGGTGGAGAAGAGAGACCTCACGGGCAACAGCAGCTCGTGGACATGGTTGCCGGAAGACGCCGACAGCAGCTCCAGGTGCGGACCGGCAACAGCAGCAGCAGCAGAAGCTCGTGCAGCCGACCACCAGCTCTTTCTCCTCAACTCTCAGCCGCCATTCTACGCCGCCGCGAGCTTCTGCGCCCCTTTCGCCGGCCGCGGTCACCCGCCGTCGCCGAGGGTCTTGCTCGGCAGCGCCGGTGACCAGGAACACGAGTTCAGCCCGGCCGCCTCCCCTGCCTTGGCTCGCTCGCCCCAGCCATCGGCTGCTCTCGCCGTGCCACGGGCGGACACAGGCACGAGCGTGAGGACTTCCGCCGGTCGGCGAGGATGCTCTCGCACCTCGTCGTCTGTGGGTTGCTCCACCCAATCACCAGGAGTAGGGAAGGCGGAGGAGGGGCACCGTGACCGCGTACTGGGCGACGACGGAAGCCATGCCGGCGGCGGCTGATCTGGATCGGGAGTTGCTGATCGCGTTGCTGGAAATCGCGTGAGGGGGAGACGGGTCGCGGAAAAGAGGCGGAGGTGGGTGTCTTGCGATGGCTGCGCCCGTAGCCGCCGAAGGCTGGGTGTGGGTGGGTGGCCGGCGTCGGGAGGGAGGTCGGGGTGGAGCTAGGTCGTGAGGTGGGAGAGAGAGTGTGAGTGGGGCGGCGGCGTGGGGTTGGGGTGGCACCCGCCGGGTTCGGGGCCGGGTCCGACCCCTCCATACCCACCCCATTTAACTTGGCGGGTCTCATTTTTTACCAGACCCGTGACTCCGTCGGGTTCAGGGCCCCAACGGGTACCCGCCTCGTCCCCATGTTCTACGTGTGACAGCGTGATGTAGTGGTGACGTGCAAGCGTGTGTTGTCTCCAGGACTCCAAATTCCGCGTGCATGTGTTCTGTGTTATCTGTGTGTGTGGTTGCGTAGGTTGTGTGGTTTACATCTCGTGGACATGTGGTTACTACTTAGACATAAGATTATTAGGTACAGGATTAGGGCTTAGAGCGGGTTTGCGGGTCTGTGGGTGCGGGTTTGCCACCCCCATACCCGCCCCATTAGACTTAGCGGGTCCAACTTTTTACCAAACCCTCCCCATTTATGGCGGGTACCCATCGGGTTTGCGGGTTTCGGGGCCCCATTGCCATCCGGAGGTTGGGTACTTGCGTCAGGTGTTAACCCTATCTATGATGGGCCAGATGGTTGTCTCTTTCTTTGCCCAGTAAACCGTCACAACATTTTTTCAATAAATTAAAACAAATAGCAAATAAAATTTCCCGCCAAAACCACAACAACATTTTTTTTGCGAAACACAGTACAACACATGCGCTCACATACACGCGCATACACTCACCCCTATGAACGCACGCACACCCTACCCCTATGAGCACCTCCGAGATACTGAGCCGGCGGGTCGGGTCTTGAGATTGACGAAGTCACCACGGGCGCCTCGCTATCGACGGGAACGTCGCCTCCCACTGAATAATAATCCGCCAAATATGAGAAACGCCGGTGTCAAACCTGGGGTTTGAACTCTGGTGGGCTGGGGGTACAACCACCCACCTAACCATCCAACCAAGGGTTGGTTCTCAACCACAACAACAATTTAGAACGCCCTAGACTCCTAGATATTTTTTCTCAAACAATTGACCCCCTTGAGTCTCACTTCATACCGAATCCTAGGTTAGAGACAGAAAATCTTGATTATAACCTAAGTAAAGTTAACCATCTGCGTAGTCTCAAATGCAAGGAAATCGTTGCGGAGCGACCCATGCAAGAGATGTTAACTACAAATATCAAATCAATATGATTATCGCATATCTCAGATGCACTTAGTCAAATCTTTAACCATTTTAAAGCATGTCTAGTTGTGTAGATTAAAAATGACGACGGATATAGTGGGCGGCTATATATGGAGGTGGCGGTAGCGGTAGCGTGTAGTAGTAGCAATGATCATAGGATGTGCTCCAAGGCGTTGGGTTTGCATAGAGAGAGAGAGAGAGTATGATGTAAAGTTGGAGACCACGTAAGTATGAGATAAGGTGGGACCCACAAAAGAAGTGACACACGTGGCACGTGAGTTTATGTGATTTTGATATAACTGCAGTTTTCATATCCGAAGAGATGGACAAAATCAAACTAGATTTAGCGTTTTGGCCTAGGACGGTCGTCCTAGCAGACGACTACCATGCATGTGTAGCTTCGTCATGTTAGATAAAAAATTCAAAGTAGTTAGGCCTAAATTTTATGTAGGCGTGATGTCTCAGTGTAGCACCCCGCCGAGAGAAAAATATCACACATATGTGGACAATTATGTAGCGAGACCGCCTTAGCCGTCATGATTTTATTAACTACAATTTTTATAAGTGTGCATGATGTGCTTTCACATATCGCTATTTCACGCTACGATATAGTTAGTCCCTAATGTTTCACGTCTAAATAATACCGATGAATCATTCCTTTGTGGCACATAAAATAAGGACCAGTAATAGGCCTCACGTACGTATTTGGCATGCACATGCAATGTCGACATGCATGTATGTAGATAATATCATGGTGACAGAAATTTCCCTAAGATATGTCATTGACGTGCACTTTAACCCCAGAGACGCGCGATGCAAGAGTTCATATGCATGCCACCACGCAGGTCCACGCATCTCCGCCATTAACGTTGTTTGGGCTATTAATCGCTCAAAAACTATGTCCTCCGTTGTCAATGATATTCCCCGTCCCACTATTTGTTTCAGTGTCGTCGCATGGCTCCGAGCAGCTCGATCAGGTGCGGTGACCATAGTGTTCTCATCCTTGGTTTTGACCCGCGGCCATCGAGAGCAGACGATCTCCACCTCATCCACTGAGAAGAGGGCAACAACAAGGAAACAAGCATTCTAAAAAACAATTGAAAAAATGATCGGTTATAGTTAATACATAAAACAATTCCACAATGGACTTTGTTTATTGGAAAGACACACAAGCGTAATAGGTCCCGCACAAGTATATTATTCTCCGAACATAAAATATTAGTTACTTCGTAATAACAATATACACACATACAGTTATGAAGAAGACAAAATGGTAATATATAATTATAGGGCATATAGGTTGTTGGCAAATCTGCCATGGAAGAAGTCCCTCACAGTAAATCTCGGCTACTATTGTACAAGCGACATCCCCATGAGATAATCTTGCAGACCATCTAGACATCTTTATGCCATCAACATTGCTATTCCACCTTGTCGACCCACCCTCCCGAAACACCACCACCCTTGGCACTCCGCCGCTGTAGTCACCGGATGACAATGGACCATCTGTGGTGGCGGTGTCCCTACCCACCTATATGTTTATTCCATGCCTCTGTCCGAGTTGTTGTCTTCGGCTTAGTCTAGGATTGCCTCTTTCGTACATAAACATGTCAATGTATATTCATTGATCTTTAAAATGTCAACAAAAAAAAGAGCTCCATCCATGCACTTGATTACGATATAAAATAAAATCAACATGAAAATAATGTATTCACTCAATTCTATTGGAAAAAGTAGAAGAGTCGTGCTTTCAAGTGGCATGCTATAACATAACACACTAATGGCAATATATATACTGCTTATGGAAAGATTAATCGTTGGTGAACCCGCGTAAATTACAATAACATGCCTATATACATGGCATGATTTTGCCAAACTTAAAGAAAAATTAGATCATCGATCGTACAAGCTAGCATGGCTGTAAATTGACGAGTCGTGTGGTTTCTCTTGTTGATAGGGGAATATCGGACCTAATGAGTATCTTTAATGTGACATCATATCTTTAAATCACGGATTATCTTTGCAGTCAGTACGGTGGACGAATTAAGTAGGAGCGTGGGGACGGGGAGTGGTTGGGACAGCAAGACAAAGTGAACAACAGTACAAAATGACAAAATACATGTAGTCTATATAGGACGCATAATCGTAATGACAACAAGGCATGACAGATGGCCCAAACAAAAGCAAATGCAAGACATGTACCGAGCAAGTAATATATATATGGACCATGGCATTGTCCAGCGGTTCTTTATAATCCAATTGTTTCCCTACATACATGAAATAATAAGTATAAGTCCCTAAAATTCAGAGATAAATGTTTACAAAGTGTCACACACTCACACTTAGAATATCGACAAAAATATGTAATTTTTTGTAATTATAATGTTTCCTAATTAAATTGAATAAAAGATTCATTATTACATGTGATCTTTCATCTCCAAATATTCTAGTAAAACCACAAAACATCAAGAAAAATCATAGGAACATCTAGTAGTCATGTAAACATTGATACAATGTAAAATATTTTAATCAAAGATTATTGTCGCATGCAGTTTTTTTTATTTCCAAAGCTTACAATAAGAGCACCGAGGTCTAGGAGTCATGTATACATAATCTCCAATACAGACATTACCTCAATTTTGAAATGTTGAAACCAGTCAAAATTGAGCATACCTAATGAAAACTAGAGCAAACTACGGCTAGCAAAGTGTGTGGATGCATGCAAGCAATTCATTCACGTGCGGAAGCAAAAGATCTTGAACAGCTAGCACGTGCTTCGTATGCATGCATACTCGTAGGTGCGCATCCATCTTCGCATGCATGCAAGTGGGAAAAAAATCCTATACGACCATGGGTGGTACGACCCACTGCTGGACCACACTCAGCAACCTACACGTGGTAAAGTTCACCTTCCGGTTAATTAAATCATGCAGCAGAACGTGCTTTGAGATTGGTTTATGGGATGTGTAGGGTGATGCATGTGGTCCACAGAATGGGTCGTATATCCTATAGGATTTTTTTCCATGCAAGTGGTAATGTTCGAGCGTCTGCTTTCTGCCTAGCTAATCGGGTTGGTTTTTTCCCCTTTAGTATAAGGTAGCTACTCCCTCCATTCCTAATTCCTAAATATAAGATGTTTTACATACTACACATTTTACTAGATTCGAGTTTAAATTAGTGAACATATAAAGTGTGTCTAGATACATGAAGATACATATGGATCTAGAAAAATACTAAAATGTCTTATATTTAAGAACGGAGGGAGCTAGGTACTTATAGAGAGTTGGCTCAATATCTAGTGCCATTCCAACTAATCTGATATTAGGTCAAAGTGATCTGACGGCTTTACTACGCTTACAATTTACCGTTTCGAGCCTTCGCCCAAGGATACCGTGATGACCTACTTTGTGTGTGACGCCAATTAATAGTCATAAGCACCACCAAACTAAGAGTGGGGGTATTTGTCACCACCAAACATACATGGTGAGACCATATTATCATCAACAAGAATAGTTAAGATTGAAACAATGATCGGAAGCGAGTAGCACTCTTAGATACCTCGACTGTGTCTCAGTCAGTGGAGGAGCTGCACATTGATTGTGTGGTCAATTGACAACACAAAAATTTGGTGAGCAGCTATGGATACATAAAAATTGACCCCATTAATTCTAGTTCCTGACATCACTGCAGTTTTATTTGAGCTTTGACAACACTGGCTGCTAGGCCCAGCTCCGCCATTGGTCTCAGTCACCTTCTAATCATGGTTGTGTCTCCAACCATATGACAATTTTGCTTAGCTAATGCAGGTTTTCTGCACTCAGTTGACCATACAACGCTAGCATGCACTTGACATGATTCTATGCGCTAGCTCCCGTTGAGACTGCTTGAGGTGCTAGCATGTTGTCGTCTTCGTCTGCTGGCTGTTGCGCTCGACTTGGCCGCGTGTGTGTGTCCTGCTAGTCTGTTGGGCGTTCAAAGAGCACAAATATGGTACAACTCTCATATACGTAGTTAGCACCTAGCCCGGTGTGTATTTATGTTTCTATTAAAACTCAATCGGTAAACCTCAAACTCGTGATCGATCAATTGTGAGAGACACCACCACCTCCTCCCGCGGCTGGTGATGGAGGGCCCCCGCCGCAGCACGATTGGTCGAAAACGACGTCGAAGTCTCTCACCGCAATGAACGTTCTGTTGTCGCTACCTGGTTCCACATTGCCACCAACATCAAGATTGTTACTACTCGGTTCCACCTTCTATCGCCGCCACAACGTGGGCGGGAAGAAGCCGAGTTCTCTCCCCTCAACATAAGGTCCGATGACTAGCAATGCATCGTTCCAAGCCTACCTATATATAAATTGACCAACCTCCTGCTACTGACATTTGGGTACCCTTCGTATATATAAGGAATCTCGTACACTCCAAAAGGGACAGCATCGTGAAATTGCGACCGGAAACATGATGGGAGCGACCCGCAAGACCCACCTGGAGGTTCGCGAAGGCAACGAGATCGACCACGTCTTGTGCTTTCAATGTCGCCGAACCAAGAACAATGTCATGTTTGTCGGCGCCCTCTACGTTGAGGGTGAAAGAGCATTTGCCCCCATGTGTGGTTTTGGTAATTAATGACAATCCCTATGGACTAATGTTTGCATCGAGTTATATTTGTAGGACATGTCCATAGATAATGTTTGAGCCATATGTTGGCTTCAAGGTTGTAATTTGAAGAATGAAGTCGTGTTTGATCAACACATCTAGAAGACTATGAAGTGCAAGTTCAATATGATCTATCTCGGAAGATATCATTTGATTGAAGCTTGAAATGGATTATTGAAGATTGAGCTAAGAAGGCTCTCCCATATTGGTTTATGGGGGAGTATTTTGAGATGCATATTGGTTTATGGGGGAGTATTTTGAGATGTCTTCATGAAGCTCGTGCAACCAAGCATGATCAAGAAAGGTGTTCCATCTTGATGGTGTCAAGACCGTCATCATCTAGCTCAAGTGGATTGCACAAGGCAAAGGTTTGTTCTTGATAGGTTTTCTCTTCTACCGGTCTCGTGTGTTAGTTTGGAGACCGGGTTATAGGTTTGGTAGCCGTACTATCAAGAGGGGCTCTCGAGTGAGTAACTTAATCGTATCGTTCGGAGAGAGCTCAAACCTTTGCATACTTGGCATTATCTTTCTTGGTTCTTATTTGGCTTTTATCCATGTGAGGTTCTAGAGCTTGTGGTTATTTCCATGACAAGCTCTAGCTCATCAAAAACGGATTTCGTATGGAACTCTAATTGCATTTTTGGTGTTTGGAGTTTTTACCGATTCATCTTTATAGCTAAGTCAAACCTTTTATCATTTGGTTTCATCCTGTTTTGTTAGACTATGATGTTTCTATGGATGATGTTGTAGAGCTCATCGTGGTGATTCCAACGAGCCCAAGATCATCGAAAACGGAGTCCGGATGCAAAAGTTATCGCTGTTTTTGTGTTGCTCACTGTTCTTGGGCAGATTATCCGGCCCAGTTTTGGAAAAATCCGGACGCCGGATTATCCGGCCCAGTTTTGGAAATATCCGGCCGAAATATCCGGTCCCAGATCTGGACGACGCGCGTGAAGTCCTTAGCAGTTTTGGGGGGAGGGCGGATTATCCGGTCCAAACTTGGACCGGATTATCCGGCCCTGCTGTACTGCAACGGCTACAATCCCGGGAGGGGTATAAATACCCCTCCCCTTCTTCAAGCTTGGGCTAGCTCGTTTTTCCTTCTCTCTCCCTCCATTGTTGACCTTGGAAAGCTTGCCCATCTCTCAATTCCTCCCATGATTCTTGCTTATCTTTGAGGGAAAAGAGAGAGGAGATCTAGATCTACATCTCCACCAATCACTTTCTCCTCTTTGTGAGGGGAACCCATTGGATCTAGATCTTGGAGTTCTTTGTGGATTTCTTCCTTTGTTCTTCCTCTCATATCCCTCCATAGCATTTGTTGCTTTGGTAGGATTTGGGAGAGAAGGATTTGAGCACTTCGTGTGTCCTTGCCATTGCATCGGTTTGAGTTCTCCTCGAAGATTCGGTGGTGAAAAGTTCGTTGAGCTTTTTACTCTTGGGTTCTTGGAACCCTAGACGGCTTAGGCTTAGTGGTTACTTGGGGACCTCCAATTGAGTTGTGGAGATATTCCCAAGCTTGTGGTGCCTCCGTGGCAATTACTTGGGGACCTCCAATTAAGTTGTGGAGATCTTCCCAAGCTTTGTGGTGCCTCCGTGGCAATTACTTGGGGACCTCCAATTAAGTTGTGGAGATCTTCCCAAGCTTTGTGGTGCCTCAGTGGCGATTCTTGGGAGCCTCCAATTGAGTTGTGGAGTTTGCCCCAAGCTTGTACGGGTTCGGTGACCGCCCTCAAGTGTCCCATAGTGGTCGGGTCTTCCATCTTGGTGGGAGGGCTCGAGGAGATTACGGTGAGCCTCCGTGGCGTTTGGGGAGCCTTGTGCCTCCACACCGCTCCAACGGAGATTAGCACTCGCAAGGGTGTGAACTTTGGGATACATCGTTGTCTCCGCGTGCCTCGGTTATTTCTTTACCCGAGCTCCTTTACTTATGCAATTTACTTTGTGATAGCCTTCGTGCTTAAAGTTTATATATCTTGCTATCACATAATCTCTTATCTTGTCTAGCATAAGTTGTTGGTGCACATAGGTGAACCTAGTTTGTTTAGGTTTTGTTTGCTTGGCAAATTAAATGTTAGTTTTATTCCGCATTTGTCAAGCCACTCGTAAAAGTTTTAAATCGCCTATTCACCCCCCCTCTAGGCGACATCCTTGTACTTTCATTTGGTATCAGAGCAAGGTCTCTCATTTTAAGGCTTCACCGCCTTGAGAGCAAAGATGTCGGCTAGGGGATTAGTGCACAATGATACCTTTATATTTGATGGCACTAATTATGATATATGGAAAATTTGCATGCTTAATCATTTTCATGATATGGACCCAAATATAGAGAGAATTTTAGATATGGGTTTCTCTCCTCCTAAGGATTCCCAAAGTCTATCTTTAGAGGAGAAGAGAAACTCTTATCTTAATTCTCGAGCTTCTAATGTGCTTGTTGATTTTGTGAGCAATGCAGTTATTCTTGCAATCATGCCTTTCCGTAGCGCTCAGGAGTTTTGGACAAAGCTTCAAGACAAATATGATATGTCCAACAAGATTGAGGATGATTGTATTCCCTCCACTTCCGGTCGTGATGAACTCTCTTCCACTTCACCAAAGTGTAGCAAGACACAAGGTAACTATATGGTGAGTGGTGATGGAAATTACAATGTTGATAGTGAGCTTACTTGTGATGATCATTCATCTCTATCTCATTGCCATGATTCATCTTTGGACTTAAACACTTCTAGCACCATAAATGCTTTTCATGCTTGTGTTGATAGTCCTTGCATATCATGTGTATGCTCCTTGAACACATCTCATAATGATATGCTTACTTCGTCTTGTTGCCATGATATAAATACCTCTAGTTCCTCTAGTTGTTGTGTGTCTAACAATGTAGAGGAAACCGGAAATTCTATTGGCCAAGACAAGGTCTCTCTTGGAGCCTCAAGTATTTTTTCATCATCATCTAGTGCTTCCCACATTTGCCTTATGGCTAGGGCTTCAAAGGTATCTCCTACTTTGGAACCCAATATATCTAGTGATGATGATAATGAGGATAATGAAGAAGAGGATGATGATCTTGCTTCTTTAATTGAGAAGAGTGAAATGATTTTTCATGCTATTCATAACAATAAAATTGCTTGCTCTTACTTCTATAAGATTTTAGCTATTGCCACCGAGAGTAATAAAATTATTGAGGAGCATGAAAATACCATCTTTAAAATGCAAGATCATGCCCGTGATTACGCGGATGAGATCGCGGATCTAAAAGAAGCTCTTGAAGAAGCACAAACCACCAAAGAATCTCTTGAGGAGACCTTTACTCTAGAATTGTCTAAAGTAAAGAAATCCCATGAAGGAGCATTTGAGGTGGCAAATACTTTAGAAATAAAATATAATGAGCTTGAAGTTACTCACGCTATACTCCTTGAGAATTTTGAGCTTCTTAAAAATGACTCTAGGGTCGTTTCGAGTAAGCCCATTATTCCCACCGAGTCGCATGAGCAACTTAGAGCTTCAAACTCAAATGAGCTTACTAAATTGCCTTCTCCTATTTCCATTAATGATGATGCTTGTGCAACTAACTCTAATTCTTGTGAAGCATCTATTTTGAAGGAGAATGTTGAGCTAAGGGCTCAACTTGATTTGCTCACTAGCAATTATGGGAAATTGGAAGAAAGCCATGGAAAGCTCTCAAGCTCCCATGAGGATCTTCTAGCTTCCCATGATAGGCTAAAGTTAGCTCATGAGGCTATTATGTCAAAGGTAACATCTAGTGAGCCTCATGTGGACATTTGCACTTCTCAAAATGCTATATTACCAAGTGCTAGTCCTAGTAATTCATCCACTCATAATATTGCTACATCTTGTGATGAATTACTTTCCTTGCCTTGTTTCTCTAACAATGAAGCTTCTATTTCCTCTAGTACTTGTGTTATTACTAACCATGTAGAGGAAATCGAAGAGCTCAAAGCCCAAGTCACTTCATTGAAGAAAGACTTGGTAAAGAGTCATGAAGGGAAAACCAAACTCGACAAGATGTTGAGTGTGCAAAAATCCCCCAATGACAAGAGTGGACTTGGGTTTATCTCCAACAAAAACAAGAAGTCCACGGTTAACAAGAAGAAGAAGGGCCAAGGACAAGTCAAAGATCCGGCCAAGATTGTTTGCTTCAAGTGCAAAATTGAAGGGCACCATGTTAGATCATGCCCTTTGAAGAAGAAGGCATTAGTTGAGAAGCAACAAGGGAAGCGGCCTCAAGTTCAAGGGCACGCTCAACCTCGAGTTGAAGAAATGCCACTTCCCAAGAAGAATCAAGCTAATGCTCCCATTGCGGAGAAATCAAGTGAGAAGAAGGTGAAGAAAAGAACATGCTACATATGCCGTGAGAAGGGTCACCTTTCTTCTTCATGCACTATGGGTAAGTCATCCAACCCTATCATAATTGATGATGCTTATTCCCTTTGGAAGGATAAGGTTGGCAATGTGTTTGCCAATTTTGTTGGTACTCCATGTGGTGTCAAGAAAAGAACCATTTGGGTGGCCAAGCCTATTGTGACTAACCTCTTAGGACCCAACTTAGTTGGGGACCATCACACCAAAACTTGATCAATAGGTGTTTGTTGGAGGGCATTGGAGACTTGGCTATATCATGAAGAATTAAGGGATCTTCATCAATATATTGTCTCAAGTCAAGTCAATTGGATTATCTTGTTTATATCATATATCCAATGTTCCTCCTTGCGGTAACATGTACTCAACTTATCTACATTGAAAGTTACTCGCCCCTTTTGCATGTGTTGGTTGTGTTCCATTACATATGTTGGTATATGTTGTGCTACCTACTTGTTTTATTTTGATTAATCAAGTATGTACTTGTGGGTTTGCATACCATGTATGTGTGTTTGTGTTTGAGCCTTATTGCATCTTCTTTTATATTATTTGGCTCTTTTGAGAGACTAATGGACTATCCCATTTTGGGGGAGTGATATGCTTTGGCACTTCACAATCCTAAATATGTGTGCACATGAGGAATACCACTTAGTATTTTTTTTTAAATTACCTAGTCTCTATGTGGTATTTCATGCTCATGAGAAATTCAAATTCTATAATGTCCATTAATCATCTCATGTTTGATTTTATTTGCCTCTTGTGAAAATAAATGCGTTATCACACTATGGGGGAGTAATATGCCTTGTGCATACTACAAACCAATAAAATATGTATATTTGAGGTTGTGTCACATAGTGTTGATATTGCAAATTATCTTTCTTCTATGTGACATGTTTGCTCAAACAAGTTTCAATTTTCCAAATTGTTTTATTGCTCTTGTTTTGGATCTTGTTTGTGAGATACATTCTTGGTAGGGGTTTTCCTAAAATGTGGAATTATACATCATAGTTGGAAAACCATTTGCTTCAAGTTATCCTAATCATTGCTTTGCGTGATTGTTTAACTATTTGAGTCTATCAAGAATATCTTCTTTAGCATGGTGTTTAATTCTTATCCTTTTCATATGCTTCTTGTTGTGAAGATGACCATGGATTTATGTGTAAACTACCACCGGAAAATTAATAACTCCAAATACCTCTTGTCCTTGGACAATTGGTAATTTATCATGTGGTATATATATTGATCATCTTGACATTGGCTATTGATCTTAATTACTTTATCTCTTGCAAAGAAATGTATGTGTTTTATTTCCCATTGTCTTCCTTGACTCTTGTGAGTCTATTTGATTTTGTTGAACTTGTTTTGTGTTATTCTTAATGTAGGTAGAGATGATGATCCCATTCGTGTGCATTTTGTATTCAAATGCAAAATCATAAATAATGCACAAATCTTGGGGGAGCCCTCCTATATTTTCTATAACATACTCTTGCGTCTTATTTCAATTGGTATTGGTTATTGTTGGAAGACAAATCTTTTCTTTTTGGTACTTAGTGTGCCATCATAAAAGAGTGGAGAGTTTGGTTTGTTTGTTGGAACCTTACTCTCTTTGGGAGAATGGCTATCGCTTTTCTTGTTTTTGCTCTATATTCTTAAAATGAGATAAGTCATTGGGCATGTGTGTTTTAGTGGTCCTTTATGCTCATTGGCGTGTGCTTTGTTCACTTGGTGGAATTTGGAGTCAATTTTGTGTTGAGTTGATTCTTTGATATAATTTTGGACAACCTTTAGTTCTTCACACCTTTGTGTAACTTCTTGGTCTTCTTGGTGTTTTGTCCAAATTGTATCTCTTTTTGATCTTGAAAGTCTTGTGCATGCATATTTACTAAATGTATACTCTATGGCATGCTTTTCTTTCTTTTGTCCAATATATAGGGTAAACTCCAATAAATCCTAAATCGGCTAAGATGTGCATGAAATTCAAGTTCATATCTATATGCACATATTTATGTGGAGCTTGTCCTATATATTGTAGTGTCTAACTACTTCGGACCCAATGAGTTTGGGGACCATATTGTACTTGAATTTGTTTTAGGTACATGGGAGATATATTGGTGCTTGTCTCAATAATAAGCATGAAGCGGTGACTAGTTGTTAATTTGTGGCAAGCTAGGATTATTGAAGAACTCCTATCTACTACATCCTTCCAATGGTATCTCAGTAACAAGTATCTTATTCATGCATACTTTTCTAGCATCTAACCTTGTGTGGGTCATTTCATGGCATGAAAATCTTTATTTGCAAAGATCTCAATGAAACCTCTCTATTGAAAATGTGAGTAATTTGAGATGAGTGCATATTTTGGGGAATATATAAAATCATGCTCATGATTTACCTTTCCCAAATATGTCTATCTAGCAATTTTATTGCATATCAATTCCTCAAGTTCCTCACATGTGCAATATTGATGAAAGTGCAAATTTAGTTCTTTCTTTTGGTATACTTATTTGTGATACTTGTTACTTTTCTCAAAATATCCCAACTATCTTCTTTCCCTTGTTGATATTTGTGATGTCTTTGACATGTCTGTGGTTGAAGTTCTTCAATATGCAATAAGATAAATTGAGCCTTTGGCCATACTTTAAAAGTAAAAATCTCATTGGTATATTGCATGAACTTGTTTAGATATCTTGTTCTATTCTTTGTATCTATTTTATGTGTACATGTTTCTTTGTGATAATTATCTTTGTGATGTTGTCTACTTAGAAACTTATACACATGAGAGATGATATCTCCTTATTTGATATCTTTTTAAACCTTGTGTGTTGGGAGGGAATGCTAAGCAATATCATTCATTGAGGACTATGTGGATGCTCTATGTACATCTTTGTACTAGTCTTATAATATGCTTTATCATTCCTATCACACATTCCTTTGGTTGAGCCGTTTAATATGTTGGTTCCTTATTTGTTGCTCAACCATTTCCTTGATGCAAGTGTTAAGCTTGATTTCTTTTCTATGGTCTCTTGCTAATGGTTCCTTTTAAATGGTATTGAGGGAGTGAGGATTCCATGTTGTGCAAATTGTATTCAAATGCAAACATTCTATCTTGTGCATGTACCTTGGGGAGCTTCCTCATTTCATTTTAAAGCACCATTTTGTGGTTATCATAGTATTTGATGTCACTTGGTATCATTATGTTTTGAATAATATCGAGGGAGTGATGATTCCATGTTTGTGCACCTTATACTTTAATTCAAATAGAATATGTTGTGCACAAACCTTGGGGAGCTTCTTCATATTATTTAGAGCATTGTTTTGGTCTTCTCATAATATCTTTATTTGATTCGCAATTTGGATCTTTTGATTGCTATCTTCATTTGTTGGAAGTTTAATCATCATGTCATCCTTTTTTGTTTGCAATCTTTGATCCTCAATATAGTTTGATTTCCTCCAAATTTTTGTCCTTGAATTTTTGCATGTGTTTTCACCTTTTTTTGTGCCATGCACACCTTGAGGAGGAACTCTCACTATATTGGCCTTCTAAGCATTTCCGCCCATTTTGGCAATAGATGCCAATGGGGGAGAAGTTTCAAGGGTTTGAAGGGAATTAGGTTTCATGCTTTTGTTTTGTTCTTAAGCATTTGCCTTGCATACTTTGCATGGTTGAGTATATATAGTGGAAACTCCACCAACAACATTGGTTGGCAATATATGCAATGAAATTCAAGTTCATTCATACGTGCATAGATTGTGGGGGAGTTTGCTCTATATATGATGGTTCTACTAACACCACATACTTTTGTAGTATATGATGTTAGTGTAACCATCTTAGTCCGTTAAATTCATTATATAAACCCTCTCAAAGAGATTGTCATCAATTACCAAAATGGGGGAGATTGAAAGAGCATTTGCCCCCATGTGTGGTTTTGGTAATTAATGACAATCCCTATGGACTAATGTTTGCATCGAGTTATATTTGTAGGACATGTCCATAGATAATGTTTGAGCCATATGTTGGCTTCAAGGTTGTAATTTGAAGAATGAAGTCGTGTTTGATCAACACATCTAGAAGACTATGAAGTGCAAGTTCAATATGATCTATCTCGGAAGATATCATTTGATTGAAGCTTGAAATGGATTATTGAAGATTGAGCTAAGAAGGCTTTCCCATATTGGTTTATGGGGGAGTATTTTGAGATGTCTTCATGAAGCTCGTGCAACCAAGCATGATCAAGAAAGGTGTTCCATCTTGAGGGTGTCAAGACCGTCATCATCTAGCTCAAGTGGATTGCACAAGGCAAATGTTTGTTCTTGATAGGTTTTCTCTTCTACCGGTCTCGTGTGTTAGTTTGGAGACCGGGTTATAGGTTTGGTAGCCGTACTATCAAGAGGGGCTCTCGAGTGAGTAACTTAATCGTATCGTTCGGAGAGAGCTCAAACCTTTGCATACTTGGCATTATCTTTCTTGGTTCTTATTTGGCTTTTATCCATGTGAGGTTCTAGAGCTTGTGGTTATTTCCATGAAAAGCTCTAGCTCATCAAAAACGGATTTCGTATGGAACTCTAATTGCATTTTTGGTGTTTGGAGTTTTTACCGATTCATCTTTATAGCTAACTCAAACCTTTTATCATTTGGTTTCATCCTCTTTTGTTAGACTATGATGTTTCTATGGATGATGTTGTAGAGCTCATCGTGGTGATTCCAACGAGCCCAAGATCATCGAAAACGGAGTCCGGATGCAAAAGTTATCGCTGTTTTCGTGTTGCTCACTGTTCTTGGGCGGATTATCCGGCCCAGTTTTGGAAAAATCCGGACGCCGGATTATCCGGCCCAGTTTTGGAAATATCCAGCCGAAATATCCGGCCCCAGATCTGGACGACGCGCGCGAAGTCCTTAGCAGTTTTGGGGGGAGGGCGGATTATCCGGTCCAAACTTGGACCGGATTATCCGGCCCTGCTGTACTGCAACGGCTACAATCCCGAGAGGGGTATAAATACCCCTCCCCTTCTTCAAGCTTGGGCTAGCTCGTTTTTCCTTCTCTCTCCCTCCATTGTTGACCTTGGAAAGCTTGCCCATCTCTCAATTCCTCCCATGATTCTTGCTTATCTTTGAGGGAAAAGAGAGAGGAGATCTAGATCTACATCTCCACCAATCACTTTCTCCTCTTTGTGAGGGGAACCCATTGGATCTAGATCTTGGAGTTCTTTGTGGATTTCTTCCTTTGTTCTTCCTCTCATATCCCTCCATAGCATTTGTTGCTTTGGTAGGATTTGGGAGAGAAGGATTTGAGCACTTCGTGTGTCCTTGCCATTGCATCGGTTGCATCGGTTTGAGTTCTCCTCGGAGATTCGATGGTGAAAAGTTCGTTGAGCTTTTTACTCTTGGGTTCTTGGAACCCTAGACGGCTTAGGCTTAGTGGTTACTTGGGGACCTCCAATTGAGTTGTGGAGATATTCCCAAGCTTGTGGTGCCTCCGTGGCAATTACTTGGGGACCTCCAATTAAGTTGTGGAGATCTTCCCAAGCTTTGTGGTGTCTCCGTGGCAATTACTTGGGGACCTCCAATTAAGTTGTGGAGATCTTCCCAAGCTTTGTGGTGCCTCAGTGGCGATTCTTGGGAGCCTCCAATTGAGTTGTGGAGTTTGCCCCAAGCTTGTACGGGTTCGGTGACCGCCCTCAAGTGTCCCATAGTGGTCGGGTCTTCCATCTTGGTGGGAGGGCTCGAGAAGATTACGGTGAGCCTCCGTGGCGTTTGGGGAGCCTTGTGCCTCCACACCGCTCCAACGGAGATTAGCACTCGCAAGGGTGTGAACTTCGGGATACATCGTTGTCTCCGCGTGCCTCGGTTATTTCTTTACCCGAGCTCCTTTACTTATGCAATTTACTTTGTGATAGCCTTCGTGCTTGAAGTTTATATATCTTGCTATCACATAATCTCTTATCTTGTCTAGCATAAGTTGTTGGTGCACATAGGTGAACCTAGTTTGTTTAGTTTTTGTTTGCTTGGCAAATTAAACGTTAGTTTTATTCCGCATTTGTCAAGCCACTCGTAAAAGTTTTAAATCGCCTATTCACCCCCCCTCTAGGCGACATCCTTGTACTTTCAGAGGGCCTCTCCCATCACATGACCATAACCGTGACGGTCCTCTACGAGTTCGGCGTGGCTTGTGTATGTCGACACTGACGCTCTGGTGGTCAAGACCACCATCTGCAGCATGTCCGAGGAACGCGTGGAGGGAGTCATGAAAGAAGTCAATGATTGCAATGAAAACTTAGGGTGTGTTTGGTGGGTCGGCTCCCCTCAGATTTTCTCTCCTCATACGACATTTAGGTGTTTGTTAGGTCGGTTTTGGTCCCAGAGTCCTACCCAACAGATACAAAAAATGCCCCAGCGCCCTGCCGAGGAGCGAAGCCCAAATCGAGCTTCGCTCCTCATCCCCGCAAAACACTGTAGCAGCATGCTACTCCCCCCAGACCCTCACCCCCACCTCTTCTCTCCCTCATTTCCCCTTTCTTCTCTCTCTCTCTCTCTCGTGAGCCATGGCCCAACTCCACCGTCCCCAACTCGCGACGGCCGCCACCTCTGGCTCCTCCTCGCGCCACCCCTTGCGCCTACTCGCACCGCCGCCCCCGGAGCCTCCTCCCACCGCCGCTCAGCGCCGCCCCTGAAACCCCGTCGCGCCTCCTCGCGCCGCCTTGGAGAGGCCCGCTCGCGCCCAACGCACCGCCGACGGGCGCCACCCCTGGACGAGGAACCGCACCGCCGACGGGCGCCACCAACCGCGCCTCCCCTGGACGAGGAACCGCGCCACCATGGTTGGAGTTGCATCCTTGATGCGGTTGCTAGATGCGCAGCCATGGTGGAGCACTTGATTGCTTTTTTCTTTTTTTGTTTAGGGGCTTTTGTGTAAAAACCGCATCTCAGCTGATACAACCTACCAAACAACATCTCAACTGGGCATCTCTCAACAAATACAACCCACCAAACAAGTCACAAATTCTCTGCTCAGCATAGCTGAAGGCAACGTAGCTGAGGTGAGAAACACTCGTTCAGCTCACCCGACCTACCAAACACGCCCTTAGGGTGTGTTTGGTAGCATGTGTGACCTATCTCAGCCCATACAAGCTGAGTATAGCCATGCCCACCTAGTACATGTGCGTTTTATTTGTTGTGTTTGGTAGATTGTATGGGCTGAACCGGACTCAGTTGAGATCATGTTTGGTGCCATGTATGAAGTGAGCCAGGCTATATAAAAATAAAAAGCAATCAGGTCCCTGCCTAAAAATAAAAAGCAATCAGGTCCACTTTGGGCTCGGCTCCAGTACCGACGCCCGGCGAGCGCCCACCGCCGCATCCGTGTGCCGCCGCCGATGAGCCGCCGCATCCGTGCGCCGCCGCCGACGAGCCGCTCGGGCTCCAGTACCGACGCCCGGCGAGCTCCAGCTCGAGGTCGGGGACGCGCGCAGCAGGGTCGTGCTCCGCGTCCGGGCCGAGCTCCGCGAGCTCCAGGTCGAGGTCGGGGACGCGCGCAGTAGCGCCGAGCTCCGCGTCCGGGCCGAGATCCGCGTCGGGGTCACCGTTGTGCTCCGCGTCTGGGCCGAGCTCCACGAGATCCAGGTCGAGGTCAGGGACGCGCGCAACAGCGCCGAGCTCCGCGTCTGGGCCAAGATCCGGCGCAGGTGGCGCGCCGACCGGCGGCGGCGGGAGCACCTCCGGTCGGGTGCGAGGAAGAAAGAGAGGATGTGTGTGGGGCGGGGGGGGGGGATGAAACACGTTTTCGGCCCGGGGTGGGAGGCGAACAACGTGGATGGGGTCCACGCATGGATTTTTCTGTATGAGGCTAGCCGGGCTGAGGAGAAAAGCTTCGATCTGAGCTTCTCTCCTGAGCAGGCTAAGAGGCGTTTTGGGGCAAGGTGGGCAGGGCCGAAGAGACATGACCCAGTCTCGAAACAACGAAAAACTGGGTGGATGGAGATTCTCTAAGGAGAGCCGGGCTACCAAACACGCACTTAATCCTATTCACCGGCATGGACGTCGGGGTCCTTGGATTAAGGTCATCACGGTCACGATTTATTGCCGTCTAGTGACGGTAGAATGAAGGTTGTTTTTTCCATGGCAACTCCGGATGAATGTGCTTGGTTTTCAATCATGTAATTTATATTTCCATATTTCTTATACAACGGAAAAGGAGAATAGAGAAATGTTTTTAATGCAGCCGCTGATGGCTCGTTCACCCAAACATCACGCGCCGAAAAAGACTCCATACTGGGCTGGCCCGTTGGGCTTGAGTCAGTCTAACCCTAAAACCAACTCAACGCCGCCGCCCCCCCTTCACATTCTCGCACGATCCCCTTTCCCCGCTCCCTCACCGGCTACATCTCCCACGTAACTCCTCCGGCGGCGGCGCGAGGAGCTGCGGCGTCTGGTGCACCTGTACTTCGACGACGAAGGAGAGCTCCACCCGCTCTCTACTGCGGCGCCCACCGTCGGCTCCGTCCCCGGCAACCACGCCGTCCCGCGACTCGGCCGCCGACGAAAAACACGAGCGCCATGCGTGGCATTTTCGCCGGAATCTCCATCACCGCCGAGGTCCACGGGATATGAGGTCGGCTCCCCGCCCTTCCCGGTTCCGTAGGCATCCTAGGGGTATGCGATGTGCACCCAATTCAGTCTTCAAAACTAATACTTTCCTTTTCCTGTTGACCCTAGCCCCACGCGATCACACTCGCCGAGAAGCATCGTCGTCTATGTCCATCCGATGAGTTCTGCTGTAACGGTGGCGCATTGCTCATGTTGCCGGAGATGACGCCGCCGTTGCTTGGCCATGGACAAGACCAGGACTTCCTCGGTGTCCCAGGATCGATGGACATGCTCGCCGGCCTCACCATCAAGTACGGTGTCGAGGTAGCCTCACTCTCTCCAACCCTGGTGGTACGCTATGGTTGTTGCAGATGCTCATCTGCTCTGTGTATTCTGTGTGTTCTTGGGAAACCCTGGTGGTACCTTGATTTCATACCTTAGTATTTCTGAAATCAATGAAGTTTTGAATTTTCTTTGCCACCATACCCAGTAGGTGATATATATTAGCTATCTGGTGCTGATCTCTTCCTCCAACCAGTTAGACGATTGTAACTAAGTTTAGACTATATCCATAGCCTCAATAAGCTTTCTTAGTATTGAAAGGTAAAAATGATGAGCGCTGTTTCAAAGTATGTAGGATGTGTTGCCATGCTTTCTAAAACAAACACAGGTGCTTAATTATATTGAAGCTAAACAGCTGCGGTATTTGCCATCAAGTGTTTGCACACAAATTATTCTTTCTTTTAATTCGACAAACCATTGTTGTCGTTTTGTTTAATTTGAATCGCCCCTACCTTCTAATAATACGGGTCCTACTGTGTACATGAATCCCATATCTAGAGTACTATTTTGTCCCCTAGATCTAGAGTACATGAATCCCATATCTAGAGTACTATTTTGTCCCCTAGGTCTAGTTTGTAATATTGATGTAACTGCAAATGAGACAATTATGCCTTTATGTGAAAAGCGAAGAACTTTAAGCTCTCAATTATCAAATATTGGACACTTTTCATGATCAGAGCCAGCTATGTTTGTATATGTAAACTTGCGAACCTTAGGTTCTCAAAGCTGGTTCTACATCTGCCCTGCACCTAATGTGAATCCTTTTCTTTTTTTCTATTTTTTATCCCTCTTGCATTGCTGGGTCAATGGATATCATTGGGTGTTGAAGTTGGTTGGCTGGACCAGGTGGCTTTCATAATTTCTCCCACATATACACATAATCATGCATGCGCTCCTCGTCTTGACTGAATACCTTGTGTGTATATGTGCCTCGAACTGCCATTTACGACCTTCCAGCTGAGTACGCATTAGATAAGTTCAGTTTGATTTCTGAGTACTCATTGCGTCGTCGACTAGTCTCACGACTTGAAAACTTTGGTTGCAGCCAGGCACAGGACAAGTAGTTTTTGTTGAAGTTTTTATTTTCGTAGTGTTGCCAAGATCTTTCATTCTGTTTTATAAACACTTGTGGTCCTAATTATTGACAAGTTGTTAGTGAGATGGAAGTCGGGTGAATTCATTTGTCGCGTTCGTGTGAAATGATCTTGTTGCATTTTCTTGTAGGTATCATCCATCAGTGCATGGTGCAGCAAGAAAGTCGAGCCAACAGTTGCGTTGGAGGCAGTAGAACGCCATTACCTTTGTTTGATTGGATGGCGTCATACTCACTGTGGTGAAGAAGCCATGCATGTGAGGCCCTGATGGATGGATGGCATGTGTTCTTGCTTAATTACCTTCAAGAACCAGGTACTTCTTTAATATCCTTATGTTTGTGGAATGAAGAACAAGGAACACAATGCTATTGATGGATATGTGTCTCCACCTCCGATTTTATGATACAGATTTGTTTCTATCCTGGTTCTTAGGCTTAGTGATGGGAGATGGTAACTATATAAGACCACAACGGCTTAGTTCCAACAATGTAATATGGTCTTAACTTTTGACCTACCAGGCCTAGGATTTAGTCCTGGCTCCAGATAATTTTCCACTTCTGCCATTAGATTGATGGCTGTTAAAAACATGTGGGAGCTATTTATTTGATTGGTTCTGGAGATGCATTAAGATGGTCAGTTATTTGATGATTCAGAAAGTACAGATGATGCCAACATATATGGAAAACGAGAAAGAAATTATATGCATCTTTGCTGATGATCATGTATGTATACTAAATCGTGACTCTGGGTCATGCACCCGTATCTATGCGGACTTGTGCCTTGTTCAGTCCGAGATGAAAGACTTTGTACTGCACATTACATGGCGCGGTAGTTTCAAGTTTTCTGATTTTTCCCTCGCATCTGTTGCTACTTGTCGGCTAAACTCCCCCGTGTTAGCAATTCTGGAAATAATACCAGCCTTGCGTTGTCTCCTACTAGTAAGTACATTCCCTTTGCACTTTCTTTTTGGAACTGTTGCCAACTGGATAGTTTAGAGGAGATAAATAACAAGATACATCCTCCATGTATATCCTGCATGTGAAATGATATTGCGTTTTCTTGTAGGTATCATTGGTTAGGAGTAGGTGACATTGTTTTGCATATCTGGTCAGATTTCCTTACCTGGTTTAGGCTTAAAAATAAGATGATAGAACAGAAATATTGCTATTCCTGTGCTATGGATAAAATGATATCTTTAGGCATTTTTTGGTTTGCTTATCCTTGATTTTTGTGGGCCTTGCAGCTCAATTTAGATTATTGTTATATTTTCCAGATTATTTGCTTGCTATACAACTTCAATTTACTTTATTTTTGAATGGCATGGTTATTTAAACCCTCCTGATGACAATCATCATGTTCTGTATAAGTTCCCATGTTTTGTCATTTAATAAGCTCTTCTCCACTATTTATTTTTAATGTGATACATAATGGCTTTTAACCATTGCTATTTCTCTTGTCTGGTTTTGTTGCTGATGATGTCCCAAGATTGAGTTTTTGAGGTCACCGTGTTCTGTTGTGTTGTGTTGTGCAGGGAAGGAGTACAGCAAGGGTGACTAAGGGTACATCACCAGGGACAGCGCCACCATCACTGTTGAAGGGATCATGGTTCTGTTCGAAGGCCATGCGTTGCTGCTCACAGTGTATGTCTTGTATTTTTCTATTGCCATCCATGCTTGGTTCAAGTGTTTTGCTGGTTTATGAATGAATGTAGAGTGAGTGGCAACCAAATCTTGTCTTGGAAATAATTAATAACTGTGTCAACTTGGTGGTGGTTGCTCTGTCCGTTGCTTTTTGATCAGTTGGCTGCATCCAATAGGAGTGGCCCTGTGTCTGCTATTATAAGTGTCGAAATGCATATTAACCTGACTCACCTCATGCTTGTAGCAATCTTCATTTGGGAATTAGCGATTCAATTTCTTCCTTTAATGAGCTTTTGTAGTTCTTTACCTGTACTGTTATTAACAAAACAAGTCAAGCCATGTAATGGAATCAGCAGTCAGTCCTTTATTCGATCCTAAAAGCATGCATGTATGAATGGAAATCTGTTTCACTCGATAAAGCCTCGAAAAAATATTGATCTTGTATCTGTACCGAGAAAGATTATAAGAACCTGATTAATTTGAACATCTGGGTGTCATCAATTTGCTCCAGGGGATGGTGGCCGTGCCGTCATTCGCTGGCGCTCTCGAGCGAGCAGCTGCAGCAGTCACCGGTTCTTCCACTGCTACCTTGCTCTCCCTGCTGCGGTGCTCCAAGCCTCGCTGCTGCCTGTCCGACTGCTGCTAACCGCACCGCACCCGTCCTTGCCAACCACACCGTGGTGACTTCGAAGGCCGTGGGACCACATCCACGTAGCTCCCGGTGCCTTCTTCTCATGTAGTCTAGACTTTGAAGGTGAGTCCATACCTAGTCTAGACTTGGACAGTTCGCTGATTTGCTATTCTGTATGTAGCGTTACCTTAGGATGCAGCATGTCGCGGTAAATTGTTGGATGCATGTTTGCTTTCAGTACCAAAGTCATGGTTTTCTACTTGTAGGGCCGGGAAGCTAGAGCTGTTTCTGGCATGCACGAGCGCAATTGCTCGGTTTGCCTTTATGGACCAATTGTTATGATCCCTTATACTCACTTGCTATGTCAGAATTGTAAGCAAACTTTTTTGTTAGAAAGTGTGGAGACTGTTGCTAAATCCCTCTTCTGTTATGTTCGTATAGTATCTAGTGCTAGACTTCTAGTTGTCTGCATTTCCCCCTCGTTCTAGAGGTACTGGCTCATGTCTTTGTTTAATTTAATTGCTCATTTATCAATGTTAATTGCCACGTGGAGTTCCCAACTGAAATATTATACTTATTGGCAAGCTCATTTATCTTCTGTGGCAGTTTTGTCATCTCAATACATTTGCATGTTAAATTGTTAATCCTTGTGGCTTGCTCACCAATATGCTTTAAGTAGTGAGTTTTGGGTGCTAGATATATAGATGAAGTTCCTGGATCCATTTGGCTGGGTAAAGGCCTTCCCTGTGTAGTTGTGTTACATCTTGATAAGGTCTCTTGAGTTTTAAAGTTTCTGGAACTCCAAGTATGTGCTGAAAAATGAACTGAGCAGGCGCTTTTGTTTGATTGTTTCGTCCGTAAAGCAAGGCTTGCGATGATTCATACCTTCAGATATCGTGTAGGTCCTTATAATAATAATGTAGTTCCCTCCAGTGGGCTGTAGTATTTGTTGTTATCAACATGCTCCTTGACTGAACACTAATTAGTTCATGGTTGATCCGGGGCCTCCTCAGGAAGCATTGAGGCCTTCTCTCTCTGTTGATGGCCCCTCTATTGTGCTTTACCTAGAGGCGTGATGTCCATGTGTTCATCCCTTTATCTCTTCCTTCGTGCGTAGGGTTGGCCTGATACATGGTGTGAGTTGTTGGATCACCTCGTACCATCTTCATTTTGGTCGCCTGGCCCGCTTTGGTTTCCTCTCGGCCGGTTTGTGTGTTTTCACTCAGTTACTGCTAGATGGGGATGCTGTTTGGTGGGGTATATTTATATTGGGTCTACCTGTCAGTGCGTCGAGCTCCTTTCCCGGTTGTAGCTGTTGCGTTGGTCTTTAGTGTTCCTTGAGTGGTTTGGTCTTCTGTGTTGGGGTGGCTCTCTCTCTCGTGGTCTCCGGCTTGGGGTTTGTGGGATCTCACCGACGAATTCCCTTCCGCTCTGGTTCCCCTTTGTGTGGCGGTGCTTTGCCGGTGCATTGTGTCTTTAATGCCTCCTCTCCCTGAGCGGCGCACCGTCGGCTGTGTGATCTTTCTTCAAGATCTGGGGATAGGGCGGTTGATTATGCTGGCAGTTCTGCCACTGGCGAGTATGGACATTCCTATTTTCCGTCCCGGGGTTTGCGTGCTCTGATGGTGGGTGCTGGCCTACAGCATTGTTGACCCGCGGGGAGTTTGTCGCGCTCGCCTGTGGTGTTTGCTCTTTGCGGCACCTTGTGTTTATTTGGTCTATTCCCCCCAGCTGCGTCGTCTTTCTATGTGCAGGCGGATTGGTCCTCAACTGGGTTTTCTGTTTGGTTTCTCCTCTTTTCTTGTTCTGCTGCTTATGTTTTTTTTGGCAGGTGTGTCGCCACTAGCTCGCTGGAGGATTGGATGTCGTGTTGCGACTGCTTCTAGACACACAACGAGTGTTTGATCCGGTAAATGAGCTAGGGCCGCCGTCCCTATATCTTGTCTGTTTGTTGTTTATCTGAACTCATGTCTTTTGTTTCTCCACAGGACTGTTGGCTGTAGCTCACTATTGCTGGATTTTTTTAGCACGTGTTCCGTCCATTCCAGATGAAAGGTGAGGTTTGGGTCGTTTGTTGCTGTTATGGTTGCATTCCCCATATTTGGTTTGTTGGGTTCAGCCGAGTATATGCTGCTTGCGTACAGGGGCGGCGCCAGGTGTATTCCTGGGTATGCAAGTGAATACCCATGATTTTTGCAAAACAATGTTCATTATAGCAAAACAGTGAAAATTTTGGTAAAAACAGTGATGATTTTAACAAAATGAATACCTATGAATACCCTCTAATGAATTCCTAGAGCCGCCACTGCTTGCGTACTGTGGTCCACTTAGATATGTGTCAGCTTAGCGTGCATGCCATATGTAGATTTAACCGTTGGTTGTGCGATTTCGCCCTGTGCGTGATGGATGCTGTAGGAGGAAGTTCGCGGACTTTGCTTTGTTCATGATAATGTTCGGATTTTTATTCATTTCCATGTCAATCCTTGCGGTCTGCGCACCAGTCAGTTGCGTGCTCTACGACACAGGCGTAGATATAGAGATGTAAAGTCCTTGGAACCATTTTTTTTCTCGAGACACAGGCGTGCTCTGGACCTGATTTGGTACTCCCTGTTTACTTTGTAAGGGTCTTATGAGTAGTCAATTTACTGATTTTATGTGTGATGGCATTATTTCTTAATGACTCTTTGATTTTTGAAACCCGTTGTTTTCTGTTATGTGTGAAGACATGCTGAAAGATTGTCTTGCGTGGGTTGTCACGCGTTGGCTTCTTTTTTCAGCGGGTGCCTTGATCCTAGCATGTTGGGAGCTGTGCATCATGCTAGGAATGGATAATCGTATAGAAAAGGCTAAAAGCAGTAGAGAATTTGCATTCTTTTTTTAATGTACAGCTTATGGATATGGTGTTATTATGATCATCTATTTAAATGATGCCACTATTTACTGGTGAAAAAAATGTCAATCCAAAACTTACACACAACTACTTCTGATATGTACGATTAGGAGAGAAAAAATTTGAGGACTCCAACTCTGTAGCATATACTACATTACTAAATCTGGACCTGGCACCCATTCTGGCTATCTTTTCTAAAAAAAGTATTTTGATAACTCATGAGGAGTCACATGCTTATTTGAATCTGGTTATTAGTTGTAGCTTAGCATGCTTAAGTTCTCTTTGGTGAAAACGAGCACAGGTGCTTCTTCTGAGGGGTTTCTCATGTTTTTCGTGTGGAACTTCAAATCTTATGTCATGTTTAGGCCTGAGGCGTCGCTCTTTTGTTACCATTTCTGGTTATTATAATGTATGATTCATATGGATATTACTCAGCAACTAAAATTCACTGTTTTTTGAATATACTATTGAATGATCAACAATCTCTCAGATTACTTAGGATATCTTTATGCATGAGTCTTAATGTGATTTTTTCTCCAATATTGCAGTGTTTGACCATAACACTTGATGGGACGTTGAGCATAATATTGCTGTGCCGGCCACGGGCTCCTGCACGTTGCACACGATTGTAGACCCGGCTGGCCCTCGACCTCAACCGGCCCTACAGTGCGATGGCGGGGAGTTTTCTGCGCTTCAACCATAGCAGTGGTGGCCTTCTTCTAGGCTACCTGGTTTTGGTAAGTTCTCGGGTTCGTCCTCTATAATCGAGCCATGGCTTATTGGCTTTACTGTGCTCCGGCCATCGAGCTGATGAAATGTGTTCATATGGCTATCCGATTCTAAGTTACGGTGCTAAGAAATAGATATTTAGGCCTGGTTATTAGAGGTTCATATGGCTATCTGATTCTAAGTTACGGTGCTAAGCTGGTGAGTGTTGCTGTTGGAGCCCACAAAACAAGTTTTTATTGAAGTTTTTTATGTTTAAAGTGTGAATATGTTGCTTGTGAAAGGTTTGTAAAGTCTTAGCTGACTTTGTTGGCTTTGTGCGAAGCCACACGCGGCTCCGCCTGGTCCCTCACCAACTATCCACGTAGCACGGTACGCGCGAGTTCTGGATTTATATTTTTCACCAGTAAATAGTGGCATCATTTAAAGAGATGATCATAATAACACCATATTGATAAACTACATGACTATATCTGGACCTGGCACCCATTCTGGCTACTCCCTCCGATCCGGAAAGAGTGACGCAAAAAGACAACTAGCTAAGAGCAAAATTAGTATACGACTCCCGACACTTAATTAGGATCAGAGGGAGTATCTTTTCTAAAAAAATGTATTTTGATAACTCATGAGGAGTCACATGCTTATTTGAATCTGGTTAGTAGTTGTAGCTTCGCAAGCTTATGTTTTCTCTGGTGAAAACGAGCACAGGTGCTTCTTCTGAGGGGTTTCTCATATTTTGTGTGGAACTTCAAATCTTATGTCGTGTTTAGGCCTGAGGCGTCGCTCTTTTGTGACCTTTTCTGGTTATTATAATGTATGATTCATATGGATACGTACTCAGCAACTAAAATTCACTGGATGTTTTTTGAATATACTATTGAATGATCAACAATCTCTCAGATTACTTAGGATATCTTTATGCATGAGTCTTAATATGTGATTTTTTCTCCAATATTGCAGTGTTTGATCATAACACTTGATGGGACGTTGAGCATAATGCTAATGTTCTGGCCACAGGCTCCTGCACTTCGCACACGATTGTAGGCCCGGTTGGCCCTCAACCTCCGCCGGCCCTACAGTGCGATGGTGGGGAGTTTTCTGCGCTTCAACCGTAGCAGCGGTGGCCTTCTTGCAGGCCACCTGGTTTTGGACTTTTGGTAAGTTCTTGGGTTCCTCTATAATCGAGCCGTGGCTTTACTGTGCTCCGGCCATCGAGCTGGTGAACTATATTTTGAACTATGATTTCATGTGTTCATATGGCTATCTGATTCTAAGTTACGGTGCTAAGAAATAGATATTTAGGCCTGGTTATTAGAGGTTCTAATGCTAGTACTTCTCAATAATTGTACTTCCCTAGAATTAGTTTGGAATCATATATCCTTCTGTGATACAATGCTTGGAATTAGTATGGAATCATCTATCTTTATGTTGATAATATTGGATTACAAGTATGGATGGTATGCAATTGCTGTTATCATTGACATGGATTGCCGTTATCCTTATTTCGATTTTCAATATAAAAGCGATTGTGCTATGATTTGAGGTAGGATCTCAAATATTTTTTATTTGGTCTTTCTTTCTCGTTTGTCAATGAATGAACAATTAGGCAAAGCTGCTCGACGTGTAATAATCTTTCTTTTTATTACAGTTTATTTGAGGTAGGATCTCAATGTCGATGTCACACTCCTCTGAGTATTGAGTGCTACTGTTGCAGCCAAAATATGTTGCTTGTGAAATGTTTGTAAAACTGAGCCTGAACCTCAATTTCGAGGTGAGTGCTGCTGTTGGAGCCCACAAAACAAGTTTTTTTATTGAAGTTTTTTATGTTCAGAGTGTTGCCAAGTTCTTCCATTCTGTTTTACAAACACTTTCGGTCCTAATTATTGATGAGTTGTTAGTGGGATGGAATGGAAGTCTAGTGAATTCGTTTGTTGTGTTCATGTGAAATGATCTTGTTTGAAGGACATGCCTGGCACAGTGGTGAAGTACTCCCCACTTGTGCCAAGAGGTCCTGGGTTCGACACAGCCTCTGTGCATTGCACTGTGCAGGGGTAAGGCTTGCCCCGTATAATCCTTCCCCAAACCCCACCTTGTGTGGGAGCTTCTAGCACTGGGTCTGTCCTTTTTATGTGAAATGATCTTGTTGCGTTTTCTTGTATGTAGCGCAATGATTTTAAATTGAATTAACGATTGTCGCTACATGTAGTTTGGAATCATCTATTCTTATGTTCATATAATTGGGTTAGACGTATGGATGGTATGCAACTGTCGTTGTCACATGGATTCATCGTATCTTTTATTTCAATTTTCATTCTAAAAGCCAATGTGGTAGGATTTGGGGTAGGATCTCAAATCTTTTTATTTGGTCTTTCTTCTGGTTTGTCAATCAATGAACAATTACGCACTCAGTTAATTACATTGATACAGGTCTAAGTAATTTCATACTACTGCCCTTCTCTATTTTTGCGAGGGAAGTTTATGAACAATAGACGTTTGTAGTTGTCCTGTCCCCACGCGTGGCTCCGCCTGGTCCCTCACCAACTATCCACGTAGCACGGCTCGCCTCTGACTGCATCGGTCAGGCGTGACCTGGCCGTTCCTGCTCCTGCGGTGCTGCTGCTGCTGTGCTGGCCGCGGTCTTTTTCGTCTCGCGCATGGTTGTAGGCCCGACCAGTCCTCGGCTCGACTACTTCGTCCTGCACCTCCGCCCTAGCTGTCATTGTGATGTTATAATAACCAAAAACTGGTGATGCTTCTCCGTGCACTATGTTACGCCCCTGTGTATGGGCGAGGAGGCTGCAATCTCGTGCTAAATTGCTTGTCCGTGGTTGCTTGTTGCGATAAAAAGGAAAGCCTTTTTTTTTGTTTGTTCTTTATTTTCTAGGACCTTGTACCGGAAGTAGCAATTAAAGCTGCAGTCTTGCATGCTATGGTTGCTGCATTTTGGTTCATGATCGTTGAGACTGCTTTTGGGGACAACAAGATGCAATTGTTTTCCCTGTTTTTTAATCGAACAAGGCTTTGCTAGATTATTATTATAATTATTGCAGCTTTTCCATAATTTTTCTAACCAGCAACTATGCAGGAAAACAGTCTGGTGGATGTATTGGGAGACTATGGAGTTGGTGGGGTGAGGGCAGCGAGAGGGAGTAGTGCTAATAGAATCTGGCATCACTGGCAGCAGTAGAGAAGACTCCTTGTGTGGAAAAAAGAGAAGGCACAATTTAAAAGAAGCCTACATTATTGGAACATACTAGGTAAATCCATAATGCATGCCCTGAATTTTTCATGTCATGTCAATCAAACATAGTAGCTAAATATGTTGGTTCTTCTACCCATGCAGGTCAGGCTTGTCTGACTTTGTGCGAAGCCACACCTGGTCCCTCACCGACTATCCATGTAGCACGGCTTGCCTCCGGCTGCTTCGGTGAGGCGTGACCTCGCCGTTCCGTTCCTGCTCCTGTGGTGCTGGCCGTGGCCTTTTGCGCCTCGCGCGCATCCTTGGCTTTGACTACTTCCTCCTACACCTCCGCCCTAGCTTTCATGTGATTGCGGCGAGTTCATTGGCCCACAATTGTGGCGGCTGTGGCCTTCCTCTACGCGTCCGTTTTTTCGGTGAGTCCTCGGGTTCCTCTTCTTACTCCTCTACGCGCTCTGTGATACCACATCCATCGAGCCGATGAACTATATTTCAAATTATGGTGCTGGTGGTCATCTGGCCATCTAGCTTCAGTTCTTTTGTGTGACTGGCATCTAGGCCTGGTTACTAGAGGTTCTTAAAGGGTCAGCTGGAATAAGATCATGTATTGATCTTTGTAGATATATTTTCTTGTAGCGTGTCTGTTTGTTCATGGTATTGATGTTGTTTCAAAAGAAGAGGAAGATCATGTCCTACCCGTTTCAGCATAGGTACCATGTACTATCATGTATCATTTTGACAACCCATTGGTAGGCATGTACCATCATGGTAGTGAAGATGATCCGTAGTCTGATTCAATGTTCACCTTTGGCATTTTTGCTTTCCAGCTCCCCTTAATGTTTGTCTTGTGTTCGAGTAAATGTTGTTGGGCAGGAATATGAGACAGTCTATGTAGATTCGTCTAGTTCCTCTTCATACCGTGGCAGTGTCGACGACTGTTTTTTCTTAAATGGAGGAAAAAGTCAGGTTAAGCAACATTATTGTTTAGCTAAGTTTGATTTAGCAACCAGAATAAAAATAATATGTTTTGTACGCAACGTGCGATGACTATTGTTGTTTCCGAGAGATGAGGAGTGCAGAGATGGAAGTCGAGTGAATTTTCATTTTTATGCGTTCATGTGACATGATGTTGTTTTCGTTTTCTTGTAGGTATGATCATACATGAGTGCGTAGCAAGAAAGCCGTGCCAGCAGGGTTGTCGGTGGAGAAGGAAAGAGAGCAGGATTTGGTACTGCCCTGTTTACATAGTAACGGTCTTATGAGTAGTCAAATTACTGATTTTATGTGTGATGGCATTATTTCTTAATGACTTTGATTTTCGAAACCAGTTGTCCTCTGTTATGTCTGAAGACTTGCTGGAAGATTGTCTTGTGTGGGTTGTGACACGTAGGCTTCTTCTTTAAGCGGGTGCCTTGATCCTAGCATGCTGGGAGCTGTGCATCATGCTAGGAGCTGTGCATCATGCTAGGCATGGATAATCATAGAGAAAGCTAAAAGCAGTAGAGAATTAGTTTTTTTAAAATGTACATGTATATGCTACAAAATTGGAGTCCTCAATTTTTTTCTCTCCTTACATATTACTCCCTCCGTTCCAAATTAATTGACTTCGTTTTGTCCAAATATGGATGTATCTATACTTGTTTGATGTCTAGATACATCCATGTGTAACAAAATGTGTGTCAATTAAATCCGAACGGAGGGAGTAGAAGTAATTGTGTGTAAGTTCTGGATTGATATTTTTCACAAGTAATAAATAGTGGCATCATTTAAATAGATGATCACAATAACACCATGTTGATAAACTACATGACTATATCTGGACTGGCACGCAAACAAAAATGTATTTTGATAACTCATGAGGAGTCACATGCTTATTTGAATCTGGTTATTAGTTGTAGCTTCGCAAGCTTAAGTTTTCTCTGGTGAAAACGAGCACAGGTGCTTCTTCTGAGGGGTTTCTCATGTTTTGTGTGGAACTTCAAATCTTATGTCGTGTTTTGGCCTGAGGCGTCGCTCTTTTGTGACCTTTTCTAGTTATTATAATGTATGATTCATATGGATCCGTACTCAGCAACTAAACTTCACTGGATGTTTTTTGAATATCTATGGATGAGTCTTAATGTGTGATTTTTTTCTCCAGTATTGCAGTGTTTGACCACAACACTTAATGGGATGTTGAGCAGAATGTTGCTGTGCTGGCCATGGCCTCCTGCATCTCGCGCACAGTTGTAGGCCCGGCTGGCCCTTGACCTCCGTCGTCCCTACGGCGCGATGGCGGCGAGTTCTCTGCGCCTCCACCGTAGCAGCGGTGGCCTTCTTCTACGCCACCTGGTTTTGATAAGTTCTCAGGTTCCTCCTCTATCGAGCCGTGGCTTTACCGTGCCGATGAACTATATTTTGAACTATGATGATGGTGTTCATATGGCTATTTGATTCTAGGTTACCCGTGTTAAGAAATTGATATTTAGTCCTGGATATCAGTGGCGGCGCCAGGGGTATTCCCCTGTATGCCAGTGAATACCCATATTTTTATGGAGAAAAAATATATGCACTTTTCTCAGCCCAGCCCAGCAGCCCAAAACTCACGTTCTGTTCGTGTTTGTGACTGTGAGGATCAACGGAACAGCAGCCCAGCCACCCCCCGCACCCAGCCCCCAGGCCTAGCAACCTAGCGCCATTGCGGCGGCACGAGTCGCCGATAGGCTGAGATGCCGACCTGCTCCGCTGCTCCTCGCTTCCTCCATGCCCGCGGCTCCGCCGGTGCTTGCCGGCTTGCCCAGTCGCCCGCCGCCCGCCCCGCCCAACACTGGCCGCCCCACCCCGGCCAGTCGCCCATCCGCCGGCGCTCGCCCCACCGCTGCATCACCCCGTCGTCGTCGGCCGTCGCCCGCTCGCCTCCTTTTCGGCTGTTCGCCAAATCGCCAGTGAGGAATGAGCCAGGTACGAGACAGCCGAATTTTCCCTAGATGCACCTAATTTGTACTAATTTGTAGATGCAAGTTTCTGGTTTACCAATTTTCCCCATATTTTGTTGTAATGGGATGAAAAAAATAGGAGTTTCTGGTTTACCATTTTTCCCCATATTTTGTTGCATGTTTCCGGTTGCATATGAAAAAAAATCGATGAATACCCATGCTTCATTTCCTGGCGCCACCACTGCTGGATATGTAAGCCTTTTTCTGTTTCTCCTTTATTTTCTAGGACCTTGTACCGAAAGTAGCAAAGCTGCAATCTTTCATGCTATGGTCGCTGCAGTTTGGTTCGGGAGGATTGCGTGGTGATTTGTTTGTTTGCTGCAATCTGTCCTTTTGGTCGGTACAGTATTGTCGCACATTTATGTGATGGCTCGAATCATTTGTTTGTTTGCTGCAACTCTCAGCTCCTATGAGTATTGAGTGCTGCTGTTGCAGCCCAAAATATTGCTGGTTGTGAAGTGTTTGTAAAACTTAGCCTGAACCTCAAGTTGTTTTTTATCCAAGTTTCTTATGTTGAGTGTTGCCAAGATCTTTCATTCTATTTAACAAACACTTGCAGTCCTATTTATTGACAAGTTGCTAGCGAGAAGGAAGTTGAGTGGATTCATTTGTTTGCGTTCATGTGAAATGATGTTGCTACGTTTTCTTGTAGGCGTCATCGTGCATCGGCAGCGCATGGTGTGTAGCAAGAAAGTTGAGCCAGCAGTTCGGTAGGGTTGTCGGTGGAGAGATGGAGAAGAGACGTAGTCGTCCTCCTTGCGCTGACGGAGATCTTTGTTGATTGGATGGCGTCCTTGCAAGTCGATGTGGTGAATAAGCATGCGGGGCCCTGAGGGATATGTTGTTGCTTAATTATTTGAGATGTAACCAGTGTACTTTACTATGGACTACGGAGTATTACTTGATACAATCGGATACGCTTAGAGCGCTCTTGATAGCAGATGTATTTCCCGTGTTCACATGTACTGACTGAAATGAAGATCAACTTGTGTAATGTATGGTATTTGAAATTTATAGTGATGTGGTGGATTTATTGCTTGGTATAGTAGTGTTTAGACGAGGAGCTGTTTGTTTTTCTCTGTCCCGATCAAGTTTTAGCAGGGAATATGCAAATGCAGTTGGGTATTAGTAAGACTTCTATATGAAGCGTTTTGGGTTTTCTCCGAGTAATGTTACACAGATGCAATGCAGTCGTTGCACAAGTTGATCGCTCAATTGGCTCCGGTTTGCGGATGCAATGCAGTCGTTGCAACGCTCAATTGGCTCTCGTAGTCAGGTGGCTCTATAAATAGTAGAGCGCCGTCACAAGAGCCGCGTGCGGGGTGCGCGATTCGCTGGCCGGCGGCGAGCTCGCTCTTCTTTCCGATGGAGCCAAGGTGATCTTGGCGAGGAGGAGCGGCCTTGGTCTTGGGCGATTCGCTGGCCGGCGGTGAGCTCTCGTGTCCGATGGAGCACAGGTAATCCATATCCATCAAATGGGATTCGATGTTTTCTCATGCATATAGCTAGCTGCCTGTGTTTCAAATGGGATTTGATCCGCCTTGACGTACGTGGTACGTAGACCTGAAATAGATCGTACGGAGCACGTGATCGTGTACTGGATTCCAATCCAGCTACTGAGGGCGTGTTTGGTAGACCGGCTGAGCTCAGATATTCTCTATCCAACCTAGCTGAGAGGTCTTATTTGTGTTTGGTAGCCCGGCTCGTGTCATCTCAACACTGCCCAACTCACCCCGAAAAAGGTCCTCAGCCAGGCTGAGTAGGGAAGCTCGAATCGAGCTTCGCTACCCAGCCAGGCCGACCTCGCCCGAGAACTCGTCCCGCGTCCCCGCGCCTGGGCCCAAACCCACAGGGGTCAACCGCCCCCGGCCTCATTTGCCCCCAAAAGTTCTCTCTGCTCTCCCTCCGTCCCCGCATGAACACGACCACCGCCGCCCTTCCTTCCTCCGTCGCTGCCTCCTCGCCATAGTACGACGCCGCTGCCTCGCCACAGTACGACGCTGGTTGCGGTGTGTGTTGATCGTGCTCCGGCCATGGTCGAGCTCCGGCAGGCGTCGAGCTCCGGCAGGCGTCGAGCTCCGGCCATGGTTGAGATTGGCTCCGGCGAGATCCACATCTAGGGACCGGATTGCTTTTTTATTTTTTGTCTAGGGATCTGATTGCTTTTTCTTTTCTGTTTAGGGATCTGATTGCTTATTTATTTTCTGTCCAAGGATCTATGTACAAAAATTTCGATTCTCAACTGAGATAAGCAACCAAACAACATCTCACCTCAGATTATTTCAGTGAACCCAGGCTACCAAACACAGAAGAATATCTCACCTCAGCTTGTCTAGAGGCAGCTTGTATGGAGGGAGATATTGTTTCTCGGTTGAACCGAGCTACCAAACACACCCTGAGCCTCGCCTTCTCCGTCCGCGCGCGCCGCGCCGCGTTTCTTGCCGCGCTCTTCGATGGACCCCAACGAGGTGTCAGGCACGAAGAACTCTCGCATGCATGTTGGCAAACACGAAGAAGAAGAAGAAGAACAAGAAATACACGACCACAGACCTGAAACAGAGACGTACTGTACGAACGCACGTACGGAGTACGTCGTGTTGGATTCCCAGTCGATCGGCTTGCACCCCGCCTTCTCCTCTGTTGCTTTGGGCTCGGCCACCGCCCCCCCCTCCCGTCGATCTCCAGCGCCGCCGCCGTCCCCAATCCAGCCACACCGCCTCGCCTTCTCCGCCCGCGCGCGAAGCTCAGGTCTCCACGCTTCTGCTCTGGGGTTTTGCCCGCCGCGTGTCTTGCCGCGCTCTCCGCCCAGACCGTCGTCGGAGGGGCCTCGGCCACGGCCCCCAGCCCCGTCCCCGATGGAGGCCACGGGGAAGCAGGACGTAGATCCCAATAACGAGGTGCTCCGCCTGCCGTCAGGCACGAAGAACCAGAAGGCGCATGTTGAGGACGAGGATTATTTTCACAAGGAAATACAGAGAGCTCTGCTCGACATCCAAGACAAGTTGGCAAACACGACGACGAAGAACAAGAAGACGGATCAGAACATCTTGCTGCTGCTCAAGGCCGTGTGTCCAACAGATTGGATCAAGGTGTCTCGGACGAAAACAATGAGATGGACAGGGGCAAACCGGAGGCATGTCTGAATCAGACATCCAACACCACGACCATGGTCGAATCAGACATCGAACCTGAAGCAGATCTCAGTGCAGCAACCGATTCAATGTCGACCATCCAAGCGGAGACCTTAAGGCGGATGGTCAAAGACTTGTCCGATTCGATACAGCAGGAGCACACGCGGCGGCCAATGGACGTCGGATCACACAAGCTGTTCAACGAACCTGCAGCAGATCTTGATCATGACGAGATGCCGAAGAAGACCGCGGAAGAGGTGATGGCCTATGAAGCCAAGAATTTCGCTAACTACCGTAGGCGCTGGGAAGCTACATGGAGCAAAACCTGCGGTTCATTTGAACACATGAGTGAGTAAAGATCGTGTGCCTGCTGCTTATGTCACTTTTTTCTTACCTACTCCCTCCGTTTACAAATATAAGACGTTTGGATAGTTCAATTTACACTACCAAAACGTGTTATATTAAAAAACTGAGGTAGTACTAGCTAGAAGTTCAATACTTTCCTTTTTCTACAAGTAAATTAGGGATTTCTTGTTCTGCTTAATTAATTAGCTAGTACTAGTATCCATGTCAGATTTATAACACACGCTTTTTAACTTGGGTGCTGCAGCGGCATTGAGTTCCATGCAATTTACATACCACACACCTGGATGCAACCCACCCAGCAGCGGCGCGTGCACTCCTGAAACCCTACAGATATTCTCCATCAAGATTGCAGAATTAACTGGTGGCCTTGGATGGCCCTTGTCTGTGTACGGTGTGGTTGCCGTCCGAGACGTCGTGGATCACAACCGCAACTTTCTCTTCTGCTGTGATAGGAACAATTCTTATGAACTGACACAAGAGGTATGTATTTCTATTTGCTCTTTGTTCTCTTTTTGGATGAGCTGTTGATTAATGGAGTTTTATCGTTAATTTATATTTGCTCTTCGTTCTCTTTTTGGATGAGCTGTTGACTAATGGGGTTTTTATCATTAATGCTTGTAGGATCCTTTCTTGCCCTTGATTGGGCCGTCTCGTGCTGTTGTATATAAAGACATGGTCCACTTTGAAATCGAACTAGAAGTAAAAGGTACAACAAGGTCGCAATATAAATCATTGATTGTTGAAGGGCGCAACTGTCACAGAGTATTTGGTCATGGTGCATCTACCGTTTGCATTGAGAATTGTTTCTGCAAGATAGAGTTATGTGTGCAGATGGTTAGAAGAACAACCCAGGCCACTATCTTGGGCGTTCAGGTTGTCAGCGGTCGGCAATGGCGTTTTAAATATGGCGCCTGTGTTGCTTGCTCCTCACTACCAGGGAAAATTCATGTCACTAAAGATAACCGAGTCATTCTTATTACTCATGCTAATAACAACAACCATGCTAGGGGGCGGCGTTGGACCCCAATCACCTCAAATACTCGATCAAAGTCTTTGTGTTTCTCTGCATACTAAAAACATATCATGATATAGTTAGTTCGCATCAACTACCGTATGATTCCTATCATGTGCACCTTGAATCAGCAATGATTTTATGATCAAATGATTGATCCCTGTGTTATAAATAAGTTAACTAATTTTTACTTCTTTCGATGAATGTAGAGAATTGTGTTGTAGAAATTTTCTGATATTTCTGGCTAAACTAAATGTCTCTGGTTATATAATGGCATTCATGTTTTATTTCCTTTTCTTTTCCTTTTTTATTTTTGCTCTTTCCTGAGTAACAGCTAACATGGATCCCCATGAGAAGGCAGTGTATGTGACTGATGTGAGGCAATTGTCGAAACATTCCTAGAATTGATAGATGTTCCCTTGATAGTTTTGGAGATAAGAAACATATCGAAGATAAAGTTATGAGATAGATGTAGGTTTCTAGCCATAAGAGACCGAGTTTTGCTAGAATTGTGTACTAGACTTTAGTACTTAATGAATGTAGGTTTGTCACCAGCGTCTCTAACGGCCTGTGACATGTTGGAGTAATAACAACGGCTAGTCAAAGCTTAATAATAAAGATGATGTTTAGTTATAGCCTTTTATCATACGGAGTACTAGATAACATATTTTTATTGTTTTTTATGTAGCTATCACTTTCAATCAATGTGAATTTTGGAAGTATAATATATTTTTCATGTGAGGTAAGAAAAGAAATTAATAACCCGTTGCTACAGGCATTCAGCTAGTTTATTTAGTACTGTTTGGCCAGAATAATGTGCTTGATGTTTGAATCTAGGGGTGGCAAGAGATTTGCAGTGAGAAACACCCCAGCAGGCACAATATTCTGAGCTTTGTACTTTGAGAACTGAATTATCTCTCTCTACATATATATGCTTCACATGGCTGCATGTCCTCACAAGTAAAATTTAGCTTTTACGATCATGAATGACGGGGGAAGTTGTTTCTCTCGTCACATGTTCAAAAAATGTTTTTTGAACAATCTAACAATATTTGGGTAGCATCCATATGTCCTTTGGAAGCCTAAATAGAATAAAACATTAAGATAAACTCAATCATTAAAAACAGAGGCAATCTGACATAACACCCACATGCCGTGAAAATGCTCTAAAGCAAAGCTGCCAGGAGCAGAGGAAGCAGAGTATGTCTCAGGCAGCAGCAACCCGGGGACATGGTGCCGGAAGACGCCGACAGCAGCTCCATCACGCACAGGGGACATGATTCGCACCATGTCCCCGGGTTGCTGCTGCCTGAGGTCTCTCTTCTCCACCTCCCATCTATATTTGCGAAATTTTGTTTCTTTTTTCCAGTGTAAATCATGCATGTATCTTGTGTAAATTAGGGATCTATCTTCTGTTTGTATGGAACAAAGCATTTACTTATGCCTGAATTTGGTGGTTTGGGTTTAAACTAGGCATTATGATTACAAAGTCACCAATGCATCGCAAGGATTTTGGAACTGCCCGTGCATTCCCATGAGAGAAAGGTGAGCCTATTTCTAAAAACCCTTTTTTTTAGCAGAGGCCCCTTAGAGCTAACCGTTCTTCATCTGTGTGATCTACTTGTGCAGAAGAAGTCCATGGCATGTTCCTGGTGGTTCTGGCTGCGGCCTGCTGGCCTGGCCGGCACTCAGCTTCGACTACCTCATGCACTTGTTCGTTGGCTCCCGTCGCCGGGCGATGGTGCCGAGTTAACCGTGCTGCAACTGCGGTGGCTGTGCTATCTTGGCTGCGGCCACTATTTTCTCAGGTTTTTTCTTGGGTCTTCCTTTGATCTCCGGTCTTCCTCATGCTCTGTGGCTTGCTGTTTCAGCCCTGAATCTGTTCTGATTTTCTGGTACTGGAATTTGTCCAGGTTTCAGTGGCATGTGAATTGTCAATACATATATGCTGTATACTTAGCGTTTAGACTGATGTCTGTGCTTCCAGGTTCTTAGGAAGGTGTGGATTTGTTTGACTGAATGCTCTCAATGATCAACGCATAATCATCCTAGTGATGTGCATTGATTGTGAAACCTGGTCAGATTTTGATAAAAAAAATTATGACTAGAGGCTACTGGACATGTTAGGTTCGGGGATGTCCTTATTCTAGAAGATTACTAGAGATGATTTTCACAATTCAGGGTAGTAGTATTTTATGATTCAAATACTTTCTTGTTAGAACATAACTATTTCGTATGAGTGTGTATTTGCTGCTTTGTGGTTGCCTGTAGAGCTGCTGTAGGCTACATTATTCTTGATTACATTAGATATTCATACCAGTAGTGAATGGGTTCAAATTTCTGTTGTTCCCTTACTATGCTGACCTGATGCTTAAGTAGTGTCATCACTCATCAGTGCTAGTGTGCTACACTTGCCTGTCGCTTAATAGAGATGATCTTCACAATTCCAGCGTAATAGTAATTTATGTCTTTATTTTGATTCAAAGATTTACTGGTTATAACAGAACCGATTTCGTACGAGTGTGTATTTGTTGCTTTGTGGTTGTGTGTTTGCTGCTGCAGGCTACATTGTTATTGGTTACTATAGATTCTCATACCATTAGTGCACAGGTTCAAATATCCGTTGTTCCTGCTAAAACATATATGTTATTCTTCAAGCGTGAGGTGTAGTTGTGCAGGAAGGATGGGCATTGCATGTTCCGGCTATGGCGGTGCTGGCCGTGGCCTCGTGCGCGGTTGTTGTGCGTTGACAGCGCTGGTCTTCTTCGACTTCCATGGGTTTAGTGTAAGTTTCTTTATCCTCTCCTGTATGTGGTCTGTGATAGGCCGTGGCTGTAGTGTGTTCTGGCCATCGAGCCGATGCCCTGCTGGCTATAACCAATGATGAGTTGTGGTAGTTGTTCCTGCTCAAACATATATGTTATTCTTCAAGTGTGTGATGTACTTGCATAAATGTGTTTGTTGCTTAGTGGTTGCGTTTAGAGCTGTTGCAGGCTACATTGTTCTAGATTGCTATAGATTTTCATACCAGTACAATAGTGCATGGGTTCAAACTTCTGTTGTTCAAACATATCTATTATATTCTTCAAGTGTTTGATGTACTTGTGCAGGATGTAAGGATGGGCATTGCATGTTCCGGCTACGGCGATGCTGGCCGTGGCCTCGTGCGCGGTTGTTGGCCATCGGCTTGGACTAGTTGTTCCAGCACCGTTGCCGCCGTGTGATGACAGCGCTGGCCTTCTTCTTCGACTTCCATGGGTTTAGCGTAAGTATCTTTATCCTCTCCTGTATGTGGTCTGTGATAGGCCGTGGCTGTAGTGTGTTCTGGCCATCGAGCCGATGCCCTGCTGGCAATGATTTATGATGAGTTGTGTTAGTTGTGTACTTAGGAGCTTCAGAAAAGAGTCTAGTTTCATAAGAAGTTGAATATTGGTCAGGGATGTATTGTCGAATTGCTCACTTGATGTAGCTTGTATTATGATTGACATCTGTACAATCAATATAGAAAACAAGACGTTGATTTTGTGATGTGTCAATAATATATAGATGCATTTTATTTTTAGTTGGCATTGAGGATGATGATGATTTGTATGGTGCCAGGTTGTTAGGCTCGGGGGTAGTTTTTCATGCATGTATGGCTGATTATATAAGTGGTAGGACGGTTCCAATAGGTGCTGAAAATGCACAAGGCATAACGTATTTCTTTCCCCTGTTACCTGCAAGCTCCGCTTGGTCTGGTGTGGATTTGTTTGACTGCATGCATGTTCTCATCACATAAACAGCCTAGTGGTGTTCATTTCATTTTGAAACCCGGTCAGATTTGATCATGTCATATCATTAGAGGCTACTGGACATGTTACAGAGGAAGTATTTGATATCGTAGTGTATTTGTTGCTTTTTGTGGCTGTGTATTTGCTGGTGCAGGCTACACAGTTATTGATTACTATAGATTTTCATACCAGTAGTGCATGAGTCCGTTGTTCTGGCAAAAAACATATCTGTTGTTCTTCAAATGTGCGATGTACTTGTGCAGGAAGGATGATTGGCGTTTGCATGTTCCGGCTATCGCGGTGCTGTCCGTGGCCTCGTGTGCGGTTGTTGGCCCTCGGCTCGGACTACTTGTCCATCACCTTCGTCCTCGCCGCCGTGCAATGGCAGTGTCGTCCTTCTTGTCCGCCGCCATGGTTGTTAGGGTAAGTTTGTGGTTCCTCGATCTCCTGCACATGGTCAGTGATAGGCCGTGGGTGTAGTTATAGCACAGCGATGGAGGCGGATGGCTTGCTGGCTACGATTTAGGTTGAGTGTGGTGGTCGTTGTATAAAATTACGATCTTTGGAAAGTTTAGTATCGTAAGAAGAAGTTGATTTTTTTTTTCTTTTTGCCGGGAAGTGCTCACAGGATGTACCTTGGCATTATTATGATTGGCATCTGTACAATTAATGTAGACGAGATTGATGCTGTAATGTGTCAATATATAGATACATGCATTAATTACCTTTGCTGGGTACGGCGGTCATGTTGTTGGCCCATCGGTGGATTTTTGTCGGGTGGAATTGCGGATGTACGTTGCATGATTGTGATTGGCATCTTCTGTACAATCGATATAGGCGTTGATGATGCTGCTGTAATGTTTGGATAATACTTTTTTTTTTGGAGAAAATGTTTGGATAATACTGTATATAATAATTACCACGTGGGCGTTGAGGATGTTTGGGTCAGGTTTTGCTTCTCAAATTGCCAACCAGCGACGTCCCGTGCTCCCAGTTAACCTTTCAATCCTTGAGGTCGCAGCGTGTGTCCAAGAAGACAGATCGATCGAGATGGAATCCTTGTCGGTTTCAGTCTCCGAGTTGCCATCGCAGGCGGAACCCAACCCACTGTGGTATATCAGATTTCGGAGGAGACCAGCAACTTCAGAAAGCCATCGATCAGAAAGCCTCTCCGGCCATGGCCAACTCTCATCTCCGGCGGCGACCGGCTGCTGGATCGAGGGCCAAGCCATCTGTCCCCAGCATAAGGGTGTGTTCGGTTCTGGAACCGTGGAGGACGGAATGGAATGGTTCCATTCCTAGGGCATGGAATGGTTCCGACCCTGTGTTCGGTTCGGAAAAATTTGAGGAACGGAATGGAATGGGGTGGTTCCATCCTTGTGTTCGGTTTTGGAGGAACGGAACGGAACGGAACGTGGCATGCCGCCACCCCCATGCCGGCACCCTTGCTAAACACGATTAATTATAGCCTAATTATTGCTAAACACGATTAATTATTTCTAATCTTGATTAATTATTTCTAATCTTAATTAATTATTGCTAAACACGATTAATTATTTCTAATCTTAATTAATTATTGCTAAACACGATTAATTATAGCCTAATCTTGATTAATTATTGCTAAACTTGATTAATTAGAGGCAGGCACTGTGCCATTCCTCCTCGTCCGGCCGATTTGGCCGGATCGGTCCGTTCCGCATCTGGGAGGAATATTCCATTTCGGGGGACTAGTTGGTTCCGTTCCTTCTCTCCAACCGAACACAGGAATTGGTCCTAGGGACGGAACCGACCCGTTCCATTCCTCCAAATTCCAGAACCGAACACACCCTAAGGGTGAGTTCCTCGTCCTTTCTTTTCCTCTGGATATTCTGTTCTCAGAATGCAACCTTTATAATTGGTTTACTTATTACCCGAGATAATATCAAAGTTTGTATTTTTGGACTGCATGAAAATTGCATCTGTACAGCTGTACGGAAATTGTATATCAGAGACTGTAGTTTGGAACCAAATTTCATTTGTCTCTATGCCAAGTGCAGAAAAAAGGCGATAATGGAGATGATAGGCTCGGAGCGTTGCCTGATGACATCCTCCTCAACATTCTTGACCGGCTCCATGTCCGCGACGTTGCAAGAATCAGCACCCTCTCCAGACGGTGGATTCAGCTCTCCGCCAAGCTCTCCCGGCTGATGATAAATGCAAGGGACTTCCTGCCCAAGGGCGACGAAAACGACAACATCTCTCATGATGACTTGGTTCGGACCTCGCTGGCTTTGAGTCTCCTCCCCTGAGCTTCGAGCCTCGCCCTCTGTCTCAGTCGCCAGGAGGAGGGGAGGAGGACTCGACGAGTGTGGGGATGGAGGTGGTGCCTCCCTCCTCACCCCGCTCTCCTGGGGCGGTGTGCTACACGCGGTCTCCAGGCTCTACTCCGTCCTCGCCCCAGGGACCTACGACTCCGACTCCTGATTCCTTGGCGCCAGTCTCGGTCGTCCCCGACACCCCTGGGATTGGCGCCGGGGCTCGTGGCCCTCGTCGTGCCCGTCAGGCAGCTCAGCCCGCCCAGCCCCCCCCGCTACAGCACCCGTCTGGCTCGGTCTAGAGCGGATGGGGTGCTTGAGCCGACGGTCTCCGCGCAGGCTTCTCGGCGGGCGGCCGCCCGCAACCTGGACCCAGGTACTCCCTCATCAGTTCTCCCTTCCCCTCCTTCTGGCTCTCGTTTTTCGATTCTAGATTCTGTGCCTGTGGACGACTTGGACATTGTAGCCTCAGACTGCAGCATTATTTTTCGTGGGGAGCGCGGTCCCCGTTTGGAGCAAATCGCTGCGATAAAGGCTAAGGAGATGTATGAGGGGGCCCTAGCCGCTTCTCGTGCTCAGGTGGAGCGCGAGAGGGCAGGGGCCCCAGAGCCTACTGGACCTGTGCAGGAGGCACCCAGGTCTAGTAATGGCGACGCTCCTCTACCTAGCAGCGAGGCTGGCCCCTCCGGGACCCCCCAGGTGGGGGGGACGCGGGGGCGACCTCCCTTGGCTCCGTCTAGGCCCTCGACTAGAGGTAGGGCTCGCTCGGTCCCTAGTAGGGGGACCCCCCCCCCCCAATGTTGGTTCCCAATGAGTGCTCTCATTTGGAACCTTAGGGGGTTTGGGGCCCCGGGCCGACAACGGCAACTCAAGGAGTACATGCGTCAGGAGAACGTGGACATTGTAGGTCTTCAAGAGACGATTAAAGAGAGTTTTCTGCTTCACGAGCTCGAAGGTCTTAGTAGACACAAGTTTGCGTGGCACTGGGCGCCGGCTTCAGGCCACTCGGGTGGTATCCTCCTTGGGGTGAAGGAGGACACCTTCGAGGTGGAGGATATGGACCACGGGGAATTCTTTGTGAGCATGGCTATCACACATAGGCATTCTAACCTCAGCTGGGAGGTTATTATCGTCTACGGCCCCGCGGACCATAGTAGGTCCCCCGCCTTTCTCGCCGAACTAAAATCAAAGGTGGATCGATGCCCCACTCCAGTGGTGGTAGCGGGTGATTTCAACCTGATTCGATCCCCGGATGATAGAAGCTCGGCGAATATTGATATCCCTAGGATGCGGATGTTCAATGATTGCATTGCGGATCTCGCTCTTAGGGAGATTGCGAGAGTGGGAGCGAGATACACCTGGAGTAATAATAGGGTAGATCCGATCCGGAGTGTGCTGGATCGTGTCTTCGTTTCGGTGGAATGGGAGATGGCCTTCCCTCTCTGCTCACTTCGGGCGGTTACCAGGATAGGCTCTGACCACTCTCCCCTCCTCTTCTCGCTGGGGGGTGGGCCTCCCCCGAGGTCGAACCGCTTCCACTTCGAGAATTTCTTGCTCTCCAAGCCAGGCTTCGTGGAGGCGGTTAACCTCAAGTGGGAGGCCGCGAGGCTTTCAACCCCGCGCGTGTTCAATGCGGTGGACGTCTGGCACCACTGTGCAAAGATGTCTCGCCAGTTCATGCGGGGTTGGGGTGCTAACCTCGGTGCGGAGCTTCGGCAGAGTAAAGGCCTCATCCTCGGGAGGATTCAGGCGCTTGATGCGACGTCGGACTCTGTTGGCTTATCCGCTGAGGAGTGGCTTCAGCGATATGCCCTTGAGGCCTCTATTATGGAGATCTACAAGGGGGAGGAGGTATTCTGGCGACAACGGAGTCGCCAGAATTGGCTCCTAAAAGGGGACGCAAACACGACATATTTTCACGCCATAGCTAATGGCCGTCGTCGGAGGTGCGCCATTCCCTGTTTATGGGAGGATGATAATCTTCTGGAGGATGCCAGAGATATCTCCAATCATATTTACTCCTTTTATAAGGAGCTATTCACGGCCGGGCCCCGCTCAGGGGTGTCGTTAGCTGAAGACTTCTGGCCAGATAGGGCTATGGTCTCTGCTGATGAGAATATGGAGCTGACCCTCCCATTCTCGCCCGAGGAGGTTAGCAGGGCGATCATGGCGATGAAGGCCGACTCCGCCCCGGGCCCAGACGGGCTCCCGGTTATCTTCTTCCAGAAATTTTGGGAGAAGATCCAGGGTGTGATTATGCCAATGTTCCAGGAGTTCTACATTGGAACCCTAGTTATGTCTCGGCTTAACTATGGTGTGATTACCCTGATCCCCAAGATTGTGGGGGCCACGGATATCCGCCAATTTTGGCCGATTACAGTGATCAATGTCATACTACGGATCTTCTCGAAGGTGTGTGCTTCAAGGCTTGCTCCACTTATGGAGCGCCTGACGCATCCTGGCCAATTTGCCTTTCTAAAAGGCCGGTTTATCCATGATGGGATCCTAGCACTTCATGAGATTATCCATGAAGTTAAAGTCCGTCGCCTTAGGGGTGTGTTCTTAAAGCTAGACTTCCAGAAGGCTTATGACCGTTTGGATTGGACCTTCCTCCGACAGGCTCTCAGTCGGAGAGGATTCGATGACAGGATGATTAGCTGGATTATGCAGATTGTCATGAGTGGCAATACTGCTATTAACATCAATGGGGAGGTGGGCCCCTACTTTCGCTCCTCATGTGGGGTGAGGCAGGGGGATCCTATCTCCCCGCTGCTTTTTAACGCTGCGGTAGACGTCCTTGCGGAAATCCTAGAGAAGGCTAGGATTTCCGGCCACATTTCTGGTGTGGTAGGACATATCATTCCTGGTGGTGGGGTTACCCACCTCCAATATGCGGACGATACTATGATCATGGTGGAGGGGTCGGAACTGGATTTGGTCAACCTCAAGTTCCTTCTTCTTTGCTTTGAGGCCATGTCTGGCCTCAAAATCAACTTCGATAAGAGCGAGGTTGTGGTCATGGGGTTCGACCCTGAGAAACAACAGCGGATTGCTGATAACCTCAATTGCAGGCTAGCGTCATTCCCTGTTAATTACTTGGGGATGCCAATTCGGGATACAAGGATCCTCATCAAGGACTTGGATCCTCTAGTTGGGAGGGTTAAGTCTAAGGCTGAGCCTTGGCGAGGAAAGTTTACTTCCAAGGGAAGCAAAATTGTGCTCATCAACTCATGCCTAGCTAGTCTCCCCATGTATGCTATGGGGTTGTACCTCCTCCCAGAGGGAGTGCACGGAGACTTTGATAAGGAGTTGTCGCGCTTTTTCTGGCAGGAGCGCAATGGGCGTCAAAAGTACCATATGGTTAAATGGGCAGATCTGTGCGCCCCCAAGGAGTGCGGGGGCATAGGCATCTTGGCATCTAGGCGCATGAATGTGGCCTTGATGCTGAAATGGGTCTGGCGGATTCTGAGAGATGACGGCGGTTTATGGCTACAGTTGGTTAAGGCCAAATATCTGAGGGGCCGCCCGCTTATGGCTTGTGAACGTCGGGAGGGGTCTCAGTTTTGGAGATCCCTCCAAGTCATCAAGCATGAGATTAGGACGGGGGTATCCCACTCCATAGGAGATGGAGCGGGGACCCTGTTCTGGCTTGACTCATGGCTTGGGGGCCGCCCTCTTAGATGGGACTTCCCTCAACTGTTTGCCATTTGTTCCGACCCGTTGATGCTTGTGGCCACCGCCGGCCATAGGATGTGGGATATTACGTTCCGCCGGGCCTTTGGCCCGGAGGAGACTATTGCATGGGAAGAGTTACGTGCTAGACTGCCCGACTCCCTCTCGGCTTCCTCTGACAGCGTTTCGTGGCACCTGTCTCCTTTGGGGATTTTCACGGTTAAGTCCGCCTATCGGGCCTATGTAGAGGGCCTGTTCTGGCGTGGACGTCCCCTTTGTGGAAGGCTCCACTTCCCCTTAAAACCAAAATATTTGTGTGGCAGCTGCTGCGGGATCGCCTTCCCACTTCGGTGGAGGTGGCAAAGCGTCATGGGCCAGGTAATGGCATGTGCCCCCTTTGTGCCGTCCCGGAGACGACGCATCACATTATATTTGCCTGTCCTGCTGCCCGCTTCTTATGGAGTTTCATTGCCGAGGCCCTAGGTCCTGAGTGGCAGGCCTTAGACCTTGGCGAATTCCTAGAGGCGCGTGCAAACCATACCGGAGAGAGGAGGCGCCTCTTCTAGCTCGTGTTTGCCGCGATGTCCCGGGCCTTATGGACTATTCGTAATAAAATGGTGATTGAACATATCTTCCTAAGGCGGGCTTCTGACTCTGTGTTTAAATTTTTGGCCTTCCTGCAGCAGTGGTATCCGCTTTGTAGGCAGCGGGACAGGGAACGGCTGGACACCATGCTGGAGGATCTTCTATTGGCGGCACACCAATTATCTTCGCAGTCTAGCCGTTGAGGTGCTCCTCACGTCACGTGGGAGCTGTATCTTTCTGCTTTATCTTGTTGGGCATGTCTGTGCTGTGGCCCCAGCAAACCTTTTTTGCTTTTATTTTGTTGGCTACTTGAACTTTGTATGGTTGTGGTTGCTTTATTTATAAAGCGGGGCGAAAGCCTGTTTCGTCGATGACTTGGTTCGGACGAATGCAGCCGTCGTCGAAGCGATAGTGAACACACTGACACGCAGAAATCCGGGTGAACACAATATCCGCATGCTGTCTACGACGTTCTACCTGATGGATGACGTCCCCATATCCATTGGGAACGCGGTTGCAAATGCCATGGCGACACACAAGGTTGAGGAGGCCGAATTCAGAGTGTTGACCGTGAAGGAACTCACAATTGATGATCTGCTGAATTACGGGACACAGTTTGTGTCATTTTTTAATGAGAGTACGAACGCATTTACCGGTCTGACAAGCCTCTATGTGGAGAATTTGAGATTTGCTGAATCTGACTTCGTCTCCAACGTCCTCGTCACTTGCAAGCGGTTAAAATATTTAGGTTTTCTCAACTGCGACACAGAGAGTTGGATGACGCTCCAGGTTGAACACGCACAACTCAGTGAGCTCAGTATTGTCAATTGCGGTTTTGACATGGTCGAACTCAAGTGGCTCCCAAGACTCACTCGGATGAACTTTGAGAATTGGGTTTCTTCCGAAGAACTACCACTGTCATTTGGGCATGTCCCAATGCTCGTGGTTGTGCGCATTACAAATGCCGCTCGTAGCTGGCACAAAATGGTCAACTTAAGTACGTTACTTTGCGAGACCTCTGTACGTGACCTGACCTTGGGGTTCAAATGCGAAAAGGTAATTAAGTCGTGATGATTGCTTTGTTCTGGCTTGGCTTGTTCTCTACTCATCCTAACATGTGTTTATTTCTGTAGATTTGGGTTCAACCAGAGTGTCTCACCGAAAGGCTGGCATCTGCGTTCCACAAACTACGGGTTGTCAATCTAGTTAGCATTCCTGAAGAGTCTGATCTCACGTGGACAACGTTCATTCTGGAAGCTGCACCATCCCTGGAGGAGTTCTACATGATGGTACGTTCTTACCTAAAGATTGTTGTTATTTTTGTAGGGGTCGCTCTAAGTATGGTCGCGGCCTAAAGCTTGTGTAAGCGGTTGCTGTATTAGTTCCGCACCTGTGCTTTCACTTGGAGTATAAGATGTATGTGGAAGCAATAACCTGTTCCATTGACCTATGTCCTATGGTCGGAATGCAGGTAATGGATCATCCATGTGAAATGCAAATGGATAAGGAGAAGAGGAGGGATTGCTTGTATAGCGAGGAGAAGGGCGTAGAGTGGGAGTCACCTACATCAAATTTCAAGCACCGCCATCTTACCAAGCTCATCATCTTTGGCTTTGAGTCTTACTCTTACATGGTGAGTCACGTGAGGCGTGTCATGAAAGCAGTAGTGAATCTGAAGGACGTGTATCTTTATCCTAGACAGGGACTGGGATGTGTAGAGTGCAAACACATGATGTTGTCTCTAAAGCCGATTACGTTTCCGCGGTCAGATAAGCGGAGGTCTTTAATTGCGAGGCTAATGACCCAGGGCATCGAGTCACATGCCAGGATTCACTTCCTGAATCATTCTGCAATGAGCGCTGAGCATGTGCAAGGTTACATTAGTTTTTCTGGTAAAGAACTTGCGTGTGCCTGAAAAGATAGTTGAAGGCTTTTCAGGAAGTTTGTTTTAATATAAAACGGTCCGGTTCGCTTAATGTTTGTACTCTATGACTTGTGGCAGGTTTTTCTTGTTTGATTTGCTTTTGGAGTTGCAGTTCATATGTATAATCAAACCAGTTGAAAGAAATTGTGGCACTAAGCAAACCTTTCCATGAATTTGAGAATTGCTTAATCCTGTTGTACTGTTTAGGACCAAGTTTGCAGAATCATAAAGTATAAGAATGAGTTCTGAGTTTAAGATCTTGATTTTGGATCTGCAATAACGTGTTGGTGATCAGTACATTGTGCCTTCCGGCGGCGTTGTTCAAGCTGGACAAGGACCGAGCTTCTGCCTTTGAGGACGCGCTCATCAGCATGCTTGAGCCCAGCGCCCAGTGCAGCTTGATGATGATTCAAGACTTTGCTGCCGTTGCAATTTCAGAGCCATACTCTGCTTCCTCTGCTTGTATTTTGGCAACTCTAAAGCTCATGGCAGCTTTGCTTTAGAGCATTTTCACGGCATGTGGCTGTTATGTGAGATTGCCTCTGTTTTTAATGATTGAGTTTATCTTAATGTTTTATTCTATTTAGGCTTCCAAAGGACATATGGATGCTACCCAAATATTGTTAGATTGTTCCAAAAACATTTTTTGAACATGTGACGAGAGAAACAACTTCTCCCGTCATTCATGATCGTAAAAGCTAAATTTTACTTGTGAGGACATGCAGCCATGTGAAGCATATATATGTAGAGAGATAATTCAGTTCTCAAAGTACAAAGCTCAGAATATTGTGCCTGCTGGGGTGTTTCTCACTGCAAATCTCTTGCCACCGCTAGATTCAAACATCAAGCACATTATCCTGGCCAAACAGTACTAAATAAACTAGCTGAATGCCTGTAGCAACGGGTTATTAATTTCTTTTCTTACCTCACATGAAAAATATATTATACTTCCAAAATTCACATTGATTGAAAGTGATAGCTACATAAAAAACAATAAAAATATGTTTTGATTAAAATCTAGTATGATAAAAGGCTATAACTAAAAATCATCTTTATTATTAAGCTTTGACCAACCGTTGTTATTACTCCAACATGTCACTGGCCGTTAGAGACGCTGGTGACAAACCTACATTCATTAAGTATTAAAGTCTAGCACACAATTCTAGCAAAACTCGGTCTCTTATGGCTACAAACCTACACCTATCTCATAACTTTTCCTTCGATATGTTTCTTATCTCCAAAACTATCAAGGGAACATCTATCAATTCTAGCAATCCTGGTATCTCCTCAACCGTATAGGCCGCTGTACTCCCCCTCCGTGATTCTCTCTTCCCTCTCCTCCAAACACCGCCTCTCACCCCCGCGCGGCGACAGGGGGGGAACCCTAGCGCCGCCGCCGCCAAGACCACCCCCACCTCTCCTCCCTCCTCCTCCCCGCTGCCACCTAGGGCGCGGCCAGGCAAAGCAGGCCTGACGAGAGTTCTGCTTTGAGCTGCACGCTGGAGTTGGGTTGAGGGAAGAGGTTGGAGGCGATCTCCGGAGCAGATGCACAAGGCGCTGCTTTCGATTTATTAGCCAGGGAGCCGGCGACGGTTGTGGCCGGGGTACAAGACCACGATTGCATCTGTCGTTTGTGCTAGTTGTGGTGTTTTCACTGTTGGTGGGTTCAGCTTGTATTTTCGTTGTAAGGCTTTTGCCAGCTATGTTGAATAAAAGAAATAAAGCGGCCGTATGCATCTTTTCGATGCAGAGGCTGGGGCGACCCTTTTCTAAAAAAAAAATCAATTCTAGCAATGTTTCGACAATTGCCTCACATCAGTCACATACACTGCCTTCTCAAGGGGATCCGTGTTAGCTGAGTACACGTTACTCAGGAAAGAGCAAAAATAAAAAAGGAAAAGAAATAGAAAAGGAAAAAAACACGAATGCCATTATATAACCAGAGACATTTAGTTTAGCCAGAAATATCAGAAAAATTCTACAACACAATTCTCTACATTCATCGAAAGAAGTAAAAATTAGTTAACTTACTTATAACACAGGGATCAATCATTTGATCATAAAATCATTGCTGATTCAAGGTGCACATGATAGGAATCATACGGTAGTTGATGCTGATTCACAAGTCACGCGCACCCCGCACGCGGCTCTTGTGACGGTGCTCCACTATTTAAAGAGCCACCTGACTACGGGAGGGAGGGAAGAGATGTATCGCCGGTCAAATAAAACTGGTTTTCAATCCATCGGCTCTGTTTGTTGCATGCTGGAGACGACGGATGGCTGAGATGATTAACCCCACGGATTGCTGATGTACGTGGTGTCCCCGTGATTACTTACTCTTTTTTCTTTTGGCATACTAACTAATTTAATTAATTCTGTGCGTAATTAATGCCCCCTATAAATCCGGATCTCTTTTCCAAGTTTCATGAAATTGTTTTGCCTCCTAAAATTCTGCCCCGTGATTACTTTCCTTCCCCAAGGATCCCGTAACCGGTGCAGATTACAAGGGATGCTTGACGACGGACCGTCACGAATTTCATAGGGAGAGCAGAAAACTCGGTAAGACCCCGATTGGGTTTGCAGTTTATTTTCCCGTCCGAAAAAAAAAACAACGGAAGTAGCGTGAGATTGTTTTTCCCGGCTGAAGTATCTAGATCCAAGCGTGCCATAATGATATGATTAAACCGGAGCCAATTGAGCGATGCAACGACTGCATTGCATCCACAAATTGTAAAATTTATTATCTCGTCTGTGTAACATTACTCGGAGAAAACCCAAAACGCTTCATATAGAAAATCTTACTAATACCCAACTGCATTTGCATATTCCCTGCTCGGGAGAGAGAAAAACAAACAGCTCCTCGTCTAATCACTACTATACCAAGCAATAAATCCACCACATCATTATAAATTTCCAATATCATACAGTAGTACACAAGTTGATCTTCATTTCAGTCAGTACATGTGAACACGGGAAATACATGTGCTATCATTCTATCAAGGGTGCTGTTGCGCACAAACGCAGAGCGTTCACTATAAGTACCGGTAAAAGGTACTCCCTCCGATCCATATTACTCTTCGCTAATATGGATGTATCTACCACTAAAATGTGTCTAGATACATCTATATTAACGAAGAGTATTATGGGTCGGAGGGAGTATTAGATTTTATCAAGTACTGTACTAAGTAGTAAAGTACACTGGTTACATCTCATATAATTAACCAACAACATATCCATGAGGGCCTCGCATGCTTATTCCAATCAACAGATATAATGGCGCTCTCCTCCCTCTCTTCTCCATCTCCCCACCAACAACCCTGCTAGCTCGACTTCCTTGCTATGCACTCGTAGATGATCACACCTACCAGAAAACCAAACAACATCAATTCACATGAACGCAACAAAAATGAATTCACTCAACTTACATCTCCGCACTTGCATGCAACAACCACAAAAAGCTCAGCTCTCGGAAACAACACTAGTCGTCGCATTTTCTTGTAGGTATCATTGCTTAGGAGTAGGTGACATTGTTTTTCATATCTGGTCAGATTTCCTTACCTGGTTTAGGCTTAAAAATAAGATGATAGAACAGAAATATTGCTATTCCTGTGCTATGGATAAAATGATATCTTTAGGCAATTTTTGGTTTGCTTATCCTTGATTTTTGTGGGCCTTGCAGCTCAATTTAGATTATTGTTATATTTTCCAGATTATTTGATTGCTATACAACTTTAATTTACTTTATTTTTGAATGGCATGGTTATTTAAACCCTCCCGATGACAATCATCATGTTCTGTATAAGTTCCCATGTTTTGTCATTTAATAAGCTCTTCTCCACTATTTATTTTTAATGCGATACATAATGGCTTTTAACCATTGCTATTTCTCTTGTCTGGTTTTGTTGCTGATGATGTCCCAAGATTGAGTTTTTGAGGTCACCGTGTTCTGTTCCGTTGTGTTGTGCAGGGAAGGAGTACAGCAAGGGTGACTAAGGGTACATCACCAGGGACAGCGCCACCATCACTGTTGAAGGGATCACGGTTCTGTTCGAAGGCCATGCGTTGCTGCTCACAGTGTATGTCTTGTATTTTTCTATTGCCATCCATGCTTGGTTCAAGTGTTTTGCTGGTTTATGAATGAATGTAGAGTGAGTGGCAACCAAATCTTGTCTTGGAAATAATTAATAACTGTGTCAACTTGGTGGTGGTTGCTCTGTCCGTTGCTTTTTGACCAGTTGGCTGCATCCAATAGGAGTGGCCCTGTGTCTGCTATTATAAGTGTCGAAATGCATATTAACCTGACTCACCTCATGCTTGTAGCAATCTTCATTTGGGAATTAGCGATTCGATTTCTTCCTTTAATGAGCTTTTGTAGTTCTTTACCTGTACTGTTATTAACAAAACAAGTCAAGCCATGTAATGGAATCAACAGTCAGTCCTTTATTCGATCCTAAAAGCATGCATGTATGAATGGAAATCTGTTTCACTCGATAAAGCCTCGAAAAAATATTGATCTTGTATCTGTACCGAGAAAGATTATAAGAACCTGATTAATTTGAACATCTGGGTGTCATCAATTTGCTCCAGGGGATGGTGGCCGTGCCGTCATTCGCTGGCGCTCTCGAGCGAGCAGCTGCAGCAGTCACCGGTTCTTCCACTGCTACCTTGCTCTCCCTGCTGCGGTGCTCCAAGCCTCGCTGCTGCCTGTCCGACTGCTGCTAACCGCACCGCACGCGTCCTTGCCAACCACACCGTGGTGACTTCGAAGGCCGTGGGACCACATCCACGTAGCTCCCGGTGCCTTCTTCTCATGTAGTCTAGACTTTGAAGGTGAGTCCATACCTAGTCTAGACTTGGACAGTTCGCTGATTTGCTATTCTGTATGTAGCGTTACCTTAGGATGCAGCATGTCGCGGTAAATTGTTGGATGCATGTTTGCTTTCAGTACCAAAGTCATGGTTTTCTACTTGTAGGGCCGGGAAGCTAGAGCTGTTTCTGGCATGCACGAGCGCAATTGCTCGGTTTGCCTTTATGGACCAATTGTTATGATCCCTTATACTCACTTGCTATGTCAGAATTGTAAGCAGACTTTTTTGTTAGAAAGTGTGGAGACTGTTGCTAAATCCCTCGTCTGTTATGTTCGTATAGTATCTAGTGCTAGACTTCTAGTTGTCTGCATTTCCCCCTCGTTCTAGAGGTACTGGCTCATGTCTTTGTTTAATTTAATTGCTCATTTATCAATGTTAATTGCCACGTGGAGTTCCCAACTGAAATATTATACTTACTGGCAAGCTCATTTATCTTATGTGGCAGTTTTGTCATGTCAATACATTTGCATGTTAAATTGTTAATCCTTGTGGCTTGCTCACCAATATGCTTTAAGTAGTGAGTTTTGGGTGCTAGATATATAGATGAAGTTCCTGGATCCATTTGGCTGGGTAAAGGCCTTCCCTGTGTAGTTGTGTTACATCTTGATAAGGTCTCTTGAGTTTTAAAGTTTCTGGAACTCCAAGTATGTGCTGAAAAATGAATGATTGTTTCGTCCGTAAAGCAAGGCTTGCGATGATTCATACCTTCAGATATCGTGTAGGTCCTTATAATAATAATGTAGTTCCCTCCAGTGGGCTGTAGTATGGGTCGTTTGTCGCTGTTATGGTTGCATTCCCCATATTTGGTTTGTTGGGTTTAGCTGAGTATATGCTGCTTGCGTACTGTGGTCCACTTAGATATGTGTCAGCTTAGCGTGCATGCCATATGTAGATTTAACCGTTGGTTGTGCGATTTCGCCCTGTGCGTGATGGATGCTGTAGGAGGAAGTTCGCAGACTTTGTTTTGTTCATGATAATGTTCGGATTTTTCCTCATTTCCATGTCAATCCTTGCGGTCTGCGCACCAGTCAGTTGCGTGCTCTACTACACAGGCGTAGATATAGAGATGTAAAGTCCCTGGAACCTTTTTTTTTCTTGAGAAAATCTAGGATTCTGGACCTGATTTGGTACTCCCTGTTTACTTTGTAAGGGTCTTATGAGTAGTCAAATTACTGATTTTATGTGTGATGGCATTATTTCTAATGACTCTTTGATTTTTGAAACCCGTTGTTTTCTGTTATGTGTGAAGACATGATGTTGAAAGATTGTCTTGCGTGGGTTGTCACGCGTCGGCTTCTTCTTTCAGTGGGTGCCTTGATCCTAGCATGTTGGGAGCTGTGCATCATGCTAGGAATGGATAATCGTATAGAAAAAGCTAAAAGCAGTAGAGAATTAGCATTCTTTTTTTAATGTACATGTATATGCTACAGAGTTGGAGTCCTCAAAAATTTTCTCTCCTAATCGTACATATTAGAAGTAGTTGTGTGTAAGTTTTGGATTGACATTGTTTCACCAGTAAATAGTGGCATCATTTAAATAGATGATCATAATAACACCATATCCATAAGGTCTTTCACAATGCATTGGTTCTTAGCACGTTATCCTAGGTAGCAGTTTATTCTAAGAGACAACCATCACAATGCATTGTATCTTAATGTTGTATCTAAATTTAATTATTTTGGCCCATGCATGTATGGTGATTGGGCTAGTAATACTTTTTGCCTATGATTTTGTGCAAAGGTTGTAGCTTAGCTAAGATACAACAACTCTCTCTTTCATCAATTAATATGGTGTCACATAAGCATTTTGCCTATGATACCGTGCTAAGAAACTTGCATTGTGAAAGGCCTAAACTACATTACTAAATCTGGAACTGGCACCCATTCTGGCTATCTTTTCAAAAAAAAATATTTTGATAACTCATGAGGAGTCACATGCTTATTTGAATCTGGTTATTAGCTGTAGCTTCGCAAGCTTAAGTTTTCTTTGGTGAAAACGAGCACAGGTGCTTCTTCTGAGGGGTTTCTCATGTTTTTCGTGTGGAACTTCAAATCTTATGTCATGTTTAGGCCTGAGGCGTTGCTCTTTTGTTACCTTTTATGGTTATTATAATGTATGATTCATATGGATATTACTCAGCAACTACAATTCACTGTTTTTTGAATATACTATTGAATGATCAACAATCTCTCAGATTACTTAGGATATCTTTATGCATGAGTCTTAATGTGATTTTTTCTCCAATATTGCAGTCATCTTTCCTTATGTTGATAATATTGGATTTCAAGTATGGATGGTATGCAATTGCCGTTATCATTGACATGGATTCATTGTACGTTCTATTTCGAATTTCAATATAAAAGCGATTGTGCTATGATTTGAGGTAGGATCTTAAATCTTCTTTATTTGGTCTTCCTTTCTCGTTAGTCAATGAATGAACAATTTGGCAAAGCTGATCAATATTTCTTTTTATACAATTTGTGCACATGTACCTCAATGTCGAGGTCGCACTCTGAGTATTGAGTGCTACTGTTGCATCCCAAAATATGTTGCTTTTGAAAGGTTTGTAAAACTTAGCCTGAACCTTAATTTGGAGGTGAGTGCTGCTGTTGGAGCCCACAAAACAAGTTTTTATTGAAGTTGCTTATGTTTGGAGTGTGAATATGTTGCTTGTGAAAGGTTTGTAAAGTCTTAGCTGACTTTGTTAGCTTTGTGCGAAGCCACGCGCGGCTCCGCCTGGACCCTCACCAACTATCCACGTAGCACGGCTCGCCTCTGACTGCTTTGTTCAGGCGTGACCTGGCCGTTCCTGCTCCTGCGGTGCTGCTGTTGTGCTGGCCAGGACCTTTTTGCATCTCGCGCATGGTTGTAGGCCTGACTGGTCCTCGGCTTCGACTACTTCGTCCTACACCTCCGCACTAGCTGTCGTGTGATAGCAGCCTTCCTCCTCTACGAGCTCTGTGATACCACGTCCATCGAGCCGATGAACTACATTTCAAATTATGGCGCTGGTGGTCATCTGGCCATCAGCTTTTAGTTCTGTTGCGTGACTGACATCTAGGCCTGGTTACCAGAGGTTCTTAAAGGGTCGGCTAGAATAAGAGCTTGGCTCCTAGTCTGATGATGTTCATGGTATTGATCTTGGTAGATATATTTTCATTGTAGCATGTCTGGTTGTTCATCGTATTGATGCTGTTTCAAAAGAAGAGGAATGTCATGTCCTACCTGTTTCAGCATAAGTACCGTGTACTACCATGTTGACAACCCGTCGGTAGGCATGTACCAGCATGGTATTCGATCTGTCTTGTTTAGTTTCCCATGGTTTCAGTTGGGTGTGCCTGTGATTATGTGTCAGTTTTGATTCAATTTGCGCCTGGTTTCTCCTATGTTGCAGGTTCTAGGTAAAGAAGAGATCTGAGAAGGACCCCAACAATCCCAAGCCATCGAGCTCCTTCCTCTTCAAGTAAGCCAAGGCGATATCTAAAGATCATGCACTACACTTTTATTAGCTTGCAACTAGGATATGGGGCACTTTTCGCTACTGAATATATACTATTTTGGATATAGTGCGGAGATGTAAGTTGAGTGAATTCATTTTTGTTGCGTTCATGTGAATTGATGTTGTTTGGTTTTCTTGGTAGGTATGATCATCCACGAGTGCATAGCAAGGAAGTCGAGCCATTATCTCTGCTGATTGGAATAAGCATGCGAGGCCCTGATGGATATGTTGTTGGTTAATTATTTGAGATGTAACCAGTGTAATTTACTACTTAGCACTTGATAAAATCTGATACCTTTTACCAGGAACGACGTGGGTACTTATAGTGAACACTCTGCGTTTGTGCGCAGCAGCATCCTTGATAGAATGATATATAGCACATGTATTTTCCGTGCTCACATGTACTGGCTGAAATGAAGATAAACTTGTGTACTACTGTATGATATTGGAAATTTATAGTGATGTGGTGGATTTTATTGCTTGGTATAGTAGTGATTAGACGAGGAGCTGTTTGTTTTTCTCTGCCCCGATCAAGTTTTAGCAGGGAATAAGCAAATGCAGTTGGGTATTAGTAAGACTTCTATATGAAGCTTTTTGGGTTTTCTCCTAGTAATGTTACACAGATGCAATGCAGTCGTTGCACAAGTTGATCGCTCAATTGGCTCCGGTTTGCGGATGCAATGCAGTCGTTGCATCGCTCAATTGGCTCCGGTTTAATCATATAATTATGGCACGCTTGGATCTACATATTCGTCCGGGAAAATAATCTGGCGCTACTTCCGTCTTCCGGATGAAAAAATAAACTGGAAACCAATCGGGACCTTACCGGGTTTTCTCCTCTCCCTACGAAATTTCATGAGGTGTGCACCGGCTACGGGATCTTTGGGAATACGTGCAGGAGCACCCGATTTGCACTAGTCACAGCGGAAGGAACTTAATCACGGGGCGGAATTTTAGGAGGCAAAACAACTTAATGATATCTGGAAGAAGAGATCCTGATTTATAGGGGCCTTAATTATTAAGGATGGCATGCACTAGCTACACGCAGAATCAATTAAATTTGTTAGTAGGCCAAAAAAATATGGTAAGGAATCACGGGTTCACCACGTACGTCAGCGATCCGTGGGATTGATCATCTCAGCCATCCATCGTCTCAAACATGCAACAAACATAGCCGATGGATTGGAAACCAGTTTTCTTTGACCGGTGATACGTCTCTTCCCTCCCTCCCGTAGTCAGGTGGCTCTATAAATAGTGGAGCACCGGCACAAGAGCCGCGTGCGGGGTGCGCGTGACTTGAGACTTTTAGTCCGAATCTAGACAACATGTGTGTCGTAGCAGTGGAACATGGGGTTCCCCTAGTGCTGCCAAAGTGGGTCCACTCCCTGTGGGCCCAAGCTGAAGATGGACAAGGCCAAGATCCAAGTCATCCCCGCGGGTTCATCCTTTGGCCCCGCGGGGGCCAAGCAAGACACACGCCGACTAAGGGCTCCGGTCCTGGGGGCCTATCGGGTCCCCGAATCAAGCCAGAAGACACGGAAGAGCCCGAGGGTCCGAGCTCCCGGCAGGAGGCTGGGCTCCCCCTCGGGTGCCTCCCCGCACCCTTGTGGATAAGCTCTCCACCTCAGGCCAGAAGACTTGGGAAGCAAGGCGTAGAAGGCGCGGGCAGGGAGCACAGCTCGTGGTGGTGTCAGCCACTGTTCGCCTCAGGGCGGACGCTCCCACCTAACCTTCACGGGAAGCGCAAGGCGGAGGAGAAGCCACGTCTCCTCCTAAACCATCCAGGAGGGTCCTTCACCCCGAAGGCCCCTCATGCCCCTCACATGCCCTGTGGTAACCCCTTGGCCTATAAAAGGAGGACCAAGGCACGGAGGAGAGGGGAAGAAGTTTAGACGAAGCACCAGCTGAACCATAGCAAGACTAGACTAGGGCTGCCAAGGTAGAGAGGAAGGTGATCTCCTCCGGGTCAGGATCTGTCCTTCTTCTACCTCCAGCCAAAACCCTTCCGGGTACCTCACCCGAGGGGATCCTTTGTAAGCCACGCTATGAATAACCCATCAATCCAGACATGCAGGAGTAGGGCTTTTAGCCTCCGGGCGGCCTGAACCTGGGTAGCTCCTTGTGTCCCTTTGGTTGCTTGCCTTGATCGTGGAGAGAAGAGCTTGATCCCGACTCCGCACACAAAGACGATCCTCAGCCTCCTTCGCACCCCGTGCCAAACCTAAAAGGGGGTATCCTCTACTCCCGGTGTCCGTGCATCGAGACACGACATCTGGCGCGCCAGGTAGGGGGCGCAAGCGCTGGTTTCTTCTTCATCAAGTTCTTCGGCAAGCTCTTCGTCAAGCATGGCGCCGAAGAGGAGGGCAGACCCTGCGGCATCCAAGCCCGTCTCTCCTTCGCACACTCAAGCTTCCTCCGACCGTCGCGCTGCTGCCGCGCGGAGGGCCGCTTCTCCATCCCCGCCTCCTTCGGGGCGGGCGGCACCGGACGAGGTGGACGGCCTCAACAAGAACGGCGGCCCAGGAGGAACGACGGCTCCTAAAGGCACCACCGTCCCTCCTCCCCCTCGGTCAGGGGAAAAGAGCGTCTGCAACGGCGCCAGCAAGGACCCTACTGCAGGGAGAGAGGGTCACAGCGCCCGCCCCAGTGAAGGTCCACAAGCATCCAAGAGCAAGTCCTCCGCACCTCCACCTGCGGACGCACAAGCTCGCCATGACGCACTGGTTGCTGCCAAGGCCTTGATGCAGTTCCCTCCAACCAACAGAGATCCCAAGATCTACCAAGAATGGAGGATTCGAGTGGAGAGGCTTCTCGACTTCGCCGATGGTGGTCCGTGGGTTGAACCCACTCAAGCCCCTACCGCCGACGATCCCAAAGCAGCGCAAGACAAGACACGTGAACCGCGAGGCCAGCCTCGCGGTGAACGTCAAGCCAAGGCGGCACCTGCTCGCACCGCACCACCGATGGCCGATCGGCTGCACCGCAACCGCGGCCCAACCATCTCCGTCGGGTCATCTACTTCGCGCAACCCAGATCTTCGTGATGAGCTCAACAGCCGTCAGAACGAGGATATGCGCACCCGCATCGAGCGTCGCTGGGAGCGTCATCGTCGGACGGACCTCGACATCGACCTCGCAGAGGGCTGCGTCGCCCTGGCCCCTGAGTTCCACCACTTCGACTGGCCCAAGAAATTCAAGATCGATGTGCTCCGCTACGACGGCACCACGAACCCCCGGGACTTTCTGCATATCTACTCTCTTGCTGCGACGGTCGCCGGGGCTGACAAAGTCATGATGGCCAACTGGTTCCCTTTGGCCCTGAAAGGGGATGCCCAAACCTGGCTTCTCAACCTTCCCGAAGGCTCCATCCGATCCTGGCGGGCGCTGAAGGAACAGTTCCTGGGGGCTTTCCAAGGCGGGTACAAGCGCCCGGGAGGTCCCAGTGACCTCCACGACTTCAAGCAGCTTCCGGGTGAAACCCTTCGCAAGTTCATCCAGCGCTTCACCCAGAAGATGAACACCATCCCGTGCATCAAGGAAGAGATGGTGATCCAGTCCTTCCACGCCAACGTCCGCAACCCCAAGATGCGCGAGAAGCTGAGCATCCACCGCGTTGAGTCTGTACGTAAGCTCTGGGAGCTTGCAGATCGGTGCGCTCGAGCTGAAGAAGGAGTCAAGATCCCCGGGGAAGATGAACCCGAGGACAAGGCCGCTCCGTCCAAGAACAAGAAGCGGGACCCTGGACCCGACAAGCAGATCTTCGTCACTGAGCCTCTTTCGAAGAAGGCCAAGAATGCGCCGACTTCCGAGGAGGAAGACGGAGGTGACCCCTGGTGTCACCTTCATCCAGAAGGCAACCACCTGCTCAAGGACTGCCGCATGCTCAAGAACCTCGCCATCCGGGAGCAGCGTCGAGCTGACGGGATCAGTCAAGACGGCTGCTACAACTGCGGCACTGTCGGGCACATCGCTCGTGACTGTCCTACTTGTCGCCAAGGCGGGGGCGGCCGTGGATGGAACCGAGGCGGTGGTCGCGGAGGCCGCGGAGGAGGGCGCGGCGGTCAAGGCGGTCGCGGCTACAACAATCCAGAAGCCGCGCACGACGGCAATGGGGAAGCTCCGGCTCCTCAAGGAGGCAATGGCGGGACGTATCAAGAGGTCACCGGGGTCATCGGGTGCATCCATGGAGGATCTTCTCTGCCTCCCTCCAACGGCGCCTGCAAGAGGCTCGTCCGGGAGCTGAACGTGGTCGCCTCTGCCCCATCTAGGCCCCTGGACTGGTCCAGCCAAGTTATCACCTTCGACCCAGAAGACCACCCGGCCAACACTGCTGGGGTCGGCACCCTGCCGCTGATCGTGTCACCCATCATCCACAACTACAAGGTCACCAAGATGCTGGTCGATGGAGGCTCCAGCCTCAACCTGCTGACGGCAAAGGTCCTGGCCATCCTTCAGATCCCGCAGTCCCGCCTGCAAGACACCGGCGTGTTCCAAGGCGTGAACGAAAGCGTCACTCGACCTCTCGGGAATATCACGCTCCCAGTCACCTTTGGTGACTCGAAGAACTTCCGCACAGAGGACATCATCTTCGACATTGTAGACACTCTGCTCCCGTACAACGGCATACTTGGCAGGCCTGCCCTGGCCAAGTTCATGGCCGTCTCCCACTTCGCCTACAACATGCTGAAGATCCCGGCGCCGTGGGGCGTCATCAAGATCAAGGCTGACGTCGACGATGCCATCTACTGTGTTTAGCAGTTGAACCAGACGGTGGCGACCATGGCGGACGTCCCTCCAAGCGTACAGGAGGATGATGATGGTGCTTTCTCCGGGGGCGAAGGGCACCCTGGGGGCTCCACATCTACTCCCTCCAAGAAGGCGCCATTCCGTGGCGACCCGCAGCTGACCAAGAAGGTGGCACTGACCAGTGACGGCGTCCGCTCCATCACCATCGGTGCCCGCCTCACCGACAAATAGGAAAGCGCGCTCGTCGCCATCCTTCAGGAAAACTCTGATGTCTTCGCGTGGGAGGCATCGGGTTTGCCCGGTGTTCCAAGGGAGGTGATCAAGCACAAACTGGCGGTTACTCCGGGGGCTCGCCCCGTGAAGCAGGTTCTCTGGAACCAAAGCAAGGAAAAGCTGGAGTTCATCATCGCTGAGATGGACAAACTGATAGAAGCTGGTGTCATCCGGTCGGTTCCTCACCCAACCTGGGTGGCCAACCCCGTGGTGGTACCCAAGCCCATGACCTTCAAATGGAGACTCTGCATCGACTTCACAGACCTGAATAAGGCCTGTCCTAAGGACCCTTTCCCCCTGCCGCGGATCGACATGATCGTGGATTCCACGGCCGGGTGCGAGCTGCTGTGCTTCTTGGACGCCTTCTCCGGGTACCACCAGATCATGATGGCGCTCGAAGATCAAGAGAAGACGGCCTTCATCACTCCCAAAGGCTGTTACTGCTACACCCGGATGCCTTTTGGCCTCCGGAACGCCGGCGCTATCTTCCAGCGTGCGATGCAAGCGTGTCTCGGGTCGCAGTTGGGCCGCAACATTGAAGCGTACATCGACGACATCGTGGTTAAGACCCGGTACAAGGACTCCCTCATCCAAGACCTGCACGAGACCTTCGAGAATCTGCGCCGGGTCAACTTCAAGCTCAACCCCGACAAGTGCGTATTCGGGGTACCCTCCGGCAAGCTGCTGGGTTTCCTGGTCTCTCACCGAGGGATCGAGGCGAATCCAGACAAGATCAAGGTGATCGAGCGCATGGAGGCGCCCCGGCGGGTCAAGGACGTCCAGCGCCTCAACGGGTGCATCACTGTGCTCGGGCGGTTCATCTCAAGGCTTGGGGAGCGGGCTTTGCCGTTCTTCAAGCTGCTCAAGAAGTCAGGTCCTGTGGAGTGGACGCCCGAGGCCGAGGAGGCCCTGCAATCCCTCAAGCGCTACCTCGCCTCGCCGCCAATCCTCGTGGCACTAGAAGAAAAGGAGCCCCTGCTGCTGTACATCGCCGCCACCAATCAGGTGGTCAGCACTGTACTGGTGGTGGAGCGTGACGCTCCTCCGAAGAAGTCAAGCAAGACCAAGGGCAAGCGCCCCGGGGACTCTCTCTCGGGGCAACCATGCAAGAAAAGGCTGCCGGGTGACCAGGGGCCCAGTGACCCCGACGTCACCACAACTTTACCAGACGGCGCGGAGCCCGGGGAGCTTCTCTCCGACGGAACTCCGCCGGGGGCTACTTCGTCCCCACCCCAAGGCGTCGTCGCGGAGGAAGCCGAGCCCAATCAGGACTCGGTGACCCGCAAGGTACAGCGACCGGTCTACTTCGTCAGCGCAGTGTTGCGCGACGCCCGGGAGCGATACCCCATGATGCAGAAGCTGATGCTGGCAATCCTCATTGCCTCCTGCAAGATGAGGCCGTACTTCCAAAGCCATCCCATCACGGTGGTATCCAAGTTCCCACTCAGAAGCCCGTTGGAGAACCCACTCGCCACCGGACGCATATCATGGTGGGCCATGGAGCTTCAGGGTTTCGGCCTCAAGTTCGAGCACACGGACAACATCAAGAGTCAGGCGCTGGCGGACTTCACTGTCGAGTGGACCGAGATGACACTCGACGACCCAGAAGAGGAAACATGTCTCCCCGGGAAAGAAGATCCCAACGCCTGGACCATGCACTTCGACGGCTCCTACACCAGGGGAAAAGGAGGTGTTGGGGTTGTTCTAACTTCACCAACTGGTGATCGGCTCAAGTATGTCGTCCAGATGCACTACCAAGGGAACATCTCCAACAACACGACGGAGTACGAGGGCTTGCTTGCAGGGCTTCGTGCTGCAATCGGCCTCGGCATCAACAAGATCGTCGTCAAGGGTGACTCTCAGCTGGTCATCAAGCAAGTGAACAAAGAGTACGCGTGTCCTCAGATGGCACCGTACGTCGAGGAGGTCTGGAAGCTGCAGTGGCGCTTTGACAACTTCCAGGCTGTGTACATCCCACGAGGAGAGAACACGGCCGCTGACGAGCTATCGCAGTTAGCATCCAGGCGAGAACCAGTACCTCTCGGGATCTACATCGAGGTTCTCAGGCAACCTTCGATTCCTCCCGAGAGGCCCGCGGCAAGACCTGCGCCGGGGGCTGGCGACCTTTCTACATTGACAACACGGGTAGCTAGCCCAGAAGCTCAAGACCCGGCAGCTCCTCTGGCTAAGGAAGCTATGCTTTCTTTTCGTCGGATGGTGCTCCCGGTGGAAGGAACCCACCCTCCTTGGGCTCATAACATCGTCAAGTACATGATGGAGCATGCCCTCCCGAAGGATGATCACGACGCCGAGCGGGTGGCTCGCCAAGCCAAGCTCTACGTCATGATCGACGGTGAGCTCTACTGGCGGCGGGACAATGGAGTCAAGCTCCGCTGCATCCCACAAGAACAAGGCCAAGTACTGCTAAGGGACATCCACGAGGGCACGTGTTCAAGTCATGTGGTGTCAAGATCTCTGGCGGGAAAAGTTTTTCGTCACGGGTTCTACTGGCCAACAGTCCTCAGTGATGCCGAGCAGCTAGTCAAGACCTGTGAAGCCTGCCAGTACTATGCGAAGAACATACATCAGCCGGCGCAAGCTTTGCAATCAATTCCAATCTCCTGGCCGTTCATGGTCTGGGGGCTGGACATCATGGGGAAGATACCGAAGTCTGTCGGGGGACATGAGTACCTATTCGTGGCCATCGACAAGTTCACAAAGTGGGTGGAAGTGATGCCAGTCCCAAGACAAACAGCTCAGGCAGCCATCAAGTTTATTGAAGGGATTGTGTACCGCTTCGGAGTACCCAACAGGATCATAACGGACAATGGCACTCAGTTCACAAGCCGACCTTTCCTCAACTTCTGTGAAGAGATGGGCATCAAGGTGTGTTTTGCCTCAGTGTCCTACCCAAGGTGCAATGGGCAAGTAGAGCGAGCCAATGCGGAGGTCCTGAAAGGTTTGAAGGCCAAGGCCTTTGACAAGCTGGAGAACAAGGGCAAGAATTGGATTGAGCATCTGCCAAGCATCTTGTGGTCCCTCAGAACCATGCCAAGCAGAGCAACTGGAGAAACACCTTTCTTCCTTGTCTATGGAGCCGAAGCCGTCCTGCCAACTGAGCTCAGGCATGGATCTCCCCGGGTACTTGCCTATGATGAAGAGGCTCAAGCTGAGAAGAGGATTGATGACATCAACCTCTTGGAAGAAGTACGGTGTCGAGCATCTCTGCAATCCGCTCGTTATCAGCAAGGGCTCCGTCGCTACCATGATCGCCATATCCGCTCACGGGTACTGGAGCCCGGAGACCTGGTTCTCCATAGAAAGCAGAAGCTTGATAACCTGAACAAGCTGTCGTCCAAGTGGGAAGGACCTTATCGGGTGACACATACCCTCAGAGCCGGAGCTGTTTACCTGGAGGATGAGAAAGGCAGGCCGGAGGGCAATGCCTGGAACATTGAGAATCTCCGGAAGTTCTACCCCTGAATACGAACACGAATCGCAGATAGTTAAGATCGACTAAGCACTCCCGAGGGGCTAGTGTTCTGTATAAGGGTGTAAGAATCGTCGCCAAGGAATAAAAGATAAGTTTTTCAATTCCGTGAGCCTCTCTATTTTGTCGTGAAGTGTGTTATCCGTAACAACCCCCAAGCAGGGGGCTGACATGGTGCCGGTGGCTGACAGGTCGAACGCGAGTGGCCTATCAGTAGGCACTGCCACCTGATCGTGCCGTACTGCCGCGGTAAGAAGTGGAACGGGCAGTGCTGTGTTTTAAAGAACCTAAACACATAAATGAACATTCAACTTTGCTTGCGGGTTGCTTCGGATGAAACACTTTCACGACACATAAGGGAGGGTCCATTCTTTTCCTACTGAAAGTTTGCTGTGTGTAGCGCCTCTCCTGGGACAGGACTGGACGCTGGCGGGTGACCATGGAGCTGGATACCCGGGAAGGACGAAGCTGGTCAAGGATGGGGCAAAACAGCTAAGTCTTTGCATGAGCATCCTACATTCTAGGCATAATATCTCGCTCAGAGTCAATATACCACCAACCTGCGCATGCTTGACGGTTGATGAGAGCCTTTGCGGGGGTAATGCATCCTCCCCGGCGAACGGTTCGATTTCCCTTCGAGCTTAGTACCCGCGGCTGTGGAGTGGACTCCCGGAAGGTATAGTGCTCTTAGGGGTGCTGCTACTGGTGCGGGCGGTTAGAGCACTTGTCACCTAAGAGATCTCCTCTGATAACTTGACAGCGCGTTAGTGCAAAGGGAGGTTTGGGAAATGACCCCGGGAGTTGAGCACTAGGATTGCATTCATCTGAACTTACATTCTGAATTTACAATTCTGAATTACATTCAGCTGAGCTTTCCTGAGTACATATCTAGCCTATGCTACTAAGGCCAGCTCAGGGCTCCTGGCTGTGCGGACCTGTCTTCTGCTTTGCTGCCTGCCAGGTGCACTCCTTTCTTATGGGGACGCCTGGAGGAAGGGAGGGCATTCGTGCAGAACTTTCAGGGACCCCGTGGGCCAGGAAACTTCCGGGCGAACCCCGGGACGTGCTGGTCGCAGACGAGGTACACATGGTCCACGAATCCATCCATGATGTCTTCCTCCTCCTACAAGGGAAGGGGAGAGCAAGTCAAGACCAGGACGCTTCAAGATCTACTCACCTAGTTTGGAGGAAGCCTTGCCTTGAACACATCGTCAAGCTCACGTAGGAGCTGGAGCAGTCTCGGATTACCCGCGGCTTCTCTCCATAACTCCTCCTTGATGGCATCCTTACGGGTGGCTAGCGCCACCGCTTCTTCCATGGCGGCAGAACCGGCAATGTTCCACACCGCCGGGAAAACTAATGAAGGGCGGGGACGAAGAACGGCTTCTCCCTCATCCGCGGTTTGGGCTCCAACCCAGTTGGGCGCCTCCACCGCGCCTCGGAAGGTGGACTCCACCGTAGACACGTCGGACATGGCCGCCTCTGCATCGTTGGACATGGCGCTGCAGCACCAGGAGGAGCGAAGAAGGAAGAGGAGCAGGGCCAAGTGAGAGGATGCGGCGAACAGGCTGGGGGCTGAGGGCTTTTATAGGCCTCTCGTTCCCCTCCTACCCTAGGCATTTCGGCTGCTACATTAATGGGAGCGCGTTTCGCAAAAAACCCGTTCTCATTCACACGAGCACGACACGGAGGCAAGAAGGGGAGCAGGATCTTCTTCATTTACAAGGACTACAAGGGGCAATCTTTTTACAACAAAAAGGTTGGCTCCTATTGAGCAAGGAACACCGCCGCACAACGGAAGGCGCTACTTCCAGAAGTACGTCGTCAAGGTCACCGAGGAGGAGGTCAACGAGATCTCCATGGCGCCCGTCCGAGGTTCCTCGCCATCAAGAAGACGAGCTCTCCTCGACCTTGATGTCAGATGAGTTTTCCTCATCTTCATCCTCATCGAAGGAGCTCGAGCTGCCGCTGCTGCTTTTCGCACAGCACTCCATGCGTCCGCCGTCGACACCGAAGATCTTCACAGAGAGCGTCGCCTCCCCGTCAAATAGGAACGCCAAGCATTGCCCCCGGGACAGGCAGTGGGCGCGGGAGAACGTCTTCCACCCCTGGCCCAGAAGCAAAGCTCCTTCGGCGGTCCGCTCTGCCATGGCCCAGGAGGGGCCATTGGGACAGCCATCCACCTGCAACCAGAAGCCGGAAGGCCTGACGTCCTCCGTCGCCGTCGCAAAGGAGTCCGGCAGGAGAAGCCTGCTGCGGGGCCGGTGGTTCAGATCCACGATGAACTCGAATGGCGCAAAGCCAGAGTGGATCATGCTTCTAGGAGAAGAAGCAGCGGAGCCGCGGCCTCCACGGCCGCCGCGACCGCGAATCCCGCGTCCTCGTGGGGCAGATCGACCGCGAATGGAGGGACCACTTTCCGCCGCTGCAGAAGAGGAGTAAGGTCGCCCAACTCCCCTTTTCACTCTCGCCATTGGGACTGGTGATTTGTGAGGAGGTCTGGAGCTGGGATGGGAAGGAGTTGGATGAGAATGCGAGGGGCGCGTCCTGCTTTTATAGCCATGACGGCGCCTCCACCGGGCGTCCCCTCGTGTCTCTCATTGTTGGAAATCGAGGAGGCCGATGCAGTTACTCCCCCAAGTGGAGTAGCTCCGAGGCCATTGATGAGACAAGCCAAGAAGACCAGCCACCCGGGACCCACTTTGGCCAGTTTTTAGGCCATGGCCCCGGCAGCTGGAGCAAGGGCCACCGGGACCATGCTCGGGGGCTACTGTCGCAGCAGTGGAACATGGGGTTCCCCTAGTGCTGCCAAAGTGGGTCCACTCCCTGTGGGCCCAAGCTGAAGATGGACAAGGCCAAGATCCAAGTCATCCCCGCGGGTTCATCCTTTGGCCTCGCGGAGGCCAAGCAAGACACACGCCGACTAAGGGCTCCGGTCCTGGGGGCCTATCGGGTCCCCGAATCAAGCCAGAAGACACAGAAGAGCCCGAGGGTCCGAGCTCCCGGCAGGAGGCTGGGCTCCACCTCGGGTGCCTCCCCGCACCCTTGTGGATAAGCTCTCCACCTCAGGCCAGAAGACTTGGGAAGGGTGGGGTCGCGCTGTCAGCTCCCCTTTTATTCTTTTTCCCCGCGCGAAACGGTATGGGCCGGCCCGTTCGGGTTTGTTCTGAATAGGGCCCGGCTCGTTTCGAATTAGGTCCGTTGAGTTTTTAATTAAATTCCCGCCCGTTTTATTTATTTCAAATAACTTTCAGATGCTATTTTCAAACTTAATTCCTAGAGTTTTACAAATCCAAATCTAGCAAATAAATATGCATTGGAAAGCTTATAAAATACTCTACACAATAGAACTGGTTAGAATTTGAAATAAGTTAAGAATTAAATTAGATATGAATAGTGTGACCATAGTTGGTTTAATAATGAAAGATTTCTAGAAAATTATTTAAGCCATCAAAAATCATAAAAATTAAAATGTGAACTTACTAATGACCCCTCTTACTGTTAGTCAACACTAATCTACCCCAAACCCTATTAGTGTGATCAATTAGACCCTAATCTAATCCTTTGTTGAAGCATAAAATGATAGATCACTATTGCACACTTAGAATTATTGTGCCCTCCATGCCAATTCACTTAGTTGAGCCATCCCACTTGAACTTGTCTTAGTAACCCTAAAACAATACCCATGCTGCACAAGTGAACAATCTAGAACACTTAGTAGACAATCTAGCTTGCACACTTGAAGAAAAACTTAGAAGAAAGACTTCCATCCAACACCATAAAAATGCAACATGAATGCTGTGGTTCGCAAACAAAGATGTGTGCTTGGTGTGTTGTTAGCTTGGTGAAGTGATGGTGTGCTTTGTGTTTATTCGTTATTAGACGCTAGTGTTGCCGAGGAGGATATTGGAGGGGATTATCAGTATCAAGAAGAAGAAGAATACCCCGGACACTTTGCCACCCAAGGCAAGCCATCTTTTGATTCATACTCCCTATGCCCAGTTTTAATATTGCATTCTACTTGTTTTAAGTAAATTGCATGATTGAATTGTTAGAGTAGAATGATAGAAGTATAGTGATCTCTTGTTTAACAAGAGCATCAAGTTGAGTTTATCCAACTATAGCTTAGTAGCATCTCCACTCAATCTAGTTGCTTAGTCGCTAATAAAATTGAGTCCATCTACAAGGGGAACTCTATTGAAAAGTGGTGACTTGAACTTGAAATTTGAATTGGAGAGTTGCTCCATACATGATAGTTTTATGAAAGAAATGAATCTTGACTAAGAACTATGAAATATATTTCTCAATGACAACGAGTGATGTACCATGGGAGCCAATTTTACCGTACGACCACATTACCCCTATATGGGAAGGGGCTTAATCCGTAGCTTGTTTATCTTAGTATGGGAGGCCTTGTATCAACGCTTCATGGAAGGACCCGTGACGGTTACTTCTGGACCAGGTGGATTCCACTAACCCGGCTTCCGGGATGGGCAGAACTAGAGGCGCCGGAGCGGGGTTCCGTATCCCGGGCTCTAGGGAAGGATCCTATACTAGGATGAGCAAGTGAAAGAGTTTATTTGATTATCTGAACCTCGCATGCTTTGTGTATGTCGAACCGTGGATTTCTCCCGGCAGATTTATCGAATCTTGTGGGTAAAGTGTACCCCTCTGTAGAGGTTTTGAAACTATTCGAATAGCCGCGTCCGCGGTCATGGACGGTTGGCAAGCTGTACTTGACTTTTGTCAGGATTAAAAGTGAAAATGGTGACTTGGTGAATGACTTGACTTGAAATGTTGTTGACACACTTGAAGTCCTCTTTAGATGGAACTTAGAGAACTAAACTCCTTTTCCACCAAAGTACATTCTTGGGAAATCAAACTAGCTTTTGCAAATAAAACTTAGTGCTTAGTCCACTATACCAAACTTTGCATATCTACTTCATCCTTCAACTATAAGATGGTTTGCGAGTGCATCCAATGTACTCACGGCTGTGTCCCTGGCTATCAACTTGGCCAGACTATGAGGAAGAGTATTCGGAGGAAGGGTATGAAGAAGAGTACCAGAACTAAGATCGTCTCCGTGAGTCGCCAGTTGCCTGTAGGGAGAAGGCATGGGCCGAAGACGTTATTTCCGCTGCTATATTGTGTTGTAATATGACTTGGTCTATATGACCATTGTATTTGAATCATCGTATTGTAATGTCTATGGAACTGGTTACCAACTACGTTATGTATATCGCAACAACGGTTCTGGGATTGCGGTGGAATACATAACGGACACTTCGAATTTGTATCAAATTTGAGGTCGTTACAGGAAGCAAGGCGTAGAAGGCGCGGGCAGGGAGCACAGCTCGTGGTGGTGTCAGCCACTGTTCGCCTCAGGGCGGACGCTCCCACCTAACCTTCACGGGAAGCGCAAGGCGGGGGAGAAGCCACGTCTCCTCCTAAACCATCCAGGAGGGTCCTTCACCCCAAAGGCCCCTCACGTGCCCTGTGGTAACCCCTTGGCCTATAAAAGGAGGACCAAGGCACGGAGGAGAGGGGAAGAAGTTTAGACGAAGCACCAGCTGAACCATAGCAAAACTAGACTAGGGCTGCCAAGGTAGAGAGGAAGGTGATCTCCTCCGGGTCAGGATCTGTCCTTCTTCTACCTCCAGCCAAAACCCTTTCGGGTACCTCACCCGAGGGGATCCTTTGTAAGCCACACTATGAATAACCCATCAATCCAGACATGCAGGAGTAGGGCTTTTAGCCTCCGGGCGGCCTGAACCTGGGTAGCTCCTTGTGTCCCTTTGGTTGCATGCCTTGATCGTGGAGAGAAGAGCTTGATCCCGACTCCGCACACGAAGACGATCCTCAGCCTCCTTCGCGCCCCGTGCCGAACCTAAAAGGGGTATCCTCTACTCCCGGTGTCCGTGCATCGAGACACGACAATGTGAAACACCTAAAACATCTTATATTGCGGAACGGAGGGAGTAAATCCCAGCTTCAGATGTCCTATAGTGACTATATGGCTATCTCACATAACACCCACATGCCATGAAAATGCTCTTGGAAATCAATCCAACCATATTGTGAAAAGTACGAGCGATATTTGTGAGGCTTACAGCTTGAGTAATGGGACATGACCAACAACCAACGGATCTTGGAAATCAATCCAATCATCGAAGACCATTTGTGTGAGTTGAGGGAGTCAGTTCAGCTTAACTTGTTCGGAAAGACAACGAACGATACAATAATATTTGGGTAGCATCCATACGTACGTAGGTATGCTTAGTGCCACAATTTCTTTCAACTGGTTCGATTATACAATGAACTGCAACTCCAAACACAAATAAAAAAAAACTGCCACAAGTCATAGAGTATTAAGCGAACTAGACCATTTTATCCTGAAAAGTCTACAACTATCTTTTCGGGCACACACACGAGTTCTTTACAAAAAAAACTAATGTAACCTTGAAGCATGCTCAGCGCTCATTGCAGACGGCTTCAGGAAGTGAATCCTGGCATGTGACTCGATGCCCTGTGTCATTAGCCTCGCAATTAAAGACCTCCGATTATCTGACCGTGGAAACGTAATCGGCTTTAGAGACAACATCATGTGTTTGCACTCTACACATCCCAGTCCCTGTCTAGGATAAAGATACACGTCCTTCAGATTCACTGCTGCTTTCATGACACGCCTCACGTGACTCACCATGTAAGAGTAAGACTCAAAGCCAAAGATGATGAGCTTGGTAAGATGGCGGTGCTTGAAATTTGATGTAGGTGACTCCCACTCTACGCCCTTCTCCTCGCTATACAAGCCATCCCTCCTCTTCTACTTATCCATTTGCATTTCACATGGATGATCCATTACATGCATTCCAACCATAGGACATAGGTCAATGGAACAGGTTATTTTTCCACATACATCTTGTACTCCAAGTGAAAGCACATGTGTGGAACTAATAGAGCAACCGCTTAAACAAGCTTTAGGCCACGACCATACTGAGCGACCCCTACAAAAAGAACAACGATATTTTGGTAAGAACCTACCATCATGTAGAACTCCTCCAGGGATGGTGCAGCTTCCAGAATGAACATTGTCCATGTGAGATCATACCCTTTAGGAATGCTAACTAGATTGACAATACTTAGTCGCTGGAACGCAGATGCCAACATTTTGGTCAGACACTCTGGTTGAACCCAAATCTACAGAAATAAACACATGATAGGATGAGTAGAGAACAAGCCAAGCCAGAACAAAGCAATCATCACGACTTAATTACCTTTTCGCATTTGAACCCCAAGGTCAGGTCTCGTACAGAGGTCTCGCAAAGTAACGTACTTAAGTTGACCATTTTGTGCCGGCTACGAGCGGCATTTGTAATGCGCACAACCACGAGCATTGGGACATGCCCAAATGACGAGGACGTTGGAGACGAATTCAGATTCAGCAAATCTCAAATTCTCCAGAGAGAGGCTTGTCAGACCGGTAAATGCGTTCCTACACTCATTAAAAAACGACACAAACTGTGTCCCGTAATTCAGCAGATCATCAGTTGTGAGTTCCTTCACGGTCAAAACTCTGAATTCGGCCTCCTCAACCTTGTGTGTCGCCATGGCATTTGCAACCGCGTTCCCAATGGATATGGGGACATCATCCATCAGGTAGAACGTCGTAGACAACAGGCGGATATTGTGTTCACCTGGATTTCTGCGTGTCAGTGTGTTCACTGTCGCTTCGACGACAGCTGCATTCGTCCGAACCAAGTCATCAGGAGAGATTTCGGCGCCCTTGGGCAGGAAGTCTTGTGCATTTATCATCAATCGAGAGATCTTGGCGGAGAGCTGAATCCACCGTCTGGAGAGGGTGCTGGTTCTTGCAACGTCGCGGACATGGAGCCGGTCAAGAATGTTGAGGAGGATGTCATCAGGCAACGCTCCGAGCCTATCATCTCCATTATTGCCTTTGTTCTGCACTTGGCATAGAGACAAATGAAAGTTGGTTCCAAACTACAGTCTCAGATATACAATTTCCATACAGCTGTACAGATGCGATTTTCATGCAGTCCAAAAATACAAACTTTGATATTGTATCTCGGGTAATAAGTAAAACAATTATAAAGGTTGCATTCTGAGAACAGAATATCCAGAGGAAAAGAAAGGACGAGGAACTCACCCTTATGCCGGAGACAGATGGCTTGGCCCTCGATCCCGCAGCCGGTCGCCGCCGGAGATGAGAGTTGGCCATGGCCGGAGAGGCTTTCTGATCGATGGCTTTCTGAAGTTGCTGGTCTCCTCCGAATCTGATATACCACAGTACGTGGGTTGGGTTCCGCCTGCGATGGCAACTCGGAGACTGAAACCGAGAAGGATTCCATCATCGATCTGTAATCTGAATCGGAAACTAGCTCAACGGGAGGGACTCTGATCTGCCGCGCTTGGCTGCGCGCGGACCGGTTCATAGCAGGTGGCCGGAGTTGGGACGGTGGCGGCTTCTTGGACACACGCAGCGACCTCCTCGATCTCTCCTGCCGCGCATGGCCGTCTGTCTACGCGGTCGCGGCGGTGGGATTGTATGTCTATGCGGTCGCGCCGCGCTGATCTTCTTGGCTTAACTTGGGCGCGCGAATCCTTCACTCATCGTATCATCGCCATGCATACGTGCAGCTAGGGAGGGATCGAGAGAACAGAAACGAAACGAAACTATACGAGCGCGCGCGCGTTGCTTCGATCGATCGACAAAAATCAATCAAGGATTGGAAGGTACACCACGCACTGAAAGAGTCCTATCGCATGGGAGGCAAGAGACTAGGTGAGACGTCCGAAATTCGTCGTCCCTGCAAAGGGCCACTGCGCTGATTGGCAATTTGAGAAGCAAAATCAGACCCGGCAGCATACCATACGCATCATCAACATCCTGAAGAACGCTCATGTCGTAAATTTTTTTTTTTGAAAGTACATACGTATATATTAAGCAAGTAGCATACGGAGTACAAAATACGTACATACGGAGACAACAGATGGGTCCAGAAGGATCCGACGCGCCGTACAAAGTGCAAAAAGAACCCCGAAAGAAATCGAAATTACAACGAAGTCCTCCGAGCTCTCTGCTCCACCAGATCGAAGCCAACCTTCTTCTCCGACGCCGAGACGCCGCGAGGAGAAGTAGCAGACACCAACAAGCCGAAGATTGACGCAGCTCCATCGCCAAATGGCTTTGAAGACCCCGTGAAGAAGCACCCAAGGTGCCCACATATCACTGTGGCATGCGGGGCGGGGGCGTGCCCCGAGCACATCGTCAACCGTCAGATCCGGCCACTCCCATGTTGTAATTATTACTCCCTCCGTCCGGAAATAAGCGTCTTATATTTGTCAAAAAAAAATGGATGTATCTATATGTATTTTATGTCTAGATACATCCATATTTTGATAAATCTAAGACACTTATTTTAGAACGGAGGGAGTATATATAATCCAAACATTACAGCATCAACGCCTTGTTCATCATCATGCAACATACATCCAGAGAGCAAAAATCCAGCCAACAAGAAGAAGGCCGAACGTGCGAGGACAGCAAAGCTAATGCAAGTAGCTAGTCCAAGCCAATGGGCCAACAACATATGACCGCCCGTACGTACCCATCAAAATCCGTTTTGGTAGCTGCTTCACAAAAAAAGCCTGTTTTGACACTAAAAAAATGAAAAATGGGTTTTTTATTCAACAAAAACCCTAAATCCCTTAGTCAATACTATTTTACAACCAAGATACACCAGTGTGTCAAATATTGTCTCATCCCGATATTTTTGGCTATGTTAAATGTCATACCCTAGCTTATTTCAGTCGAAAACCATACATCTTTATACCTCGAAGCTCATTTCTGTGAAGTTTTTTTTTATAAAAACCTCCGTAAGTCATGTTTATAATTTTTTCTAGGTGGTAGGTCATATAAAATGATGTCATGTGAAAGTTTTCTATTTTTTTGATTTTTTTTGAATTAGTTATGTCTAACCCTAACCCGAAACCGAGACCCACTTCCAACGAAATCGGCAGGAACTTATTTAAATATTTGAAATATCTAAGTATGTTTTTATATCCAAAGGTTTTTCTGATGTAAAAGATAATATGGATAAAATATTTGAATTCCTCTCATTTTTCTAATCGATTTAAATATTTTATTTGTCAAATTTTGATTTACGGATTTAAAGATATGAATTATTCAATATTAAATGTAAAAAGAAAAAAAATAAAGTAAAATTCATTTTATTGTTATTTATTTGAAATATACTATTACTAAAACAAATTTTTAAAATTTAAACAATGAAAAGTGTAACATCATAACCGAGGGGTTAATATGATTGATAGGGTACTAATATCAGTAAGTTCTAATTTCTCATTTGGAAGCTAGGTTGGAAGGAACTCAAAAGTTAAGCGTGCTTGGGCTGGAGCAATCTGAGAATGGGTGACCGACTGGGAAGTTTGACTAGGGTAAGTACATTGACCTATAATAATTAAGTGTGTAATTAAGGATTAAGTATGCGGATATCCATTTCGGCTCACGGGAGCAAATGAACCCATTATCGAAAAACATATTTCAAAATGTCAAAAAATTCGGAACAAAAATTCTGCATGCACATCTTGACATGTTATGTTTGTACACAAATTTTTCCAAGAAAAGAACATTTTTTATGTCCTATATAAAAAAGACAAATTTATGTATGAACATATCACTATTTATGGGACATATTTTTGTCTTTTTTACCGATGCCACATAAAATGTTCTTTGTTGTCAAAAACTTGTGTGCCAATATAGAATGTCCTGATTTACAAGCGAAATTTATTTTTAGAATTTTTTGACATTTGAAATTTGTTTTTTTATACATTTTCCATAATAGGTTCATATACACCTGAGAGCCAAAACACCTCCTCCTTAAGTATGTGACTAAGTCGAAAATTTCGAAATACAAATAAAAAATTTAAAAAAGATAAAAAATCAAAAAAAAAATTAAAAAAAATTGGAAAATCTAAGCCGACGGCTTTGCCGTCGACGTATGGGGAGCTATGCCGACGGCAAAACCGTCGGCGTAGCCTACGCCGACATCAACAGCTACGCCGACGGTTTATTTACCTATGCCTACGGGGTACTACGCCGACGGCAGCCGTCGGCGTAGACCTACGCCGACGGCAAAAGGTGCTAGGCCGACGGCAAGAGGCCGTCGGCACCTAGGCTCATTCCTGTAGTGTCCGATGTCCCAAGAACTCAATCGAGATGTATGTATGTATGCTAGTACTATTTCAGGTTTTGTAAATTCATTTTTTTCAGCACATTCATCTTTTTTGTTGAGGCGCCATGGGTAATATCCTAATTCTAAAGTAAAAAAATAAAGATTTTTGATTTATTTTTTTGAAAACCAGGTTCCATAGAGCCCGAGCTCTCTTATAGGTTCTTGAGTCAGAGTGTAGCAATATGGAGCTTATTTTTGTAGAATTTGCAAATGATGTTGTGAAGTTCGAAATTAGCAAACGCTATTGTGAATTTCAAAGAAAATTTATTTTTGACTTCACATTTGTCTTTTTTAGGTCACGGCAGATAGCATAATTCTTTGAAACTCAGAAATTTTTAATTCAAAAAATAAAGATTCTGGATATTTGTTTTAGAAAACCAGTCACCACGTCGCACAGACTCTCTTTTAGGCTTTGTATGTCACAATGTAGAGATAGGAGCTCATTTCTTCGAAAATTTAAAATGCTATTGTGAGGTTTCGGAAATATTTTTTTACGAAGGATTTCTATGAAATTACAATTTACTATAGAAGAATATATACATCGTATTTTTCAGGCAAAAAATCACAAAATTGTGGATCTAAGTAGGCATTTGAAAATTCGTTTTTGTCTTCACATTTATATTAGTTTGGTAGGCCACAGGAGAAAGTATAAATTATTTTAAAAATATATGCATACATGTATACGTGTATAATTTTCCATGTTTTTGAAGTAAAAAAGTAATGATTTCGAATTTTCTGAAGATCTAGCTCATGTATCATAGCTGATTTTTTTTGAATTTTTTTTTTTGAATTTTGAGTCAGAGTGACTCAAAATTTTGAATTTTTTCTGAAGACCTAGCTCATGTATCATAGCTGATTTTTAAAAAAAATATATGCATACATGTACACACCTGGATGCAACCCACCCAAGTTAAAGAGAGTGTGTTAAATATCTGACATGAATCACTACCAGGTAATTAAGCTGAACAATAGAGCCCTAATTTCATCATGATATAATTAGCAGCAGGCAGGCAGGACGTTTACTCGCTCATGTGTTCAAAGGAACTGCAGGTTTGGCTCCATGCAGACTCCCAACACCTACGGTACGAAGCGTATTTCTCCGCCTCAGAAGCCATCTCCTCGTCCGCCGTCTTCTTGTCATGATCGAGATCATCTTGTTCTTGGAGAGAGTAGTAGTGTCCCAATGATCTGGTCATCGAATCGGTTGAGCTGGGTTCGGTTAACAGCTTGTGTGAGGGCGCCGTGTCCTCTTGTATGGCCGGCGGCTCCTCATAGATGCATCGAATTCGTCGGACAAGTCCTTGATGAACTGCCGAAAGGGCTCCCTCTCCATCTTCCTCGCCTCGAGACTCTTGCCCTCGCTCTCTTTTTTCGCTGCCGGCGCTCGTTTTTTTTCACGCCGCCGCCGCCTAGATCAAGGTGTTCGAGATGCTTTTTTTTTTCTTCTTTTTTTGTTCACGATCTAGCTAGCTAGGTTTAGCCTTGGCCGCTAGGTATGCAACCCCGGCTATGTTAGGAAAACGTGTTAGGAAACTATAGTCTTTCCGAACGAATGGTATTAAGGAATCTGATTTTTTGGGGGAGGCGATTTTTACTATAGCTAGGAAGGTGATTTCGTAGCTAGGAAGCTGATTTTTGGGACGTATATGAAGAAACGGCAACCTGTTTTCGTGGGGCGTGAATAACGTGAAAACTGATTATGAAAAAAAAACCGGACAATATTGCTCATTTTATTTAAAAGATGGAGAGAGTTGAGCGGTTAATTTACGGGAGACCGGTCTAAAACCGATACAAACACCCTCGCAAGCTATTTTGGAAACACGACCGACTCGAAGGCACAAATAGTAATCCTGACTACGAAAACAAACTACACACACAACCGCTGAAATGAGGACCGTCGTCGAGGTTGCCCACAGTTGACATCATCATCACTCCTCCCTCGAGCAATCGACTCCGACTTCACTGAAGAACGACCACATAATAAAATCATCACCGGCTCACCGCACCGGTCTCGTGAAGCCGATGTCAGTCGTCTATGCCAAACAGATGACTCTTCATACTAGTTTCTGTTAATACAATTATCACACATGTAAAAAAATCTCTATCAGACCCCGCAAAAATCCTAAAACTACACACTAATACTTTTTGTGATCCCGGAAAATAGTCTGACCCGTAATTTTTTTGTGAGAAACCGAAAATGAGCTCCAAGTACCTGAATCACCGATACGAGACCCAATAACGTCTCCCACAAAGAGGAGAGGGCTTGGCATGAGTGGAACTTCAAGAGGAACCGTCCTGCCGCTACTGACACCTCCCATCACTGATTTGAGCCGTCCCGACTGCGCCACACCATCGTGAGAGTCCCCCCGTCGTCTGGAGCGTCATTCCTTCTTGTTTTGGAGCTCGAGGGACCTCTTCTCCTTCTTTCACGAGATTTTCGGAGCCGCTCATCATGGATTTAACGTGGAGCTCCACATGAGCCCAAAGTTCTTTGGTCCGGCAGCACCGACCGTTCTTGAGCCACCGGACCATCCTCCGTGTTGCCTTCATCCTAGCTCATGATGCTTGGGGATAAACGAGCTCCCAGGCGAACCGAGGCCAGCGAGCTCAATTCACCCGCTCTGTCAAGGGAAACGGAGCATCCCAGGCTTTGCATTCCACCTGCGACCCCGACTACAAAGAAAGCTATGGGAACTACAAGTACAAGATATTTGTACATGTGGCAAAAATTAAATAAAACTACCTACCAAGTGTGAGAAAGAATGGCTGCTTTGCCTCATAGCTCTGAATTTAGGCCATTTTATCACATCCTTCAAGTTTGCTCTGCACCTATAAAGAAATGGGGTGATGGCGTTATTAATGAATGAATTTCTTGTCAACCAAATGGGCCAACAAATGAGGTTAATAATCTCCATAAAAAAGGTTTGAAATCTGATCCCTCAAAATGGAGACACAATCTTCATGTGATAGGGGGCTAAAGTCATGGAGGGACAAATATATCTCCAGCAAGATTGAGCAAACTGATAGTGGAAGAAGAAACGTGACCTGGTATCCAAAACCCCTTGATTGCATCACGTGTAATCCTCATCGAAAAATGCTTTATCTGTAACAAATCTCAGGTATTGAGTCTGTCTTGAAGCAGAAGCCAAAAGAAAACCCTGTGATTCTGCTAACAACAAGATTTCCATAGCCATTAAAAGGAAACACGTGAAGGCATTGGGTATTTTCTTTGCATGAGAAAAGAATAAGCCTTGGATACTGAGAAACCCCAATGATCGTCTTTGTTATTGGACAATATACTCTGACAAAGTTCAGAGAAAAGTTGGAATTCATCACAGGCAATCCGGGAAAGAGGCAGGTGAAACAAGTCCAATAGTCTCTTGGAGATAGCATCTCAAACAGAGATATCAATGGATAGAGCATAGGATGCCAAATGGGGAAATAGAGTAACATGACCAGTTGAGTGCCATTTATATGTCCATAATAAAATTGAGCTCCCATTATTGAGTTGGCAGGATCAAAGGGATTTTGAATACCGGTAGAAGTTTAACACAGTCGCGCCACCAGAAAAAATAATCACTGGATTTTGTCGGGGGAAGAGCATTGCCATAATAGGACTCCTAGATCAACTTTACCCAGGGACATCAACCTTGTTAAATAATTGATGAAGGAACTTTAATGACTAAGCAATCATTTTGGATTTAGAGATCATAACACCCAGATCAACCTCCATTGTTTTTTGGCTTAAAAATGAGTTGCGAGACAGCAAGAGTTGGACTATTGTGAGAAATATCTCCCCTTTTCCTGAGGCAATATCTTTTATATTTATCCAGTTGGTCAATAATTCCTTATGAATTTTTAGGGTGCTTAGGAAATAAGTTGGAAGGGATGAAAGCACGTAATTGACCATCTCTAGCATCCCTGCTTGGGAGAGAAAATCGGAGCATGTGAGTAGTCGCTTTTTCCACTCGAGAAACCAAAGGCATTAGCTCAATCATTTTTGGCTTGGTTAAACCCAAGGGGAGTCCCAAATAGGTGAAGGGTAGAACGCCCTGGTGACACTGAAGTACTGCTACTAATTTAACAAGTCTATCATTCTGGACATTGATATGATAAATGTTTGGACTTGTGAAAATTCACTCTCAGCCCTGTAGAAATTGCAAAACTCATCCAAAATGAATTTAAGGTGTTGCAATTGCATCTCGTCAGCAGGCAACATAATATGAGTCGGCATATTGATTCATCGGGAAATCATTGGCCAACATATCTTTAACCTCCAAGCGGAGGCCTTATCATGTCGAGCCGCGCTCACCTTCTTCCCGGATCCAAGTGGTCTCGTCCTCAGCTCCGACGAGGATGGTCGTGGTGTCAACTCCCATTTCTCCAGGCGTGGCAAAGGACCTGATTGCGTTTTCCAGATAATATCCAGGACTTTTTCCGTAATAAATAGGGACTGTGGTGTAATTGCGTCGTTGGTTTGGATCCTTGTTAAAATTTGTACATGTATCACTATGAATTAATGTTAAGAAAGAAGTATACATAACCCCCATAAATTGCAGAAAAAAGACAAACTAGCACACCTTATCATCCCGTGGTTAGCTCTCTCCGCTCGTGGTTTTCTTGTGTAGTATTGGATACCTAGCAGTAAAATAGTCAAACATGCCTCCTTATCATCCCCTCACGGACCTCCCCCTCATCTACTCTGACAACCGTCGCCGACGGTACACCTGATGCCACCGACCAACCTACCCAAAGAATTATTTGTTATTCTTGTTGGGCAAAGTAGGCGAGGGAGAGCCTGTGAGGGAGATGATAGGGAGGCATGTTTGAGAATTTCTACTGCCATGTACCCAATACAATTCAAGAAAACCACCAGCGAAAACAGCTAACCACTGGACTAGAGGACAATTGTCCGGTTTTGCAGAGTTTACGGTATTAAGTGTGCTAGTTTAAACCCGAGGGGGTGCTAGTCTTTTTCCTTGAAACTTGTGAGGGTTATATATACTACTTCTTCGTAATGTTAATGAATGCATCCAGACCCTTCGGGACCTCTCCAGGTTAAAAAAAATCGTTTTACGAATTTACAGGAGGTTAGTGTGTTATAGGCGGGCTCGGCTCCTCTGCAGTTGTGGTGTTACTGTACAGCGTACAGTACTTCAAAAATCAGCCGTTCAAAACAATCGAGCGGACCTCATTCCTTTCCTCCGTTAACACCTAATTAGAAACAAATTCCCTGTGTTTAAGGAGACAGCGGAGGGAAAATCACGCATCTTCTATCTTGGCGCCAAATACCATCGTGAAACATCTAAACTGGCGGCAAAAAACAAGAACCAAGTACAGACTTCAGATCAAGGATCAATCAGGCCACGGAAGTCACGGCAGCACACAGCGCCTCGCCGCCGGCAGCCGTGACGGGGACGACTCGTCGCCGGCTGCCGTGATGGTGACGACTCGTCGCCGGCAGCCGTGACGGGGGCGAGTACTCGTCGCCGGTAGCAACACGGCACCTTTCTCTACTGTGTTGCGTTTATTGTCTGATGTCGTCTCCCACCTCTCCCGTCTCCTGTCCAAGGTATTATCAATCTTCCCTGCGTTGTGTTCTTGTGATTTCCGTAGATAGGCACCGCTTGAATTATCTTGTTAGAAAATTTATCGGTATAGCTTCTCGAGTAGCACAGTCTGAAGAATGTAGCACACTATTAGATAATACCCTTGATGATTTCAGCAAGCGAGTTGATGGAAAAGCTCCTAGCAGTTTGTGCAATGCTGAAGCTACACTTGAACAAGCAGATGAACATTTGCAGAGTGCAAGCCTAAAGAAAAAGGAACCTCAAATGAAAAGTACAAGGAGAAAGAGAACTTGGCTTGATAAGCAGCGGCCGGGTAAAAAGAAGAAGGAATCAAGTAAAAAAAGTACAGGAGAAACAAGTTGATTCTGTAAGTTACTTATATCTTTGTAAATATTAATTACAGTTGTTCAACATAGAGTAGTATTTTACAAACTTTTTTGATTGATTAGATAGAGCGGGAAGAAATGGCAGCCTCACAAGATCAAATTTCTCTGGAGCCAAACACTAGAACAAATGAGAATGGGTTTGAGGAATATGGGTGGATTCCCAGCTACACCCAACTGCTAATGGTATTTAACTCAACTTGCCGAAATCAGTCTGTCAATCTGTATGTTCTAATCAATTCTTTGTCTCTTTAATCTGTAGGGTTCTAGCATGGAGCAGAACATACCTGACGATACTTGGAACTTTCAGCACAACTCATATTTTACTGGCTGGCCACATTAGCTTGACATATACATACTGAAAGTTTGTGATTTTCTGCTATGTAACAATCTCAATACAGCCTAAACTATGTACTTGTTTGAAGATTTTTTCGCACATTTACTTAAAAGTCAATTGCTCATTTCATATTGTCACTGGTTCATTGTTTGGGCTAGCGAGAAATCAATACACATATTTTGCAAGTCCATGAATGTACAGATGAGCAAGTATATACTCTGAAAGTCCGGCAAGTTATAGGTGAGCAAGTTCAGTGCAAGCCTCATCGACGGCTGTTGCCTCCGGTGCGTCTTGTACCAGCGATCAACAATGCTGTTGCGAGTGTTATCTCTGTAAGTCGTGTAATGAGCAAATACAAATTTGGCGCCTAGTCTGTTACTAATTATTCCCTCCGTTCCAAAATGTAAGCCTTTTTAGCTTTGTGAAGCAAATGTATCTAGTCCTATTTTAATGCATAGGTGCGAGTGAATTTTTTTTTTTAGATAAAGGGCTTTTATTACTGAGTTCAGCAATTACAACCCGGCCTCTGCATAACAAGATGCACACAGCCGTCCAGTGTTTCAAAGTTCAAGAAATAAAAGGCAAATTACATATCGTTGCGAGCAATTGCAAAATGCCTAAGTAACAGGAGCAGGACCAATCCTCAGATTATGCGGCCACCCATGTGGGGAAAAAATATCCCTCGCCGTAGCCTCCAGTCGTATACAGACCTCCGTAAACAGGTCTCTGTTCTCCATCCGCTGAAGAGGTAACCACAAACGGAGCGTAGCGGTACATCTGTAAATAACCTGCAGAATAGAATAGTTTTTATTATCAAATACTTTATCATTTCTACATAGCCAAAGCGACCAAATAACAGCTATCGCTCCCACCCGAAGTAGCGTTCTAAACCTGAGATCGATACCATAAAGCCAATTCCCAAAAACATTGGCAACACTAGTCGGAGGATACAGGCTGGAAGCAGCTTGGATGATTGACCATATAGATCTGGCAAAGCGGCAGTGGAAGAAAAGATGTTTTATAGTCTCGTCTTGTTGACAGAACACACATATTTTGCTTCCATGCCAATTACGCCTAGCAAGATTGTCTTTGGTTAGGATCACTCCCCGACGTAGATACCAGGAAAAGATTTTATTCTTTAGCGGTATCTTCATCTTCCAAATCTTCTTGTTATTATCAACTGGAATATCGGATTGCATAATTGCTTTGTAGAGAGAGTTTACCGAGAAGGTCCCATTTGAGTGGAGATTCCATCGGAATTCATCTGGACCTGTGGACAACTGAATGGACTCCAAACGCTGTTGTAAGGTATTCCAAGCAGCTAGCCTATTACCCAATAAAACTCTTCTAAACGATACAGCCGGCGGTGAGGTTGCCATTACCTTAGCAATGGTATCACTTTTAAACCGAACTATACTATATAAAGCAGGATACTGGTCTCGTAACGGAGCATTATCCAACCAGTTGTCCTCCCAAAACAGTATCTGCGATCCGTCATTAATAGAGAAAGTACCATACGGGAAGAAAAATTTCTTCGATGCCATAAGGCTAGCCCAAAAATGTGAGTCCCCAGGTTTCCATACAACCTGGGACAGCGGTTTCGAGCCAAGATACTTCCTCTTAAGAATGGTCTGCCACACACCATCTTCGGTAAGCAGCTTGAAAAGCCATTTACCAAGTAGGGCGGAATTTTTGACTTGAAGGTCATGTATTCCGAGCCCACCTTGATCTTTTGGTTTGCAGACCACACTCCATTTAACCAGTCGATACTTCTTTTTTTCACTATCCCCTTGCCAAAAGAATCTAGATCGATAATAATCGAGTTTATGCAAGACTCCTTTAGGCAGAAGAAAGAATGATATCATATACAGTACCATATTAGAAAGTACTGAGTTAATGAGGACCAATCTTCCTCTCAGAGATAATAATTTGCCTTTTCAACTACTTAGTCGTTTTTGAAGTCTCTCCTCGACAGCTTTCCATTCGGCAATAGTCAATCTCCGATAATGAATCGGAATGCCTAAATACCGAATAGGAAATTGCCCTTGCCCACAGCCGAATAACTTGGCATAACTGGCAGCAGCGTCCTGAGCATCTCCAAAACAAAACAATTCACTCTTATGGAAGTTTATCTTTAGCCCAGAGAGCTGCTCAAAAGCCGCCAAAATTAATTTAAGGTTCCGAGCTTTCTCCAAGTCATGTTCCATAAAAAGAATTGTATCGTCGGCATATTGAAGGATCGATAAACCACCATCAACAAGATGAGGAATCACACCTTCAATCTGACCGTCCACCTTAGCACATTCAATCAGTATAGCGAGCATATCGGCTACAATATTGAATAACATGGGTGATAAAGGATCACCTTGCCGGAGCCCCTTTCTAGTCTGAAAATAGTGACCAGTGTCATCATTGACTCTGATGGCCACGCTACCTCCAGACACAAAATTATTAATTAAAGAGCGCCACTCCGGAGAAAAACCTTTCATCCTAAGAGTTTGTTGGAGGAAAGACCATTTGACTTTATCATAAGCCTTTTTGAAATCTAATTTTAAAATTACCCCATTCAACTTTTTGGTATGGAGTTCGTGAACCGCTTCATGCAAGGTGACAACTCCGTCGAGGATGTTTCTTCCTTGCATAAAGGCAGTTTGCGAAGGTCGAACCACATGATCAGCCACCGTATTAAGTCTAATGGTGGCCACTTTCGTGAAAATCTTGAAACTCACGTTTAAGAGACAGATAGGTCTAAATTGTTGAATCCTTTCTGCCTGATTAACCTTGGGTAACAAGATAACCTCACCAAAATTAAGACGAAATAACTCTAACTGTCCATCGTGAAGCACTCTGAACAGATCGAGAAGATCCAACTTAATGGTATCCCAAAAAGTTTGATAAAACTCTGCAGGAAAACCATCCGGACCCGGTGCTTTATTGTGTTCCATTAGAAAGATGGCTTTCATGACCTCTTCCTCAGAGTAAGGATCAGTAAGAAAACCATTTTCCTCCATAGAAACCTGGGGTATATCATCTGTTTGAGTTTCATCAAGAGAAAAAGAACTTTCTTCCGGTTCCCCAAACAGATTTTTGTAATAATTCGTAATGTAGACCTTAAGATTCTCATGCCCTTCAACCCGCCCATCATCCTGAACCAGAGAGTGAATACGTTTCTTCCGGTGTCTGCCATTGGCAATGCCGTGGAAGTATCGTGTATTGGAATCTCCCTCAAGGATAAACTGAGCTTTGGATCGTTGGTACCATTTGATTTCCTCCTCGCGAAGGAGACAAGCAATTTGCGCATTTGATTGACTTTTCAGCTCAATCTCATGTGCAGACAGAGGTCTCACTTCGGCCAAGGCCTCAAGGTCATCAATAATGGACGCTAAACGAAGCTTCTCCTTTTTGAGAATGCCAGCAACGTGTCTAGCCCATCCGGAGAGGTGTTTGCGCATAGCGCGAATCTTGTTATTCCACCTTCGAATCGGATTGTTGCCCGACACTGGGCGTTCCCAAACTGTCTTGACCATATCATGGAAACCGTCCCGCTGCAACCATCCAAGTTCAAACTTGAATGGGCGTTTAAACAGCGGACTAGGAGTCCCAGTGGTAAGAAGAATGGAGGCATGATCAGACAGTTTCTCAATACGTTCTAGCGCACGTACAGATACCATGGGGAATTTATCTTCCCACTCAGAATCCATTAAAACGCGGTCTAGTTTTTCATATGTAGGCTCCGGAAGGGAGTTGGCCCACGTAAACTGTCGACCCGTCATAGCCACCTCTCTCAAGTCTAAGCTGTCAATGACCGCATTAAACAAGAAAGGCCAGTGCTCATTAAAATGACCTTTACTTTTCTCATGACGGAATCTGAGCAAATTAAAATCCCCACCGATAATAATCGGGTGTGGATTATCCTTTGCCAGATTAACCAGCTCACGTAAAAAGTCGGCCTTAAATGCGTCTTGAGCCGCTCCATAAATGGCGACCAGATTCCAGATGAAGTTATCAACCTTGTTGCGAATAGTGAGCTTAATATGATATTCACCATCCGAACCAGTCAAAACCTCCATTGTATCTGATCTGACGCCAACGAGCATGCCACCAGACCGACCACGGGGCGGGCGCGAGAACCACTGAAAGTCAATTCCACCGGATAAACGATCAAGAAGACTTTGTGAATAATTCCGCCGCCCCGTCTCAGACAAAGCTAAAAAATCAAGATTATAATCTTTACAACAATCGGCACAGTAAGAATGTTTAGCCAAGTCACCAAGACCTCTGCTATTTCTAAACATGCCATTCATTGCAAACCCTTTCTTGATTTTTGAGCCTTACCACCCTTACGGGATTTCTTCTCAGCGGAAGATTTAGAATTACGTCGGGATGCTTTTAGATCATAAAATGAACTAAGTCCCGGCTGTTCCAAATCAACCTCTGAAATACTTCCAACAAGAGAGGAAAGGAGATGACCATCAGCCTCATCCTCATCCTCCTCTATGAGAGTAGCTTCAGCTGTAGTCGAAACCTTTGGTATGACGGTTAAACATTCATATTCCAAATGTCTCAAGACATTAGCTGAAACAGCAATATCACTAGCATGTCTACCTAAAGAAATACCTACACTATTCAAATTGGAAGAAATTTGCGAATCAGAAAAGTTAATAAAAGAGGCGGACTTCTTATTACCTGCAGCATCGAGATTCTTTTCCGCCTTGCGTCGCATGGCCTTCTGCATCATATCTTCATCGGTATCAGCTGAACCGTCCTCAGCCAGTGCATGTCTCCCACTCCGCCTGACCACACGTTGCTGAGGCTGCGGAGGACTTGGCGAAGGACTTGTACGGGCGGGTGCGAGTGAATTTATACACTATAATAGGACTAGATACATTTGATTCACAAAGCTAAAAAGGCTTATATTATGGAACGGAGGGAGTAGGTGTTAACGGAGGAACGGAAGGAGGTCCAGCGACGAGTCGTCCCCGTCACGGCTGCCGGCGGCGAGGCGCTGTGTGCGTTTCACGATGGTATTTGGCGCCAAGATAGAAGATGCGTGATTTTCCCTTCGCTGTCTCCTTAAACACAGGAAATTTGTTTCTAATTAGGTGTTAACGGAGGAAAGGAATGAGGTCCGCTCGATTGTTTTGAACGGCTGATTTTCGAAGTACTGTACACTGTACAGTAACACCGCAACTGCAGAGGAGCCGAGCCCCCTTGGCTGGCCATCCCGAATCCTGATCCCTTATCACTGTCCTAAAATGAAGAACATATCTTGATCAAAATGGAAGGCTTCGTCATCATCCGGTATGTGTCAGCACCTCTTCGCCTCGCCGATGGATGTCAGCCCGTGCTTCCTACTCCGGTGAGAGCCATCGGATAAGAGCGTACCCGTAATTAAATAACGCAATGGAGAGTAAATTAAGCATAGTGGTGAATGCTAATTAAGCTTCGGATAAAAAACGCGCTTAAATCAAGGCACCACGCGTCTGGCGATTAGGCCTTTCACAATGCATTGTATCTTAGCACGTTTTCATAGGTGTCATTAAAACATAAGATACAACTATCTCAATGCATTGTTTCTTAAGTGTTGTCTCTTAGAGGTGTTGCATTTAATAGCTATAGGGATCCCAATTGCATATCAATAGTGTAGCCAATTTGTGGCATGAAGTAACGCATCTCTATTGTTAACACACAATTATATATATATATATATGGACTTAAAAGTTACTAATCTCCATACAATAGTCCGGATACATTTTTCATTCATAGGAAAATATAGTTCAGGCAACATGCCAAAATCATGAACATAATCTATTTTGGACCGAACTTTTCCCAAATATGCTCAATCAAGTCATTCTTAAGTGCTTTATGTGTTGAGCGATCCCTGATGGTAGAATCCCTTCGCAGCACCTCGGCAAATTCAGGCACACCGTGAGAGAATACCGGTGGTAGAACGGTCGATGTGCTTGCGCCCTCGTTCAAATCGAGAATATCAGCCGCAGCCCCCCTTTCGTCAACAACTATCATATTGTGGAGAATGATACAAGCTAACATGACATCGTGGAGAACACCTCGATTATGCAAACGAGCTGGACGGCGTAAGATAGAGAAACGTACCTGCAAAACACCAAATGCACGTTCAACATCCTTTCTTGCTCCTTCTTGGTGTTGGGCAAACAGCTTGTGCTTTGGAGTTTGTGGGAGGGATACTGTCTTCATAAACGCAGCCCACTCTGGGTATATGCCATCTACAAGATAATAGCCATGCTTATATTGCTTGCCATTGACGTAATAGTCCACCTGAGGAGACTGTCCTTTCAACTGGTCAATGAACAAAGATGACTGATTAAGCACGTTGATATCATTATTTGATCCGGGAAGACCAAAATAAGCATGCCATATCCGAAGATCTTGGGATGCAACTGCCTCTAGAATCAGTGTTGGTACGCCTTTATCGCCGCGCACAAACTGCCTCTAGACCAAAATAAGCATGCCATATCCGAAGATTCACTACTCGTACAAAGAATTAATGCAGAACATGAGTAAAGAGATCACATGAAACACTATGTATACGTGAAAGTTCAGAGTGTTTGTGCACCCTTGCATAGGTACACTTCAAATTTGTTAACCTTTTTAAGGAAAACAGTAGGGGAGTTCCCTGCTGAAATACACTGATATATTTAAAAGAAATTTAGGGGAGTTCCCTGCTGGTCAATCATGTGAATATTTGATTCACCAAAATAAATTAGATTATGAATCTGAACATGAACTAATTTCTGACTACTGACTATGAATATGTACATCCAATTAATGAAAAGAATTAGATTATTACCACTGATTGGTTGATCTGCTGGTGGAGGAGTTACCAGCGGGGGCGGTAGCAGCGCTGAAGTGTGCCGGCGCCGGCGGCCGAAATGACCCCCTGCTGATTTTCCCGTGCTTCCTTCCATGGGCGTTGCAGCAAGACGAGAAGAAGGGGGCGGCGAAGGTGGGTACAGCGTAGGGGAGCCGGCGGGGAGGAAAGCGCCGGAGGGGAGCCAGCAGGGAGCAAGCAGCGGAGGAGACAATGAGATGGGCGTCGCTAGGAATCAGTCACACAGGCCACAGGGTAGGAGAAGAAAGAGGGAAAAAAGGAAGAGAGAGACACGCGCGACCCGCACGGGATCGATGGAGTAATTTCCATGCATGGGGAGAAGAGCTAAGAGTCGTTTCTCTGGTAAGCTACAGCTACCCTCTCTCTCCTAATTAATCCCCATGCCACGTCGGATTATTTTCTATGATTTCGCGCTAAGATACGCGCGTTGGGGACGGCCTTAGCTGTAGATATTATCTCCGACCTGGATTACAACAGAGGGACCGAAGCCGCGATTGCAGTGGCAGCACCCGCGATTAGTGGCTTTTTTAACTAAAGAACGAAGCTTTTATCAATTTCGAGTCGCATCAATTTCCTTTGTTTGAAAAAAACAAATAGCATACAAGATTGAACAATGTTTAGAACCCCTTTGTTTTTACCTTTCGCTGGGAAACAGTGGTGGATCTAGAAATTCACTGCGCCCCGGGTCACCTTCAGTAACTATAGCTACAGCCCCTCTTATAAATCTGCTACAGTGTATCATTAAGCTTGAGCATCGCCGTCGCGCCCCGGGCCATGGCCCTAGTTGCCAGGGGTCTAGATCCGCCCCTGCTGGGAAAGGCGTTTTGACTCCCGAGTTCATATGCTCCCGGTCAAATACAAAAATCGAAAAAAAAGAGTAAAACATTTCAAAAACTTCTGAAAACAATTGGTGACAAACATATATATATATGTTTTTTTAATAAAATAAACGAGACCAGCCAAGACTAGCCCAGGTGATATGCCAAATATTCACTTCTAACAGGATTTGAACTCTGGCCAGCAGGATACACTACTGTGACTCCTACCACTAGGCCTCTCCCTAGTTCTCAATATACATGTTTTTTATACATGCCAAGTTTTGTAATGAAATTACATGTGTGGCGCTCCGTGAAAAAAATAACAAATCAGTGTTGAAAAAAATATTTTTGCAATCCAATTTTAGCCCCTGATTAATCTTTTTTTACAGAACACCCCAGATGTCATTTCACCATGAAACTTGGTACGTATGTAGAACTTTTGAATATGTTTGTCTCCATTTTTTTCAGATTTTTTTGAATTTGTTTACTATTTTGTTAAAAAAATATTTGACTTACAACATATGAGGTCAGGAGCCAATTTGAATTTCCGCCTTTCGCTGCCTTATTCATGTGCCAATCTGATTTGTAACCTTTATATACCTGTAACTTTGCAATAGATTAAGACTGTGTGAATCACACTGATGTTGAACCCGGGTTGCTCTCCTTTTTAAAAAAAAGAAACAAATAGGTAAACAACCCATAAGAGCAAGTATAATAGCTTATATCTAGCACTTACGGACAAGGTAAATATTGGTGCAATTTTTAAATGTACATGTATGATTTGTATGTATGGATATCACGTTGTAACATAGAGATGATGCAACATATCTCTCTACTACTCCATAAATAAGTGGGTTGTTCGCATGCTCAGAATTAAGTGTAAACATAGTGTACTGATTTAGGTACTTTGACACGATGTTGGACGATCACATGTGGCTACTTGAACTAACAAGCGTTACCTTTTATGTCACTAGGCAGACATCGCGACATCACATCCATTTATCCGTAGTGACGTAGATGCCGAATGGTCAAACCTATACTACTTTCAAAATTTTATGTTCATGTCCAGTCGCTACTAATCAGATACTCAAAATATTGCCCACGCTTCTTATCTCACGCCCTAGCATATTAGTTGGACCAGAGCAAATTAAGCATAAAAGAATAAGGTAGTAATATAAGTCTTCAATATATAACATGACACATACTGAAATTGCATCAAATTATTACTCATCTTATATCAAAATATTCATGAAGACAATTATAAAAATATGACCACAATCGTGTACAATGATAGTTCATACAGTGAGATAGATCAAACTACCACCACAAATCCGTAGTATGGGGATGTAATACGCCCTTCTCATCATGGAGGCGATGGAGAAGGCGTTGGAGAGGCCTGGGAGGCAACCATAGGCTATCCCGGCGGCGCTTTCCCCTCCAGTTTTCGTTGGTGTCGGAGTTATGTACGCTGTTTACGGTGTTTCTATATTTGTGGTGCCTCCTCTGACAAGTTTGCAAAACAACGCCTTATATAGATAGTTTAGGTCAAAACAAAGGTAGTGGATTTATTTTACGCAATTGGACAACCAGAGGGGCGAGATACCCTTCTCGGTGTGGTAGGCCCCACCAGGCATGCCGAGGGGGCTATCTTCCTTCTCGGTTGGGTTCTGGGATCCATCTTGATCTTGTAATCTTCCTTTTCTAGAAAAACTTGCGTGGCAAAAATCGTTGGTCTATTTGACGTCCGAAAGATTACCGAAAGTGAAAAAGAAAAAGAACATGGCTTCCTACCTTCTAGTGTTAGATACCGAATTAACGGGGTTTCGTGGGAAATCTCATAAGACATTCTTACCATTAGTGTAAACTTATGATATGATGCAAATATGATATATTAAATCATAATAAATTTCAAAATTCATCGATACATTTCCAACGTATTAACATCCCCAAACTTTATCTATGGTCGTGCTTGAGCATATATACAGAAGATAAAACAAGGCAGACTTTGAATTTATTATCATAGTTACATGACTAAATCATGCTTACCTTGACTCAATGCAATATGTTCATTATAAAAATAATAGGAGCAAGTAATCATCATATAAAGTAAAAGATAACATGCTATTTCATGAAATAAAAAATCAACAAGACATCGCCCACTAAATTATTCTTTCTTGCACCAGGGAAACAAAGTTGAAAGTTTGCGAGTGTACAAATGATGCATAGTGTACATATAACAATGTTCATGTTTGAGTTGGCCTTGGTTTGTTTTTCCTAAACCTTGTTCCTTGTGCTAATTTGCAAGCAGATTTGATTGATTAGGAAATTCCGGTTTCACCAAGCTGGTATTAATCTCAATGAGAGGGACTTGTTGGTCAATACCGAAAGAACCTACTTATGGTGGTACCACCGTTTCCGGTTCGGCCAAAACAACAACGATGTCATTATTATGAGGAAACTTAAGACATTGGTGTAGGCCTTGCTCGCGTAAAGCAAGCGTAGGCTCGAAGGCTTAGAATGATAGGAAAAGCAGATGACCCCTACTACACTAAGCGCTATGAGAGCCAATCATGAAATAAAAGAAGGACTTGCTTCGGTTCAGGTCAAGCAGGAAGCCAATGCACCTTACTTAGACGAATAAAAAAGCCAATCGCACTTCCCTGCCTTCCCCGCTAGTTTCATCACAAAAGCCTACTTATGGTAGCCCTCCGTAAGCTTGTGTATATGCATCCAAGTAGGGAACATGAACAGTTCCACCTTCTCCGGCTTCGTGAATCCGTCGTATGGTTCAACCAACACCACATTGTTTCGGAAGAGCCAAGGACCATCTTCCGTCACACGCGTGACTTTTAAAGAATGATAGCATACTAGAATCTACTATTTTGAGTGGCCATCCGAAGAATCCAAAGTAACCGTCCAAAGGAGGTGGCTGAGCTGGAATTCAAGGGATGTTTCAGGATTTGGTCACCAATCAGACATAGACTCACAACAACTAACTATATGCGATAGTGCGCTGGGGAGCGCTACTCCGACCAGGATTCCGAGAGATGATCACTAAACCAAGGGACCGACTTTAGACAAATGCTCAGGGTCTGGGCAAACAAAGACTGATGGATTTAATCTGATGGATTGCATTTTCGTTCCTGCTACTACTTGGCTAACTAGCAGCTGTAATAATCTGAAATATCCCTGTACGTAGTAGGCATAAAAGAAAAAGTAAACCTATTCCTTTTCCAAGCACAGAGACCATAGAGAATAATCAAATAGCGAAGGCCAAATGGAGAGTAAAGGAAAATAAGGTCATTCGTCTGTCTAGCTTCTGGTCGGTGCCCCGGATCCCTACGCTACGAGCAGAGGATGAGAAAATCTGCTAGGCCCACCCTAGGCCTACTTTCTACCTCTTTCCAGCACCTTAGGCAGTAATGGAGAGTCTCCTTAGGCGCATGTCTCAGCAACACAAAACGAGGGTTTCGCTCGTTATAGGACTTGACCAAACATCTCACGACACGAGCTGACGACAGCCATGCAGCACCTGTATGAAAGTCAGTACCATCCCGTTAAGGACAGGTTTTGTTGTTCATATGTCAAGGGCTGGTAAGGTTTTGCGCGTTGTATCGAATTAAACCACATGCTCCACCGCTTGTGCAGGCCCCCGTCAATTCCTTTGAGTTTCGGTCTTGCGACCGTACTCCCCAGGCGGAGTGTTTCACGCGTTAGCTGGGCCCCTGATCCGCGTAGACCAAGGGCGAGCACTTCTTCTTCAAATTACTTTGTGACGATTTCAACGTGAGGAAAAGTTAATGATTTCAATCAATAAAAGAATCATTTGCTCCCGACAACGGTGGAAGCTGAAGGAAAGAGTGGGCTTTGAATCTAGGTATGCTTTCTAAGGATTGCGCTGCGCCTAGCCTACCTTTACGAACATACCTCTGTCTTTCAAACAAAGCCCTGTGTGTGGAACTACTTAGATTTTTTTTTTTCTAATTGCTTTTATCGGCCCATCGAGAAGTCAGTCAGCGGTTGGCTTGAATCCTCAAGTTGGTCTTTAAGACTTAGCAGGTACTAACACAGGGTGATCCAGCGGCGCGGATACAACGATCAAAACACTTCTTCTTGTGCCTTAATGAAATAGGGCGAGCTCTAAAAACATACTTAGATTGTACAAGCGATAGGGGCTTTATCGACCCAGGTACATTCTCATTTTTCCTTTCACTCTCCAATTCTCATAGAGAAAGAGTTGAAGCAATTGCCAGTTTCTCTTAAAAAGTACTTCCCGCTCGGAAGAACTGGCTTTTCAACTGAAAGGAGGTGGAAGCTCTACTAAGACGGAGATGGAAAGGAGGGCACTTAGCTCGGCGTTAGGTAGTTAGGAGCAAAGGTAGTACGAGGCAGAGCCAAGACTAAGAGAGGATGGAACCATCAATACGTCAAGGAGAGAGTTTCACTCTTGCCAGGCGGGGAAGCTTGACTTTGACTTCGGGAATCAGATTGATAGCTTTTTGAATGGGGCGAGGCTAACGGTTCCGATAGAAAGCGATGCCTACTAGACTAGCTCGAATAAGCCTTTAAATAGTATCATAGCTTCTTCACCTAGCAGAAGCAGAAGTCAGAGACGCAAGGAAAGAAAAAAGCTTGTCCGGGGCAAATAAAATTCTATTCTTTGGTTTAGAGAGATATTGCATGACACTCATGGTTGAAAGACACTTCGCAGATGGAAACAATGATCAACATGTATGAGTACCATTAAGACAAAAATCATTTTGGGAGGTGTATGCTCATGTCAACAGCTTATCGCGGCATATGAGCCCATTTACTTCCATGCTAACACTTGATAGAGTTTTGAGAATAGTTCCCTTATACATTTATTAACTTTGTTTGAAATCTAACACTTATCCCAACCATTACCCACCATTCTATGGCTAACCGAATTCTCGGGTGTCTGCCAGCTTTTCAGCTTTTTCAGTGGAGGAGTGCGCTTATTTTGTGATTATTTGTCATATTCATGAGACCGAGAAGCTCTTTTAACCAGCTCTCTTCAAATTTAAATGAACACATTTTTCATACTTACGTAATTTCAGTTGGATGTCAATCGAGATCACCTTCACCGGTTCACCATAAGCTGTGAACAGGAACACAAATCATATGATGCTCATGTAATTTTCTTGAAATAAGTATGTATGGTGTATACGGACAGAAAATACTTGGCTCAAGAGATATGGATGTATAAGCATGACATAAAATGAGGTGTTTTGGCTCTCAGGTGTATATGAACCTATTATGAAAAATGCATTAAAAATTCAATTTCAAATGTTAAAAAATTCTAAAAATAAATTTAGCATGTAGATCTGGACATTCTATATTGGCACACAAATTTTTGACAACAAAGAACATTTTATGTGGCATCGGTAAAAAAGACAAAAATATGCCCTGTAAATAGTGATATGTTCATACATAAATTTGTCTTTTTTATATAGGACACAAAAAATGTTCTTTTTCTTCTAAAAATTTATGTACAAACATAATATGTCAAGATGTATATGTGCAATTTTTGTTCCGAATTTTTTGACATTTTAAAATATGCCTTTCAATAATAGGTTCATTTGCTCCCGTGAGCCGAAATGGATATCCGTGACATAAATTCACTACATAGCAGGCTAGCTCCATTTCCTACAATACAAGATTAGTTATTCATTCTAAATTCATGAGGAAAATGAAATAATATTATATAAGAGATGCCCGATGTAGATATTTCACCTCGGGTTCCGTGCCTTTATCCTATAGTACTAGTCTTGAGACTTTGCGGTGAATCTGGTTCACAACCTAAAAATTTCTGCTACCAGATCAAAATCAAGAGATGAGTATAACATGACAACCCATGACATTGTTCCTTGTGTACTCCTACAGCAATCCTCTCCTACCTCACACAGCAGCACATTTCTTGGGGTGAACGGACAATCTTCCTTCGCATATCTTGGCACTCACATCACTCACTCTTACTCCAGTCTTTGCCCCCCCCTTCTCTCTCTCTCTCTCTCTCTAGCGCCCACCTGTTATAAATTCCATCCACATCTTTTGTCTATTCAGCATCCAACAAGGGCATCATACAAGACATCTAAGCTCCCTAGATTTAGGAGCCTTTGGTGAATTAACAGGTCGCTTTCGTGGGGCCTACCAGCAGGGGAAGTTCCACTTTATTTCTTTGGCTATGGGTGGAAATCATGCATACACAATTTATCAAAGGAGTGACTCATCGGACTATAAACGCTTAGTTTTTATTTTTTCTCTATATTTCTTTGTTATTATTTTGTCTATAAATATGCTACACTTCGCAAATAAATTTAGAACCAGAAAAATTTAAAGTTGAGAACATAATTATTGTTAAACTGTTGGTCTATGTTTATGTTTAGTTAAGAAAAGAAAGAACATGTATAATGCAATTTTGGAATTAGATAGCAGATTAGGATGTACTATAATCCACACACAATCAGATGGGAACCAGATCCATACGCACGCATGAAGCCGCCATAGATAGGAAACTACAAGACAGACACGCTTGACACACATTGAGTTCGGGATCGAGTTCCTTTGATTTTGATGCATGGTCGTCCTCTCGCTGTTTAGCTTGCCTTACGCTCATGCATGCTTGTGGCCTGCACTACTGCATGTTTTTTTTAGATGTTTTGGGATTTTGTTAGGGACGATTTAGGTAGTGTTTTTCTAACGTGCAACAACCAGTATGTCACAGGCACATGCATCAACGCACAAACCATGCATCATCCATAAAATGCGGCTGCCCCCATTGTGTTGCACCTAAAGCCAAAGCCCAACGAACCAAAAATAAAACCTTCGATGTGACAACAAATAAAAACCACACCACAAAAATTTAACGATGATCGAGAAGAACGGCGCGGCAGAGCGCGCTAGGTCCATCTAGTTCACCTCTAACGGGCAGAGTAAAGGAGCCTGCACATAGAAAGGAGTAAAGAGAGGCAGGCCCCAGGTCATAATACTCGCGCAGCCAGATCAAGAACAGGCGCAAGCACAAGAGCAAGCCTGCAATGGCCATGGTTTCTCCCTTGCTTCCCTGTGCCGTCATGGCACTACTGGTCTCTGTTCTCCCCTTGCCATCCATCGCCGGCGACCCGGATTTGCTCCAGGACATCTGCGTTGCTGATGTCACTTCAGGTAAGTATCCCCTACTTAATTTCAGAACAAGATAAATATAGAACTAGTAACAGTTCTCATCTTCCGTTCTTGCTCCCTTGGAACTGTGCGTTCAGGCGTGAAGGTGAATGGGTTCCCTTGCAAGGCGACGGTAACCGAAGATGACTTCTTCTTCAAAGGGCTGGGCGTCGCCGGCAACACCAACACTACCTATGGCTCCGTGGTGACCGGCGCAAACGTGGAGAAGGTGCCCGGGCTCAACACCCTCGGCGTGTCCATGGCGCGCATCGACTATGCCCTGGGCGGGCTTAACGCGCCGCACACCCACCCGCGCGCCACGGAGATGGTCTTCGTCCTCCAGGGCGCCCTCGACGTCGGCTTTATAACCACCGGGAACAAGTTCATCTCCAAGACCATCACCGCCGGCGATGTCTTCGTCTTCCCCCGTGGTCTGGTGCATTTCCAGAAGAACAATCGCGACGGCCCCGCCTCCGTCATCTCGGCGTTCAACAGCCAGTTCCCCGACACGCAGTCCCTTGCCATGACGCTGTTCGGGGCCACGCCGGCGGTGCCCGACAATGCGCTCACCAAGGCGTTCCAGGTCGGCACAAAGGAAGTGGAGAAGATCAAGTCCAGGCTTGCCCAGAAAAAGACTTGAGTGAACAATGCTAAGTAAGGTGCTTCCTCGACTGACATGAATCCCTGAGTTGTGTCTGAACTCCTCTTTTACCAGTGCAATTTCGTTCTTTTTCTGTTTTTTCAATTTTATCAGTCTCCTCGCTGTGTAATGCTACCCTGCGGCAAGTACAAAAGCGAGTAGGCGTTGCTTGTAATAAGACAATTGGTTTGTTCATTCCAAATTCAATTATTCCACCATTATGCTGACCATTTCAGGACCTTTTTATCTCTTGTTTCTGAGTTGGGCATGATAGTTGCTCGGAAAACAGAAAAGGCCTCCCCCTTTATATCCAGAAAAAAGCCCAAGTGAGTGTGTAATCTGGCGAACTTAAAGGACCACCAATAGCATTACAACACTGTACAGTTGGTCCACGTCAAATAGTCGATCAGCTTTACATATTGCTCGTTTATACAGGGAGATCACCAGATTTTCTCTGTTCTTTGGAAATTTAGCTTAACTGCAAGAATATATGCATACGGCAAAAGAATAACGGCAAGGAACGAGAGTGACAGAGTGTCATGCTGTATGACGAAAAGGCACGTCGTTGAGGGTAGGGTCCTGCTAAGGCAATGGAGCAGAATGTAAAATCAGCTTTTCTTCACACACTTTTGAATGTGCCGGGCACGAACAGCACGACATCGTCACTTTCACATCAAGCAATTCCACGACCCCATACCTAGAAAAAAGGAGCTGGAAAGAGCATTCACAAAGCTAGCTCGATATCACAAGCCCCTGCCGGGTTGCTGGAAGAAACACACCAAGACTTTCAAAGCTTGGCGTCCCGGTTTCTCAAACTTGAAAAGCAAAGTTCTTATACCATATCAATGTGAATATTTTATTGCCAAAGATTCAATGAAGGGATTTAGCATATGTACTACAAGCTTTAAGCTTGGTGGTGACCCAACGTGCTGAGCCACTCTTGAGGGGTGCATTTTCATCCGCTGGATCTCCTCCCTAGATAATCTAGGCCGTTCCGTTTAGCCTGGTCGGTAAAAATAAAGACACTTTGCTCTCTGTCTTTTCTCCCGCTGACATTGGACCCAATTTACTGCTAGGTCACGGTTCACAGCGAAAAGTAAACCTCATAGTGTAAAAATGAAAAGTTAACGCCGATCTCGCACCCCCAGACCCGACCCCGAAGGCCCTAGCCCATCCATTCTCTCTTTCTTCTCTCCATTTCATCAGACAAGGCGACCAGCCGGCAAACCCTAGGTTTGACCAGCGGCGGCGGCCCCTCTGCTTCTCCCAGCGCAGCCTTTCCTCTTGATCCGCCCTTGCTAGCCCCATGGCGCGTTCTCCTCGTGTCCCCTTCTCCAAGGCGCAGCCTCCTCCAGCCACCGGCCTGCACCGCAGAAATCGAATGGGGAGGGGAAACCGGATTCTGGCTCCGTCCGCGGGATAGCGGCATCGGCGGTGGGGACAAGCAGGGGGAAGGTGGTGCCGGTGGTGGAGACAGCAGCAGCGGTAGCATGTTGGAGAGGGGCGACCAGATTCATAGTTCTTTGTCCAATTGGTAATACTTACGACCATAGAGGGGCGGCAAGCTTTACTGTTTGAGATATACTTATGAAATAACTTGCAGGTGCTTATTGCTTGGCTACGGCAAGGTATTTTTCATTCCCCTACAGCATGGTTTGAGCAATCGCACAATACTGGATGCACCCTAGATTTACCTTCGTTTTAGTGTGATAGCATGCCATGGAAATTATGTCCCTGATGAGTTACTTTCAGCAATCCTGCCGATGCCTTTGATGAGTCACTTCACCTCTGAAACAAGTGAATTGCATGATTTGTTTAAGCAATGTCGGTGCCATCATCGTTTCTGTCACTTTTGCCTGTTAGACAATGTCTTTTGCTCTCTGAATAATTTAATTACTAATAGTTTCCAGGTTTTGTTTGGTACAACATCTTGCCAAATTCTGTTTGTTTTATCAGTATGATCTGAATAAGTTATGTCCTAAACACAGGTGGTTGTCCCATACCTGCTCCTCTGAGAGACGTTGTCGCTATCCCGCCGGCGATGCAGCATGTGAGCTTGCTCCACTCCACATGCCGGTTGCGGCCGCTCCTTTCCCAGCCCTCTACATCCTAACCTTCACTTTGACACATATTCAATTGGATTTTTTGTCAAGAAATGTCTTTAGACTGCTTGCCTCGAATTTTATTCATGCCATTGCAATTTTGCCAACGGAAACAACATAGAGATAATTGGACATATTTGCATGAGGAGGTTTACTCTGTTGCTACTTTTACAGTAGATTATATTATCACACCCGCGTCAGTGCAGTTGATATTACTGGGTGTGTTTGAGTGGGAAGCTGCTACATCTAAAATGGATTCCTGTCACATTCTCAGGAAACACATTGGTTCTGAAAGATTTTCGTAATATTTGTCATATAATAGTTGAAATAGTGGGAGTGCAGGGTCTAGCCATCAGAGAATGCTCACCAAACATGTCTGAACATGCACACGACGGGCAGATTGGTCGGAGTTCGTGGCGGAAGTTTTGTTGATGCTCCACATAGCTGGAGCTGTCAAGGTTTGTCCATCTCACTGATATCATGGCCTTGTAGCCTCTACACGACATTATATATATTGTTGTTTAACTCCCTGTATCTCTCAGAGTTTGACAATGATCAACTGGTCATAATAAATTAGCATTCGGCTACTTTGTAATCTAATGCAGAAGTAGGCTAGCTGAAATGCTTAGTGTGGTGAGGTGAGCGAAATCACGTATGTCATGCTACCTCTTCTTCCTAGATTTTAGGGTGTGGTTTAATAGTACAATGTACCTATTTCGGAAAACTATATTACACTGAAATGGAGTCTAAAAAACAGCTCTGTAAGAAAACAAAATGCCCAATTAGCCACTGCCATTTTTATTTATACACTTAAGATCATCGGGTTTAGAGAAAGGTTTATCTGAGTACCATGTATTTTATCTACATAATATTCCCTATTCAAATGCATCTCATGAACATTAGTAAGGCTGATCTCAGATGGGCTAAAATCTTCTTATAGTCAGTTCAGCAATGCTTTTACTGCATAAGAGCTAAATGTTTTTGTAAACAGAAAAAACATAGACTATTGATACCATTTTGCAGGAAAATATTGTATCTTTTATGGTTCCTCAATCTTTACACCTATAAATCATATGCTATTCCTGGCTTGATTTTTCTTCGTATCTGTTTACTTATCTGTTAATTGCTATGAATACATACTTTGATACTCTTTATTTGTTTGCTGGAAAACAAGGGTGAGAAAATTCGTCCGCTCTTGGTACGAAAGGTCGTCTTTATTTTCGCATTTTAGGCTTCGTTACTCTGAAGCATACCATAAGTGCATGCTATTGCTGACGACTGTTACCCAAGTTTGAGCATGCCCTGTTTCGCACCTGAATTAATCAGGTGCTCCATATTTTTCTCGAAAGGCTCTCTATTGCTCTGGCTCCATATTTTTCCCTAAAAGGCAAATTCGGATTTGGTAAAGGAGGTGGACATGCCTACTTATATGCCTTCTTTGTGGTTCATGGTTATCTCAGCAAGGTACGTACTTGCTCCCGTCTTGATTCCTGCCTGCTGTGCTGCCGCTGCATGCTTTCTCAATTGCTTGCTTGATTCGCTGTGGCCTTGCTGAATGCTTTGCTGATGACTTGCTTGCTATTGCTGGCCAGGGAGTAAGATTGCTATTGTGTCGCATCTGCTTCCTCCGTCTGACTGATTTGGGGTTTCTTCTTCTTACCTTTGCACAGGCGATTTGGGGTGGATCTTGCCTCTGGTGGCGATGGTTCCTTGTTGTTGCGGTTTTCCTGCTTGCGTCATGCTGGGCGGCTTTCTTCTCCAGCAAATCGGTAGCGGCGGAAACGACATCATCGCTATCTAGCTGTCCAGGTCTCTCCTTCATGCGCCGCTGCCTGGAATAGGACCCGGCGCTTCCGCTCGCTCCCAGATCGGCTCCTGCACCTTGCAGTGCCACCGGTCCTTCCCCGAGTCGATTGTCTTCTCCCACTATAAAAAATCTGGCTGCTGTCGCCGACGCCGTAATCCTAACCGTCCCGCCACTTAAGAGGTCGTCTCCAGATGCGTCGCTTCCAACCTAGCCTATGCTTCGGAGCTCCGACGAGCGCAGGCTTAAAATCCTATGAAACACGATCCATTCGGCCCTGCGATCAAAAGCCATGGTCATCAGTGACAAGAAAGAGGAGATCCATAGGAAGGTGTGTTGATTTCCTGCCTCGTGGCAGCCTTATTATTTTTATTTCTGCTATGAGGCTAAAGCTCTACTATGACACTGTTATTAGGTTCAATGTGCTTGATTCACGACACAAACGCTTCATTAGCAAATTTTATTCTGTATGTGACAATACATTCACGTCTATAGCTCAACTTGAACCACCTATTCAGCTACTGAATTGTCTTATGATATTGTAGATTCTTCCGACAATCGGCAACGCTGTAAGAAACTTATGTTTATTGTAAATTTCTTCAACTTTTGTTTGCACCCATTTGTTGGCTTGGTTTCCTTCCTCTATCATCTCTCTTTGTACAAACAGTTAATCATTTTCTGTGGCACATCATGAGTTTGTCATGTTATATAAATAAAGTATAAGCAACCCATAGTAATAGATATGCTAAGTGTGCAATATCTTTGGTTCATTGAATTTCTATGTAGCTAGACTGCCGCATGCCCTCATAGACTGAGATGATAGCACTCCATCGTCAATGTGAGTAGCACACTATGTTCTGCAATGTGCCCCATTTTCTTATTTTCCATGTATTTAAGACTTGAATTTTTTGTTTTACTGAACAGCCTCTGACTTTTGTACTGCAATTCCAGAAGACCTAAGAGTTCGTCTCCAGGTGCGTCACTTCCAACCTAGATTATGCTCCAGAGCTCCGATGAGCGCCAGCTTAAAATCCCGTGGAACACGATCCATTATGGCTATGGCTTCTCTGGCGGGTCATGAATCTTCGGCTGGGAAGGTGCATTACAATAGAAACTAGAGGACATGGCTTTTGCAGCCTTGGACTTCAGTCTTCTGGAAGTTGTGGGAGGAGTAGGATATGCTTTCGTGGTATACTAGGAGTAGCGTACGATTGGGATTTGGCAAGTTGATGGTGGTGTTACATTTTTCCTTGGTTTTGGTGATATTTGGGGTTCGGCTATCCATTGTCCTGTTTTTCTTTAGTTGCCCTATTGTGTTTCTATTTTCTTATGAAGTTATTAATTTGTTTTTTGCAGCTTTGTGCCGTGCTCCCATTTGATTACTGTTGTCTGCTCTTCTGGTGCAGGTATGATGGATTTGGGTGTTCTTTTCTTCTTATTTTGGTTTTTGGTCTGTTGATTTGCATCCCATTATCATCCCAACAGACGGATATAATCGCTAGCTGGCCAATGTGAGGAGGTGACTCGATCTAAATGAGACACAAGGCCACCATCCAATGCCACTCGGGTAGCTGTGCTTTGGGGCTTCGACACTACATCACATGTCTCAGATGCCGCACTCCCACTTGCCCTGGATCTAGCAGCTACATCCCAAGTACCCGCCACCGATCATTATGTTGAAGCCTCTATGACCTCGCCCACTGTCCGGGCTTACCTAGACTAGAAAGTGGAGATGTGCAATAGATCTACATGGACGCCGTCACCAAAAAGACGAAAGCCAGTTCAGAATTTGGCATGACAATGGCGCTCTTAATCTCCCATGGTCTCCCTCCTGCGGCAGAGCACATTAGTTGGTATCACGTAGAGGTGAGATCCATCTGGACTTTGATCGATCTTATGTCCTAGGCAACTTTTTCTTTTGTTGGATAGTTCTAATTTTTATTTATTAGATTCTTAAGAATCTTGATATTTGTTATTGGTGTGAGCAGGACTACATAATCCAAATAATATGTTAACATATCCCGGTATTTGTTTATAAGGGCTCACATAATTTGGTAGGGAGATTTCCGAAGCCAATATGGTTACAGATTCTGGCTTGGTAAATAACTCGTGATGCCCATATAGCCGATTGAATGTTTGTCATTGGTGTACTGTTGTTGGTGGTGGTGACCATGGAGCTGAACTGCTGAAGAATGACCAGTACCTCTAACTTGAGAACACTCAGTTCATCGAGAAGGACAAGTATGTATGATCTTTCCTACACCATTCTGATTTAAGCAAGTACTTTACTCGGCGTGGAGTTGATGGATTGGAAATAAATCAATGTTCTGGCTACTCCTTCAACAACACGTTGAAGGTTTTAGGACAAAAGGATGTGTGTTCTGTTTGTCAATTTTGTTAGGAATATAATTCAGTTAACAGTTTAGCATGCATGTACAAGGCATGTAGTCCATTGGACTTCTCTGTCATAATCTACCATATTGCTGCCTGTTATCGTTCTCTCCAATTGAAGATTGACTAGATTTCGTAGTGGAAAATGAGTGTTGATTTATTTGCTCTCCATGTTGTTTAGCGGAGGTTTGTGTATTGGTGAAGTTTTTTTTTTGTATTTTTGAGTTAAAAACATGATTCAAGCAATCAGTCTGTTTTAACTAGAATTGTATACTAAATAAAGATTAACCAATTGGTCCCAACTAAAATAGTTTTTCTCTTCATAATTACTTTTTTGGCTGATGCTAATCAGTGGTTCGGCGTGGCTAGCGATTTTATTATACGGGACATTATTAAAATAAATTAAACTTTTCTACAACCCACATAGCTCTATTGGCTGCACGTGAAAATCCACCATGCCAACCAAATTACTACAAGCTGTAAGCGTAGTGGTGACCGCGTGTGCCGAGGACATCCCGACGCGTGCGTTTGTGGCCGTCAGATCTTGACCTGAGATGATCTAGGACGTTGGTCTGGTCAGTAAGATTGTAAAAGTGAACCCGGTTTCCGTCGCGCTCCCCCCAGACCTCAACCCGAATCCCCTGACCGACCCATTATCTTCTCCTCTCCGTTCTCCCAAGCTCTAGGGTTCAGCCGCCGCTCTCACCGCCCCACCCCCACACCTGCCGCCTCTGCCCGCTCCCGTGCCGGCTGCCCCTCGAGCAGCACTGAACAGATCGCCCACCGTCGTTGCCGCTCGCTCCCAGACCGGTGTGGCCGCTGGGGCCTGCCGTTGACTTCAAGGGAGGCTGTCTGGTTTTGGTGCTGGGTCGCTCCTGGTGTGTGCCCGCAGGGTGTTCGACAGAAGGTCCACGATGAATGACAGATGGGAGAGGGACCGGTTGGTGCTGGGTGAGCCCGTGTGTGGCTTGAAGAGGTGTTCCTCAGGTGAATATCGGTTGTTCTGTTCCGCTGTCACGCCCCTGGATCCAGTCCCCGACTTCGCCAATCGGTTTAGCACCACGGCAGGTCAGTGCCCCCTCACCCCCATGGAGGACATTGTCTCTTCTCATTGCTCCCGTTGTTTGATTAGTTTATTAATTAATTGTATGGATGAGCATCCCTGTGTTGAATTGATGCGGTTACTAGCTGTAAGTTCTTGAGCTAAGATAGCTGTAGATCCGTGAGTTCAAGAAACTGGGGAGGAGAAGGTGAATACATTTGGAGGTAGCCTCACAATATCAGGCATGCTCACATCCCGCACCCCATCTCAGCAATGCAGATGGAGTGGCCCCGTGATATCTAGGCTGAGATTGTGCCTCTGTGTAGGTCAATTCGAAAATGAAAAATTCTACTTGTGTTGTTCCGTGGTTGATAGTCTTGATTGATTTGTGTTCTTTCTAGATCTGCTGTGTAGTGAAAAGTGGAGGGCCTGAATTTTATGTTTTGCTCTAAATAATGATTGATATTGAAAGTTAAATTTCTAGAGGCTGGGGCTGCATATGGAGATCAGAGGTGATTCTTTTAAAATTTAGATGAATCTGAGACTGGGATAATTTTGTGCAGATGATTAGACAGCAAGTAAAGTTGTTAAAATTAAATCATTGGGTCCTACAGCTGGGCTATGTATGACAGTTCGGTTTACTTATGTTTGTCACCACTTCCATGAAATCCAGATGTAGTTTAAACTCCTTTAGGTTGGCAAAGCCATTTTATTACTTGTACTCATGTTCTAGCTATGTTTGTTTGATCAACACCTCTAATTTCTACTTATACGCTTCTTATATACATGCTTTGCTTGAAGAAGGAGCAAATCAACGGCCTTCACGGATGGGAGGCAGCAGCTAGAGGTGGCGAGGTGGCAGGTGCTGGTGTACTCTCTGTACACACCCAAGGCCAAGAGCGTCGTTGAGATGAAGATTCAGTGACTGACACGGGAGAGAGAAACCACAGCTAGCCATCTCTCTTTTCCCTTTTGGGTCCGTGCTCTATTATGTAGTAGAGTTATGGTGATTTCAAGCTATTAGAGTTCTGATGTTATCATGTACGGATAATTGCCATGGTATATGGTTGCTTTTGTTCAATAATGCAACATGATATTATATGTCTTGCATACCAATTTGTTACAGATTGTGGCTTAAGATGACTCCAGATTGCTGGAGTATCAAATAGCCTTGCCCCAGCACTATTGTTTCATCCCACTTTTGCATTTTCTTGCTATTGCATATTTGTGGTGCTGATCCCTGAGCAGGTGGAGATGCAACGGTGTTGAGCACTGCCAGGAATAAGAAGAGGAGGGGCTGGGTTCTGGCTATCGAGGATTTGGTGATGGCTGCATGCTACTGGTTTTTGCTACCGAGAGAGAGAATTAGAGAGAGGTGGCTAGCTGTTGTTGTTTGCTAGACATAATGACAGAGTAAACTTTGCTATAGCTAGCTGTTTGTTGTACTAAATTGATAGCTGTTGTTAATAATTTTCAGAGATACATGGTGCTATAGCTAGCAGTTTTTGTTTTCTGTACCAAAATGAGACATTAATTTTCTGTATTCCTACTTCATCTGTAGCATGCTGCATATCTTCATGCTTCAGATTGTCGTTCTATGCAGAATAGAAGATGCCCTCTTATTATATACGCTACAAAAATCTTAACTTATAAGGGAAAAATCTCGGCCATGGATGGAAGGGTATACATTTAATTAACACTAAAACTTCAATGTAGCATGTCTTTCTGGGGATTTGATGATTGGTTTTCAGCGAGCTGTTGTGGGGACATGATGAGCATTTATATGATTTATTGACAGTCGAGAAAGGTAGGTGTAGGTATTGTTTCTGTTAGGTTGTGAAAGATAAAATACTTGGATTGTTTCATAGAATTTCAAATATGGTATTCACAAGTTCCAAGGTTCCAGTTTGTGACTTTGTGTTGCTGTGTACTTCTTTGGTTCCTTGCCACAACCACAGATTGATTGAAGGAAAGCCACAACCAGCATTTGAAGGAAAGCCACAACCAGCATTTGAACAGGTTTGTGTATGCAGTTTCAGTTCCATTCAACTATTATTTTTTGTAGGTAATAGCAGTTCCTTGACATGCTTTTATTTTGTATCATAGACTAAGCCTAATCTGCCAGCACTTGCACGACTTATTCATTATGCATGCTGGGCTCTTTCATACCTATTTGTTTCCCTTTGTTGTTTAAACTTTCACTAAGTTTGATATAAAAATCAAGTATAAGTATATGTTTCTGCAATTGACTTTAAGCACGCTTTCTTATCTGGTAGATTATTGTGGTATCATACTCATCTCACACCGTTTTGAGCTTTAGCGGTACCAAAAATTCGCTCTCAATATACATGTGCTTGATTTTTTTGGTCAAACATGTTATCATGAGAGCAATCTATATTGGTATGTATACTGGGTGAGACATAATTCTGTACCTTAAATTAATAATTGCTTTTCATTTAAAATTAAAATATTGTTTCGCCATGTTTCTGTTCTCTTGGAATGGGGATTTTTAACTATACCTTCTCTACTGATCCTGATATCTTGATTTCACAGACGATCACCATAATCAAGACATGAGATACTTTTTTCCACAAAAAAAAGAAGAAGGTTGGATCTGAAGTTGAATCTCCCATTACATTGGTTATTAAATGGAAAGATGTCTACTCTCTTCGTTTGAAGTCCGCATTACATGGCATTGGTCCTATCCTTGATCTTGTGGGAAGGGACAACAGTGATAACACAATAAGTATGCTGATGATTAAGCATAGCTTCAGCAAGTGCTCAAACAAGAAGATAGGTAAAGAACAAATGTAGCATTCTGACTGAATCATGTAGTGTTACTTGCTTACTTTGCAGTCTTTGTTTTTGCAATAGCTACATGGATCTTGCATATATGTGCATATCAACTTAAAACAAATTAATGAAATAATGCACACCATCACCATCTGTATTTTTTATGATACTATTTGCAAGTTCCAAATAATGCAGAATCCTCAAGCCATCCTCATTAATTTGGCCTTAGTCCTATCCATGAACATATTGTGGTTTGTGGATGTTTAGCGTCATGGTCACTCACTTTATATTGTTTGTAGAATTATTTAATGAGTCCACATATAATCATATTATTACTGAACCAGTTGACCACATAGTCCTAATGATCCATGTGTCATTATTGTGCAGGTAATAACAGAAGGTAGTATAGTCTGTGCTCCTTCGCCTATAATTGTTAGTCTTATTTCCTCACTCCATGTGAACTGCGCCTTCAGTTTCCATTGCATCAGCATGACAGGACAATTATATTGGTTCCATGTCCACACGACAGATTATTGGACTTTATGTCTTATGAGTATCCTTTTGAGATAAATCAACTTCCTTTGGACTTCTATTTGACTGTTCATAAACCTCCTACTGAAACAAGAATTTTGAACTTGTGGAGAATTGAGGTACATCTGCGAATTACACTGTATTACATCCGAACATTACTTACAGCAAGTGCTTAGATTCTTTTTCTTGCTAGATAGAAATCCTTATGAATGGATTATACATGTAGTGAAGTCATACTCATTTGTTTCTCAATTGGCTCATGGTGCAGGTATCTTTCTATGTGTGGTAAAAGGAGGAAATGAAACCCTTTTTGGTATTTTAGATTTCTAAACAAGCCATGATGCAGCGGAGACATGAGCACGATCTCTAGGAGAATATCTGTTGCATTTTTATGTGTTTGTAGTTCAATATAAATGGTCAAAGTTCAAACAAGGGGAAACAAATAGTCAACTATTGTTTGTTAGTTAGTGTATCCATAGTTATTGGCTCAGTGTTAAGCTGTTTTAGCCTAATATCTTTAGCCTAATATCTGGTATGGACTATCTTAGAAGATATAACATACTTGCATTCTTTTCCCATGATTATCTCTCCTATTGTTTGAAGGTTGATGGTTTGACAGATGATTCAAGATCTGAGTTAGCATAGTTTTCAGAGTAGGTGTGTCCAGTTGGTAATGGTACCGTGCAGGGGATTCAGAGTCTACCTGGGTGACTATACCTGATAGTTTTTTTATTAGAACAGATGGTGATAGAGTTGATGCGTTGATTAACTGTGTTTATAATTATTTCAATGCTTCTTATTGTTGCCTTGAGTATTTAGCTGCCCATCTATTGTGTGCCCAACAAATGTCGTTGTTGATGCTATCAATGATCGGGTTGCTTTCAGGATACCTTCGGAAAGCCGCGAGTACTTGAGTGCAGATAGGGTTGCTCCAGTATCATAGCAAATCCCTAATGTATATGTGTTGTATACAGAAGTTATATTTAATGCAATAACACAACCTAAATATCCTCAACAGCGCTTGCTCCTTAAAGTTGGCATGCCTGTTGTATTGATGCGGAACCTAAGTCAGTGGATGGGTTTATGTAATAGAATGAGATTACTTATTACTAGGCTTGCTGATTGTGTTTGAGGTTACTGATATGACATCATCTTCTTCGGGTCTAAATAAACACACATTTTTTTTGGGTCTAATAAACACATTGGCACGCTAGAGCAATGAGAAATAACACGGAAAAAGGAGACTGAAAAAAAAACTTTGCATGAAATTTATAGATAATAAGAAGAGCTTCGCCAGTAGAGATATTAAAAAAAAGCCAAAAGAGCATACACGTGGGACAGGCGTCACACACACCTTCCATCAGAGTCTGCATGTCAACTGCACTTCAAATATATATCTACCACACCGCACTACACGCACCGACCACCACTCTCAGCGACCAGCTTAATTGCACAACATAAACCCATGCTTATATATAGAACGTAATGCTAAAACAGATTAAAAAAGAATTAGTAGGACGTATAAAAAAAACAAGGTGCAAAAACATGCTGCAGGCGGGCCGGGCGAAGCCGGCCGGCCCGTCTAGTACTAATGATGTCGATTCGTTTAAAACTAAACTAGCAGAGTGGCCTGCGCATTTACGCGACTAGACTATCTATTGATGTTATATCTTGTATCACACTTTTAAAGTTTATAGAAATATTATCCAATAGGTATAGATTTAATACTTTAAGATTCTAAAATAATTTCAGGTTTCAATATGGTCTTATAATTTTTCTTCCATTTTATGCAAATTCGGAGTTAAACTTTTACTTAGTTTGTAATTTACAATATGGTTGGATCCAAGTAAATACTCCGGCGATTCTTGTATCAATTCCTTAACCTCCTTCCTCTACTTTTCTTCAGTTTCCTCTTCTTTACATTTGAATATTCACAATTGAATTTTTAGTCAGATTTTATATCTTATTAGGATTAGATGGTATTTTCCTATATCCATATATTTTTTAATATTTTCTAAAATAAACCTATTTACGATTATTTATCCATATTTTTCCTTAAATATTCCATAAATATTTGCATTTTGTCTGACCATTAATTTCTCCCTACATTTTTTTGGACACGCTGTAAATTTGTGTGTACTCGCTGTACCCTCTCTCTCTCTTCTGTACTGGATGGAAGAGAAATGTCCTTTCTCTTCTCTACCGGTCAGTTAATCGACCATACCCAATCCATTTCTCATTTCTCCAATGTATTCAAGGTCATGTTCTTGGTTGCGATTCTTTACCAAGCTGTGGATGCGCGATTCAACCACGGATATGGCATTTCCTGCCTTTGATGCTGCATCTCGCCATCGCTGATTTGAACCTGCCGGCAATGCTGCATCTCGCCGTCGCTGATTCGGCGGCGGCCGTCAAGGTTAGTGCTTGCTGCACTGTGCGCGACCCGGCTTGTACCTGGACATGGTCGACCACGACGAAGGCGGCAGCTGCGGCCCGCATTCAGCAGTCAAGGTGCGTTCCTCACTGTTGCAGTTTCACCTTCACGGCCGCTTCCCCGTTTCTAATTTCCTCCCCAAATTATAATTGCAGATCTTCTGATAGCTCATGTTGTTTAGCTTGGACCAAAGAAGCCGGTAATCCATCATCCTATCTCCATCGCAAATTTATATTTTATCCCATATTTGAAATAACATTTGGTGCCATCTCCAGGATAGATTTGAAAGAACAGATAAAATCTCCATACTATAGCCATTTTTTGAGATAGATTATTGAGGCGAAATTTGGATTTTGCATTATTTGTCAGAGAGGCTCCGGCTGGCAGTAGTGCCAAGAGGACCAGCGACAGCGAGCGCCCGGTCAGGATGTCGCCGCCGTTTATGGCCCCTCATACAGCGAAGATGCACGAGAGGAGGTGAAATTTCAATGGAGAGTTCTCGCGACGCGACGCTTGGGCGAAGGCCCACATGGCCGGGATCTCCGATCTCATCGCGCTGGACCGCTTCCTACTCGATCCCCGGATCGGATTCTCGGCTCGAGGGTGGTTTGATCCTTCGTCATGAGGAGAGGCGATTGGTTTTGCTGGATCGTGATGGTATTGCGGTGGATGTTCGTCTGGCGGATCCGTCGATTTCGATCAAGGCGGGAACCTTCATTGATTTCCCGTTCTATTGCGCGAAGGTGGGTGACATCTGGGCTTCGCCGATTGTTCCTCCTCGCCTGGGCCGGTCTCCTTTGAGACCGCGCAGAGAGTTGGGGCCTAGGGCGTTGTTTCCAGTGGATTCGGTTTCGGCCCGCTTTGATTCTGGGCTGGATCAGGTTGGATTGGATCGTCCTGCTGATCGGCCTCGTGACATCCTTCCTCCGATGGCGGACACGTGCGCGCCATTGACGTGGCCGGATAAGAGCTTGTGCGATGCCGACACCGCTAGGGTTAACTCCTCGCAATCTCAGTCTCGTCCTCAGATCTCTCGCTTCCAACACATCTGGGACCGAGGGCGAGCGGCTGGAGCTCCTAGGGTTATCTTCGTCGACAGAGAGATCAGGCAGTCGATCCTTCGACCTGCTAAGCCTTCCTCTTGGCGAGGGACGGTGTCCGGGGATCGCCGGAGTTTCGCATCGGTTGCTAGATCTGCTCCGATGTCTTCCTATGGGCGTGGTGGGCGTGGGGGTCCTCAGTACCCTGCTCGCCCTAACTACGCTCCGAGAAGACCTCCCGGTGGTTTTGCGGCGGGAGCGTTTGATGGTGGTGCGGCGAGATCGAATCAACAGTACCAGCATGGTGCGGGTCGAGATTTCCAGGAGGGAAATCGAGAGCGCGCTCAAGATCTGCCGCAGCGTCGTGAGTTCTATGACCAGGAGGTTGATCCGAGGGATCAGCGAGGCCGTGATTCTGGTCGTCAGGCGAATCAGCGACGGGGAAACTACAATCAGCGCGGCAACAGATCTCGGAGCAGGGAGTCTCGTGAGGTACGTTTCAATCCTAATCGTTTAGGTGCCATTGCTCCTCAAGAGCGGCCGGTCGGCCTAGCCCTTCGTGCTGAGCCAAATCCGAGCAATAGAGATCGTTGGGCACATAGATCTGAGATGAGGGAGATTGACTCTGATAACTCTGCCAATAATTCGTATAGAGATTTTGACCAGAGAGATGGTCCTGTGAACAATTCTGCTGCTGCTTCAAATCTCAGAAATGATGATGGGTATGTTGAGGCGAGCCAGCAAAATCAGAATCAAGCTGCTCGTGGAGAGGCGGCGAATGCTGTCATCCCTGAACGTAATGTCCAATTTAGAGAGAATATGAATCAAGTGTTAGATGATGGTGATATTTGTAGAATCTGTGGTGATGTCCATGCTGACAAGTTCATCTTCTTTGAATCTCAACCTTGGGAAGTTGCAGCTCCCTTTGTGGGCGCAGCTGTCCCAGGTAATGGTTTCTTTGTGATTCCTGATATAAGGAATGCTGCTCCTGCTAAGAAGATTTTTCAGGGTGTGGTGGAAATTCTTGAAGGAGATGTCACAGCTAATCAGCGGGAGAATGAATTCACTCATTGGGCTGGGTCTAGCTGCAATTGGAGGTGGTATGCAAAGCCTATGTCAGCCAAAAAATTTCTGATGCGTTTCCCCAGTAAAAGGGACATTGATGCCTGGGTGCACTTTGGAAGGCCAAATCTCAGAACGGTGCAGAATGTGGTGGTTAAGGTTGTTCCATGGTTTCCTGGCTATGGTGCCACTGGTGATTTGGACATTGCCTGGTTTCAGGTAAAAGGAATTCCCATTGATAACAGAAACTGCCCTGTTGTTGTATATGCTGGAAGCACTGTTGGTAGGACTTTGGCTGTTGACAGGCACAGCTTGAACAATGTTGAGTATGTCAGAATTCAAATTGGTAATATGAATGTGGCTCTTGTTCCACCAGTTGTCCCGAATGTGAATATTGGTGCTAGTTTCTATGATCTGGAATTCACCAGGGAAATTCCAAGAGGCAGACCTCAAGTTGAGCCAAATCCAGTTCCTGTTGAACAATCTGATCAGAATAGACCTGATGCAGCCAGACCCTCTGCTACCGGGCATACTCCCAAGAGAACCAGACTTGACTCCTCTGGAAATAGTAGGAATGTGGGTCCTCAGTCTGCTCCTGGAGGTTTCATGCGTGATGCTAGAAATTCCTATCAGGTTCCTATAGCTAACAGGCAAGTTCAAGTGGTGCAATCTGTTCATGAGTCTGATGTTAGAGGAAAAAGGAAAGCTACTGATATTGTCCCCTCTGTGGATAGTGATGATGATGATGAATCCTCAATGGGAGAGAAGGCTAGGCTTTTGGGGTATGGAGCACCTAAGCAAGTTACTGGTGACTCTAGCACTTCCAGAATTTCCCCAGTTATGGACCATTACCCTGCTTATTTGGAATATCTAGCAAGGCCGAGGATTACTGATGGTGTGGTGGAGAATGTTGGAGAGCCTCTGCAAAATGAGCTCACTTATGAGGAATTCCTAAGGGACTTATTGAAATCAAGAAGTGATAAACGAGATATGTGGAAGGAACAGTTACAGAGGATTCCAGGAGCTCAATTGGATCCTGTGGTTGAATCTCCTTTGGATCAATCAATGGACTCTGACTATCTTTCTTCTCAGGAAGCCGCCATTTCCTCTGAAAATGGTGAGACTAATATGCTCAAATCATCTAAGGTGCAGATTACTGAATTACCATCAAGTCCAGTTAATGCTGCTTCTGTCAGAATCAGGCCCTCTGTACCTGCTATCCCAACTCCTGAGCAACCTTTACCTACTCGTGTGAGTTCCAGAATTCAGGCTGAAGGGAGAGCTCATGTCAGCATCTTGGAGAAGGCTGTGCAAACTACCAAGGAGAAAAATCTGGAAGGTAATGATATAGTTAATGTTAATTCTTTTTCTGTTCTTCAAGATGAGGTGATTTTAGATAAGGCTTTAGAAATTGGGATTGATGTTACTTCTATTCCGTTAACTACTATTCATCTACTCAAAGACTTGGAATCTGCTAGAGATAATCTGGCTAATAAGAAACTTGTTAAGAATGTTGTGTCTAATGTTGTAGAAATAGAAAATGAGAAATCTGGTGAGGAGGATATTGGTTTGGATAGTATTGATGATAATTTGGATGAGTTTACTCCTGTAGTTTCTAGGAAAAATAAGAGAAAATTGAAGAAGTTGTCTGGTGGTAAGATGTCAAATCAAGGGGTACCCCTCTGTGGTACAAAATCCCTTCGAAAAGGCAGTAATAATCACCCTCTGAGTGATATTATTACTGGCCCTAGGCTGAGAAGCCATACAGCTAAAAAAAAAAGTTAAATGATAGGTCTCATTATGAATTGTAGGGGTGTGGGGAAAAAAGGTTTTTCGTTTTGCCTTCGTGATCTCATTTATGAACACAAATTTGACTTTATTGGTCTTCAAGAAACAATGAAGAGGAAAATTGACAGTTCTGTTTGGAGAAAGTTTGATCTGGACAATTCATATAATTGGCTTTGGTCTCCCTCTGTGGGACGTTCTGGTGGTATTCTTTGTGGTATTAAATCCTCTAGATTTAATATCATATCTTTCTCTATGGGAAGGTTTTTTGTTAAGGCTAGAGTCTGTGATTTAAAGTTTCAGAAGGAGTACTGGTTAGTAGTTGTGTATGGTGCTGCTCAGGATGAGGATAAAGATTTGTTCCTTCAGACCTTTTCTGATATCTGTGAGAACTTGGACATTCCATCATTAATTGGTGGTGATTTTAATATTTTGAGGTTTGCAACTGAGAAAAATAAAGGTGGTGGGACAACTAGATTTTCTGATGAATTTAACTCAATTATCAGCAAGTTTGCTCTCAGAGAACTTCCCCTAAGTGGTGGCATGTTTACCTGGTCAAATAATCAGGAAAATCCTACATTGGAGAAGTTGGATAGAATCCTGATAAATCATGATTGGGAGAATTTTTTCCCATTATCAAGTGCAAGGAAAATTCCTAGGGTAATGTCAGATCATAACCCTATTATTTTGGACACTAAGGAAAATGTGGAGGTCAGAAGCAGGGAATTCAGGTTTGAAAAATCTTGGTTACTACAGCCTGATTTTCAGTTAAGGGTGGAGAAAGCCTGGAAGACTCCTGTGAGAGGGAGTGATAGTATCAGTGTGGTCCAGGAGAAGTTGAGGAATGTAAAGAATAGTCTGAAAGGATGGGGGGCAAATGTCAGAGGAGACTCTCTGAAAATCAAGAGAGACTTGCTGAGTGAGTTGGAGAATTTAGAAAGTCTAGAAGAAGATAATGTCTTATCTAGCCCTCTGTTTGCCAGGAAAGGAGAAATTCAGTTCAAACTCATGAAAATCTATGAGGAAGAGGAATTATTCTGGTTCAGTAGATCAAGTGAGAAATGGTTACTAGAAGGAGATAACAATACTGCCTATTTTCATCGTGTGGCTAATGGGAGGAGAAGGAAAAATACCATGTATTCCTTGAAAAAAGATGATATTCATATTCAGGGGACTGCTGATTTGTTAACTCATGCTACTGAGTACTATAAAATGTTGTTTGGTCCTGGGGAAGGGAATTTGATGCAGTTGGCTGACAGTGTTTGGTCTGCGCAGGAAAAGTTGTCTGATGAGGATAATATAAAGTTAAATGAGCCTTTTTCTGAGGAGGAAATCCAAGCTGCTATTAATAGTATGGTGAAAAATAAAGCCCTAGGTCCTGATGGAATTCCTGTTGAGTTCTATCAGGCCTGTTGGCCTGTTATCAAAAATGATATCATGAACATCTTCTTTGACTGGAAGTTGGGAGTGTTAGATCTCTACAGATTAAATTTTGGTATGATTATTTTGTTACAAAAAGCTCCTGATGCAGATGTGATTCAGAAGTACAGACCCATCTGCCTTCTTCAGGTACTGTATAAATGGTTGACTAAGGTTGCTACCCTCAGAGTAGAACCTTTTATGAATAAATTGATTTCTCCCTGTCAGACTGCCTTCATCAGAAAGAGGAACATAATGGATGGGGTGATGTCCTTGCATGAAATTTTGCATGAAGTTAAAAGGAAAAAACAACAGGGTGTGGTGTTGAAATTGGATTTTGAAAAAGCCTATGATAAGGTTGACTGGAATTATCTGATGAAGTGTATTGCACAGAAAGGTTTTTCTGAAGAGTGGTGTACAAGGATAAATGGTATAATCAGAGATGGTACCTTATGTGTAAAGATAAATAACACAAGGGGGAAAGATTTTGGCAGTCATAGAGGGGTGAGACAGGGTGATCCTTTCTCTCCTTTCCTGTTTAATATTGCTGCTGAGGGTTTGGCTAAAATGATTGCTCAGGCTCAAGAAGCCAAGTTGGTGACTGGGTTGGTTCCTCACTTAATTGAGAATGGGGTGGTGATTCTTCAATATGCAGATGATACAATTTTGCTGATTCAAGATAACATGGAGCAGATTATACACATGAAGTTAATCATTTATATGTTTGAAGCAATGTCAGGATTGAAAATCAATTTCCTTAAAAGTGAAATCATGATGGTTTTGTATGATGATGAAAAGAAATTGGTTTACTCTGACATCTTTGGGTGTCAACTGGGGGATTGGCCCATAAAATATTTGGGGGTACCTGTGTGTGGGACTCGTCTCAGGGTGGCTGATGTGGATTACCTATCTGATAAGCTGATGAAGAAACTTGATGGGTGGGTGGGCCACTCCTCTTCGATTGGTGGGAGGTTTTCTCTCATCCAGTCCTCTTTGAGTAGCACACTTATCTATCATATGTCAATGTATTTGCTCCCACTTACCAATCTGGAGAAATTGACTAAAATAATTAGGAAGTTCTTCTGGGGGGGAAATAGTGAAAAGAGAAAATATCACTTAGTTAAATGGGATCTTGTTTGTAAGCCCAGACAGAAAGGTGGTCTGGGAATAAAGAATCTGCAGTTGTTTAATCAGTGTTTGCTATGCAAATGGTGGTGGAAGTTGGAGACAGAAGGTGGTCTTTGGCAGAGCCTGGTGAAAGCCAAGTATGACATAAAGAAAAGTTTGCATCATATAAAATTAAGGAATGATGATTCTCCTGTTTGGAAAGATCTGTGGAAAGTGAAGCATTTATATCTTAATCAGAGGATGATGGTGGTGGGTGATGGTAAATCTACTGATTTCTGGAATGATGCCTGGTGTGGATCATCTCCATTTTGTGAAAAATTCCCTGAACTGTTTGAGATCTGTCTGGACCAACAGCTGACTGTAGCTGAGGCTGCAGTCCTAGGCTGGCAATTCAGATATAGGCGCTGGATGAGTCCTGAGATTCAGTCCCAGTGGCGCTGTATGAGAGATAAACTGGCTATGATTGCCCTCAATCGTGAACAGGACAAACCTAGATGGAAACTTACTAAATCTGGGATCTTTTCTGTTAAGTCTTTATACAACAAACTCTCGGCAGTTGGAGTTGACAGGAGTTTTAAGCAACTTTGGAAAGCGAAAATTCCTCTTAAAATCAAAATTTGGCTCTGGTTAATCTGGCATAATGCAATTGCCACAAAAGACAACATGAAAAGAAGAAATTGGATTGGTAGCTTTACTTGTCAGTTTTGTCCTGCTGATGAAACCATTTCTCATTTGTTTTTTACTTGTCCCATGGCTGCTTACATGTGGAGCACTATAAGTACGGTTCTAGGTGTCTTTTCTAGACCTTCCTGTTTTTCTCAATACTTTTGGTGGATTGCCAAAGTTTTCCCTGTTGGTCCCAACTTTCATATTGTGGGGATTGCAGCTTTGTGCTGGGCTATTTGGAAGACTCAAAATAATGCTTGTTTTGAGGGCAAGCTTATTTCCTCTCCTGTGGGTTTGATCTGTTACATGTGTGTTTTTCTCCGATATTGGGCAGGTCTTCAGGGGGAAAATGATAGGGAGATGCTGATGGAAGGAGCTTCACGCCTCCAGAGAGGTGCAATGGCGGCGCATGAGATGGCCAGACAGGTTGGGGCATCTAGGGCAAGAATCCAGGAGGGTGTTGACGAAGATGAAGAAGTTTCCGTCTGAGAACTTAAGATCCAAGATTTTCTGTTAATCTGGGTCGTTTACTTTTGCTGCTGGTGTTGTAATATTCCGGTGAAAACCCCTGCCGCGTTAAAACTTTCAGGTTGCCTTAGGTAGCAGACTCTGCTGCTGCTTGCGACCTAGGCTTTAGCCTCTTCGTACTTTTCCTTCTTTTTGTTGTCGTGTTTGTAAAAAGACCTATGTTCTGTTATCCTTGTGATAGTGGAACCCGGCTCCATACGTGGGGGCGTATGGAAAAAAATTATTTGTCAGAGAGATTTTAGTGTTTGATTGTTTGTTCTGTAGGTCTGTAGCTTTAGATAGATGAGATGAGAGGAGAAGATTTGGGTTACTCGTGCTATTTTGTGATTTTGGCTTCATGATGTACGTGCCTATGGAAAAATAATATAACGTCCATGTGAATCATGTTAAGCAAGCAGGAATATGTTTGGTGGAACTGAATTATCGTATCTCCTGCTTACAATATGATGTCCCATATTTTGGCATGTTTGCTCTGTTTTGTCGATCAGGTCTCCACTCCATCAATCATTACTTCAAATGTTTTGTACTCCTCTGTAAATTAGAAATTCTCCTTATAAACAATATTCTTTGCACTGTCTTCACTTGGACACTCTTTGTCATCTGTTAGCAGCTTCAATCCTTCTTTGTTTGTGACTCTTGACAATGCCACCTATAATCGCCCATGGCAGAATACTTTCTTATTCAAATATGAAATATATTCCTACCTTGTTTAAGGACTGACCTTGGCTCTTATTTATGGTCATCGCGAAGGAAACTGATAATCGATATTGCCTTCTTTTCACCATGAATGGCAATTTTGAGTGGCTTCGTGACATGATGATCCGAGGTATGTATACCTTCTTGCCAACGTGCGTTCCAGTAATTACTTGTACCCAATGAATTTGTTTCCAAGTTGTGTTATTGTCATTCTCGTATCGTTGCATAAACCTGCAGCTTGGTTGATGTTGCGTAGGAGCATCACCAGCAAACCTACCTTCAGTTTTAGCTGATGGTCTGGGTTTCCTGGGAACTTCAAGGTGTTGAGGAGCTCAGTAGGTTACATGTTTTCCAATCTGCTGATGTTCGTTGTTGTCTTGCACATGGTATCCAGGCTTCGGTATGTCACCTCTTCACCTTGTAAAATTTATAGTAAACACTTATATTCAAATCAATATATATTCTTACCGTGGTATTACACCTTCTGGATATATGTTGCAGTTCTTGCAAAAATAATTGTCAAATTCATTGATAGCAATTTTATTGCATACATCAAATGACATGTTGTCGCTAGATAGGATTGATTAGTCTACACCATTTATTTCATTGACGTACATGGGTCTTTTTTTTTTCCTTTTGTGATTTCTAGAGGGACTCTGTTCTTTCCACCGTGATGAGCTGTTGTTTGTAGACGTAGGAGAGATGGACACCCTATGTCCGTATGGAAATTGCCACCGGCCGGATGTTACGAAAAGTAAATCTTGGCCGTTGTTCATGACTTGATTATGTCTAGCTAATCTTCAACGTTGGTTATCTTGTGTTTTAATTATATAATAGATAGATTTTCACACGTTACTTATCTCTACTAATAATACGGCTTGAGGACGCGATGGTCATAAAACCGTGGTAGGTTAAAAAACCGTTTTGGTACGTCAAAAAAACCAGAGCAATCGGTCTGTCCTTCGTCCGTCGATTTGTTTGTTAGTCATAAGCGTTAGCAGAGTCCTGCTTGAATCCAACGTCAAAAAGATCAGATTGTACGTAAAAAAACCGGTACGACCTGCCAGTCCTTCGTACGTCATTAAAATCGTTGCCCTTAGCAAATCGTTTTGGTACGTCAGAAAAACCGTTCGTCCGTCTGTTAAAAAACCACGATCCCAGGCGCCCGACGCGCCTCCTCCCGAGCTTAATCCTCCTCCCTCCCACCAGATTTCCAGCCGAAAAAGAGAGGAAGCTGGCGAGCTGGTTGGCAAGGTCGGCCGGAGACCAGGGAGGTCTGCCTCGGAAACGGCCATGAGCGAGCTTCGCCGCCACCACATCGAGCGCCCCGCGAGCTTATCCAGCTCTATCACGGCCAGATCGAGCGGCCCGACGACCAGATCGAGCAGCTGGCAGACGACCTCCTTATTCTGTCCATGGCAGCCAGATTGGAGGTGACAAGAGCCGCTGTGTTCTTCTTTTTTTCCCCTCGGGGCGGCCAACTCGGTCCATCCAGTGGCACCCAGCGCTTCCAATCCAAATCGGGGACGCCCGCATCGCGACAGTGCACAACGGGGAGCACTAGGCGACTAGGCCGGCTCTTACCGCCGGTGGCGGCGACCAGGAAAGAGCCACCGCCACACCTCCTTTGAGTGGGCCCGTATTGCTCTGCTCACGTCCAGCCACGACATGGCCCTCCGCTGCCGAAGTGCCGATGCGTCCGAGGTCCGACGTCACTGCCTGGCCAGCGGTGGTCGCCGTACAACGGGGCGCTCTTGGCCACTCTTACCGCCGCCGCCGGCGACTAGGACAGAGCCCCCTCTGCGCCTCCTTTGAGTGGGGCTGGTATCCCACTGCTCACGCCCGGCCACGTCGTGGCCTCTGCTGCGGTGCTGTCGATGCATCCGGCGTTGTGGTCAAGCCAGCGGTGATGCGTGACACGTGTGTTCACGCCAGTGGGATTAACAGGTGTGGACGACGTTGAGCTGCTCAGGGGCAGGATTTAGCTAGCAAGATTAGCACGACATGACATAGCTTAGAAACAGATCGGCCAATCCAAAGAACTGTGGCGTAATTGCAGAGCATACCTTCCACATGGATTGATTTTATTGCCGGTCACTCATGCGTGTCCTTGAATTTCATGCTCCAGATTATTTTAACATTGCTAAATTACCTAACCATAATATTGCTGGTAGCTCCACAATGTTGTGAAGCTAGATTTGCACGTACAATTAATTTGCTATAAGATGGAGGCAAGAGATAGTCAAAGAAGTGGATAATAACTCCACATGATACTATTTTATTTTCATATCCTTAGATAGCAATATTGTCTTTCTTCATGTAGAACTGGTACAAAAAATATATTATATGTAACTTCATATATCACTCAATCAATTACTCAATATTGTGATAACTCTTCAGTTTTACCAATAGGATGTGAACAGCTTCTCTTAGTTAAACAACAACACAAGCATTGCCATGGCACGATGTGAGAATTTGACGATTTTCAATTGTATCAGTAGTGTCAAACGCGTGAAAATAAGTTAACACGGATGCATGTATACAGAGCCCATGAAAAAAAGATCAACGACTCATATAAATTACTTAACGAAAAATGCCTCGAAGAAGCCCATCGAGAAACTAGGAATCCTGTTTATAGAGAAAAAAATAGCTATCATTCTTTTTTCTGTAATCCCCTAAGTTCACGAAATAATAAAGTTCTTGTACTTGGGTCTATATGTACCTTCTATCTAAACGTTGTATCATGACACCTTTTGTCTATGTGCCAATTCTTCTCTTTAATTAAAACCTTGACTGGGCTTGCTCGCTTCCTTCCGGCTGGCTGGCCTAGCACAAGTAATACGGCCCACAACTTCTACCGACCATGTGCAACCAGCATGAAAAATTATAGCTGACCAAAATATATGTGTTGGATGTACCTATGAATAGCAGTCGGCTAAAAGAAGGATGTATACGTAATAATACATAGTTTTCAAGAAACAAAAAAAATATTGTACAAATAAATGTCGTATCGCAAAAAATGCAAAGAGAGGTCCAAAACAAATATGTCTTAATTTCATCCTAAACAGTTTATATATGTCGCCACATTAAAAAAAATGGTCTCCATCACAAAATCCTGAATCTGGTTGTCATTGGAGCTTGTCCCCCTAATTTACTCGAAGGAGATTCAGGTGATGGCGAGGAAGCACGGGTGAAGGTAGGGAGAGAATTGGTGACACACGGAGATTTAGGGGATGGTAAGAGGACGCCCACATTAACATGAACATGCTCCTCATTTGAGAGTCCTAGGAGACAATGGCAAACATCGCCAAGGATAGAGCCATCAAGAGACATGGTGAGGGTATGGGGTCGACGGAGGAGATGAATTTGTTTGTCTTCAACATTTAAAAACTTATTTGCAATAATGAAATTCTAGATGACCTGAATTGTATTTTTTTTAAATTAACCCGTAGCATCGCACGGGTATTCTGCTAGTCAATACTATAACCTCCTGAGTGCAAGTAGCTCCCCGACAATGGACGCAGAAAAAAAAAAACTCCACTGCTAACAAATCCGCACTCACAGGCAGGGCATCGCAGACATATCAAACATGCCTAGAAAAGGGTTTAACACCGGCGGTTGTCTCCTGAGAAAGTATTTCCAAATAGAGATTATTGTGGATGTCAGGTCATCACAGACGACTTTCGTAGGGAGATAGCAAAAGAGACATACTTTGAAAATGTCAAAAAATTCAAAATAAAAATTTCGCATATACGTCAAGACATTTTATGTTAGCACACGAAGGTACGCGAAGAAAAAATATTTTTTGTGACCTGTGCAAAAAAAAACAAATTCGGACGCACCAAAATATTTTTATACGAGTCATTTTTTTGTCTTTTTTGCACAGGTCACAAAAAGTGGTTTTTCACAACGTCGTTTTTTGTGCTAAGACATAATGTTCTAATGTACATCCGAATTTTTTCTATAATTTTTTGACATTTTGAGAAAAAACTAAAAAAAAAATTACGTAATTGGTGCAGATGCACCTATGAGCCAAATCACATCTATATCGAGGTTACGAGTCTCAAATTTCACACAAAATGATTTGACCCTCTAATATAAGATTCTCATATCCATGTTCTTTGAATTCAGCAAGCAACACATTAGAGTTAGAGACAATTCAGTCCATTTGCAATATCCAAAGTTTAATGTTGGAGTTCGACGCCAAGAATCAGTAATTAGGATCAAGACAAAACCAAAGGTAATTAGGATCTTAAGGAAACCTCCAACATCTCCTCTTAAATTTCTTGAAGTCGGACGATCATTTGCTACACTTCTTAGAACTGAAACAGAGAAAACATCGTTAACAAACTATTGATTGATTCGTAATGTGAACTCGGCCATGTGTCTCCGGCCATTCGTAAAGCACCTCTCCCCATGTCAAAATTTCCCAGCTCATCTTGCTATTTTAACGTCCTATTCTAGCAATTCGTTAAACTGTTTGGGATAAGCGATAACATTATTTATAGTGAAATTCGCATGTCAAAAGAAGTTGTGTACCTCATGTATCCCCCTTGATGTGGAACCAATTGGAGTTGTTGAACCAGGAAGTGAATGCAACACATGTAAGGGAACTCAAGGAGAATTTTCGATAAAACACATTCCACTCTCGATGCATATTGCTTACTCTACCGTACCATTTCCGTCTGATATGTCAACATTCATCCGCTATCAGCTAGCACTAGTACAGATCGGGCAAACACACACGGTCTACTTTGGCCATCGCAAACGAGTATAGCGCCCGTCGCTATCCATGGGTGGGCGAAGGGGGGGGGGGGGGGGGGGGGGGTATATATCGCACACGGTTAGTCAAGATCGCAGACGCTTTGTTTTTGCTGAATCGTGTGCATTATGTTGCATCACACACGGTTTATGATTTCGTGTTATGTGTCCTTTACTTAGCTTTGCACACGGTTTTACTAAATGAATCGTCTGTGTATGTCATCCAATCGCCCACGTTTACCAAAACTTAAATGGGTGTAGTCATCCATTATTTCATCCAAATGACAACATACCACATCCGAATAAATAATTCATTGAACATTTCATAGATATAAATAGTTTCATATCGCAATCACATAAATCATTGTATATTTTAAAACCCATCAGTACATATACACTGGGACAGTATGTTATAACAAGTGGGAATGATCAACAAACAGAATACTCTTGGTTACGTCTTTGTCTCCGTGATGGCCACTGTCTTCCCAAGACCCTGTAATTGGCAGTTATAGTCTTTAAATTTGTTTAGAGCCATCAGAATTTTGCGTCACCAGCGTGATAATTTGGCCGCACTGTACAAGACACTCTTAACTAAAAAAGTGTCTTATGCAGTGGACCAAAACATCACATGTGCGACGATTTGGAGGAGAAAGTTTTGTGAGGCCAGCTTGTGGACTGCATTGTGTCATTGTGACTCTTGAGTTCAAGTATAAAGAAACGATTCAGTTCTATTGTTAGACAAATAAGTCCTATAAAATAATGATGGATTTATTTATACTTACTTATTTCAAAGCACAAAAGGGTCGTGCATGAGAGAGAAGCACTTAAGCCACTCTGTGAATGCCCTGCTATTTAGAGAAGAGATGCCACTTCATGACACCGCACGCTTGATGAATTTCCAGCCACACGAAGTGCATGCGAAAGGGAGATGCCTTGAAACTCTCGTTTCAACACGAACTCCTTCGCCACTGGGAGGAAGCGCGGAAAGTCTTGAGCTGAAAGATAAACTCCACTGAAATGGAGTAAGATAAATGAGCTGTCATTGAATGCCCATTGTTAGAATATGAACATAGAAAAATTGAGAATATAAAGACAGAAAAGACTAAATAAGTGGACTAACCCTCAAGAGCAATCCTTAGTCGCACTCAAGAGGGACAGGGGCAGAGCAATTCGGCCATATTCGGCCATGCACATCCCTGCACACCTCCCCCTCTTGGTCCCCTCTTGGTTACGTCTTTGTTTCTATGTTATTAGCAGTAGCTAATAGCATGAGCCAAAGAGCACAACCACAAATTTTTTTACAGTGCCACCAAAATAAGATCCCTATTATAAGAGTTTAGCTACTGTTAAATATGGAAGAACTTGAAGCTAAAAAGCTGGAACTAAATAGATCTAAACATAAGGATCCGTTCTAATTTGTTAAGCTAATGAAGCTACAAAGTACACATGCATCCAGTCCACCACATCCTCCGGTGCAACACAACGAAATAAGTTGGAACTAAACAGATCTAAACATATGGATCCGTTCTAATTTGTTAAACTAATGAAGCTACAAAGTACTGATAACCCACAAGTATAGGGGATCGCAACAGTCTTTGAGGGAAGTAAAAAACCAATTTATTGATTCAACACAAGGGGAGACAAAGAATACTTATAAATCTTAGCAGCGGAGTTGTCAATTCCACCACACCTGGGAAAGCACTAGTAACACGAGTGATGTGAGAGCAGCAGTAACTTGAGAGCAATAGTAGCAGTAAAGTAACAACAACAGCAGTAACAGCGGAGGTAATGACACGGAAAATAGTTGATGGCGTGTATGGACCGGGGTTCCCAGCTATCTTCACTAGAGGTAACTCTCCAAGAACAAAGAAAATGTGTTGGGTGAACAAATTACAGTTGGGCAATTGATAAAATTGTAAGGGCATGACAATGCATATTATGATAAGATAAAGTTCACTGTAATATTTAATTGGGCATTACAACAATATACATAGACCGCTTACTAGCTGCATCTATGACTCATAATCCACTCACAAGATAGCTTTCGGGTCTCACATGAGTATTAAGTTGCAAGCAACAGATTATAATATTAAGCAAAGTGTGTAATGTAAACAAACGCATTAGACTTAACATCAGTACCCTTAAGCTAAGCATCGGTTATTTTATCCCTAGTGGCAACATCACATCTACAGCCTTAGTCGTTTCTATCAATCAAGCCCAGTCTTCTAGAGGCATGAACCCACTATCTAGCATAAATACCATCTCTTGGAGATACATGCAACTACTTGATCAAGGTAATCACAAGTACCGGAGAGCATGCAAGATCTTAAATAAAAAGTATGATAACAAGATGAACATACTGATCATAATTCCACAATCCATCGGATCCCAACAAACACAACACCAATTACATCAGATGAATCTCAATCATGTAAGACAGCTCATGAGATTATTGTATTGAAGTACATGGGAGAGAGAGTACCAACTAGCTACCGCTAGAACCCGTAGTCCATGGGGGAACTACTCACAAACCATCATGGAGGCAAAGTACAGGCGGTGTGGTTGATGGAGATGGCTCCGGGGGTCAATCCCCATCCCGACAGGGTGCCGAAACAGGAACTGCTGACCGCCGAAACTAGGGTTTGTGATGGCGGCGGAGCTCGGACGCGTTTCTACAAAAGGTCTTCGGTCTTCTGGAGTTTCTAGGTCACGCGTGAATTTATAGGTGAAGACTCGACGTAAGGCGGTGCTCTGGTGGAGCAGGCAGTCCCACGGCGCGGGGCAGTACCTGGCCACGCTGTGAGGTCACGTGCTGGCTGTGGGGCCCATCTTCAGCTGGTCTTCTGGCTCCGTGGCTTATTTGTGCTGGAAATAAATCACGTAAATTTTCATCCAATTCCGAGCACTTTCATTTTTGATCCTTTTCTGCAATAAACAGACAGAACAGACAGAAGTTGGCACTGGGCACTAGGTTAATAGGTTAGTCCAATAAATGTCATAAAATGATATAAACTTTAGAATAAACATGTGGCATTTGATATAAAACAAACATGAAACATAAAAAATTATAGATACATTTTTGACGTATCAAGCATCCCTAAGCTTAGTTCCTACTCGTCCTCGAGTAGGTAAATGATAAAAATAATAATTTTTTAAGTGACATGCTACCAACATAATCTTGATCCAATAGTAATGTAAGGCATGTGAACTGAGATCAAATCATTCAAAGCAAATGTCTATGTTTGATATTAAACAAACAAATGAATAAAGTAAGACAATTAAACAAGTCAAAACTTTTCATGGATGATGCTATAAAGACATGAAACCGTACAAAGTTCATTATAGATGTTTTAAGCATTCAGTATAGAAGTTATCCTTCTACTCAAGCATCCAGCAATCTTCCACAAACATAGAAAGGGTCCAGTCAAGTAAAAGTATCACAAACGTAATGAATTCACTGGTTAGAAGTTTTACTCAACCGGTGAGCGTAAGCATTTGGTATTGGCACCAGGATGTTATGGCAAAGATAATAATAATATGGGTTTGGAAGGCCAATGGAAGAAAGGCTCACAAAGCATAAGTGATCATTAGACAAGAGGAAGTCTTATAATCGAAGCTATGCAAGGAGTAGTGATTGCCATGCAACGGATGCGCATAGAGCTATAAGTATATGAAAGCTCTCCAATGGAACTAGTTGGGGTGCATCCAACTTGGTTGCTCATGAAGACCTAGAGCACTTTTGAGGAAGCTCATCATTGGAATATACAACCCAAGTTCTATAACGTAAATTCCCCACATAGTTATACTAATGAAACATGAGAACTCTCTCATATGAAGCATAGGTGCTACTAGCACAAATGATGACTATAAAACAGGTGCTAAACATGAGCACAAGTGTGGATAAATGATAGTAATGTTTCCCCTTCTCTCTTTATTTCTTTTCTTTCTTTTTTTCTTTTTCTGTTTTTTCTCTTTGTTTTTCTTTTTTCTGTTTCTCTTTTCAATGGCCTCCGTGGCTTTTTCACTTTTCTCTTCCTCACTGTAGGGGCAACACTCTAATATGTCAACACACTTTTTGGTACAAATAACTCATAATGAACAAAACATGATGTATAAAACTGTATGCCTCTGCCAGTGTAGCAGGATGTGCAATGATCTAGCGTAATATGGGTAAAACCGTATATCAGGTGTATAGAATCATGCAAAGCAATATAACAATGATGAATGACAACAAGTCATGGAGTGTAAGGTGGAAGTTGCATGGCAATATATCTCAGAACAACTATGAAAATGTTGTGATAGGTAGTTATGGTGGCTGTTTTGAGGAAGATGTTTGGCTTATGTGTAGGAGAACAAGATGAAGTTCTCCCACGGGGTTGGATGTACTGGCGAAGTATGCACAACTCTCAATGTGAGCAGAAGGCAATGCATAGCACCGAAGAGGCAAGCAAAATATGGATGGTGGAAGTGCCAAAAACCGTAGCTCAACATTAGTCAAAAAGAACTCACAAGTTTATTGCAAACAACTAGCAGGTTCAACATTAAGAGCATGATTAAATTTACCCCAAGTAGGGCCATTGTCGGTGGCACAAGTACCCTGCTAGATCCCTCGACCTTAGCACGCAACTAGTAGTTTCCAAAAACCTTCAGACATGAGAAGCTATCAAGTCCAACTACACCTTCAGCAATTTTAAGAGTTTGTAGGTCGGTACAAGCTTTAATAACACAACCACTAATCAGATTTTAGCTTTAATTAACCAGCAAGCGTTTAACATCTAGTTTCTTAATATCTCAAAACATTTGCAAGGAATCAAGTTATCAAAGTTCAATGATCTACAAGACTATGCAAGTTTTTCATTATACCAAACCACATGTATGACATTTACTGTACCAACACATTAACCAAGAAACAAACAACTCTCCAAATAAATATAAGTGAAGTAAGAGAGTACTTTCTACGAAAGAAACTAATATCTCTGAACAAGAGATACATGAAAAACTAGAGCTAGAAGCTTAGCAGTGCAAAAACAGAATACTCAAACAGATATAAGTGAAGAACATAAGTATTCTATGAAAAAGCGGAGCGTGTATCTCTTCCAAACAAGATAGTTAGGATCCAACATTGAATGATCATAGAACAAAACAAAAATAAAATAGAAAATAAAACACACAAGACGCTCCAAGAATAGCACATAATATGTGAAGCAATAAAAATATAGTTCCATGGGAGAAAACCTGATAATTGTTGATGAAGAAGGGGATGCCTTGGGCATACCCTAACTTAGATGCTTGTGTCTTCTTGAAATATGCATAGGAGGTCCATGGGGTCCTCCCAAGCTTAAGCTTTTCTCACTTCTTGATCTTCTTCTATCATCCTTCTCTCTTCACACTTGAAAACTTCCTTCACACACAACTTCTCATAAACTTCATTAGAGGGGTTAGTACTCAAAAACTTTAATCCACTTTGGTTCTGTAGTGACACATTGCAAGAACTCAATGAAACATTAGCTACAGCCCTCCATGTATGGAGAACCTCGATTAAAGTCTGCGAAGAGACAATGCAAAAAACAGAGACAAAATCTGTCAAAAACAGAACAGACAGTAAAGATGAATTTTTGATAGACACTTCCGTTGCTCAAATCGGAAAATGATTAACTAAAGAAAGTTAGATATAAACCTCAGCCTTCTGAAGAGAAAATTTCAGATCAAAAAGATTTTTCGTGTATGTTTCACGAATTTTATGGTGAAGCTCAGAAATCTGTTTCTGGACAGCAAGCCAAACTTTAACACTTTCTTGCCATTAGAGCTTCTTCATGGTACAAAAAAAGGAAAAATAAAGGATAACAAGGAGTTTTTACAGAAGTAAGCAACATCCTTGACTCAAGAAAACACAAATAATAGAAAATAAATTTGGGTTGTCTCCCAAAAGCGCTTTTCTTTAATGCCTTTTAGCTAGGCGTATTGATAGTTTTAATGATGCTCACATAAGAATATAAAATGAAGCAAAAGGGAGCATCAAGAAGCAAATGCGAAACACATTTAAGTCTAACCCACTTCCTATGCATAGGAATCTTATAAACAAATAAATCCATGAAGAACAAAGTGACAAGCATATGAAGATAAAACAAGAACAACTTCAAAACTTTCAACATAAAGAGAGGTGTTTTAATAACATGAAAATTTCTACAACCATATTTTCCTCTCTCATAATAATTTTCAGTAGCATCATGATCAAACTCAACAATATAACTATCACATAAAGCAGATCTACAAACATATAAATTTTATCAAGGTCCAAAATAGTGGAATCAAAAATTTCAAACCCACTTTTAATAATATTATAACAAGATGATTGATCACTCTCAAAAGGCATGGGACTCCATTTAGCTAAAGTCAATACCTCTCCAATCCCATTTTCAATATTAGTACAATTAATATTATCAAGCAACATAGGACCATCATTGATACAGATTGTTTGCCCGATCTTTCACCGCAAGAACCACCGAGATAACTACTCCCAACCACGTGGCAATCCATGCAACCTGAAGAACCTGGATAGATTTAGGCGAGCAACATGAAAATAAACAACACGCCTCACGCCAAGCTCGAACACCCTTGACAGATTCAAGGACCTTCCAGCACGCACGATAACCCTTGACAGATTCAAGAACACTCATGCCTTTATTTGCTTGATAACTAGACAAACGTCCGAGACGCCGTCATACACGCCGATCCCCTAGTGACGGTGGCAACCTTGAACTTTTTGTTCTACATAATTTTCAACTCCCCTAAAACCCTAGCCGTCGGCTCCTTTATATAGGAAGCCAACACCTAGTCGGTTGGACAGGCCCATACCGAGACAAACACAACTCCTAGCCCAATTGGACTCTAACTCATAGAAACCGGCCCGTTATAGGATCGACCGAAACACAAGTGGCACGCAGGCCTAATCAAAACAACCTTAGACTTTTACATATCATTTAAGTATGTCCTAGAGTGTCAACCGACCAGCACGATGCCAGCACGATGCCCTCATCATCCTCTCCTCCTTGGAAAGGCGTTGTCCTCAACGCCGGAAGGTCTTCTCCAGCGCTTGTGGCGTCAAATATTCATATCACCACGATTCTTCTCCATCATCAAGTGTTGCCAGCCTACCACACCACATCCTCCCTCTCGGCTAGCTAAACTTGTTCTTGGCGCCCTCCATGTTTGGCACCACCAACCTGTTTGAGACACACAACCTTCAGACTGCAATGTGTAGACGAACCACGCAAATCATCTTCGACACAACAGAACAAACTCCTGCGCACCAAGGATCCAAAAAAGCCGAATAAGCCTGCGATTGCAATCTGAAATTGTGGAGGTCAACCGAGTGCATCACCCAAAACTAACAGGACATTTCCTGCATGCTATGGATCCAAATGAACTGAGTTCACCGCCTATAAAAATAAAAACCAGTGTCTCTTTTTATTTTTTTTCTCCTCACGTCAAATGTCCTCGTGCAAAAAGGTGGACCACAATACATTGTCATGTATGGAAAAATTCCAATACGAGTCCAATGCTAAACCACGTGAGTGTAACCTTTTTTTCAACTTCCTTTTCTATCTCTTCCAATCTGAACTAGCTGGCCATAACACGTTTTCATCGTCAATACTAGTCCTCCAACACGTCCACCAATTACGGAAATTGTTCCCCTTTGTTTGTTTCCTTGGGAACTGATCCGATCCAAATATTTCCTTTCATTACTTTCCGTTCTTGCCTACACTCCACGTTGTAGAAAATCTGAAACCAGCATGCACCTTTCTTTTCTGCCCAGAATTATCCCCACAAATTCCGGAACAAATCAATCCGAGATCTCCTCTTTCCTTTTTTTTTGGTTTCCGATCTGAGCGAGGACTCCTGTAGAATACGATTCCATTGAGATCGGCAACACGGACGAACCCAAACCTGGACGGCCCAGTCAGCGCTCCACGATCCCAATCATCACGAACAAAACCCTGTCCAGCAGATCGGCAGCAGCAGTAAATCATCCGATCATGTACTTCAACAACCTCGTCGAGATCAATCTACAGGCTTTCAAACCAGCAACCACGAACCTCGCGGTGATCAACCTGGCGCTCTGATACAAAGATGATACGGATTGTTTGCCCGATCTTTCACCGCAAGAACCACCGAGATAACTATTCTCCCAACCACGTGGCAATCCACGCAACCTGAAGAACCTGGATAGATTTTAGGCGAGCAACATGAAGATAAACAACACGCCTCACGCTAAGCTCGAACACCCGTGACAGATTTAAGGACCTTCCAGCACGCACGATAACCCTTGACAGATTCAAGAACACTCATGGCTTTATTTGCTTGATAACTAGACGAACGTCCGAGACGTCGTCATACACGCCGATCCCCTAGGGACGGTGGCAACCTTGAACTTTTTGTTCTACATAATTTTCAACTCCCCTAAAACCCTAGCCGTCGGCTCCTTTATATAGGAAGCCAACACCTAGTCGGTTGGACAGACCCATACCGAGACAAACACAACTCCTAGCCTAATTGGACTCTAACTCGTAGAAACCGGCCCGTTATAGGCTCGGCCGAAACACAAGTGGCACGCAGGCCTAATCAACACAACCTTAGACTTTTACATATCATTTAAGTATGTCCTAGAGTGTCAACCGACCAACACGATGCCAGCACGATGCCCTCATCAATCATCTAGAGCTTTATCATAAATGTCGGAGACTAGTCCCATGAACTAGGGGTGTGTCTCGATGATGCCAGGAACGAGTAAGGGGATGAACACGCGAACAAGCAACCCTCAGCTACCTCGGCGACAATGCTCGGCGAGCTCACTGAGGGATGAATTCCTGCAATCAAATAAAATCAAACTCACGGAGTCCTTTATCGAGGACTCGGCCATTTTGGGACAAGTCGGCTTTATCCGACATTTTTCCAACATTTCTTCTCCCGCTCGTGCGGTTGGTTGGCCGCGGTCTTGGCAACGCCTCGGGTTTGCCGCAAATCTTGGTCGCTAGATTCCCGGGATCTTCCCATTGGAATTAAATAACTCCCCCCAAGAACTACGCCGTCATTATTCCTTACAGCTTTTTGTACTTATCCATCGGTCCCTATTTAAGGGCTAGGGGTAGCACCATCTGTCCCCCACACTTCTCGCTTCTTCTTCTTCTTCCTCGCGCACAGAGCACAGAGCACTTTGCCCTAGCCCGCACACACAAGTTCTTCCCACCTCGCATCTCCTACCGCACCCATGGCCCCCAAGCTTCCTCGCAAGCGCGGCCGGGGCGAGGCGGACGACCTCGACGGCGTGTACACCCTGGCGGTCGCCGCCGCCGCCGCTGCGGGCACGGCCAGCCCGAGCTCATCCAGGGCCGCCGCCAAGAAGACCATCTCCGCCAACTGGTGCGGCTCGTCCGTCACCACCCGCCAGCTAGAGGGCTTCCAACGCTCTAGCTATCTCTCTGCCACCGTCGAGGCCCGCGTCCCCGGCGACGAGTTGGAGCCAAAACCCACCGCCAGTGAGGTCGTTGTCTTCAGCGAGCACCTGTACCATGGCTTTTCTCCTCCCGGTAACCTTTTCTTCCGCCAAGTCTTAGATTTCTACAAACTCTGCATTCATGACCTCGCTCCCAATTCCATTCTCACCTTATCCAACTTCGTAACCCTTTGTGAGGACTACCTCCAAGTTCAGCCAGACCTCGACTTCTGGCTGGACATTTTCTACTGCAATCCTCAGCCCGAGACTTCAGGCGGCCCTCTACTCCAATGTGGAGGAGTCGCCCTCCAACGTCGTCTCGGGTCCTCTTTTCCAAAACCTATCTTCCCTAGCCATGTCAAGGACTGGCAAAGGACCTTCTTTTATAGTAAGGACACATCCCCTAAGGGGGAGACTCCTCTTCCCAAGTTTTCCATGGACCGGCTTGTCCTCTCTGCTTCCACGAAGGACAAGTCCTCTGAGGGGGCTCACCCCCGAGTTAACGAGCTGATGGGCTGACTTAAGGCTCTGGTAGCAAACGGCCTGACAGGTATGGACCTAATCCGCTGCTGTGCGACTTGGCGAATTCAACCGCTGAGTCCGAGGACCCGGCTAATCCACACCTACACCCGCCAGGTCTCCGACAACCTCCGGATGACCACCGAGCAAGCAGGCTGATACGTCTCAAACGTATCTATAATTTTTGATGCTCCATGCTTTGTTTTACACCATTTGCCTACTGTTTCGTTACACTTAGTGGCATTTTTATACGCTTTCCGGAACTAACCTATTAACGAAGTGCCACAGTGCCAGTTTCCTGTTTTCTGCTGTTTTTGTGTTTCAGAAGTGATACACAGGAAATATTCTCGGAATTGGACGAAACAAGTTCCAGAAGTCATATTTCACCGGGGAGCTCCCAAACATCCGAAGACCTGACGGAGGGGGGGCCACGAGGCCCCCACACACAGGGGCGGCGTGGCCCAGCCCCTGGCCGCGCCACCCCCTTGTGAGGGCACGTGGTCCACCCTCTGACATCGCCCCTTCGCCTATATTTACCCCCTGACGAGAAAAACCTAAGGGCCCGATCAGTTTTCCAGAATACATCGCGATCCACCGCCGCCGTCGACCCGAAGATCGGGAGGGTCCAGAAGCTCTTCCCGGCACCCTGCCGGAGAGGGGAATCGCCACCGGAGGTCTCCTTCATCGCCATGATTGCCTCCGGAGCGATGAGTGAGTAGTCTACCTTGGACTATGGGTCCATAGCAGTAGCTAGATGGTTGTCTTCTCCACCATGTGCTTCATGTTTAGATCTCATGAGCTGCCCTACATGATTGAGATCACTGTTATGTAATACTATGATGTTGGTTTGTTGGGATCCGATGAATATTGGTGTTTATGATTAAGTTGCTGTACTGAATTTTATCTTATGTTATCTCTATGATGTTTATGATCTTGCATGCTCTCCGTTGTTAGTAGCTATCTTGGCCGAGTAGTTGCTAGTGACTCCAAGAGGGGGTATTTATGCTCGATAGTGGGTTCATGCCTCTATTTCACCTGGGGGAGTGACAGAAACCTCTAAGGTGGTAGATGTGCTGTTGCTACTAGGGAGAAAACAACATTCATATGTTCGAGGGCATATGCTTTGTTTACATTACACACTTTGCTTAATGCAATTATCTGTTGTTCGCAACTTAATACTTCTAGGGTGTTCGGATGATATCCCCGGGGGTGGATTATTAGTCATAGATGCAGTTGGATGGCGGTCTATGTATTTTGTTGTAATGCCCAGAGTGAATCTCATAGTGATCTTCTTGACATATCACGTTAGCTCTATTCTATCAATTGCCCAACTGTAATTTGTTTACCCAGCATGTTATTTTATCTATGGAGAGACACCACTAGTGAACTGTGGACCCCGGTCCTATTTTAATCATATTGCAATCACCTGTTTACTATTCCCGTACTGTTTACTTTACTCGCATATACTCTACTGTTTTCCACTCGATACGCTCATAACCTTTGTTTCAAGCAAACCGGTGAGATTGACAACCTCATCGCAAGTTGGGAACAAAGTATTTGTTTGTGTGTCTGCAGGTTCCACGTTGCAGCTAGCAAGCAAAGCTTGGACGAGGCGCCACATATAAATTGTCCGCGGCTGTCGCAAGCTAGCAAACATCACCTTCAGTCGTCAACGTCTCCCTTCTCCTGAACGATAAACCTTGGTTTCTTAACTGAGGGAAAACTAGCCGCTACACTCATCATACCTTCCTCTTGGAGTTCCCAACGGGCTGGTCAATCACCACGCACAAGGACATCTGTTCCCACATCAACTCGCCATCAACACTTTTCTGGCATCATCAACCGTTCACAAGTGTAGGGATCAGCTACTTTTCTGGCGCCGTTGCCGGGGAAGGAAGAGAAGACTTCTGCGAGGGGAGTTCTTCGCACACACATTCTTTACTTTGTTATTTGTTTGCTTTACTTTACTTTATTTTACCTGCATTGCTTTTATATCAAAAACCCGAAAAAAATTAGAATCCTTGGTAGTTGTTATTTCTTTACTTTAGTTTATCATGTCTATCCCTAAGTTCGTTCTGGAGGACCTCTCAGTAGGTAGTGGTTCGATTATTGGCAAAAGTAATATTGAGGAGTTCTTTAATCATATTAGTATGCATGAGGAAGTTGAGGAAAAGTCTTTGATTGAGCTTGCTCCTAGTATTGAAGTTGCTTCTTTTCTATTGATTGATATATTGGAAACTAGGTTTGCTAGTCTTAATCCTTTTATGCAATACATGTTCCTTAAGCTTCATGAAATGGAGGATCCCGAAAAGAAAGCTTTTATCTTGGAAACTTTGTGCATAGAATTTAAGGATGTCGTTGTTGAAGCTAGGAAAGTTCTTAAACGATTTAATAAACTCGGTTCACCTATAAAGGTTATTGATGCTAATGATGAGGAGACCGAGATACCTATACCCTGCAAGCTTTTGGGATTGAATGATGCTTTCGAAAATAATTTTGCCTGGATTTGTCCTGAAAATCTTTTTGATGAGAATAGTGTACCAAAGCATGATCACAGAGGGTCTTCAAAAACTTATGTGGATGAAATACAATGCCTTATTGACAAGACCTCTGCTGTTGATCTTAATGCTTCATCACTTGATATTACTTGATTCGCACTTTTCTGCGCCTAGCTCAAAGGCGTTAAAGAAAAGCACTCTTGGGAGATAACCCAATGTTTACTTTCAGTACTTTTTCTTTTATTTGAGTCTCAGAAGTCATTACTACTGTAATGACCGCTCTTTATCTTGTTTATTTTGTTTTTGTGCCAAGAGAAGCCTCTAATTTGAGTGAGGTAAAGATTTGGGGTTATTGCTGTCCTGAAACTGTTTTCGGTGCTGCACCGTAAAAATTCGTATAAAATCACTGTTTATCTTTTGGACCTGAAATTTCTTGTGCTTATGCCCCAGGTTATATCCAAACTTTCGTTAGTTGAACACTTTTTGATTTGAGCAACAGAAAATCCCTCAAAAATTCGTCCTTTATCAGCTGTCCAGTTTTGACAGATTTCTGCCAATATTCGTTTTTGCCACTTTATCGCTTTCTTTTGAGTTCTTTTTGATCATGGAACTCTTGTGGAAGTTGCTACAGTAGTATATACTTTATATGTGGTGGTTTTGAGTTGAAACCTGAAGCTAAAAGAGGGTTGAATATATTTTATGCTTACACTAATGTTGCTAATAGAATTGTGTTTAGTTTTGTATGAAGGAAGTTTTCAAGTGTAGGGATTGGAGAATGATGAGATGAGTTGAAGAATGGACAAAAGCTCAAGCTTGGGGATGCCCAGCACCCCAAGAAATATCCAAGAAGTACAAGCGTCAAAGCTTGGGGATGCCCCCGAGGCACCCCTTCTTCATCGGCAAAAATCAGGTCACCTTTCAAGACACTATATTTTTATTGCTTCATGCACTATGTGTTTTTCTTGGAGCGTCAGTTGTTTTAGTTTTCTTAGTTTGTTTAGTTAGTTTGTTTGCTGCAATAAATGGTTGGACCCCAACAAATTCCCTTTGGAGGAGATGTACTCGTTTTCATTTGCAAAGAACGCTCTAGTTTTCACTCTTATTAAAATCGAGTGTTCTACTTTTTCTGCTACTGCTTTTGGTTTTCGTTTTCGCCTTGATTTGCGTTCAGATCTTGTCATATCTTTTCATCAAGGTGTATTTTTGCCTCTGGTCTTTATTGGTTTTCATCAAAAGAGGTATCTTTAAAAATTTCAAATGGTGTTGGAAAAGAGAAAAAGCTTTGTGCAAAATAGTGGTACAAGAAGGAGCTTGTGTAGACTGCGGCTTAGGCTTTTTCATGTCATGCTAGATGTCTTTTTGATAGTATGCTTAGTGGTTTTGCTGTAGCATGACTTGTCTCAAATAACTGAGATTGCTTAATGAGCCTTTGAAAAAAATCATGTGTTGTTTTTATTATATGGAAGCATTATTTTGGTTTTCTCCTTGATGCTTTATTTGGGTTGACTTGGCGCATGCTCACACATGTTAGACTCTTCCAAAGTCGCCATTAGCCTTCATGATCATTTAGTTTTTGACTTTTGATGCCATCGTATGCTTCTTTTAATGTCGCTTTGTCGCTTTGCATGATTATGGCCATTATTGCTCTCTTAGTTGGTCGCTCCCAGTCTTTTGCTAGCCCTCACCTTGTACTGAGTATGAGCTCTACTCGTGCATCCAACTCCTAAAAGCCAAGTTTGCCATTGTGTCCACTATAAATTCCTATGCATGGTATTTTTAAGCCATTCCAAAGTAAAATTTTCATGTGCTACCTTTCAAAAACCTTCAAAATACTTCTCGTTTTGTGACACTGTTTTCAGCTCATGGGGACGTAGTGGTCGGATTTGCTATCTTCCATATTGCTTATTCCAAAAAAGAAAAAAAAAGGAAAAAAATAGAAAAAAGGCACTCCTCCAAGAATGTGAATGTTGGTGGGCACCCGATGGAATCGGTTAGCCATGGTTTGTGAAAGGAAAAAGGTGGGGAGGAGTGCCAAGTTTTATAAAAAGAGCACCAAAGTGCCAATCTCTCTCTCAAAAACTTGCTTCATTTTTGTGTGGAAGATAGTAAGAACCCCATTGCCAGTCGTTGACAAAGACAACCACCTCTCAAAATCAAGTTTTTATCTCTGTTTTACAAAATGAAAAGCTCTAGCACATGCTAAATCACTGCTTCCCTCTGCGAAGGGCCTTTCTTTTACTTTTATGTTGAGTCACCACCTTCTTTCTTTATGCACCATTAAGAGAGCATAGTCGTCATTCTTAGTGTGATATGCATTGTCCCAAGGTTCATTGATTGACTCATATTGTTGGTTTCACTTGTTCTTAAATTATTTGTATCTAGTCGCCCTCTTAAACTTTGAGGTGTCCTATGCATTTATGTTTTGCTCTCTTTGAAGGACAAGCTGAAAACCACTTGTATGTTTTTCCTTATGATTTGAACACACGTTTGACTTTCATTGTTTCATTACCATGATCTTTTGTTTGTGTTCATTTGCATGTTTACAACATGGTTGCTAAAGTTCTTATTGTCATGATTATATCTTCATGCCCATGTTTTAAGTTCTATTGATCCCAGCTCACCAATGCTTACATATATGATCAAGATTGTGTAGGTGCATGTCACCTCAAAAATTATTCTTTTGTTATCACTTACCTACTCGAGGACGAGCAGGAGTTAAGCTTGGGGATGCTTGATACGTCTCAAACGTATCTATAATTTTTGATGCTCCATGCTTTGTTTTACACCATTTGCCTACTGTTTCGTTACACTTAGTGGCATTTTTATACGCTTTCCGGAACTAACCTATTAACGAAGTGCCACAGTGCCAGTTTCCTGTTTTCTGCTGTTTTTGTGTTTCAGAAGTGATACACAGGAAATATTCTCGGAATTGGACGAAACAAGTTCCAGAAGTCATATTTCACCGGGGAGCTCCCAAACATCCGAAGACCTGACGGAGGGGGGCCACGAGGCCCCCACACACAGGGGCGGCGCGGCCCAGCCCCTGGCCGCGCCACCCCCTTGTGAGGGCACGTGGTCCACCCTCTGACATCGCCCCTTCGCCTATATTTACCCCCTGACGAGAAAAACCTAAGGGCCCGATCAGTTTTCCAGAATACATCGCGATCCGCCGCCGTCGACCCGAAGATCAGGAGGGTCCAGAAGCTCTTCCCGGCACCCTGCCGGAGAGGGGAATCGCCACCGGAGGTCTCCTTCATCGCCATGATTGCCTCCGGAGCGATGAGTGAGTAGTCTACCTTGGACTATGGGTCCATAGCAGTAGCTAGATGGTTATCTTCTCCACCATGTGCTTCATGTTTAGATCTCATGAGCTGCCCTACATGATTGAGATCACTGTTATGTAATACTATGATGTTGGTTTGTTGGGATCCGATGAATATTGGTGTTTATGATTAAGTTGCTGTACTGAATTTTATCTTATGTTATCTCTATGATGTTTATGATCTTGCATGCTCTCCGTTGTTAGTAGCTATCTTGGCCGAGTAGTTGCTAGTGACTCCAAGAGGGGGTATTTATGCTCGATAGTGGGTTCATGCCTCTATTTCACCTGGGGGAGTGACAGAAACCTCTAAGGTGGTAGATGTGCTGTTGCTACTAGGGAGAAAACAACATTCATATGTTCGAGGGCATATGCTTTGTTTACATTACACACTTTGCTTAATGCAATTATCTGTTGTTCGCAACTTAATACTTCTAGGGTGTTCGGATGATATCCCCGGGGGTGGATTATTAGTCATAGATGCAGTTGGATGGCGGTCTATGTATTTTGTTGTAATGCCCAGAGTGAATCTCATAGTGATCTTCTTGACATATCACGTTAGCTCTATTCTATCAATTGCCCAACTGTAATTTGTTTACCCAGCATGTTATTTTATCTATGGAGAGACACCACTAGTGAACTGTGGACCCCGGTCCTATTTTAATCATATTGCAATCACCTGTTTACTATTCCCGCACTGTTTACTTTACTCGCATATACTCTACTGTTTTCCACTCGATACGCTCATAACCTTTGTTTCAAGCAAACCGGTGAGATTGACAACCTCATCGCAAGTTGGGAACAAAGTATTTGTTTGTGTGTGTGCAGGTTCCACGTTGCAGCTAGCAAGCAAAGCTTGGACGAGGCGCCACATATAAATTGTCCGCGGCTGTCGCAAGCTAGCAAACATCACCTTCAGTCGTCACCGTCTCCCTTCTCCTGAACGATAAACCTTGGTTTCTTAACTGAGGGAAAACTAGCCGCTACACTCATCATACCTTCCTCTTGGGGTTCCCAACGGGCTGGTCAATCACCACGCACAAGGACATCTGTTCCCACATCAACTCGCCATCAACACTTTTCTGGCATCATCAACCGTTCACAAGTGTAGGGATCACAGGCCCGATGGAAATCGAACCTCTTGTCAAGAAGATCTCCGGCAAGATGGTGAAGGATCAGTCCGGCTTTGGGCTGTCTCCTTTCTGCTCTACCTCTCCTCCTCCGGCGGTAGGAGTTCCTTCCCTTTCTTACTTATCTTATCAATTTGCCTTGTCTGCACATACTAACTTGTTTGTCTTTGTATTTTCACTGAAGCTGGACAGCGACTGGTGGAAGTCGTCTTCTTCTTCTGAAGGAGACGATCATGATGACGTCCCCGACCTCACCACCGGAGCCCATGGCGATGATGGTGATGCTGACGAGGACCAGGGGTCTCCAAATGAGACTCCTGTTGATGACACCGCCGCTCCGGGCCAGAAGAACCCGGAGCCTATTGGTGCTGTGATGACTTCCTCCGGGGAGTCGTCTAGTGACCAGGACCCGCCTCCGGCTTCAGAGAAAACCCGGAGCACCTCAAGCAAGGTGCCCGAGTCGCGAGCCAACCCTGCCCCCAAGCGCAGGCTTAAGAAGCTGGCTACGAAGCCGGCAGAGGGGAAGAGGAGGAAGCTAAGGAGTGACGGTCCCGCTGAAGACGTCCCTCCTCCTCTTGCCAAGGGGAAATCCAAGAAGACTTCTTCTGGGGACACCTACACCTCTGCCTTCGACGTGTCCTCCGGCGACTCCGGGGAGCCCGAGATAACCACCAATGTTGGGTAAGTCCAGCTTTCATCATCCTCTTTCTAAATTCTTGCTTTCATACCATTTCTTTGAAATCCTTTCTAAGTCTTGATCTCTCTTTCTGTCTAGATCTCGGCCTTCCGAGTCCGCTCTGGCCCAGGGACCTGAAAAGGCTCCTGCTGGGTCTGCCTCCATGGGCATGAACACCCAGTCCACCGCATCTGCCCCGGTGGAGACTCCAGCCGCAACGGCGGCTTCTACTCCGCCTGAGGCAACTCCTCCTGCTGCTGCTATGGTGGCTCCCGCACCTTCTGTGATGACTCCTCTAGTTGCTCCTCCTGTCGCCACCGTTCCTCCGACTCCTGAAGTCCAGAATCCTGGCAAGGAGGTAGCTCCTGAGGGACAGGCCATCCAGTCTACGAGTGATACGTCTCGTCTTCACTCCACCGACTTCTCCCGTTCAAGCGTCGACGGGTGCAAGCCGTTCATGGAGTTGCTTGACAAGGCTATCCTCCAGAACGAGGAGTCGAGCCGTTTGCAGCTCGAGGAACTCACCAGCCTCATGGCTCTCAAGCATGTTCATACTGTAAGTTATTTAGTCTTCCTTCTTTGTATTTCTTTCTTGGACTCCTCCCTATACCAGTAGCCCCCAAGCACCTAGCTTAGAGCCCTAGTGATAAGGTAGGTTGTCTAAGTTAAAATTTCCACACTGCTCCCCCAAGTGCCGGGTTGTCTCCTCTGTGAGACAAGTCGGAGCTTATCGTGCAACTTCTTGTGCTAGTAGGACTTTAATTTCCACTCTGCTCCCCCAAGTGTCGGGTCGCTTGCCAGCGGCGACTCGGAGCTAAATAAAATTCTTGCTTGAAAATTTGATCTGATAAGTAGCCCCCAAGCACCGAGTTGCCAGCCGGCGGCGACTTGGTGCTCAGGTTTTAGCTTTCAACTTCTTCAATGCTGTAATTGTTTTTGTCTTGTAAAAATCTCAGCAGTAGCCCCCAAGTGCTGAGTTGTCTAACTCTTGTTTGGCAACTTGGAGCTTATTATGATATTCCGGCTTCCCTTTTGTTTGTAGACTGTTGTCTCTAAAATGAAGAGGGACATGCTAGATATGGAGGAGAAAGCGGTGGCTTCCGCACAAGCCGCCCAATTCGAAAGAGAGTGCTCCCTGCGCTTAGAGGAAGACTTGCGCAAGATGAATGCTCATCTTGTCAATGTGAAGACGGAGTCGGCTGCGAACAAACTTGCAGCCAAAAAAGCTCTCAAAGAATCCAGCATGTGCCTGGAGTCGTGCCGTAAAGGAATAAGGGCTATGACCCAGTGCATCTTTGGTAAGTCATCTCCTCTGCTCCTTGTCCTTCAAACATAGTTCGTTTGTGATTTTTCTAACTTTGCGATCTTTCTTGTTTGCTAGGTGGGAAGTCGGAGAAGCTGCAGCTCAGCGTTGGGCAGCAGATGAACGAGCTGCTGGACCATTGCCACGGTCTGCAGGAGGGTGCTCGGGCGATTGTCAGGGCGCTGCACCCCAAGGACTTGTGTCCAAAGGTCCCAGAGCAACTTGTGTGGGAGCTATCAAAAGCTCCTGCACATCTGTAGAACTGGAAGATGTCCTTCCTGCGGTGAGCTGCTGTCCGGGTCCTTGCATTGGTGAGGAGCTATTATCCCAAGACCGTGGACCCGGCGCTGCTTTCTCTTGGGAAGCCTGAGCAAAAGGAGGATGGAACTCCCTTCTCTGATGGCGAGTTCCGGCAGCTGGAACATGATGTCAGGCCCTTCTCCTGCACTATTGCTGCTGCTATGCCAGAGGGGAAGTTTTGCTTCCACTACAATGACAAGAATGAGAGGGTACATCCCCCTCCTCCTGAAGCTGTGGATTTTGGGTGTCTCTCGAGAGCTGCTAGCGGAGGCACAAGTTCATCTGGGCCAGCTTCTTCAACTTCGGTGGCTCCTGTTCCACCCCGGGTTGTGGCCACGCCCACTGATCCGATGACTTCCACCTCGAGGCCCTTGCTACTCTCTAGAAGGTACTTGCTAACTGTGGTGATGGCGCCAGAAAATGAGCTGGTAGTGCCAAGTTGATGTGGAGCAGACGTCCTTGTGCGTGGTGATTAACCAGCCCGTTGGGAACCCCAAGAGGAAGGTATGAAGAGTGTAGCGGCTAGTTTTCCCTCAGTTATGAAACCAAGGTTTATCGATCTCGAAGAAGAGAGACGGTGACGACTGAAGGTGTTATGGAACCTGCACACACACAAACAAATACTTTGTTCCCAACTTGCGATGAGGTTGTCAATCTCACCGGTTTGCTTGAAACAAAGGCTATGAGCGTATCGAGTGGAAAACAGTAGAGAATGCGAGTAAAGTAAACAGTGCGGGAAAGTAAACAGTTGATTGCAATATGATTAAAATAGGACCGGGGTCCACAGTTCACTAGTGGTGTCTCTCCATAGATAAAATAACATGCTGGGTAAACAAATTACAGTTGGGCAATTGATAGAATAAAGCTAACGTGATATGTCAAGAAGATCACTATGAGATTCACTCTGGGCATTACAATAAAATACATAGACTGCCATCCAACTGCATCTATGTCTAATAGTCCACCCCCGGGGATATCAATCCGAACACCCTAGAAGTATTAAGTTGCGAACAACAGATAATTGCATTAAGCAAAGTGTGTAATGTAAATTCCCTAGTAGCAACAACACATCTACCACCTTAGAGGTTTCTGTCACTCCTCCAGGTGAAATAGAGACATGAACCCACTATCGAGCATAAATACCCCCTCTTGGAGTCACTAGTAACTACTCGGCCAAGATAGCTACTAACAACGGAGAGCATGCAAGATCATAAACATCATAGAGATAATATAAGATATAATTCAGCGCAGCGACTTAATCATAAACACCAATATTCATCGGATCCCAACAAACCAACATCATACAATTACATAACGATGATCTCAATCATGTAGGGTAGCTCATGAGATCTAAACATGAAGCACATGGTGGAGAGAACTACCAACTAGCTACTGCTATGGACCCATAGTCCAAGGTAGACTACTCACGCATCGCTCCGGAGGCTGTCATGGCGATGAAGGAGACCTCCGGTGGCGATTCCCCTCTCCGGCAGGGTGCCGGGAAGAGCTTCTGGACCCTCCCGATCTTCGGGTCGATGGCGGCGGCGGATCGCGATGTATTCTGGAAAACTGATCGGGCCCTTAGGTTTTTCTCGTCAGGGGGTATATGTAGGCGAAGGGGTACTGTCAGAGGTGGAGCCAGGGGCCCTCACACGGGGGTGGCGCGGCCAGGGGCCAGGCCGCGCCGCCCCTGTGTGTGGGGGCCTCGTGGCCTCCCTCCGTCAGGTCTTCTGATCTTTGGGTGCTCCCCGATGAAATATGACTTCTGGAACTTGTTTCGTCCAATTCCGAGAATATTTCCTGTGTATCACTTCTGAAACACAAAAACAGCAGAAAACAGGAAACTGGCACTGTGGCACTTCGTTAATAGGTTAGTTCCGGAAAATGTATAAAAATGCCACTAAGTGTAACGAAACAATGGGCAAATGGTGCAAAACAAAGCATGGAGCATCAAAAATTATAGATACGTTTGAGACGTATCAAGCATCCCCAAGCTTAACTCCTGCTCGTCCTCGAGTAGGTAAGTGATAACAAAAGAATAATTTTTGAGGTGACATGCACCTACACAATCTTGATCATATATGTAAGCATTGATGAGCTGGGATCAATAGAACTTAAAACATGGGCATGAAGATATAATCATGATAATAAGAACTTAGCAACCATGTTGTAAACATGCAAATGAACACAAACAAAAGATCATGGTAATGAAACAATGAAAGTCAAACGTGTGTTCAAATCATAAGGAAAAACATACAAGTGGTTTTCAGCTTGTCCTTCAAAGAGAGCAAAACATAAATGCATAGGACACCTCAAAGTTTAAGAGGGCGACTAGATACAAATAATTTAAGAACAAGTGAAACCAATCATTATGAGTCAATCAATGAACTTTGGGACAATGCATATCACACTAAGAATGACAACTATGCTCTCCTAGTGGTGCATAAAGAAAGAAGGTGGTGACTCAACATAAAAGTAAAAGAAAGGCCCTTCGCAGAGGGAAGCAGTGATTTAGCATGTGCTAGAGCTTTTCATTTTGTAAAACAGAGATAGAAACTTGATTTTGAGAGGTGGTTGTCTTTGTCAACGACTGGCAATGGGGTTCTTACTATCTTCCATACAAAAATGAAGCAAGTTTTTGAGAGAGAGATTGGCACTTTGGTGCTCTTTTTATAAAACTTGGCACTCCTCCCCACCTTTTTCCTTTCACAAACCATGGCTAACCGATTCCATCGGGTGCCGACCATCATTCACATACCATGGAGGAGTGCCCTTTTCCTTTTTTTTCTTTTTTTTTCTTTTTGGAATAAGCAATATGGAAGATAGCAAATCCGACCACTACGTCCCCATGAGCTGAAAACAGTGTCACAAAAAGAGAAGTGTTTTGAAGGTTTTTTTTGAAAGGTAGCACATGAAAATTTTACTTTGGAATGGCTTACAAATACCATGCATAGGAATTTATAGTGGACACAATGGAAAACTTTGTCTTTTAGGAGTTGGATGCACGAGTAGAGCTCATACTCAGTACAAGGCGAGGGCTAGCAAAAGACTGGGAGCGACCAACTAAGAGAGCAGTAATGGCCATAATCATGCAAAGCGACAAAGCGACATCAAAAGAAGCATAAGATGGCATCAAAAGTCAAAAACTAAATGATCATGAAGGCTATAGGTGACTTTGTGAGAGTCTAACATGTGTGAGCATGCGCCAAGTCAACCCAAATAAAGCATCAAGGAGAAAACCAAAATAATGCTTCCATATAATAAAAACAACGCATGATTTTTTCAAAGGCTCATTAAGAAATCTCAGTTATTTGAGACAAGTCATGCTACATCAAAACCACTAAGCATACTATCAAAAAGACATCTAGCATGACATGAAAAAGCCTAAGCCGCAGTCTACACAAGCTCCTTCTTGTACCACTATTTTTCACAAAGCTTTTTCTCTTTTCCAACACCATTTGAAATTTTTTAAGACACCTCTTTTGATGAAAACCAATAAAGTTCAGAGGCAAAAATACACCTTGATGAAAAGATATGACAAGGTCTGAACGCAAATCAAGGCGAAAACGAAAACCAAAAGCAGTAGCAGAAAAAGTAAAACGCTCGATTTTAATAAGAGTGAAAACTAGAGCGTTCTATGCAAATGAAAACGAGTTCATCTCCTCCAAAGGGAATTTGTTGGGGTCCAACCATTTATTGCATCAAACAAACTAAACTAACAAACTAAGAAAACTAAAACGACTGACGCTCCAAGAAAAACACATAGTGCATGAAGCAATAAAAATATAGTGTTTTGAAAGGTGACCTGATTTTTGCCGATGAAGAAGGGGTGCCTCGGGGGCATCCCCAAGCTTTGACGCTTGTACTTCTTGGATATTTCTTGGGGTGCTGGGCATCCCCAAGCTTGAGCTTTTGTCCATTCTTCAACTCATCTCATCATTCTCCAATCCCTACACTTGAAAACTTCCTTCATACAAAACTAAACACAATTCTATTAGCAACATTAGTGCAAGCATAAAATATATTCAACCTCTTTTAACTTCAGGTTTCAACCCAAAACCACCACATATAAAGTATATACTACTGTAGCAACTTCCCCAAGAGTCCCATGATCAAAAAGAACTCAAAAGAAAGCGATAAAGTGGCAAAAACAAATATTGGCAGAAATCTGTCAAAACTGAACAGCTGACAAAGGACGAATTTTTGAGGGATTTTCTGTTGCTCAAATCAAAAAGTGTTCAACTAACGAAAGTTTGGATATAACCTGGGGCATAAGCACAAGAAATTTCAGGTCCAAAAGATATACAGTGATTTTATACGAATTTTTACGGTGCAGCACCGAAAACAGTTTCAAGACAGCGATTTCCCCAAATCTTTACCTCACTCGAATTAGAGGCTTCTCTTGGCACAAAAACGAAATAAACAAGATAAGGAGCGGTCATTACAGAAGTAATGACTTCCAAGACTCAAATAAAAGAAAAAGTACTGAAAAGTAAACATTGGGTTATCTCCCAAGAGTGCTTTTCTTTAACGCCTTTGAGCTAGGCGCAGAAAAGTGCGAATCAAGTAATATCAAGTGATGAAGCATCAAGCTCATAATTTGCTCTAAGAATAGAGTCAAAAAGCAATTTCTTTCTTTTCCTAGGGAAGTGTTCCATACCTTTCTTAAGTGGAAATTGGTACTTGATAGTGCCTTCTCTCATATCAATAATAGCACCTACAGTTCGAAGAAAAGGTCTTCCCAAAATAATAGGACATGAAGCATGGCATTCAACGTCCATAACAAGAAAATCAACGGGAACAAGGTTATTGTTAACCACAATAAGAACATCATTAATCCTTCCCACAGGTTTCTTCTTAGCAACATCAGCAATAGGAACATCAAAATAACACTTTTCAAGTGGTGGTAAATCAAGCATGTCATAAATCTTTCTAGGCATGATAGAAATACTAGCACCTAGATCACATAAAGCATGGTAATCATAACCGTTAACATGCATATCAATGATGGGTTCCCAACCATCTTCTAACTTCTTGGGAACAGAAGCTTTTTGCTTCAACTTTTCATCCCTAATCTTTATAAGAGCATTGGTAATATGCTTAGTAAAAGCAATATTTAAAGAACTAGCATTGGGAGTCAAAGCAAGCTTTTGCAAGAACAAAATTACTTCAGATATATTGCAGCCATCAACATCAAAATCATTAAAATAAAGAGAGTTATCATCTCCCACACTCCGAAAAATTTCAGCACTCTTTTGAGAAAAAGTTTTGGCAGTTTTAGGCCTTTTAACACAAGGAGTGGGAGTTTTCTCTACACCAATCAAGGTAAGAGGGTTGCTATCAGTAAGGGCAACATCATTAGGGGTAGTCATAGTACATACCTTTATCTCTCTAGCCATCTCATCTTCTCTTTCCCACATAGCTTGCAATTCCGCTAACAATCTAATATTTTCATCAATTCCAACTTGAATAACATTAGCAGTAGCAAACATTTTGTTCTCATTCACATCATTAGGGAACACTTTTGATTTCAGAAGTTCAACATCATGAGCAAGGCTATCAACTTTAGAAGCAAGAATATCAATTTTGCCTAACTTTTCCTCAACAGACTTATTAAAAGCAGTTTGCTTACCGATGAAGTCCTTGAGCATTACCTCAAGCTCGGAGGGCGCGGCCCTAGTGTTGTTGTAGGAATTACCATAAGAGTTACCATAACCATTACCATTGGTAGAAGGATACGGCCTATAATTGTTACTAGCAAAATTGTTCCTATAAGCATTGTTGTTAAAATTATTGTTTCTAATGAAATTCACATCAACATGCTCTTCTTGAGCAACTAGAGAGGCCAAAGGAACATTATTAGGATCCACATGAGTCCTATCATTAGCGAGCATAGCCATAATGGTATCAATCTTATCATTCAAGGAAGAGGTTTCCTCAACAGAATTTACCTTCTTACCTTGTGGAGCTCTCTCGGTGTGCCATTCAGTGTAGTTTACCATCATATTGTCGAGTAACTTCGATGTGGCGCCCAAAGTAAGGGACATAAAAGTGCCTCCAGCAGCTGAATCAAGTAGGTTCGTTGAAGAAAAATTCAGTCCTGCATAAAAAGTTTGGATAATCATCCAAGTAGTCAGTCCATGAGTGGGGCAATTCTTGATCAGAGATTTCATTCTTTCCCAAGCTTGAGCAACATGTTCATTATCAAACTGAGTAAACTTCATAATATTGCTACGCAACGATATAATCTTAGCAGGAGGATAATATCTACCAATAAAAGCATCCTTACACTTAGCCCATGAATCAATACTATTCTTAGTCAAAGACAGCAACCAATCTTTAGCCTTTCCTCTCAAAGAAAAAGGAAACAACTTGAGCTTAATAATATCACTATCAACATCCTTATATTTCTGCATCTCACATAGCTCAACAAAGTTGTTGAGATGAGCTGCAGCATCTTCAGTACTAGCACCAGAAAATTGTTCTTTCATAACAAGGTTCAATAAAGCAGGCTTAATCTCATAAAAGTTTGCAGCAGTAGCAGGTGGTGCAATAGGAGTGCAGATAAAATCACTATTGTTGGTGCTAGTGAAGTCACACAACTTGGTGTTTTCAGGGTTGGCCATTTCAGCAAAACAAAAGTAAATAAGTAAAAACAGCTACCAAGGATTCTAATTTTTTTGGGTTTTTGATATAAAAAGCAGTGCAGGTAAAATAAATAAAGTAAAGCAAAACAAATAACAAAGTAATGAATGTGTGTGCGAAGAACTCCCCTCGCAGAAGTCTTCTCTCTTCCCCGGCAACGGCGCCAGAAAATGGGCTGCTACTCTCTAGAAGGTACTTGCTAACTGTGGTGATGGCGCCAGAAAATGAGCTAGTGGTGCCAAGTTGATGTGGAGCAGACGTCCTTGTGCGTGGTGATTAACCAGCCCGTTGGGAACCCCAAGAGGGAGGTATGAAGAGTGTAGCGGCTAGTTTTCCCTCAGTTATGAAACCAAGGTTTATCGATCTCGAAGAAGAGAGACGGTGACGACTGAAGGTGTTATGGAACCTGCACACACACAAACAAATACTTTGTTCCCAACTTGCGATGAGGTTGTCAATCTCACCGGTTTGCTTGAAACAAAGGCTATGAGCGTATCGAGTGGAAAACAGTAGAGAATGCGAGTAAAGTAAACAGTGCGGGAAAGTAAACAGTTGATTGCAGTATGATTAAAATAGGACCGGGGTCCACAGTTCACTAGTGGTGTCTCTCCATAGATAAAATAACATGCTGGGTAAACAAATTATAGTTGGGCAATTGATAGAATAAAGCTAACGTGATATGTCAAGAAGATCACTATGAGATTCACTCTGGGCATTACAACAAAATACATAGACCGCCATCCAACTGCATCTATGTCTAATAGTCCACCCCCGGGGATATCAATCCGAACACCCTAGAAGTATTAAGTTGCGAACAACAGATAATTGCATTAAGCAAAGTGTGTAATGTAAATTCCCTAGTAGCAACAGCACATCTACCACCTTAGAGGTTTCTGTCACTCCTCCAGGTGAAATAGAGACATGAACCCACTATCGAGCATAAATACCTCCTCTTGGAGTCACTAGCAACTACTCGGCCAAGATAGCTACTAACAACGGAGAGCATGCAAGATCATAAACATCATAGAGATAATATAAGATATAATTCAGCGCAGCGACTTAATCATAAACACCAATATTCATCGGATCCCAACAAACCAACATCATACAATTACATAACGATGATCTCAATCATGTAGGGCAGCTCATGAGATCTAAACATGAAGCACATGGTGGAGAGAACTACCAACTAGCTACTGCTATGGACCCATAGTCCAAGGTAGACTACTCACGCATCGCTCCGGAGGCGGTCATGGCGATGAAGGAGACCTCCGGTGGCGATTCCCCTCTCCGGCAGGGTGCCGGGAAGAGCTTCTGGACCCTCCCGATCTTCGGGTCGACGGCGGCGGCGGATCGCGATGTATTCTGGAAAACTGATCGGGCCCTTAGGTTTTTCTCGTCAGGGGGTATATGTAGGCGAAGGGGGACTGTCAGAGGTGGAGCCAGGGGCCCTCACACGGGGGTGGCGTGGCCAGGGGCCAGGCCGCGCCGCCCCTGTGTGTGGGGGCCTCGTGGCCCCCCTCCGTCAGGTCTTCTGATCTTTGGGTGCTCCCCGATGAAATATGACTTCTGGAACTTGTTTTGTCCAATTCCGAGAATATTTCCTGTGTATCACTTCTGAAACACAAAAACAGCAGAAAACAGGAAACTGGCACTGTGGCACTTCGTTAATAGGTTAGTTCCGGAAAATGTATAAAAATGCCACTAAGTGTAACAAAACAATGGGCAAATGGTGCAAAACAAAGCATGGAGCATTAAAAATTATAGATACGTTTGAGACGTATCAGCCCTCAGGAGACGCCACCCCCAAGGACCTAGCTGGGACATTGACTTCTACTGCTGACCCCAATGCTGAGGCAAGGAAGGCTCATCCACTGGACGACTTCTAAATTTATCTGATGTAATAACTTGTGCCTGTTTGGCTGGAAAAAAAATTATGCCCTGCTGCTCAGTAATGTAAGACTTGTGGCTTTTAAGCCCTTAATTTATTTTGGCGACTTGTTCGTGCTTTCCTGAGCTTTTGAAATCAAGTCTTTTATTATGGTTCTTATAACCCTTCTTAAATTTACACTGATGAATAAGTAGGCCCTGCCCAGATGTTTGCTAATAAGAAACTAGTTTGATATACAAGATGCATCTAACTTACCAGGTAAAATTAAGGACAAGTCGGCATCTTGGCTGGGTTCATGAGTCTAAGCTTTAATCTTTTTCCTGAAAGACAATCCCCCAAGAACCAATATGATCAAAAATAAAGCGCACTCACTGGGTGACTCGACAAATACTCTTTTCCTGAAGAGAAGCCGGCTTTATTTATTAATCATACCATAATTTCTTACAAAGGTTTAAACTTGCGAAGATACATTTGCTACAAAGCTCTAACTGTAATAAGGGCGCAGCTGTGCTATGTTCCATGGCCTCTTTGTCTCTGCATAAGGGTCCAAGGTGTGACCTGTATCAGCTCCTTTGCTTGCTTGCGCTGGCTCTCGCATATCCATTAGATAGTACGATCCATTGTTCAAGTTCTTACTTACAATGAAGGGTCCTTCCCATGGAGGAGACAACTTGTGCATCCCTTCTTTGTTCTGGACCAAGCGGAGGACTAAGTCGCCCTCTTGAAAAGTCCGAGTTCTGATTCTGCGTGCGTGATATCGCCGCAAGTCTTGCTGATAAACTGCTGACCTCTCCAAAGCCAACTCTCGCTGCTCGTCTAGAACATCTAACGAGTCTTGTGGGGCGAGTTCGTTTTCTATCTCGACATAATTGGCGACTCATGGAGAGTCATGGAGCAGGTCGCTTGGAAGGACTACTTCCGCACCATACACCATGAAGAAAGGTGTGAAGCCGGTAGATCTTTTAGGAGTCGTCCTGATGCTCCATAGGATTGAGGGCAACTCCTCCACCCAACACCCGACTGCTCTTAGCAGGGGAACCCGCAATCTGGGCTTGATTCCTCTGAGCAACTCCTAGTTTGCATGCTCTGCTTGTCCATTGGACTATTGGTGTGCCACTGAGGCTAGATCAAGCTGGATATTATTGTCTCTGCAGAACTTGGCCATCTCCCCAACTGATAAGTTAGTGCCATTGTCTGTGATAATGCTATGGGGATAACCAAATCTCGTGGCTATCTTTTTGATGAATCTGACAGCGGATGCAGCATCAACTCGGCTGACGGGTTCTGCTTCTATCCACTTTGTGAATTTATCCACTGCGACCAAGAGATGAGTCTTCTGGCAGGGTGACTTGGAGAAAGGTCCTACCATGTCAAGCCCCCAAACTGCGAACGGCCATGTGATTGGAATTGCTCTCAGCTCCTGTGCCGGTACATGTTCTTGCCTAGCATATCTTTGACAGCCATCACAGACTCGGACGATATTCTCCGCGTCCAGCTGTGCTGTTAACCAATAAAATCTGTGTCTAAAAATCTTGGACACTAAGGACCTGGTTGAAGCGTGCTGGCCATAGTCACCGACATGGATTTCTTGCAAAATCTGTCGTCCTTCTTCAGGAGACATGCACCTCTGATAGACTCTTGTGGTACTTCTCTTGTACAACTCGCCATTAATCACGGTGTAGGACTTGCACCGTCTAATAAGTTGCCTTTTCTTGACCTCGTCCGCTGGTAGTTCTCCACGGAGGAGGTAGGCTAGGTATGGCTTTGTCCAGGCCGGAGTCGCCCGTACTGATACGACCATAGCCTACTCTGGATCTGGGAAGGCGAGTTCTTCTTCTGAGGGAAGCTTGACTGAAGGATGATGGAGTTCATCCAAGAATACGTTTGGCAGAACTTTCTCTCTCCTTGAACCCAGTCTTGATAGTGCATCTGCTGCCTCGTTTTTGCGGCGATCAATGTGATCAACCTGATAACCAGAAAAGAAGCCGGCAATCTGCTCAATAGCTCGCCTATAAGCCGCCATGTTTGCATCTTTGGAGTCCCAAGTTCCTGACACTTGCTGGGCAACCAAATCTGAGTCTCCTAAGCACCTGATGCTCTTGATGTTCATCTCCTTTGCCATGCGGAGTCCATGCAACAATGCCTCATACTCTGCCATGTTATTGGTGCAATCAAAGTGTAGCTGAAGGACATAGGCCAACTTGTCACCTTTGGGGGAAGTCAGGACCACGCCGGCTCCTGACCCCTCGAGCTATCTGGACCCGTCAAAATGCATAGTCCAATACTTGTTGCACGATGTGTTTGGTGAAGAATTGAAGTCGGTCCAGTCATTGACAAAGTCTGCTAGTGCTTGGGACTTGATAGCCGTCCTTGGCTCATATGTGATGTGGTAGGGACCCAATTCGATGGCCCATGATGTCTACGCACTTCTATTCTTGTAGACACTTGTTGGGCCTCCAAGTGTAGAGGTTTGTAGAACAGCAGCAAGTTTCCCTTAAGTGGATCACCCAAGGTTTATCGAACTCAGGGAGGTTAGAGGTCAAAGCTATCCCTCTCAAACAACCCTGCAATTACGATACAGAAAGTCTCTTGTGTCCCCAACACACCCAATACACTTGTCAGATGTATAGGTGCACTAGTTCAGTGAAGAGATAGTGAAATACAAGCGGTATAGATGATTATAAGTAGCAAATGTAACTTGGAATAAAAATCGCTGCGAGCAAACAAGTAATAAAATAGCAAGTAAACGGTATGCAAAGCTTGGAAACAAGGCCTAGGGATCATACTTTCACTAGTGGACACACTCCCAACAATGTAACATGAATGAACAAGTAACTTCTCTTTGCTAAGGTACTCTGAATTACTCTCCTATTGAATAACACTAATCATCGCGTAGTGGCTACAGAAGCACCCCTTAAAGTTTATCAAGTACTTGACAAACACCACTCATAGAGATACCCAAATCAGATCACAATTCAAGATAGAAATCATTGCAACTTAGACCAAGTACTAACACGGTGCACACACTCTCACCTTTACACCATGAAAGGAGGAATAAATCACTCAAACTATCATAGCAATAATTATTCTCATAATCCACAAGGGATCACAATCATAGCCTAAACCAAGTACCACCATGATGCACGCACTGTCACCGTTACACCATAACAGGAGGAATAGATTACTTTAATAATATCACTAGAGTACACAAAATATCTGAATAATAACATGTACTTGTTCAACATGATACAAAGCTCACGATCACATAAAGATCACATCATGGGAGAGAGAGGTGAACCACATAGCTACCGGTAGAGCCCTTAGCCCCGGGGATGAACTACTCCCTCCTCATCATAGGAGACAGCAAGGTTGATGGAGATGGCGGTGAGGTCGATGGAGACGGCGGAGACGGCGATGGAGACTGATGGAGAGGGCTCCGGGGGCACTTCCCCGTCCCGGCAGGGTGCCGGAACAGAGACTTCTATCCCCCAAAATTCGTCGGTGGCGGCGGCGGAGCTACGGAACTCTTTCTGGAAATTTGCCGACTCCCCTAGGGTTTTCCGTCCCGAGGCTTCTTATAGGCGAAGGGGCGATGTCAGAGGGGGGCCAGGGCCTCCTCACACATGGGTGGCACGGCCAGGGGCCTGGCCGCGCCACCTGTGTGTGTGGGGCCCCTGTGGCCCACCTCCTACTCCTCTTCGGATCTCTGGAAGCTTCCGGGCAAAATAAGACTCCAGGAACTTGTTTCGTCCAATTCCGAGAATATTTCCTGTGTATCACTTCTAAAACACAAAAACAGCAGAAAACAGGAAACTGGCACTGTGGCACTTCGTTAATAGGTTAGTTCCGGAAAATGTACAAAAATGCCACTAAGTGTAACGAAACAATAGGCAAATGGTGTAAAACGAAGCATGGAGCATCAAAAATTATAGATACGTTTGAGACGTATCAGCATCCCCAAGCTTAACTCCTGCTCGTCCTCGAGTAGGTAAGTGATAACAAAAGAGATAATTTTTAAGGTGACATGCACCATCACAAACTTGATCATATATGTAAGCATTTGTGAGCTGGGATCAATAGAACTTAAAACATGGGCATGAAAGATATAATCATGACAATAAGAACTTAGCAACCATGTTGTAAACATGCAAATGAACACAAACAAAAGATCATGAAAATGAAACAATGAAAGTCAAACGTGTGTTCAAATCATAAGGAAAAACATACAAATGGTTTTCAGCTTGTCCTTCAAAGAGAGCAAAACATAAATGCATAGGACACCTCAAAGTTTAAGAGGGCGACTAGATACAAATAATTTAAGAACAAGTGAAACCAACAATATGAGTCAATCAATGAACCTTGGGACAATGCATATCACACTAAGAATGACAACTATGCTCTCTTAATGGTGCATAAAGAAAGAAGGTGGTGACTCAACATAAAAGTAGAAGAAAGTCCCTTCGCAGAGGGAAGCAGTGATTAAGCATGTGCTAGAGCTTTTCATTTTGTAAAACAGAGACAAAAAATTGGTTTTGAGAGGTGGTTGTCTTTGTCAACGACTGGCAATGGGGTTCTTACTATCTTCCATACAAAAATGAAGCAAGTTTTTGAGAGAGAGATTGGCACTTTGGTGCTCTTTTTATAAAACTTGGCACTCCTCCCCACCTTTTTCCTTTCACATACCATGGCTAACCGATTCCATCGGGTGCCCACCAACATTCACGTACCATGGAGGAGTGCCTTTTTTCTTTTATTTTTTTTTCTTTTTTTTTCTTTTTTGGAAAAAGCAATATGGAAGATAGCAAATCCGACCACTACGTCCCCATGAGCTGAAAACAGTGTCACAAAACGAGAAGTATTTTGAAGGTTTTTGAAAGGTAGCACATGAAAATTTTACTTTGGAATGGCTTACAAATACCATGCATAGGAGTTTATAGTGGACACTTTGGAAAACTTGGCTTTTAGGAGTTGGATGCACGAGTAGAGCTCATACTCAGTACAAGGTGAGGGCTAGCAAAAGACTGGGAGCGACCAACTAAGAGAGCAATAATGGCCATAATCATGCAAAGCGACAAAGCGACATTAAAAGAAGCATACGATGGCATCAAAAGTCAAAAACTAAATGATCATGAAGGCTATTGGCGACTTTGTAAGAGTCTAACATGTGTGAGCATGCGCCAAGTCAACCCAAATAAAGCATCAAGGAGAAAACCAAAATAATGCTTCCATACAATAAAAACAACGCATGATTTTTTCAAAGGCTCATTAAGCAATCTCAGTTATTTGAGACAAGTCATGCTACAGCAAAACCACTAAGCATACTATCAAAAAGACATCAAGCATGATATGAAAAAGCCTAAGCCGCAGTCTACACAAGCTCCTTCTTGTACCACTATTTTGCACAAAGCCTTTTCTCTTTTCCAACACCATTTGAAATTTTTATAAACACCTCTTTTGATGAAAACCAATAAAGTTCAGAGGCAAAAATACACCTTGATGAAAAGATATGACAAAATCTGAATGCAAATCAAGGCGAAAATGAAAACCAAAAGCAGTAGCAGAAAAAGAGAACACTCATTGAAACGATAAGAGTGAAAAACAGAGTGTTCTTGGCAAATGAAAAGCGAGTTCATCTCCTCCAAAAGAAACATGATGTGATCTAACCATTTATTGCAGCAAACTAAACTAAACTAACTAAGAAAACTAAAACAACTGATGCTCCAAGAAAAACACATAGTGCATGAAGCAATAAAAATATAGTGTTTTGAAAGGTGACCTGATTTTTGCCGATGAAGAAGGGGTGCCTCGGGGGCATCCCCAAGCTTTGACGCTTGTACTTCTTGGATATTTCTTGGGGTAATGCATGGGCATCCCCAAGCTTGAGCTTTTGTCCATTCTTCAACTCATCTCATCATTCTCCAATCCCTACACTTGAAAACTTCCTTTATACAAGACTAAACACAATTCTATTAGCAACATTAGTGTAAGCATAACATATATCAACCTCTTTTTGCTTCAGGTTTCAACCTAAAACCACCACATATATAGCATATACTACTGTAGCAACTTCCCTAAAAGTTCCATAATCAAAAGAACTCAAAAGAAAGCGATAAAGTGGCAAACACAAATATTGGCAGAAATCTGTCAAAACTGAACAGCTGAAAAAGGTCGAATTTTTGAGGGGTTTTCTATTGCTCAAATCAAAAAGTGTTCAACTAATGAAAGTTTGGATATAACCTGGGGCATATGCACAAGAAATCGCAGGTCCAAAAGATATACAGAGAATTTATACGAATTTTTACGGTGCAGCACCGAAAACAGTTTCAGGACAGCAACATCCCCAAATCTTACCTCACTCAAATTAGAGGCTTCTCTTGGCACAACAACGAAATAAAAAGGATAAGGAGCGGTTATTACAGTAGTAATAACTTCCAAGACTCAAATAAAAGAAAAAGTACTGAAAATAAAAACATTGGGTTATCTCCCAAGAGTGCTTTTCTTTAACGCCTTTGAGCTAGGCGCAGTAATTTGCAAAGATGCTCATGTGGGCGCCATATAGGAGCTTGAGGCAAATGCGCCATATAGGAACTTAAAGCAATAGAGAGCATCAAAAAGCAAATGTGAAAGACATTTATATCTGAACCACTTCTTATGCATAGGAATCTTGTAAGAAAATAAATCAATGAGGCACATAGTAGCAAGCATGGATAGATAAAACAAGTGCCACTTCAAGATTTGCAACATAAAGAGGGGAAACTTAATATTGTTGAGATCCATCAAACCATGTTTCCCTCTCTCATAATAACTTTCAGTAGCATCATGAATAGAACTAACAATATAACTATCACATAAAACATCCCTATCATGAGCCACATGCATAAAAGAATTAATAGTCACCACAGGAACAATAGTAGTAGGAGCAAATTCAACAGAATAATTATTCTCATCACCATAATCATCATAAATAGGAGGCATATAGTAATCATAACTAATTTTATCCTCAATAGTAGGTGAACTGAAAATATTATACTCATCATCATAGGCTAGAGAACTACTATGTCGCAAAGCATACTCATCAAACATATCATCATAAGAAGGAACATCACATATGGGAGATAAAATATCATCAGAGCAAACTTTCTCCACTAAAGCTGGGGAGCTAAAAATATCATTCTTAACAAAACCATCCTCCCCAAGCTTAGACTTTTCTATAGCATTAGCAACAACAGTGTTCAAAGCATTCATACTAACAACACTATTAGCATGCAAATTAAGCTCCAAAGGTTTTTCAATTTTCTCTTCAAACACTTCATATCTAAACTCAGGAAAAAGACTATAGAACTCATTGTTTTCCATTAAGCCTAACTAGTGAAAATAAAACAAGAAACAAAAAGATGTAATTGCAGAATCTAAAGGAAATAACTTCGAGCACTCACACATGAGGATGCGAGTACCTTTTACCTTACCTCCCCGGCAACGGCGCCAGAAAAGAGCTTGATGTCTACGCACTTCTATTCTTGTAGACACTTGTTGGGCCTCCAAGTGCAGAGGTTTGTAGAACAGCAGCAAGTTTCCCTTAAGTGGATCACCCAAGGTTTATCGAACTCAGGGAGGTTAGAGGTCAAAGCTATCCCTCTCAAACAACCCTGCAATTACGATACAGAAAGTCTCTTGTGTCCCCAACACACCCAATACACTTGTCAGATGTATAGGTGCACTAGTTCGGCGAAGAGATAGTGAAATACAAGCGGTATAGATGATTATAAGTAGCAAATGTAACTTGGAATAAAAATCGCTGCGAGCAAACAAGTAATAAAATAGCAAGTAAACGGTATGCAAAGCTTGGAAACAAGGCCTAGGGATCATACTTTCACTAGTGGACACACTCCCAACAATGTAACATGAATGAACAAGTAACTTCTCTTTGCTAAGGTACTCTGAATTACTCTCCTATTGAATAACACTAATCATCGCGTAGTGGCTACAGAAGCACCCCTTAAAGTTCATCAAGTACTTGACAAACACCACTCATAGAGATACCCAAATCAGATCACAATTCAAGATAGAAATCATTGCAACTTAGACCAAGTACTAACACGGTGCACACACTCTCACCTTTACACCATGAAAGGAGGAATAAATCACTCAAACTATCATAGCAATAATTATTCTCATAATCCACAAGGGATCACAATCATAGCCTAAACCAAGTACCACCATGATGCACGCACTGTCACCGTTACACCATAACAGGAGGAATAGATTACTTTAATAATATCACTAGAGTACACAAAATATCTGAATAATAACATGTACTTGTTCAACATGATACAAAGCTCACGATCACATAAAGATCACATCATGGGAGAGAGAGGTGAACCACATAGCTACCGGTAGAGCCCTTAGCCCCGGGGATGAACTACTCCCTCCTCATCATAGGAGACAGCAAGGTTGATGGAGATGGCGGTGAGGTCGATGGAGATGGCGGAGACGGCGATGGAGACTGATGGAGAGGGCTCCGGGGGCACTTCCCCATCCCGGCAGGGTGCCGGAACAGAGACTTCTGTCCCCCGAAATTCGTCGGTGGCGGCGGCGGAGCTACGGAACTCTTTCTGGAAATTTGCCGACTCCCCTAGGGTTTTCCGTCCCGAGGCTTCTTATAGGCGAAGGGGCGATGTCAGAGGGGGGCCAGGGCCTCCTCACACATGGGTGGCGCGGCCAGGGGCCTGGCCACGCCACCTGTGTGTGTGGGGCCCCTGTGGCCCACCTCCTACTCCTCTTCGGATCTCTGGAAGCTTCCGGGCAAAATAAGACTCCAGGAACTTGTTTCGTCCAATTCCGAGAATATTTTCTGTGTATCACTTCTGAAACACAAAAACAGCAGAAAACAGGAAACTGGCACTGTGGCACTTCGTTAATAGGTTAGTTCCGGAAAATGTATAAAAATGCCACTAAGTGTAACGAAACAATAGGAAAATGGTGTAAAACGAAGCATGGAGCATCAAAAATTATAGATACGTTTGAGACGTATTAGCCCACTTAGCAACTCGGCCTGTGGCATCTCTGTTGCGTATAATATCTGCCAATGGTGCTGAACTGACCACCTTAATGGGATGCTCCTAAAAATAATGCTTGAGCTTCCGACTTGCCAGAAAGACTCCATAAACCAACTTCTGCCATTGAGGGTACCTCTGTTTGGACTCTGTGAGGACCTCGCTGATGTAATATACTGGCCTTTGGACAGGGTATTCTTTCCCCTGCTCCTCACGCTCTACCACCACAACTGCGCTGACGACTCTCTCGTTGGCTGCAACATAGAGCAGCATTGACTCCTTATCTATAGGAGCTGCTAGAACTGGTGTTGTAGACAAAGTTGTCTTCAACTCTTCAAAGGCACGGTCGGCTTCTTCGTCCCACAAGAACTTGTCTGACTTCTTCAGGAGTTGGTAGAGAGGACCCGCCTTCTCCCCGAGTCGCGAGATGAATCTGCTAAGAGCCGCCACACAGCCTGTCAACTTCTGGACGTCTTTTAGACAAGTCGGACATTGCAGATTGTGAATAGCCTTTATCTTTTCTAGATTTGCTTCGATTCCTCTCTCTGAGACAATGAAACCTAGGAGTTTGCCTGCTGGGACTCCAAATACACACTTGGTGGGGTTCAGCTTCATGTCATATTTTCTGAGATTGTTAAAAGTCTCTGTCAGGTCGTCAATTAAGGACTCGGCCTTCTGCGACTTGACTACCACGTCATCCACATATGCGTGAACATTTCTCCCAATCTGCTCCTTAAAGCAGTTCTGGATGCAGCGCTGATAAGTTGCTCCTGCATTCTTGAGTCCAAAAGGCATTGTTTTGTAACAGAAAGCTCCAAAGGGCGTGATGAATGATGTCTTCAACTCGTCCTCCTTGTTCATCCTGATCTGGTGATAACATGAATATGCATCCAGGAAACACAATGTCTCTGACCCTGCCGTGGAGTCAATAATTTGGTCGATCCTAGGCAAAGCAAAGGGGTCCTTAGGGCAAGCCTTGTTTAATCCTATAAAGTCAATGCACATCCTCAACTCTCCAGTCTTCTTTGGAACTAGGACTGGATTGGCCACCCACTCAGGGTGGTACACCTCCTTTATGAAGTCGGCCGCGAGAAGTCGGGCGACCTCCTCTCCAATAGCTTTCCTCCTGTCATCATGGAACTTGCGAAGTCCCTGCTTCACTGGTCTGGCATTAGGGTTAACATGTAATCTGTGCTCGGCGAGTTCTCTCGGGACACCTGGCATGTCTGATGGCTTCCATGCAAAGACGTCCCGATTCTCATGGATGAACTCGACGAGCACACTTTCCTATTTATCAGAGAGGTGTGCCCCAATGGTGAACTGCTTGGAAGAGTCGCCTGGGGTAAAGTCGACTTGCTTTGTATCTTGGGCAGATTTGAATTTCGTCTTCTCCTCTGTGGCCGGTTTCTTGAGAACAGTGTTGTCCTCCGGGTCCACATGTGCTCTGTAAAACTTGAGCTCCTCTTGAGCACAAGCCGTCTCTGCCATAACTGCGTCACCCTCCTCACACTCGAGGGCCATCTGCCGGCTTCCGTTTACTGTGATGACTCCATTAGGACCCGGCATTTTCAGCTTCCAATAAACATAACATGGCCTTGCCATGAACTTGAAGTACACAGGCCTTCCAAATAATGCATGATAAGGACTCTTGAGATCCACCACCTCAAAGGGTAGGATTTCTGACCTGAAGTTCTCAAATGTACCGAAGGCGACTTCCAGATATATCTTGCCTACTGGTTTTGCCGACTTCCTAGGTACTATTCCATGGAACACCGTCTCTGTCGTGATGAGTTGCTTGTCCTGCAATTTCATCCTCTTGAAAGTGTCGTAGTATAATATATTAATGATGCTTCCTCCATCCATGAGTACTTTGTTTAGGACGTAACCTCCGACTTGCGGTGCAACCACCAATGCTAGCTGCCCCGGGTCCTCGACCCGTGGGGGATGATCCTCCCGACTCCAAGTGATCTTCTGCTCAGACCACCTGAGCCCTTGCGGCACTGCCGGCTCTACGGAATTAACTGCACGTAATTTCATCTTCTTTGATCTCCTAGAGCTGCTAGTGGTAAAGACATGGTATGATCCATAACTCGGCCTACTGGGCCGGGTTGTGACGTGGTACTGCCCACGGCTATCCTGGAGCTGCTTGGGATTCTACTGGAACACGCCTTGCGGCCCTTGCTGATTACCACCACCTTGTCCAGGCCCTGAATTTGGCCCGGCTCCGCCTCCATTGCCACCAGGTCCTCCGCCGTTATTGCCTCTAAACCCGCCATTGTTGGCTGGGTTGTTCCTCCAATTTCGCAAGTCTGCACACTCTCCTAACGTGTGTCCGCACCTCCCGTTCTTGGCATGGCGAGGACACGGAACTCCCAGCACCTGTGCAGGAGTCGGCAACTGGCCTTGGTAACCTCTTGAGTTGTTGTCCTTACGCTTGAAGCCGGTGTTAGTTTTGCCACAAACTCGGAGCCATCATTGTGCGGCCTCTTGCCATTCCCCTGGTTCTGATTCTGACCCTGGTTCTAGTTTTGACCATTGCCTCCATGTCCTTTACCTCCCTCCTCCTGGTCCTTGGTTTTGTCAGTAGCGGCGTGTTTGTTAGCGCCCGCCATGATCTCCCCAATGGTGAGACGGAGTCCTTGGTTTAAGCTCTCCTTCATACGGCCGAGTTTCCAACTCAAGAGATTATAACTACAATTCCTCTCCATTGCCATCAATACTGAAATTGGTGGGAGTCCTTGCGAAGAATTAATGATCTCTGATACCCGCTTCATCCAGTGTCTTGCAGACTCGCCTTTTCTCTGAACACATCTCTCTAGATCCTCAATTGTACTTAACTTTTTGCATGTTCCCTGGAAGTTCTGGATAAAGGCGGCCTTCAGCTGCTCGCACGAGTTGATCGACCTTGGAGGCAAGTTGCGCATCCACACCTTTGCTAGTCCTTCCATCATCAAGTACATAAACCTTGCACATAAGTTACCTGTAGCGTTGAGGATGCTCATTGCCATCTCATAGGTGCTTAACCAAGAAGTCGGGTCCATGTTTGGCTCATAATTTGGAACCTTGCGTGGTGATAGGGCAAAGGTGTCCGATCTTTCGATGAGATGAAGATACGTCGATTCTGGTGGAGTTCGACCTTGGCGATCCGACTACTACGCACACGTACGTAGCGCCAATGCAATCGCTAAACCAATCTCCTGAGGTTACCAACCCTGCAGATGCACGATCGGCCTGACCAATAGGTCTAGTTCTACCTGCGATCGAGGAACAAGTAAGAACCAATATTGCAATCAAGAATTGCAAATATAAGATGAACTTTATTGAAAAGGTGGGATTCTGTAAGCGGTCTTAATCTGGTCGTTGGACACAAATTGAGATCCGAAGATGCAGCAATATGCTAGGCAGTCTTTTAGCTAAACAAAATCCCAGTCTAAACGAAACCCTAGACGAGGTATATAAGGAGGAAAGGAGGGGGGTTTCGGCCAGCCTTGGGGGTGGCCGAATCCAACCCTAGGAGGACTTTCCTTCCTTAATACAGACTCTAAAATGCACTAAAATTCTTGGTTCGAATTACATGGCCCATGGCCCATGAATAAAAGGTGACGCAGCACCATATGTGACTATGGACGAGATTATGAAGTGTAGACTTGAGGAATTCGTCCAAGTCTTCAAATATCATCATGGTGGCTTCAAGTTGTTGTAGTCTCCATCGGTGGCATCATCCTCTTCCTTGTTTCCACGTTTGCGGCTATCTCCATCCACGTACAAGCTCCATAGCTTGTCCCTCTCGTCCATGCTTGGTCCATCATTTCTAAGAGAAACAAACACATCTACTTTAGGCAACATCATATTCTCATGTACATTAGGACTAGCTTGTAGAAACGAAATACATGTCGTTGTAGTTGACGTGCACGAGCCCTAGTCAACGGTCCTTGTAATTGAGGCGTTGTAGTAGTTGTGGTTGCGTCAATAGTAGGGATGTCCTCATCATGCTCCCCTTCTTGAATTGAAGTCGTTCTCGACGCCATCTCATCATTTTCTCCCAAGTATGGTTTTAAATCTGCAATGTTAAATGCGGGACTAACCCCAAACTCTGCAGGCAACTCAAGTTTATATGCATTATCATTTATTTTTTCTAAGACTTTAAAAGGACCATCAGCTCGTCGCATTAGTTTAGACTTGCGCAAATCAGGAAAACGATCCTTGCGCAAATGCAACCAAACAAGATCTCCTGGTGCAAAAACAATATGCTTTCTTCCCTTATCCCCATACATTTTGTACTTAGCATTCATTCGTTCAATGTTCTCTTTAGTTGATTCATGCAACTTAACAATCATTTCAGCACGTTGTGAAGCATCAAAATTATGTTGCACCGTAGTTGGAAGAGGCAATAAATCAATAGGTGCACGAGGAACAAAACCATACACAATCTCAAATGGACACAATTTAGTAGTAGAATGCAACAAACGATTATAAGCAAATTCAACATGAGGCAAGCATTCTTCCCACTTTTTAAAATTCTGTTTTAGCACAGCCCTAAGCATAGTAGATAAAGTGCGATTCACTACTTCAGTTTGTCCATCAGTTTGGGGATGACATGTAGTACTAAACAATAATTTTATCCCCAACTTAGCCCATAAACATCTCCAAAAATGGCTAAGAAACTTAGTATCACGATCAGAAACAATTGTATTCGGCACACCATGCAAACGCACAATTTCGCGAAAGAACAAATCAGCAACATGTGTAGCATCATCTGTTTTGTGATAAGGAATAAAATGTGCCATCTTAGAAAATCTATCCACAACAACAAAAATGCTATCCCTCCCCTTCTGAGTGCGAGGCAATCCCAAAACAAAGTCCATAGAAATATCCTCCCAAGGAACACAAGGCACAGGTAGAGGCATATATAAACCATGTGGATTAAGGCGAGACTTAGCTTTTTGACATGTAGTGCAGCGAGTAATAAACCTCTAAACATCCCGACGCATGCGTGGCCAAAAGAAATGTGCAGCAAGGACGTCCTCCGTCTTCTTGACGCCGAAGTGGCCCATCAATCCTCCTCCATGCGCCTCCTGCAACAACAAAAGACGAACGGAACTATCTGGGATGCATAGTTTGTTAGCACGGAACACAAATCCATCATTGAGGACGAATTTGTTCCAAGTCCTACCCTTTTTACAATTCTGCAATACATCTTGAAACTCAGCATCATGCACATATTGTTCTTTGATTATTTCCAAACCGAAAATTTTGAAGTCAAGTTGAGATAACATGGTATAGCGACGTGACAGCGCATCAGCAATTACATTATCTTTACCTTTTTTGTATTTAATAACATAAGGAAAAGACTCAATAAATTCAACCCACTTAGCCTGTCAACGATTCAGTTTTGCTTGACTACAAATATGCTTCAAAGATTCATGATCTGAATGTATAACAAATTCTTTCGCCCATAAATAATGTTGCCAAGTTTCTAAAGTTCAAACAAGAGCATATAATTATGTATCATAAGTAGAATAGTTCAGACTAGCTCCACTCAATTTTTCACTAAAATATGCAACAGGTTTGCCTTCTTGTAATAACACACCTCCCAACCCAATTTCACTAGCATAACATTCTAGCTCAAAAGTCTTATTAAAATCAGGAAGTTAGAGTAGTGGAGCATGTGTTAACTTATCTTTCAATGTCATAAAAGCATCATGTTGAGCAACACCCCAAACAAAGGGCACATCCTTCTTTGTAAGCTCATTCAGCAGCACTGCAATAGACCCAAAATCCTTGACAAAGCGCCGGTAAAACCCAGCAAGGCCAAGAAAACTCCTCAATTGGGTTAACGTCAAAGTTGGAGGCCAACTCGAAATTGCTTCAATTTTTGCGGGATCCACTTCAATGCCCTGTGCTGTAACAACATAGCCAAGAAACGCAACTCGATCGGTGCAAAAGGTGCACTTCTCAAGATTACCAAACAATTGGGCAGCACGCAAAGCATCAAAAACAGCACGCAAATGAGTGAGATGCTCCTCTAAAGACTTGCTGTATATCAAAATATCATCAAAGTAAACCACCACAAATCGTTCAATGAAAGCACGTAAAACCTCATGCATTAATCTCATGAAAGTAGTAGGAGCATTGGTTAACCCAAAAGGCATAACTAACCACTCATAGAGGCCAAATTTAGTTTTAAATGTTGTTTTCCATTCGTCTCCCAATTTCATACGAATTTGGTGGTAACCACTACGCAAATCAACCTTAGAGAATATGGCCGAACCACTTAACTCATCAAGCATATCATCCAAACGTGGTATAGGGTGTCTATAACGAATTGTAATGTGATTTATAGCCCTACAATCAGTACACATGCGTGATGAACCATCTTTCTTAGGTACCAATAAAATCGGAATAGCACAAGGACTAAGAGATTCACGAATATACCCTCTATCGAGTAGTTCTTGAACCTGTCGTTCAATTTCTTTAGTCTCCTCTGGATTGGTACGGTAGGCTGCATGATTAGGAAGTGAAGCTCCTGGAATCAAATCAATTTGATGTTCTATTCCATGAATTAGTGGCAGCCCCGGTGGCAACTCTTGTGGAAAAACATCCACATATTCCTGCAAAAGGTTAGCAATGGCAGGGGAAAAGAGGGAGGTAGATCCTCAAATGAAAACAGTACCTCTTTGCAAACAATGGCATAACAAACAGATGTAGAAGCATCCAAATTAACAAGATCATATTTGCTAGCAAAGAAACATGGCTTTTTCAAACGAATTTCATTTGGAAGTGCTGCACTAGAATTATGATCTTTAAAAGTTGGCATCACTTCATTAGCAACAATTTGATTCTCACTTTGTTGTTTCTTCTCAGTTTTAGCTCTACTAGCTCTAGCAAGATCATCTTTTAAAATTTGTTCAGGAGTCATGGGTTTAAGACCAATTTTCTTTCCATTGTGCATAAGAGTGTAATGATTAGTTTTACCATTATGAACCGATTCCTTATCAAATTGCCATGGTCTACCAAGTAACAACGAACAAGCTTGCATCGGCACAACATCACAATTAACAAAATCAGAATATGTGCCGATGGAAAAATGTACTCGCGCCATACGCGTTACCTTCAGTCTACTTGTGGAGTCAAACCATTGAATATGGTATGGATGGTGATGCTGTCGCGTTGATATAGAGAGCTTCTCCACCATCTCCATGCTTACCAAATTGTTACAACTCCCACCATCGATGATGATCTGAATAGCACGCTCCTTGACAACCCCACGAGTCTGGAACAAATTATGGCGTTGATCATGCTCAGCTTGACTTAGTTGCACAATCAAAGCACGCTATGCAACTAAGCTCTTGTAGGAATCCGCAGCTTCGGCGGCCATAAACTCTACGTCTTCCTCCGGTTGGACATCGTTCCCTTCCTGCGCAGAAATAAGAGCAAGTGTTTCCTCATCGTAATCACTAGCAGAATCATACTCGCCATTTTCACGCACAACCATGACACGATGTGTCTTGCACTCTCTCTCAATATGACCATAACCCCAGCATTTGCGACACTGAATGTCCCGTGTGCGGCCTGTGGAGCCCGCAGAAGACGCCGAACTCCTGGCAGGAGCAGCCGATGGCGAAGGCGGTATCGGTGCAGGAGTACGTGTGAACGGCATGGTGGACTTGCTGGCCGAAGGAGGTGGTGCAGCACTACGAGAAGCAGCATCTGGCTGGCGCGATGTCCATGACGATGTACGCCCTGCAGAAAAATTAGGTCTTGGCCTTAGCTCCCTATCATGCACTTCACGTTCAGCTTTGCAAGCAAGATGAAACAAACGAGTGATAGAATTGTACTCCTTATATTCTAAAATCGTTTGAATTGGTTTATTCAGCCCCCCCCCCCCCCAAAAAAAATCATGCAAACATAGCTTCATTTTCCTCAACTATACCACAACGAATTAAACCAGTTTGCAATTCTTGATAATATTCTTCTACTGATTTTTTTCCTTGTTGCAAACGTGTCAGTTTTTGAAGCATTTCATGCTGATAATAAGGAGGTACAAAACGAGTACGCATAGCAGCTTTTAAAGCATCCCAAGTAGTAGGAATATTATCATGATACAAGCGACAATGTTCAGACCACCAAACAGAAGCAAAACCAGTAAACTCACAAGTGGCAGCACACACACGTCTATCCTCGGGGTATTGTAAACATGCAAAGCGTTGTTCTACCTATAATTCCCATGTAAGATAAGTATCAGGATTATATCTACCCTCAAAAGGAGGAATTACCAATTTTAGCTTAGCAACATGTTCGACATGTTTGTCATTACGCGGGTGCTGCTGTAGGTTGTTACGAGGGTGGTGGTGACCATGTGCATCATCACGCACCTGAGGTTGTTGCTGCAGATTGTTGCGAGGGTGTTGATGTGGACGACCCCGCGGTTGCTGAAAATTGTCGACCTCTGTTTCATAACCGTCCAAGTGAGCGTCGACGCCATGGGCGGCTGCAGACGCACGTGAAGTGTTGCCGGGCACATGAAACAGCTCAGGTATGCGTGTCTGTAGCTTCTGCAGCAAGCGATCAAACTTGCCAGTCAAATCAGTCACGGCGGTGTTGACGCCATCAAATTTGGTGTTGAAAGTGCCCTCTAAACCATCGAGTCGATCCATGGTGGTGCCAAGTCGTGTCTCGATGTCCTGAGTGTGGTTGGACACCATCGTCTTGAAAACCTCATGAATCTCCTTGTTCGTCATGTTGTCCAGGTCGTCTGCCATGATTAGTAGAAAGCAAGAAACAAATCACAAGTATATGTTCCTATGAAACTACTAATATGGTCAGCGGCGGATCTAGAAATTCACTGCGGCCCGGGCCACCTTTAATGACTTTAGCTATAATGTTTTCCACAGTCTTACTAGAGTGTATTAACAAGCCTGAACATCGCCGCCGCGCCCCGGGCCATGGCCCTAGTTGCCAGGGGCCTAGATCTGCCCCTGAATATGGTGGCAGTCACGTAATCTGTCAAGCAATATACACAGCCCTTACAAATTTCTTACCACGCAGGATAGCGTCACGGAAACCGCGAAGATTAGCACCTCAGAAATTGGCAAAGCGATTACCAGGAGAGGCACAATGCACGTAGTAGAAATCTGTGGAGCTGTAGGAGGCTATATGGTAGCAAGAATTAGCAGTAATGAAATCAGGAATGCAAGTTGAGTAAACGCTCAAAGACGGTACTGTGCTGGTCCTAGGCTAGACCGTACTAGAGACGCGAGCCTATAGCACCAACAAAGTCAAGGCGCGGCAACAACAAGCACCAATGGAAAACTCAAAAGCAAGATATAAGTGAAGATCACAGAAATTTCCGAACTTTTTTCAGAAAAGTGGCAAAAACTCAACCTTCCCGGACTCTTTTGCCAATTCTAAGAGATTTTTGAGCCGTTAAACGACATAGTCGTTTGGGTTGGTCAGATCTTTTTCTCCTGAGAATTTTGATAGGTCAAACGTCGAAAACGGAGTTCGTATGCAAAAGTTATGGCCGGTCAAAGTTCGGACAGCAAAACTGGAAAAATCCCAGCCAATTCGGACTATTCTGGAGCTCACTAGTAGAAATCAGGGTCAAACCGACTTGGATGCGGATTTGACTTTTTTTTTTACAAGTCGAAACCGAGACGAAGGCGGACAAAGGGATCACGAATTTGTGTGGTCGATACGGTTACGGAAGGAAGAAACGAAGGGAACATGAACCCGAACCCTAAAAGGTTGGCGGCGGCTAGAGGTATATGGTGGATGGTGGATTTGGGGCGATGCGGAAAAATATGGTGGGCGGCTAGGGTTTTGGTGGTGGCGGAGGCACTAGGTGTTGATGCGAAGCGGAGAAGATGGTGGTGGCTAGGGATGCAAGTCGTGCGGCGGCGGCAAGACAAATATGCAAAGAACTCAAAACTCTACGGGATTAGACACTAAGACCAGCAACTCGACCCGACAATGCAGACGAAAAATCAACGATGCAATGCACTGAAAAGAAAACGCGACAGGCTCGGACAGTTGTAGGACGGGATGATCTAACCCTAACTGTATTTTTTTGGCTTTTTCGTGGACTGTTGGTATGAAGATGCAATCTAAACTAGTAAAACAGTAAATCTCACCGAGCAACCTGAAATCTGATACCACTTGATAGGGCAAAGGTGTCCGATCTTTCGATGAGATGAAGATACGTCGATTCTGGTGGAGTTCGACCTTGGTGATCCGACTACTACGCACACGTACGCAGCGCCAATGCAATCGCTAAACCAATCTCCTGAGGTTACCAACCCTGCAGATGCACGATCGGCCTGACCAATAGTCCTAGTTCTACCTGCGATCGAGGAACAAGTAAGAACCAATATTGCAATCAAGAATTGCGGATATAAGATGAACTTTATTGAAAAGGTGGGATTCCGTAAGCGGTCTTAATCTGGTCGTTGGACACAAATCGAGATCCAAAGATGCAGCAATATGCTAGGCAGTATTTTAGCTAAACAAAATCCCAGTCTAAACAAAACCCTAGATGATGTATATAGGGAGGAAAGGAGGGGGGTTTCGGCCAGCCTTGGGGGTGGCCGAATCCAACCATAGGAGGACTTTCCTTCCTTAATACGGACTCTAAAACGCACTAAAATTCTTGGTTCGAATTACATGGCCCATGGCCCATGAATAAAAGGTGATGCAGCACCATATGTGACTATAGACGAGATTATGAAGTGTAGACTTGAGGAATTCGTCCAAGTCTTCAAATATCATCATGGTGGCTTCAAGTTGTTGTAGTCTCCATCGGTGGCATCATCCTCTTCCTTGTTTCCACGTTTGCGGCTATCTCCATCCACGTACAGGCTCCATAGCTTGTCCCTCTCGTCCATGCTTGGTCCATCTTTTCTAAGAGAAACAAACACATCTACTTTAGGCAGCATCATATTCTCATGTACATTAGGACTAGCTTGTAGAAACGAAAGTACTTGTTGTTGTAGTTGACGTGCACGAGCCCTAGTCAACGGTCCTTGTAATTGAGGCGTTGCAGTAGTTGTGGTTGCGTCAATAGTAGGGATGTCCTCATCACGTGGCTCCTTGAAGTCGTTGGGGAAGGACTCGGACCTGATAGCATCTGACAGGCACTCTGGACCTGTTAACGAAGGAGAAGCGCCAGGAGAAGTCACCTGTGACGACCCCGGATTAGCTATCCGAGATACTCGTTATGTTTCCTGCAACAATCCCATGATCAGTCTGTTGTTGCACATGACTCGAATTGGCATCACAGGACATCCATAAATACCGAATAAATATACTTATGTGATTGAAGCCATAAGCTTCAACAGGTACTTGCAGCGGAGTCACCAAACAATGTGGAGCCTAAGTCATTCGCCTTAACCCTACAGGCAGCTGACTGGGAAGCGCCCTAGTTCGCAAAGACGCCAGTGATCTCCTCTTCTTCAAATTTCTCCTCTTAGAATCTGGCTAAGACAATAGCCAGGGACGAAACCAATATGAGTACATTGGATTGTACTCGCAAACTACCCCAACTTGAGCATGCACTAAATTTTGATAATCTTTTATAAAACCTTTATTTTTAGAAAAACAATTATATACCTTTATTGAAAAAGGGAAGGGTAGATCTTTAATCTGGTTGAAGACAAGACATTTTGGAAAGTAGTTTCTCAATATCTTGGTTGGAAACAAACCTTTTGGAAAGTAGTTTTCTCACTATCTTTGTTGAAGAAGGTAAGAAGCCTTTTTAAAAATCTTTTTCTCGAAAATATACCTTTGTTGAAAAGGCAAGAAATCGCTTTTAGAACTTTTTCCTCAAAAATCACCATCTTGTCCATTTCTCCAAAACTCCTCCTTTTCTGAACATAGCCCCTTCCGGGTCACTCATTTTCCAGCAACCTCATACCACCCCCTCGGTATAGTTGCATAAAACATTCTCCGCTTCATTTTCTTTTCAAAACTCAGAACTTTGTAAAACTTGCACATAGGACCCAGCAGTTCGTTCCAACTGTCCATATCCGAGGACTCGGCTATTCGAATAGTTTTACCCTCTGCAGAGGTAGCACGCTTTTCCCACACCCATCCGGTTTCCCGGCCATAGCCTGTCCTTTGCTCATGCTAGTATAGGACCCTGCCGCTACGACACTTTCCATCGACACTTAAATCCAGTACGTCGGAAACTAAGTGTGAGGACTCGTAGTTCTGCCCGGCGAATTTTAATGGCCCTACAAATCCTCTATCTCCAATTCATATCAGCCCTTAGGCGTTCTTCTCTTTAGAGGACCCGGGTCAGGGGGTAGGTCCTCAGACCATCCCCTCATGGAACGAGGTTATCCTCGTTATTGAGGCATCCAGTACTAACACGAGCAAATTGTATGACTATGCCCCACCCCATATGGGGGTAAATGTGGCCGCACAGGTTATTGGTTGTTCAGTAAGTACCAGGACACAATGTGCATTTTTCAGAAACATCACCAAACTCCATTTCTTTACTTCAACACCGACATCTCGGCATACCATAATTCATCCAAGGATTTTCAAAGGAGTTTTGAATAAACAAAGTTGTTCCCACCTTATAGTTTTATATAAACAAACTGATACTGCTACATAGGGTGGCAAAAATAGATTTTTCGTATACTTTTGAAAAGGTTTTCAAAATCATTTCCAATTTTCATAACAAAAAGCTATTAACCAAAACTTGGGTGGATCTTAATCCCACCAAGAGATTTTCATAGAAAGCTTTTGAGTAAAAACAAATACATTTAGAAATTATTGCACATTACTAACACCTCTATATCGGGTGTCTCAATAATGTACTTGTATTTTGTAAAAGGGTTTTCAAAATCAAAGCTTTAGTGGCAAACGCCACGTAAATCACTTATGCTTTTTACAAGTAAAACATGTGAGTCAAAATAGATGTATAAAGATGCAAGCTCAGAGAAGTAGCTTGCCTGGTTTCAGCATAATGTCCCTGGACTTCTCCTTGTTGGTCAACATAATAAAAATCCCATCCATCATCGATCAATTCTCTCCAAAAACCACTTCGGTAGCGTTATTATCTAGCGTCGCAAACAGAGAAATAAACAACAATCAATACACCAAACAGATCCACAAGGGGTGCACAAACAAATAACAACCACAAGCATCAAAATAACTATTCAAGCAACAAACTAGGATCTATGCTTACATGGGCATCATACTCATACATGCTAGGAGCATGAATCGCAAAACTATCTTAGGCAGAGAGAAACAACTAACACCTTTATTTAAGTAGGGAATACTTCAGACAGAAGTTAAGTCACCAACTAGGCTCTACAGGCCAAAATATTTCATCACACAATAACCACTCAATTTTCAGAGAAGAGAACAACTACTCACATCAAGCTGATGAAAGAACCTATTTTTCAATCAAGAGGCAATGTAATCAGTGGGTGTTCTACTATCCTAACAAGGCGTTAAGAGGTTAATTATCCTCTGGCTTTTTGTAAAAAAATCACTAAAACATAAACTAGATACAAGAGCTACTCATGCTAGGGAGTTCTAAGTAATCCTACCCATAAACCTAACTAATCAAGCTTTGCTAAGAACAAAATAATAAGTAGCCAGAGGTGACATGCTATAATATCAGTAGATATGAAAGGCTACTGATGTTCAAACAACATTTTCTAAAATCAAGCACACAAATGACTTTTATCCACAACAAGTCCCAAATACTAGGAAATTCTAGGGGAGACTACCCTAGTAACATTAACCCTAGATAAACACATGCATCACTAAACTTTTCTAACATGCTATTTAAATGAGATAACACACTCATATAAGAGAGTATCACATCTTATATAGGCTAGGAAACACAAATCGAACTCTAACACACTTTTCTAACAAAGAATCTAACTACTACAATAATTAACAGAAAAACATAACAACTAATTAAATACACCAACGATAATCTATAGCTCTAAAAATCACACCAAGCTAGGATTAGGTACTCCTAATCATACAGAAGATCACACAAGTGGATTCACACCAAAAATCATCACCAAACAATTTACAAAAAATCCTAAAATAGCTCTCTGGTCACATACCAAAGTGGATGCCATTTTATCTAGGAAGCTCATTTGCATAAGAGGCAAATTGCTACTGCTAGGTATCATTTAAAGCTTTCCAAATCAGTTGATTTTGCATCCATAGCTATCATAGAAAAATAGTTATTGTGTTTTTGGTAAAATCCAGTGTTTCTGCCTTCTTATTATTTTTATGGAGACAACACCAAGTTTCATTCAATTCGACGAACCATTGGCCTTAAAAGGTAGAGTTTAACTCCCTGAACATTTAGAGACCAAAAACATATTTTTCTGATCATTTTCCAAATTGATATGATCTTCCAAAGTGTCAATATTTCTCTGCCATTTCCTTTCTTTTAAAGAAACAGCACCTAAACTGAATTATTTGGATGCGTGAGTTATATTAACATACAGGTTTCATTTTTATGCACATTTTAGTATATTATTTGCAATTTTTTGGACAAGAATTTAAAAAGATACTGACTTTACAAGATTTAACTATTTTCTGTCTTTACAGGAAATGCCCGAGACATTTTATACTCCGCGCGGTACCACCCAGGGTCACTGCCATGCGGGTCCAAACGCTACGCTGGCACTGACTGGGCGCGGGTGTGGCTGCGCCGGCCACCACGGTCACTGACCGGTGGGGCCCGGCTGTCAGCGCAGGGAAAAGACGGAAAAAAAGGGGCGCCTTTCCGTTTGCTGGGATTCTATCCCGCAACGCGAGCGGTGGAGGACGGTGGTGCTAGCCACTGGACTGGTGAGGCGTTGGTGCTAGAGTATAGGTCAGTTTTATTTTATAGTTACGAGAACTCTTGCCTTAACTGACGAAACTGAAGCAAAGCTTCTGCATTTTTGACAGTGGCGCGACGGCGACGACCACGTTCTGGCGGTGCTCCGTGTTCGTACGTGCGTGAAACCGAGTGCGGGGAGGGGGAGAACCTAGTGCGCGTGCTCGAGTGGGGAGAAAAGGTCGTACGGTGAGGCGGCCTTGATCGACATGGCATGGCCATGTCGATGCCGAGGTCGGCATCGCGCGGATTGGGGGTTTCCCGGATGAAATCGAGAGAGAGAAGGGCGGAGGTGCCGCGGCGGCTCACCCTGAGCTTGAAGGCGAACTGGCTTGTCTCGGGGACGTCGGTGGCGACCGGAGGGAGGGGAAAGAGGTGAAGCAGAGCGGCAGTCGGCGTCGGGGATGTCGAGGTTGGCGCGGCGCGTCACGGGCTCCTAGGTCCGGCTCCAGAGACGAAGATCGTGCGGTCGACGAGACCAAGCAGAAGGCGAGGTACGCGAGCAGGAGGCGGTCCGGTTACGCGGGGCGAGGGCTTGAGCTTCTCTCGGCCATGGCGTCGGCTGTGCGTGGACTAAAATTTGGAGGTGGCGGCGAGGCAAAGGGGAAGAGGGAGAGAGCTAGGGTCTGGGGAGGAGCAGAGCGTGCGGTGCGCCTCTTATCCACGCAGGGGAGAGGAGAACAGGGGGGGCGGCGACACGGCGCGTCGAGCGTGAGGAGCACGGCGACATGCGCCATGCCGTGCGGCCTGCTGAGGTGAGGTGGGCGAGGGAGCAGAGGGGGCAGAGGGGGGGCATGGTGCTGTGTGGCGTGCGGGCGGGAGTTCGGCTGCGAGGAGCACGACAGCGGTCACTTGCAGAAGGGAGCACGGCGGCGTGGAGGAGGGAGCACTGCGGCCTGGCGGGCACGGTGGCATGGCGCAGCGTCGGGCGCCGTCAGCCACAGGAAGTCAATGACGTTTTTACCGAAAACCCCCTGAAGTTTTCTCCTTTCTATTTTTTTTTCAATTTCTTTTTAAAACCAGTAGCATTTTAGGGATTTAATTGAGGCACTAAAACCTGTTAGAAAATTATGAGAAAAAAAAACAGGTAGCCTCCTCATAATATGTGGAAGCTCCACAAAAATTTAGAGGTCAAAATAAAATGTTTTGAACAACTTTTGTTCACAGGGTTTAAATAAGGCATCTTTGTCCATTTTAAAAAGATGATTAATGGTGATAATAAAAAAAGGTCAAGAAGAATTGTTTTTGAAGTGAGAAGAGATGGTTCATGATATAAAACACAAAACTGGTTTTTAAATACCTTGTATTTTGAAAATATTCAACATTTCATGCGAAATATTGAAGTGGGGTTTTTAAAACAGTTTTCAGGAATTTCAATATGGACTAGTCATGAAGAGCTCATGAGAATAAGGGTGGGTTGATCTCCAAAATTTTTAACCAACAGCTTAGATGGAGAGTGTGGATGTCAAGGATGGGTGGTGTGGTGGTGCATTGGCACATAGGCCAAATTTCCAATAACCACAGGGGTGAAAAGATGGTATTAACTACAGGAGCAAATGGCCACTACTTTGATTAGGCCACAAAGGGAAGATGGATAGATAAGCAAACAACTTCAAACTTTTCAATTTGGATTTGATAAGGAAGATGAGATAGAGTAGACGAGATATACCCAGATGCATTTCCAAAATGTCCCAGATTTAGTCAAATGATAAGGGTCTAGAAATGTTGTCTGACAACAGGAGTGAAGATAGGTCCAGAGATGTATTGGTCAAGGTTCCTTCAAGGGTTTAAGATATGCAAGGTGGTGCTGATGCTCATTAGGTCACACATGACCATGGGCATGTCAGGGATTTTTCTCAAGATTTTAGGAAACACTTTTGTTCACAAAATAATTTAATAACCAACTCTAGCCTTTTTTGAAAATAGTTCATAACAATATCTAACACAATCAAATCAACACAAGGTCAAACAGAGCAACATAAAGGAAACCACAATCAATAGTGAAGCATTTCAAAAAGTTTTTGTTGGTTCTGAATTTTGGGGTCTGGCAAAACTAAGTTTTTTCTTGGTTCCAAAATTTGGGATGTTACAGATCCTTCCCCCCTTAAAATAAATCTCGTCCTCGAGATTTTCCCAGGGTACAGGGGAGTACGAGGGCACGGGTTTTGGGCTGACTACTTCCGAGGTCGAGGCTCCTTTAGTGAGGTTGCCATGTGAGATCTTGACCACTTGGTGTTGCGAGGCTTTCTTTGTCGATAAATCTCCTGTGATGAGTCTGGATCCTTGATGATGGGATTGACTTGACGGTTGACGCTGATGAAGAGCCCTGGTTGGTTGTTTCCAGATACTACAAGGCTACGGTGCAAGGAACTAATTATTAACGTGTCTTGGTATACGCAGTGCAGGTCTTCCCCCCTTAAAAAGGGATCGTGAAGGGTCACATTGAAGGTTGCAGCTGGAGTTGACTTGGAGGCTTCGTTCTTCTTGAGTAGCTTGACGATCTTCATCTGGGGTGTCGCTCCTCAGTGCTTGGGTTTGGTGCAGATACCACTTCCTGATATTGTCCCTTACGAGAGTCGCAATGGGGACGCGTTGTTCTCAGGATGCGTCAAGTCCGTAGACTTGACTCCCTACGGTTTCTAGTTAGTAGGAGGATACTAAAACTCCTATTTGATTGTCAGCTAGCTTGGTGGTTGGTGTTGTCAACTGCAGGTGCTTCTGTTGTTTGCTTCTGCTGGACACTCCGCTGGTTGGTTTTCTTCGTTCTTGTACTTCTTCGGTTGAGCAGAGGAGGAACTTCATTGTTGTCTTCCTTGGTTCAGAAAGTCTTGCAGAAATCTCAAGAGGTAGAGTAGAGTGTCCAGGGGTTCTAGAAGAATCTAATAGTTGTTGGAAATAATCTTGCCCTAATACGTATATTAGTATTGTGTAGTACTAGGTTGCTTGCATGGCATGCAACTTAGAAGTATTCAAGTCTGTAGTATGGTTAATTGGATTACTACTCTAGGTATATGGAGGACTAGTTTGTGTCCTACTCCATGATCGAGCCGGTTTGTAATCAGTCCTAATTGGTATGTACTAGCACAAGTACGTGTAGGTCTAGGGCAGGTTTGAGTTGGTTAGTATCGGGCCAGCTCCTTTATATACAAGGGTGTATACCGCAAGTTGTAACACCGTGAGTTGTACCGGAAGAAAAAGAGAAATAAAGAGAAACAGTTTAGAGCGTGCGATACGCACGCTTGGCGATAAAAAGTAGTCTCCGCGTGTGTTCGTCTAGCTTCATGTGATTGATCTGTGGGCAAATTCCAACAATTGGTATCAGAGCGAGGTCGGGGATTTGAAGCTACGCTTGCCCCGGGGAGGCGACGCTACTAGCGCCTCTGGGCGGGCGACCATCGGTCGGCGGAGCGACCGGGTGAAGATGGCGAGCAAGCCGTCGTCAGCGAGGCGGTGGGTGATCGTTGCTCGGCAGAGTGACATGGAGGAGACGACATGGCGTTGTTGTCGTCAAGGCTGTGGACGGGGATGATCGTTGATGGGAGAGGTGGTGCCGAGGTGCGGTGCCAGGAGTCTCATGAAGATCATCATCCGGGAGAGTATGTGTCAAGGAGTCATGGGCGTGCAATTTGGTGCGTCATGTCGGCGTCGTGTCTGTGAGTCGTCGTGTGTCCAAGTGCTCGGTTCTGTGAGAATCCGATGCAGTTGAAGCGTGTCATGTCGTGTTGCTGTCCGGTGCTAGGTGCGACCGAGGGTCTCGACGTGAGGGTGGCGATGCTCTGTATGTTGACAAGGATCAGTTAAAGGGGAGTCTCTTTAATGAGGACATGTCTCCACATGAGGCTGGAGTGGCTGAAGATGTCCACGAGGTAGCCGGCATGTGTGCGTTAGGGGTGGCCGAAGGTGTCCGCCTGGCAACGTGACTGGGAGTCTAGATCATACGTCGAGTTGATTCGTCATGAAGTGAGTCTGCAAGGAGTCAAGATCAGAAGGAGTATAAGGAAACAACAAGTCAAGATTAGGGAGAGATCTTCAACTGCAACAGAGCAGTAGCTAGTTGAATCGATCGATCAATCAAGAAACTAGGCTAGCTGGTTAGCTGTTTGTTACGTACTGCATCGCGGCGGAGTATACGCGTACGTGCGTGACATCTCATCAGATTTCGTCAAGGATCGTCGCCGGACTGCACTCGGCATACGATATTGGGGCTGGGCCAACAATTGGTATCAGAGCCTCGTGGTGGATCTCCTAGTAACGGGAGGTCATGGCGAAGGAGAAGGGCGAATATTCCGGGGCGGCCGCGGCCGCGCCGGTGTCGACGACGTACCCGCGGTACAACCGCGACAACTTCACGGTGTGGGCGACCACGATGGAGTGGGCGCTCGAGTCCAACGAGCTCTGGGAGGCTGTCGATCCCGGCGGCGACGAGTACAAGAAGGGTGCATCGAAGTACCGCAAGGACCGGCAGGCACTTACGGCCATCTGCTCGGTGATGCTGATGGACGTGATGCAGCACCTGATCTCGAAGAAGTCTGCGAAGGAGGCGTGGGACACGCTCAAGATCCTCAATCTTGGGCACGCGCGTGTGCGCGAGGCGACCCTGCAAACTTTTCAGAAGAAGTTTGAGAACCTGGAGGTGGGAGAAGATGAGACACTGGACGCCTTCGCCTCGAGGGTTGCCACAATAGTCAATGGGATTCGCGGACTGGACGAGAAGCTCGAGAAGATCTCAGTGGTTAGGCGTTTCCTTTGTGCCGCACCGGCGCGGTACATCTCTGTTGTGTTAGCGATCGAGCAGTGCGTTGATCTCAAGACTGTCACGTTGGATGATTTGGTCGGACGGTTCAAGGCGCATGATGAGCGGATGAAGATCACCTACGGCGACGCGAAAGTGGAGGAGCATATCATGCTCACGCGCGCCCAATGGCAGGCAATGGACGCTAGAGAGAAGAGCGATGGTGCATCTGGCAGCGGTGGAAAAAAGGAAGACTCCAACTCGACAAAGAAGTCGGGTAAGGGGAAGAAGCCAAAGAAGAAATTCGACAAGAAGAATCTTCGCTGTCATAAGTGCAATCAGCTCGGTCACTTCAGATCGGAGTGTCGCAACGCTCCGGCGGAGAAGGCTCTCATGGCGATGGAAGGAGATGATGGACCTAGGATGATGATGCTTGAAGTATGCGAGCAATCGGATAATGGAGAGTCACCTCCACAGAAGCCGACCACGGAGATCGTCAAGCTTGAGGAAGAGAAGGTTCTCCTTCATGATAGGACGAGGAATACGGCTACGCACGTATGGTACCTCGACACAGGCGCTAGCAACTACATGACCGGTGACAAGGCTCATTTTTCTGAGTTAAACCTCTCGGTGGGAGGGACGGTTCGTTTCGGCGATGGAAGGACCGTTGGGATAGAAGGACGAGGCACTGTCTTGTTTGAGTTGATGGACGGCGGTCACAAGGTACTCACTGATGTGTACTATATTCCCAGGTTGAAGAGCAACATTATCAGTCTTGGTCAGCTTGCAGAGCGTGGATGCGAGATTGTGCTCAAGGACAAGTTCCTATGGGGATACGACCGTGAGAGAAAACTCATCATGAAGGTGGAGAGAGCGAAGAACAGACTCTACATCCTCAACTTGGATCGTGTGGATCCAATATGCTTGATGTCAAGCATGGAAGACTCGGCGTGGAAGTGGCACGCTGCTGATGGTGAAATGGATGTGTAGCAGACGTCCTTGTGCGTGGTGAATGACCAGCCCGTTGGGAACCCCAAGAGGAAGGTATGATGTGTGCAGCAGTAAGTTTTCCCTCAGTTAAGAAACCAAGGTTTAATGTCGGTCAGGAGAGGAGAGACAATGACAGCTGAAGGTGATGCAGACTGGCTTAATAACACTCCAACAAGGGCGCCGTTAACGATACTTGTTGACTCATCTTCGGCCAGCGGCAACGTGGAACCTGCACACACACAAACAAATACTTTGCTCCCAACTTGCGATGAGGTTGTCAATCTCACCGGTTTGCTTGAAACAAAGGTTATGAGTGTATCGAGTGGAAAACAGTAGGAGTATGCTAGTAAAATAAACAGTGCGGGAAAGTAAACAGGTGATTGCAATATGATTAAAATAGGACTGGGGTCCACAGTTCACTAGTGGTGTCTCTCCATAGATAAAATAACATGTTGGGTAAACAAATTACAGTTGGGCAATTGATAGAATAAAGATAATGTGATATGTCAAGAAGATCACTATGAGATTTACTCTGGGCATTACAACAAAATACATAGACCGCCATCCAACTGCATCTATGACTAATAATCCACCCTCGGGGATATCATCCGAACACCCCAAAAGTATTAAGTTGCGAACAACAGATAATTGTATTAAGCAAAGTGTGTAATGTAAACAAAGCATATGCCCTTGAGCATATTGCTACTCTCTAGAAGGTACTTGCTAACTGTGGTGATGGCGCCAGAAAATGAGCTGGTGGTGCCAAGTTGATGTGGAGCAGACGTCCTTGTGCGTGGTGATTAACCAGCCAGTTGGGAACCCCAAGAGGAAGGTATGATGAGTGTAGCGGCTAGTTTTCCCTCAGTTATGAAACCAAGGTTTATCGATCTCGAAGAAGAGAGACGGTGACGACTGAAGGTGTTATGGAACCTGCACACACACAAACAAATACTTTGTTCCCAACTTGCGATGAGGTTGTCAATCTCACCGGTTTGCTTGAAACAAAGAGTATGAGCGTATCGAGTGGAAAATAGTAGAGAATGCGAGTAAAGTAAACAGTGCGGGAAAGTAAACAGTTGATTGCAATATGATTAAAATAGGACCGGGGTCCACAGTTCACTAGTGGTGTCTCTCCATAGATAAAATAACATGCTGGGTAAACAAATTACAGTTGGGCAATTGATAGAATAAAGCTAACGTGATATGTCAAGAAGATCACTATGAGATTCACTCTGGGCATTACAACAAAATACATAGACCGCCATCCAGCTGCATCTATGTCTAATAGTCCACCCCCGGGGATATCAATCCGAACACCCTAGAAGTATTAAGTTGCGAACAACAGATAATTGCATTAAGCAAAGTGTGTAATGTAAATTCCCTAGTAGCAACAGCACATCTACAACCTTAGAGGTTTCTGTCACTCCTCCAGGTGAAATAGAGACATGAACCCACTATCGAGCATAAATACCCCCTCTTGGAGTCACTAGCAACTACTCGGCCAAGATAGCTACTAACAACGGAGAGCATGCAAGATCATAAACATCATAGAGATAATATAAGATATAATTCAGCGCAGCGACTTAATCATAAACACCAATATTCATCGGATCCCAACAAACCAACATCATACAATTACATAACGATGATCTCAATCATGTAGGGCAGCTCATGAGATCTAAACATGAAGCACTTGGTGGAGAGAACTACCAACTAGCTACTGCTATGGACCCATAGTCCAAGGTAGACTACTCACGCATCGCTCCGGAGGTGGTCATGGCGATGAAGGAGACCTCCGGTGGCGATTCCCCTCTCCGGCAGGGTGCCGGGAAGAGCTTCTGGACCCTCCCGATCTTCGGGTCGACGGCGGCGGCGGATCGCGATGTATTCTGGAAAACTGATCGGGCCCTTAGGTTTTTCTCGTCAGGGGGTATATGTAGGCGAAGGGGGGCTGTCAGAGGTGGAGCCAGGGGCCCTCACACGGGGGTGGCGCGGCCAGGGGCCAGGCCGCGCCGCCCCTGTGTGTGGGGGCCTCGTGGCCCCCCTCCGTCAGGTCTTCTGATCTTTGGGTGCTCCCCGATGAAATATGACTTCTGGAACTTGTTTCGTCCAATTCCGAGAATATTTCCTGTGTATCACTTCTGAAACACAAAAACAGCAGAAAACAGGAAACTGGCACTGTGGCACTTCGTTAATAGGTTAGTTCCGAAAAATGTATAAAAATGCCACTAAGTGTAACGAAACAATGGGCAAATGGTGCAAAACAAAGCATGGAGCATCAAAAATTATAGATACGTTTGAGACGTATCAAGCATCCCCAAGCTTAACTCCTGCTCGTCCTCGAGTAGGTAAGTGATAACAAAAGAATAATTTTTGAGGTGACATGCACCTACACAATCTTGATCATATATGTAAGCATTGATGAGCTGGGATCAATAGAACTTAAAATATGGGCATGAAGATATAATCATGATAATAAGAACTTAGCAACCATGTTGTAAACATGCAAATGAACACAAACAAAAGATCATGGTAATGAAACAATGAAAGTCAAACGTGTGTTCAAATCATAAGGAAAAACATACAAGTGGTTTTCAGCTTGTCCTTCAAAGAGAGCAAAACATAAATGCATAGGACACCTCAAAGTTTAAGAGGGCGACTAGATACAAATAATTTAAGAACAAGTGAAACCAATCATTATGAGTCAATCAATGAACTTTGGGACAATGCATATCACACTAAGAATGACAACTATGCTCTCCTAGTGGTGCATAAAGAAAGAAGATGGTGACTCAACATAAAAGTAAAAGAAAGGCCCTTCGCAGAGGGAAGCAGTGATTTAGCATGTGCTAGAGCTTTTCATTTTGTAAAACAGAGATAAAAACTTGATTTTGAGAGGTGGTTGTCTTTGTCAACGACTGGCAATGGGGTTCTTACTATCTTCCATACAAAAATGAAGCAAGTTTTTGAGAGAGAGATTGGCACTTTGGTGCTCTTTTTATAAAACTTGGCACTCCTCCCCACCTTTTTCCTTTCACAAACCATGGCTAACCGATTCATCGGGTGCCGACCATCATTCACATACCATGGAGGAGTGCCTTTTTTTCTTTTTTTTCACTTTTTTTTTCTTTTTGGAATAAGCAATATGGAAGATAGCAAATCCGACCACTACGTCCCCATGAGCTGAAAACAGTGTCACAAAACGAGAAGTGTTTTGAAGGTTTTTTTTTGAAAGGTAGCACATGAAAATTTTACTTTGGAATGGCTTACAAATACCATGCATAGGAATTTATAGTGGACACAATGGAAAACTTTGGCTTTTAGGAGTTGGATGCACGAGTAGAGCTCATACTCAGTACAAGGCGAGGGCTAGCAAAAGACTGGGAGCGACCAACTAAGAGAGCAGTAATGGCCATAATCATGCAAAGCGACAAAGCGACATCAAAAGAAGCATAAGATGGCATCAAAAGTCAAAAACTAAATGATCATGAAGGCTATAGGTGACTTTGTGAGAGTCTAACATGTGTGAGCATGCGCCAAGTCAACCCAAATAAAGCATCAAGGAGAAAACCAAAATAATGCTTCCATATAATAAAAACAACGCATGATTTTTTCAAAGGCTCATTAAGCAATCTCAGTTATTTGAGACAAGTCATGCTACAGCAAAACCACTAAGCATACTATCAAAAAGATATCTAACATGACATGAAAAAGCCTAAGCCGCAGTCTACACAAGCTCCTTCTTGTACCACTATTTTTCACAAAGCTTTTTCTCTTTTCCAACACCATTTGAAATTTTTAAAGACACCTCTTTTGATGAATACCAATAAAGTTCAGAGGCAAAAATACACCTTGATGAAAAGATATGACAAGGTCTGAATGCAAATCAAGGCGAAAACGAGAACCAAAAGCAGTAGCAAAAAAAGTAAAACGCTCGATTTTTAATAAGAGTGAAAACTAGAGCGTTCTATGCAAATGAAAACGAGTTCATCTCCTCCAAAGGGAATTTGTTGGGGTCCAACCATTTATTGCAGCAAACAAACTAAACTAACAAACTAAGAAAACTAAAACAACTGACGCTCCAAGAAAAACACATAGTGCATGAAGCAATAAAAATATAGTGTTTTGAAAGGTGACCTGATTTTTGCCGATGAAGAAGGGGTGCCTCGGGGGCATCCCCAAGCTTTGACGCTTGTACTTCTTGGATATTTCTTGGGGTGCTGGGCATCCCCAAGCTTGAGCTTTTGTCCATTCTTCAACTCATCTCATCATTCTCCAATCCCTACACTTGAAAACTTCCTTCATATAAAACTAAACACAATTCTATTAGCAACATTAGTGCAAGCATAAAATATATTCAACCTCTTTTAACTTCAGGTTTCAACCCAAAACCACCACATATAAAGTATATACTACTGTAGCAACTTCCCCAAGAGTCCCATGATCAAAAAGAACTCAAAAGAAAGCGATAAAGTGGCAAAAACGAATATTGGCAGAAATCTGTCAAAACTGAACAGCTGACAAAGGACGAATTTTTGAGGGATTTTCTGTTGCTCAAATCAAAAAGTGTTCAACTAACGAAAGTTTGGATATAACCTGGGGCATAAGCACAAGAAATTTCAGGTCCAAAAGATATACAGTGATTTTATAAGAATTTTTACGGTGCAGCATCGAAAACAGTTTCAGGACAGCGATTTCCCCAAATCTTTACCTCACTCGAATTAGAGGCTTCTCTTGGCACAAAAACGAAATAAACAAGATAAGGAGCGGTCATTACAGTAGTAATGACTTCCAAGACTCAAATAAAAGAAAAAGTACTAAAAAGTAAACATTGGATTATCTCCCAAGAGTGCTTTTCTTTAACGCCTTTGAGCTAGGCGCAGAAAAGTGCGAATCAAGTAATATCAAGTGATGAAGCATCAAGCTCATAATTTGCTCTAAGAATAGAGTCAAAAAGCAATTTCTTTCTTTTCCTAGGGAAGTGTTCCATACCTTTCTTAAGTGGAAATTGGTACTTGATAGTGCCTTCTCTCATATCAATAATAGCACCTACAGTTCGAAGAAAAGGTCTTCCCAAAATAATAGGACATGAAGCATGGCATTCAACATCCATAACAAGAAAATCAACGGGAACAAGGTTATTGTTAACCACAATAAGAACATCATTAATCCTTCCCACAGGTTTCTTCTTAGCAACATCAGCAATAGGAACATCAAAATAACACTTTTCAAGTGGTGGTAAATCAAGCATGTCATAAATCTTTCTAGGCATGATAGAAATACTAGCACCTAGATCACATAAAGCATGGCAATCATAACCGTTAACATGCATATCAATGATGGGTTCCCAACCATCTTCTAACTTCTTGGGAACAGAAGCTTTTTGCTTCAACTTTTCATCCCTAATCTTTATAAGAGCATTGGTAATATGCTTAGTAAAAGCAATATTTAAAGAACTAGCATTGGGAGTCAAAGCAAGCTTTTGCAAGAACAAAATTACTTCAGATATATTGCAGCCATCAACATCAAAATCATTAAAAGAAATAGAGCTATCATCTCCCACACTCCGAAAAATTTCAGCACTCTTTTGAGAAAAAGTTTTGGCAGTTTTAGGCTTTTTAACACAAGGAGTGGGAGTTTTCTCTACACCAATCAAGGTAAGAGGGTTGCTATCAGTAGGGGCAACATCATTAGAGGTAGTAATAGTACATACCTTCATCTCTCTAGCCATCTCATCTTCTCTTTCCCACATATCTTGCAATTCCGCTAACAATCTAATATTTTCATCAATTCCAACTTGAATAACATTAGCGGCAGCAAATGGATCAGGCTTAGCGGACATTCTATTAACCAAAGAAGATTGCACATTAGACAATAATGAAATATCGGTTTCAGCTTTGGAAACCTTAGCTTGCAATTCAGGAATAGTCTTGTTTAAATTTTCAACTTGATGACTTATAGTCCTCAACAGAGCTGATTGCTCCTCCATAGTCTTGGTGAAAGCCCTGTTCTGCTCATATTGCATCTGCATAAAGTTCTTGGTAGCCTTTTCAAGTTCAAAAAGTCTTTCTTCACTAGGCATTTTAGGTCTACCAAGATAGCTATTATCACCATTAGAAGGGAATGGCCTATAATTGTTACTAGCAAAATTGTTCCTATAAGCATTGTTGTTAAAATTGTTGTTTCTAATGAAATTCACATCAACATGCTCTTCTTGAGCAACCAGAGAGGCCAAAGGAACATTATTAGGATCCACATGAGTCCTATCATTAGCGAGCATAGCCATAATGGTATCAATCTTATCACTCAAGGAAGAGGTTTCCTCAACAGAATTTACCTTCTTACCTTGTGGAGCTCTCTCGGTGTGCCATTCAGTGTAGTTTACCATCATATTGTCGAGTAGCTTCGATGCGGCGCCCAAGGTAAGGGACATAAAAGTGCCTCCAGCAGCTGAATCAAGTAGGTTCCTTGAAGAAAAATTCAGTCCTGCATAAAAAGTTTGGATAATCATCCAAGTAGTCAGTCCATGAGTGGGGCAATTCTTGATCATAGATTTCATTCTTTCCCAAGCTTGAGCAACATGTTCATTATCAAACTGAGTAAACTTCATAATATTGCTACGCAACGATATAATCTTAGCAGGAGGATAATATCTACCAATAAAAGCATCCTTACACTTAGCCCATGAATCAATACTATTCTTAGTCAAAGACAGCAACCAATCTTTAGCCTTTCCTCTCAAAGAAAAAGGAAACAACTTGAGCTTAATAATATCACTATCAACATCCTTATATTTCTGCATCTCACATAGCTCAACAAAGTTGTTGAGATGAGCTGCAGCATCTTCAGTACTAGCACCAGAAAATTGTTCTTTCATAACAAGGTTCAATAAAGCAGGCTTAATCTCATAAAAGTTTGCAGCAGTAGCAGGTGGTGCAATAGGAGTGCAGATAAAATCACTATTGTTGGTGCTAGTGAAGTCACACAACTTGGTGTTTTCAGGGTTGGCCATTTCAGCAAAACGAAAGTAAATAAGTAAAAACAGCTACCAAGGATTCTAATTTTTTTGGGTTTTTGATATAAAAAGCAGTGCAGGTAAAATAAATAAAGTAAAGCAAAACAAATAACAAAGTAAAGAATGTGTGTGCAAAGAACTCCCCTCGCAGAAGTCTTCTCTCTTCCCCGGCAACGGCGCCAGAAAATGGGCTGCTACTCTCTAGAAGGTACTTGCTAACTGTGGTGATGGCGCCAGAAAATGAGCTGGTGGTGCCAAGTTGATGTGGAGCAGACGTCCTTGTGCGTGGTGATTAACCAGCCCGTTGGGAACCCCAAGAGGAAGGTATGATGAGTGTAGCGGCTAGTTTTCCCTCAGTTATGAAACCAAGGTTTATCGATCTCGAAGAAGAGAGACAGTGACGACTGAAGGTGTTATGGAACCTGCACACACACAAACAAATACTTTGTTCCCAACTTGCGATGAGGTTGTCAATCTCACCGGTTTGCTTGAAACAAAGAGTATGAGCGTATCGAGTGGAAAATAGTAGAGAATGCGAGTAAAGAAACAGTGCGGGAAAGTAAACAGTTGATTGCAATATGATTAAAATAGGACCGGGGTCCACAGTTCACTAGTGGTGTCTCTCCATAGATAAAATAACATGCTGGGTAAACAAATTACAGTTGGGCAATTGATAGAATAAAGCTAACGTGATATGTCAAGAAGATCACTATGAGATTCACTCTGGGCATTACAACAAAATACATAGACCGCCATCCAGCTGCATCTATGTCTAATAGTCCACCCCCGGGGATATCAATCCGAACACCCTAGAAGTATTAAGTTGCGAGCAACAGATAATTGCATTAAGCAAAGTGTGTAATGTAAATTCCCTAGTAGCAACAACACATCTACCACCTTAGAGGTTTCTGTCACTCCTCCAGGTGAAATAGAGACATGAACCCACTATCGAGCATAAATACCCCCTCTTGGAGTCACTAGCAACTACTCGGCCAAGATAGCTACTAACAACGGAGAGCATGCAAGATCATAAACATCATAGAGATAATATAAGATATAATTCAGCGCAGCGACTTAATCATAAACACCAATATTCATCGGATCCCAACAAACCAACATCATACAATTACATAACGATGATCTCAATCATGTAGGGCAGCTCATGAGATCTAAACATGAAGCACATGGTGGAGAGAACTACCAACTAGCTACTGCTATGGACCCATAGTCCAAGGTAGACTACTCACGCATTGCTCCGGAGGCGGTCATGGCGATGAAGGAGACCTCCGGTGGCGATTCCCCTCTCCGGCAGGGTGCCGGGAAGAGCTTCTGGACCCTCCCGATCTTCGGGTCGATGGCGGCGGCGGATCGCGATGTATTCTGGAAAACTGATCGGGCCCTTAGGTTTTTCTCGTCAGGGGGTATATGTAGGCGAAGGGGGGCTGTCAGAGGTGGAGCCAGGGGCCCTCACACGGGGGTGGCGCGGCCAGGGGCCAGGCCGCGCCGCCCCTGTGTGTGGGGGCCTCGTGGCCCCCCTCCGTCAGGTCTTCTGATCTTTGGGTGCTCCCCGATGAAATATGACTTCTGGAACTTGTTTCGTCCAATTCCGAGAATATTTCCTGTGTATCACTTCTGAAACACAAAAACAGCAGAAAACAGGAAACTGGCACTGTGGCACTTCGTTAATAGGTTAGTTCCGGAAAATGTATAAAAATGCCACTAAGTGTAACGAAACAATGGGCAAATGGTGCAAAACAAAGCATGGAGCATCAAAAATTATAGATACGTTTGAGACGTATCACATATGAATGTTGTTTTCTCCCTAGTAGCAACAGCACATCTACCACCTTAGAGGTTGCTGTCACTCCCCCAGGTGAAATAGAGGCATGAACCCACTATCGAGCATAAATACCCCCTCTTGGAGTCACTAGCAACTACTCGGCCAAGATAGCTACTAACAACGGAGAGCATGCAAGATCATAAACAACATAGAGATAACAAAAGATATAATTCAGTACAGCAACTTAATCATAAACACCAATATTCATCGGATCCCAACAAACCAACATCATACAATTACATAACGGTGATCTCAATCATGTAGGGCAGCTCATGAGATCTAAACATGAAGCACATGGTGGAGAGAACAACCAACTAGCTACTGCTATGGACCCATAGTCCAAGGTAGACTACTCACTCATCGCTCCGGAGGCAAGCATGGCGATGAAGAAGACCTCCAGTGGCGATTCCCCTCTCCGGCAGGGTGCCAGGAAGAGCTTCTGGACCCTCCCGATCTTCGGGTCGACGGCGGCGGCGGATCGCGATGTGTTCTGGAAATCTGATCGGGTACTTAGGTTTTTCTCGTCAGGGGGTATATGTAGGCGAAGGGGGGCTGTCAGAGGTGGAGCCACGTGGCCTCACACGGGGCTGGCGCGGCCAGGGGCCAGGCCGCGCCGCCACTGTGTGTGGGGGCCACGTGGCCCCCCTCCGTCAGGTCTTCGGATGTTTGGGAGCTCCCCGGTGAAATATGACTTCAGGAACTTGTTTCGTCCAATTCCGAGAATATTTCCTGTGTATCACTTCTGAAACACAAAAACAGCAGAAAACAGGAAACTGGCACTGTGGCACTTCGTTAATAGGTTAGTTCCGGAAAATGTATAAAAGTGCCACTAAGTGTAACGAAACAATATGCAAATGGTGTAAAAACAAGCACGGAGCATCAAAAATTATAGATACGTTTGAGACGTATCAAGCATCCCCAAGCTTAACTCCTGCTCATCCTCGAGTAGGTAAGTGATAACAAAGAATAATTTTTGAGGTGACATGCACCTACACAATCTTGATCATCTATGTAAACAATGTGAGCTGGGATCATAAGAACTTAAAACATGGGCATGAAAGATATAATCATGACAGTAAGAAACTTAGCAACCATGTTGTAAACATGCAAATGAACACAAACAAAAGATCATGATAATGAAACAATGAAAGTCAAACGTGTGTTCAAATCATAAGGAAAAACATACAAATGGTTTTCAGCTTGTCCTTCAAAGAGAGCAAAACATAAATGCATAGGACACCCTTAAGTTTAAGAGGGCGACTAGATACAAATAATTTAAGAATAAGTGAAACCAATCATCATGAATCAATCAATGAACTTTGGGACAATGCATATCACACTAAGAATGACAACTATGCTCTCTTAATGGTGCATAAAGAAAGAAGGTGGTGACTCAACATAAAAGTAGAAGAAAGACCCTTCGCAGAGGGAAGCAGTGATTGCACATGTGCTAGAGTTTTTCATTTGTAAAACAGAGAGATAAAACTTGGTTTTTGAGAGGTGGTTGTCTTTGTCAATGACTAGTAATGGGGTTCTTACTATCTTCCATACAAAAATGAAGCAAGTTTTTGAGATAGAGATTGGCACTTTTGTGCTCTTTTATAAAACTTGGCACTCCTCCCCACCTTTTCCTTTCACATACCATGGCTAACCGATTCCATCGGGTGCCCACCAACGTTCACATTCTTTGGAGGAGTGCCTTTTTTCTTTCTTTTTTTCTCTTTTTTTTCTTTTTGGAATAAAACAATATGGAAGATAGCAAATCCGACCACTACGTCCCCATGAGCTGAAAACAGTGACACAAAACGAGAAGTATTTTGAAGGTTTTTTGAAAGGTAGCATCATGCAAATTTACTTGGAATGGCTTACAAATACCATGCATAGGAATTTATAGTGGACACAATGGAAAACTTTGGCTTTTAGGAGTTGGATGCACGAGTAGAGCTCATACTCAGTACAAGGCGAGAGCTAGCAAAAGACTGGGAGCGACCGACTAAGAGAGCAATAATGGCCATAATCATGCAAAGCGACAAAGCAACATTAAAAGAAGCATAAGATGGCATCAAAAGTCAAAAACTAAATGATCATGAAGGCTAATGGCGACTTTGTATGAGTCTAACATGTGTGAGCATGCGCCAAGTCAACCCAAATAAAGCATAAAGGAGAAAACCAGAATAATGCGTCCATACAATAAAAACAACGCATGATTTTTTTTCAAAGGCTCATTAAGCAATCTCAGTTATTTGAGACAAGTCATGCTACAACAAAAACACTAAGCATACTATCAAAAAGACATCAAGCATGACATGAAAAAGCCTAAGCCGCAGTCTACACAAGCTCCTTCTTGTACCACTATTTTGCACAAAGCTTTTTCTCTTTTCCAACACCATTTGAAACTTTTTTAAACACCTCTTTTGATGAAAACCAATAAAGATCAGAGGCAAAAATACACCTTGATGAAAAGATATGACAAGGTTTGAACGCAAATCAAGGTGAAAATGAAAACCAAAAGCAGTAGCAGAAAAAGTAGAATGCTCGATTTTAAATAAGAGTGAAAACTAGAGCATTCTTTGCAAATGAAAACGAGTACATCTCCACCAAAGGAAATTTGTTGGGGTCCAACTATTTATTGCAGCAAACAAACAAACTAAACAAACTAAGAAAACTAAAACAACTGACGCTCCAAGAAAAACACATAGTGCATGAAACAATAAAAATATAGTGTTTTGAAAGGTGACCTGATTTTTGCCGATGAAGAAGGGGTGCCTCGGGGGCATCCCCAAGCTTTGACGCTTGTACTTCTTGGATATTTCTTGGGGTGATGCATGGGCATCCCCAAGCTTAAGCTTTTGTCCATTCTTCAACTCATCTCATCATTCTCCAATCCCTACACTTGAAAACTTCCTTCATACAAAACTAAACACAATTCTATTAGCAACATTAGTGTAGGCATAAAATATATTCAACCATCGTTAGCTTTAGGTTTCAATCCAAAACCACCACATATAAAGTATATACTACTGTAGCAACTTCCCAAGAGGTTCCATGATCAAAAAGAACTCAAAGGAAAGCGATAAAGTGGCAAAAACAAATATTGGCAGAAATCTGTCAAAACTGAACAGCTGACAAAGGACGAATTTTTGAAAGGTTTTCTGTTGCTCAAATCAAAAAGTGTTCAACTAACAAAAGTTTGGATATAACCTGGGGCATATGCACAAGAAATAGCAGGTCCAAAAGATAAACAGAGAATTTATACAAATTTTTACGGTGCAGCACCAAAAACAGTTTCAGGACAGCAACATCCCCAAATCTTTACCTCGCTCAAATTAGAGGCTTCTCTTGGCACAAAAACGAAATAAACAAGATAAGGAGCGGTCATTACAGCAATAATGACTTCCAAGACTCAAATAAAAGAAAAAGTACTGTAAAGAAAACATTGGGTTATCTCCCAAGAGTGCTTTTCTTTAACGCCTTTGAGCTAGGCGCAGAAAATTGCGAATCAAGTAATATCAAGTGATGAAGCATCAAGCTCATAATTTGCTCTAAGAATAGAGTCAAAAAGTAATTTCTTTCTTTTCCTAGGGAAGTGTTCCATACCTTTCTTTAGCGGGAATTGATATTTGATAGTGCCTTCCCTCATATCAATGATGGCACCTACAGTTCGAAGAAAAGGTCTTCCCAAAATAATAGGACATGAAGCATGGCATTCAATGTCCATAACAAGAAAATCAACGGGAACAAGGTTATTGTTAACCACAATAAGAACATCATTAATCCTTCCCAAAGGTTTCTTCTTAGCAACATCAGCAATAGGAACATCAAAATAACATTTTTCAAGCGGTGGTAAATCAAGCATGTCATAAATCTTTCTAGGCATGATAGAAATACTAGCACCTAGATCACATAAAGCATGGCAATCATAACCATTAACATGCATATCAATGATGGGTTCCCAACCATCTTCTAACTTCTTGGGAACAGAGGCTTTTTGCTTCAACTTTTCATCCCTAATTTTCATGAGAGCATTGGTAATATGCTTAGTAAAAGCAATATTTAAAGAACTAGCATTGGAAGTCAAAGCAAGCTTTTGTAAGAACAAAATAACTTCAGATACATTGCAGCCATCAACATCAAAATTATTAAAAGAAATAGAGCTATCATCTCCTACACTCCGAAAAATTTCAGCACTCTTTTGAGAAAAAGTTTTGGCAGTTTTGGGCTTTTTAGCACAAGGAGTGGGAGTTTTCTCTATACCAATCAAAGTAAGAGGATTGCTATCAGTAGGAGCAACATCATTAGAGGTAGTAATGGTACATACCTTCATCTCTCTAGCCATCTCAACTTCTCTTTCCCACATGGCATGCAATTTCGCTAACAATCTAACATTCTCATCAATTCCAACTTGAATAGCATTAGCGGTAGCAACAACATTGCTCACTTTCACATCATTAGGGAACACTTTTAGTTTCAGAAGTTCAACATCATGAGCAAGGCTATCAACCTTAGAAGCAAGAATATAAATTTTGCCTAACTTTTCCTCAACAGACTTATTAAAAGCAGTTTGCTTACCGTAGAAATCCTTGAGCATTACCTCAAGCTCGGAGGGCGCGGCCCTAGTGTTGTTGTAGGAGTTACCATAAGAATTACCATAACCATTACCATTGGTAGAAGGATACGGCCTATAATTGTTACTAGCAAAATTGTTCCTATAAGCATTGTTGTTAAAATTATTGTTTCTAACGAAATTCACATCAACATGCTCTTCTTGAGCAACCAAAGAGGCCAAAGGAACATTATTAGGATCAACATGAGTCCTATCATTAGCAAGTATAGCCATAATGGTATCAATCTTATCATTCAAGGAAGAGGTTTCCTCAACAGAATTTACCTTCTTACCTTGCGGAGGTCTCTCGGTGTGCCATTCAGAGTAATTTACCATCATGTTGTCGAGTAGCTTTGATGCGGCGCCCAAGGTAAGGGACATAAAAGTGCCTCCAGCAGCTGAATTAAGTAGGTTCCTTGAAGAAAAATTTAGTCCTGCATAAAAAGTTTGGATAATCATCCAAGTAGTCAGTCCATGAGTGGGGCAATTCTTTACCATAGCTTTCATTCTTTCCCAAGCCTGAGCAACATGTTCATTATCAAACTGAGTAAACTTCATAATATTGCTACGCAAGGATATAATCTTAGCAGGAGGATAGTATCTACCAATAAAAGTATCCTTACACTTAGCCCATGAATCAATACTATTCTTAGTCAAAGACAGCAACCAATCTTTAGCTTTTCCTCTCAAAGAAAAAGGAAACAACTTGAGCTTAATAATATCACTATCAACATCCTTATATTTCTGCATCTCACATAGCTCAACAAAATTGTTGAGATGAGCTGCAGCATCTTCAGTACTAGCACCAGAAAATTGCTCTTTCATAACAAGGTTCAACAAAGCAGGCTTAATCTCATAAAAAGTGGTAGCAGGAACAGGTGGTGCAATAGGAGTGCAAATAAAATCACCATTGTTTGTGCTAGCAAAGTCATACAACTTGGTGTTTTCAGGATTGGCCATTTTAGCAAAACGAATGTAAACAAGTAAAAACAACTACCAAGGATTCTAATTTTTTTGGGTTTTTGATAAAAAGCAATGCAGATAAAATAAATAAAGTAAAGCAAAGCAATAACAAAGTAAAGAGTGTGTGTGTGAAGAACTCCCCTCGCAGAAGTCTTCTTTCCTCCCCGGCAACGGCGCCAGAAAAAGTAGCTGCTGACGGTGAAATGGATGTGTAGCAGACGTCCTTGTGCGTGGTGAATGACCAGCCCGTTGGGAACCCCAAGAGGAAGGTATGATGTGTGCAGCAGTAAGTTTTCCCTCAGTTAAGAAACCAAGGTTTAATGTCGGTCAGGAGAGGAGAGACAATGACAGCTAAAGGTGATGCAGACTGGCTTAATAACACTCCAACAAGGGCGCCGTTAACGATACTTGTTGACTCATCTTCGGCCAGCGGCAACGTGGAACCTGCACACACACAAACAAATACTTTGCTCCCAACTTGCGATGAGGTTGTCAATCTTACCGGTTTGCTTGAAACAAAGGTTATGAGTGTATCGATTGGAAAACAGTAGGAGTATGCTAGTAAAATAAACAGTGCGGGAAAGTAAACAGGTGATTGCAATATGATTAAAATAGGATCGGGGTCCACAGTTCACTAGTGGTGTCTCTCCATAGATAAAATAACATGCTGGGTAAACAAATTACAGTTGGGCAATTGATAGAATAAAGATAACGTGATATGTCAAGAAGATCACTATGAGATTTACTCTGGGCATTACAACAAAATACATAGACCGCCATCCAACTGCATCTATGACTAATAATCCACCCTCGGGGATATCATCCGAACACCCCAAAAGTATTAAGTTCCGAACAACAGATAATTGCATTAAGCAAAGTGTGTAATGTAAACAAAGCATATGCCCTTGAGCATATGAATGTTGTTTTCTCCCTAGTAGCAACATCACATCTACCACCTTAGAGGTTTCTGTCACTCCCCCAGGTGAAATAGAGGCATGAACCCACTATCGAGCATAAATACCCCCTCTTGGAGTCACTAGCAACTACTCGGCCAAGATAGCTACTAACAACGGAGAGCATGCAAGATCATAAACAACATAGAGATAACAAAAGATATAATTCAGTACAGCAACTTAATCATAAACACCAATATTCATCGGATCCCAACAAACCAACATCATACAATTACATAACGGTGATCTCAATCATGTAGGGCAGCTCATGAGATCTAAACATGAAGCACATGGTGGAGAGAACAACTAACTAGCTACTGCTATGGACCCATAGTCCAAGGTAGACTACTCACTCATCGCTCCGGAGGCAAGCATGGCGATGAAGAAGACTTCCGGTGGCAATTCCCCTCTCCGGCAGGGTGCCGGGAAGAGCTTCTGGACCCTCCCGATCTTCGGGTCGACGGCGGCGGCGGATCGCGATGTGTTCTGGAAATCTGATCGGGTACTTAGGTTTTTCTCGTCAGGGGGTATATGTAGGCGAAGGGGGGCTGTCAGAGGTGGAGCCACGCGGCCTCACACGGGGCTGGCGCGGCCAGGGGCCAGGCCGCGCCGCCACTGTGTGTGGGGGCCACGTGGCCCCCCTCCGTCAGGTCTTCGGATGTTTGGGAGCTCCCCGGTGAAATATAACTTCAGGAACTTGTTTCGTCCAATTCCGAGAATATTTCCTGTGTATCACTTCTGAAACACAAAACAGCAGAAAATAGGAAACTGGCACTGTGGCACTTCGTTAATAGGTTAGTTCCGGAAAATGTATAAAAGTGCCACTAAGTGTAATGAAACAATATGCAAATGGTGTAAAAACAAGCATGGAGCATCAAAAATTATAGATACGTTTGAGACGTATCACACGCGCGCTACGGACATCTCAACTTCCAAGCTCTACGACAACTTGGACAAAAACAGATGGTTCGCGGCATGCCGTGCGTCGATCATGTTGAGCAATTGTGCGACGGTTGTCTTATTGGGAAACAAAGGCAAGCCCCGTTTCCAAGGGAAGGACAATATCGAGCAAGCAAAGTTCTTGAGTTGGTTCATGGAGACTTGTGCGGACCAATCACGCCAGCGACGACCGCCGGGAACAGGTATTTCTTGCTCATCGTCGACGACTTCAGTAGATACATGTGGGTTGTGTTGCTGAAGAGGAAGGATCAAGCTTTGCAAGCGTTCCGGATCGTGAAGATGGCGGCCGAGGTTGAGGCCGAGGCCAAGTTAAAGGCCCTCCGTACCGATCAGGGTGGTGAGTTCAACTCCAATGAATTCAAGACGTTTTGTGAAGCTCATGGGATCCAGCGGTACCTCACCGCGCCATATTCACCGCAGCAAAACGGTGTTGTGGAAAGGAGGAACCAAACCGTGGTAGCCATGGCACGCAGCATGATGAAGAGCCAAGGCATGACAGGCAGGTTTTGGGGCGAGGCGGTCAGTACGGCCATCTATTTGCTGAACAGGGCGCCGACTAAGAGTGTAGTCGGTATGACGCCGTACGAAGCATGGTACGGGCGCAAGCCCTCGGTTGATCATTTTCGCACTTTCGGGTGCGTGGCGCATGTGAAGACGGTGACCGGGCATCTTAACAAGTTGGCGGATCGAAATACTCCAATGGTCATGATCGGTTATGAAGCCGGTACGAAGGCATATCGCGCGTACAATCCGGTGAACAAAAAATTGGTTGTGACACGCGACGTACTCTTCGAGGAGGACAAATCATGGAATTGGAGCTCCACGGAACCGATTGAATCAATCTCAGATGAGATTTTTACTGTTGTTTATAACAATGATGTTGAACATGCAGATGATCAAGGTACGTGTGCAGATGAGGACACGAGTACTAATGCTGGTGCAAGTGCAACGAGTTTAGGAAATTGTAGTACTACACAAGGGACTCCAAGAACTAGCACTGCATCCAGCGCTGAAGTAGGCTCACCACAAAGCAGTCCACGCGTGGAGGACTCGTCCGCGTCGGAAGGCACAGCGCGCGGGAGCCGCGCTCAGCCAGGTGCACAGTCACGAGACCGACGCAGCACTCAGCCTCGGAGTCACTCGGGCAGGCCAAGCGTCTCAGCGGAAGACGGGCCAGGAGCAGGGAGCTCAGGACCGGGCGTTCAGCCTGGCAGCCCGACCAGGCGAGGAGGACAGGATCGGGAGGCAGCGTCTTCGCCTCGAGGTATCTCGCCAGTACACGCCAGTCCAGGAGGAGGGACGGGCGACCACAGCGTCACGCACGCTTCGCCAGGAGGTTCTTCCGAGGCTGCAACGACTTCACCGGCCCGTGCGGCAAGCGCCGCAATAGCTCCGACTGCACAGGAGCAAAGGATACGGCCGCCTACTCCGGAAAAATTACGAGCCGTAATGGATTTATATCCGCCGGAGACGCTTCGTATGATAAATCCTATCCGGACGACGCGTGCGAGAGGACGAGGTCCGGGTGGGTGTCTACTCACCGAGAAACCGACAAAGTTCGAGGAGGCTAACACGGAGGAGTGTTGGCGTCGAGCTATGGATGATGAGTTGGGATCGATCCGCGACAACAATACATGGAAGCTCGTCGATCTACCCAAGAATCATAAAGCCATAGGGCTCAAGTGGGTGTACAAGATCAAGAAGGATGCCGAAGGAAAATTGGTGAAACACAAGGCGAGGCTAGTAGCCAAAGGATATGTGCAAGAGCAAGGTGTGGATTTCAAAGAAGTGTTTGCTCCGGTTGCAAGGATGGAATCGGTGAGATTACTTATGGCTCTCGCGGCTCAAGAAAGTTGGAAATTACATCATATGGATGTGAAATCCGCGTTTTTGAATGGGGAGTTAGAAGAAGAGGTCTATGTGAAACAACCACCGGGATACATCAAGGAGGGAGAAGAACACAAGGTTTTGAAGCTACACAAGGCATTGTATGGGCTCCGACAGGCGCCTCGGGCGTGGAACATCAAGCTTGATCGTACGTTGAAGTCTCTCGGATTCGAGAAGAGCCCACTGGAGCATGCTATGTATAAGCGAGGAAAAGGAAGGAGTCATCTACTAGTTGGCATCTATGTGGATGATTTATTGATAACTGGAGCGGATGAGAAGGAAATTGCAAAGTTCAAGCTACAGATGAAGGAGTTATTCAAGATGAGTGATCTAGGCTTATTGAGCTACTACCTTGGAATAGAGGTACATCAAAAGCCGGGTGAGATCACATTATGCCAAGAGGCGTACGCAAAGAAGATACTCCAGAGTTGTGCTATGGTACATTGCAATCCAACTCAAGTTACTATGGAACCTCGGCTTAAACTTAGCAAGAGAAGCAAAGCACCCGCGGTTGATGCAACGGAGTATAGGAGTGTGGTCGGAAGTTTGAGGTATCTCGTGAACACAAGACCGGACTTGGCCTATTCCGTTGGCATTGTGAGTCGCTACATGGAAGCACCTACAACGGAGCATTGGGCGGCGGTGAAGCATATACTCAGGTACATCAAAGGGACAACTAACTTTGGTGTTGTCTATTTGAAGAAGAAGGGGAAGGTGAAGATACTTGGCTATAGTGATAGTGACATGGCAGGAGATGTTGACGACCGTAAGAGTACCTCGGGCGTGGCATATTTCTTTGGAGAAAGCCCGGTAAGTTGGCTATCACAAAAGCAGAAAGTAGTGGCACAGTCTTTCTGTGAAGCAGAGTATATTGCTGTTGCAACCGCGGCGTGTCAAGACGTGTGGCTAAGGAGGCTACTTGGTGACCTTATGAACAAGGAAGAGGAATGAGTGGTGCTCAATATTGACAACAAGTCTGTAATCTCATTGTGCAAGAATCCGGTGCATCATGACAGGAGTAAGCACATTGATACGAAGTATCACTACATACGGGAGTGTGTAGAGGAGAGCAAGATTGAAGTCAACTATGTTTGCACCGATGATCAGCTTGCCGATATTCTGACCAAGTCTTTGGGTCGACTGAAGTTCTTGGAGATGCGAGGAAGGATCGGCGTTCAAGCTGTGAAGACGAGCACATCGTACTTAGGGGGGTGATTGTTGGAAATAATCACACGTCCGATGCCGGTACGGCATCGTGTGCTCAGTGTAGTCTACGTGTAGTCTATGTAGGTTCCTAGTGTAAACCGGATTTGTCTCCGGATAGTGTCGTGTTGGATACGGTTTACCGTATCGTGTTGGACGCGGTGTCCTATACCAAGTCGGGTTTGCGTTGCGTGTGTTGCCGGGTATAAATAGCCCTGTATACGCTGCGTTGTAAACACCGTGAGTTGAGGCAATAAAACAAGGCTCGAGACGGGCCTTTGGCGAAGTTGTTTTCCGTGCGTTCCGTCTAGCTACTGCGGGCAGTGCTAGTTGAATCGATCGATCAATCAAGAAACTAGGCTAGCTGGTTAGCTGTTTGTTACGTACTGCATCGCGGCGGAGTATACGCGTACGTGCGTGACATCTCGTCAGATTTCGTCAAGGATCGTCGCCGGACTGCACTTGGCATACGATATTGGGGATGGGCCAACAATTGGTATCAGAGCCTCGTGGCGGATCTCCTAGTAACGGGAGGTCATGGCGAAGGAGAAGGGCGGATATTCCGGGGCGGCCGCGGCCGCGCCGGTGTCGACGACGTACCCGCGGTACAACCGCGACAACTTCACGGTGTGGGCGACCACGATGGAGTGGGCGCTCGAGTCCAACGAGCTCTGGGAGGCTGTCGATCCCTGCGGCGACGAGTACAAGAAGGGCGCGTCGAAGTACCGCAAGGACCGGTAGGCACTTACGGCCATCTGCTCGGTGATGCCGATGGACGTGATGCAGCACCTGATCCAATTGTTGGCCCAGACCCGGCAGTACCTTCGCCGGGACGATCCGTCGACACGACCTGCAACAAATACGTAGCTTCCGACGAGACCTCCGCAGATACACGCACGTATGATAACACACGTACAGAAAATCAGCTAGGCTGATCGATCCAGCTACTAGGCTGATCGATTCAGCTAGCTCTCCAATGGCACGTACTAGCAATATCGCTTTTTGGCCAGAGGCTCGTATCGAGCCTTGCACTTTTATTCGTATCGAGCCTTGCACTTTTATTCAACTCAATCTCGCAGGTTACAGGCATAGAGCTACAGGCATATAAATATGCGAGTACGTGTTAGATCGACTAGGTGTTCTATTCGTATACTACTAGAACTACTATTTGTATACTACTCAAACACACAAGTCGTGCTTATTTCTAACAATCACCTCCTAAGCATGACATGGTCTTTAGCTTCGACCAGGATCCCAAGTGCGCCAGCTGCTCCTCGCTGGTGTCATCTTCGTCGTCCCTTGTAGCATCCATAGGACCGATTTTCCCACCGTCGGCTTGTCCACTCGACGCCAACCATCCTCCTTTTTCGCCTTTTCAAATTTCACCGGTTCTTCGGTGCTTAGCGAATATTCACAAGTACATTTGGTCTTCATCGGATTTTTATCTCGAAGTACATTCTCTCGATATGGATCCAATAATCTCCATAGACGTACAGGTGTAGGTGGTTGTCCTGTCGACTCTGCCGTCTTTGGACACAACGTCAGGGACGATGTCGCTGCTCCGCACTTCTTGAATTGCGGCTCGATGAAGTACTTCCTCATCGAGGAATCGCCAAGTCGATCTACCATTGGCCAAGACTGTTGGCCATAGCGGAACGCATACCTCGTAGCTAGCTCACGCGTGCAAACTAGCGAAGCTAGCTTCTTGCCGTGACTAGCATAACTAGCAAAGCTGACTTCTGCTAGCTCTTGGCGAAATACTGACCCTCTTGGCATGCTTGTCATGCTGCCTCTTCCTATGTTGCTTTCTACCAGATATTCTGGCCTTCTCCCGTGGTCTTCGGACGGAGCGCAAGAGTCTCCTAGCCGAGCAACTTCTAGCCACGTAGGATTGGAATCAGCTACTTTAGCGCTTGAGCTCATCATCGAAGGTAGATATGCTCCTCCCGCACTCGCTCTAGCTGGTTCACACATTGCCGCAGTCAAGGCTATAGAAACAACCGCATGTTGTTCAATAGCCAACTTATCATCACTGCGTTCAACGACTTCCTTATCCACTATGTCGCAGCTTGCGACGTCGGTATTCCGAGTACACTCCGGATGTGCTTCTAAGTTTCGCTCCTCAGAATCAAGCATGCTCACGTCGACTTCTTCTGACACCTTGGTCGCCGTAATTGGCGTCGCCACACTTGACGAACCAACCGGAGTCACTTCCGGTTCTACCAATGTCATCTCATCGCTTGCGACAGTCTTCTGCTGCCCCACGTGAGCATCAGTGTCCTCGACACTTGCGCACACTACCTCCAACTGGATCTCGTAGAGCTGATTTTTGGACCTCTTCACGGCAGTGAGAAGATTCCCTCTCTCCTCATAAATCTTCACTCGATCATCATACGACATCACCTTCATGCCCTCCTCTTGAAACTGTCCAAGACTAATGATGTTAGCATGAAGATTTGGTACAAAGTATACCTTAGACCACACACGTTGTTCTCCGGTTTTGCACTGGAGACGTATTGCCCCTCTCCCCTTAATCTCCATGACATATCCTTGGTCGAATACAACATGGCCGTGGACGCTCTCGTCCAACTCCTCGAAGAACTCACGCTGACTGGTCATATGGTTGCTTGCACCGCTGCTGAGGTACCAATTCTTTGACTCGACGGGCACTCCCCCATCGCAGTATAACTTTGGCTCTACCTTGTCGTTCATCAACACTATATCGTCAGACTCCATCACGGGCTCGTAGTTTTTCATCACTTCCCGAACACGTGTATCTCCTTCATATAGTGCCTTGATCGCTCCCCACGTCTCCTTTGACGTTGATTTCTTCTCGAAAATCTGATGTATGACGTTGTTGGGTAAGACTGAGTATATTGCTAGCAACACTAGACGATCCTTGCGGTAGGTCGCAGTTCCTTTTGCAAACTCCACACCGCCTTGATTGACTGCGTCCCAGAGGCCTTGGGCTTTGAGCGCGACGCTCATCTTCACCGCCCATATACCGTAATTGTTGCGGTCGAACATCGGATACAACACCGATGTCGCTTCCGTCGCCATCAGTACACTCGTAGAAGCTTCACGATCGATTTGATCTCCCGTTACTAAGAGATCAAATTGGCTCTGATACCAATTGTTGGACCAGCCCCACGCGCCGAGTACAGTCCGGCGACGTTTGACGATGAAGCTCCGGTGAGACGTACGTACGCGTACACTTCCGTCGAACTGCAACGTACAAAAACGCTAGCAGATCAGCTAACGAGCTAGCACATACGAGCCTCTGGCTAATCCAATCGTATCATGATAGTAACTAGAGTTTTAGCTGCCGTGATTATATTGCTAACAATCACCCCCCTAAGCACGGCGTGCTCGTCTTCACAGCTTGGACGCCGATCCTTCCTCGCATCTCCAAGAACTTCAGTCGACCCAAAGACTTGGTCAGAATATCGGCAAGCTGATCATTGGTGCAAACATAGTTGACTTCAGTCTTGCTCTCCTCTACACACTCCCGTATGTAGTGATACTTCGTATCAATGTGCTTACTCCTGTCATGATACACCGGATTCTTGCACAATGAGATTGCAGACTTGTTGTCAATATTGAGCACCACTCGTTCCTCTTACTTGTTCATGAGGTCACCAAGTAGCCTCCTTAGCCACACGCCTTGACACGCCGCGGTTGCAGCAGCAATATACTCTGCTTCACAGAAAGACTGTGCCACTACTTTCTGCTTTTGTGATAGCCAACTTACCGGGCTTTCTCCAAAGAAACATGCCACGCTCGAGATACTCTTACGGTCGTCAACATCTCCTGCCATGTCACTATCACTATAGCCAAGTATCTTCACCTTCCCCTTCTTCTTCAAATAGATAACACCAAAGTTAATTGTCCCTTTGATGTACCTGAGTATATGCTTCACCGCCGCCCAATGCTCCGTTGTAGGTGCTTCCATGTAGCGACTCACAATGCCAACGGAATAGGCTAAGTCCGGTCTTGTGTTCACGAGATACCTCAAACTTCCGACCACACTCCTATACTCCGTTGCATCAACCGCGGGTGCTTTGCTTCTCTTGCTAAGTTTAAGCCGAGGTTCCATAGGAACTTGAGTTGGATTGCAATCTTCCATAGCACAACTCTGGAGTATCTTCTTTGCGTACGCCTCTTGGCATAATGTGATCTCACCCGGCTTTTGATGTACCTCTATTCCAAGGTAGTAGCTCAATAAGCCTAGATCACTCATCTTGAATAACTCCTTCATCTGTAGCTTGAACTTTGCAATCTCCTTCTCATCCGCTCCAGTTATCAATAAATCATCCACATAGATGCCAACTAGTAGATGACTCCTTCCTTTTCCTCGCTTATACATAGCATGCTCCAGTGGGCTCTTCTCGAATCCGAGAGACTTCAACGTACGATCAAGTTTGATGTTCCACGCCCGAGGCGCCTGTCGGAGCCCATACAATGCCTTGTGTAGCTTCAAAACCTTGTGTTCTTCTCCCTCCTTGATGTATCCCGGTGGTTGTTTCACATAGACCTCTTCTTCTAACTCCCCATTCAAAAACGCGGATTTCACATCCATATGATGTAATTTCCAACTTTCTTGAGCCGCGAGAGCCATAAGTAATCTCACCGATTCCATCCTTGCAACCGGAGCAAACACTTCTTCGAAATCCACACCTTGCTCTTGCACGTATCCTTTGGCTACTAGCCTCGCCTTGTGTTTCACCAAGTTTCCTTCGGCATCTTTCTTGATCTTGTACACCCACTTGAGCCCTATGGCCTTATGATTGTTGGGTAGATCGACGAGCTTCCATGTATTGTTGTCGCGGATCGACCCCAACTCATCATCCATAGCTCGACGCCAACACTCCTCCGTGTTAGCTTCCTCGAACTTCGTCGGTTCCTCGGTGAGTAGACACCCACCCCGACCTCGTCCTCTCGCACGTGTCGTCCGAATAGGATTAATCGTGCGAAGCGTCTTCGGTGGATACAAATCCATTACGTCCCGTAATTTTTTCGGAGTAGGCGGCCGTCTCCGTTCCTGTACAGTCGGAGGAGACGCCGGAGCTGACGAGCTCGTTTCGGCCTCAGCCGAACCACCTGAAGCTGGCGACACGGGACTACCGTCCGCGCCGTCCGCGTCTTCTCGATGGCGTGAGGAACGCCCAGGCGATGAACCAGCGCGTGGTGAAGCCTGGCTATCAGCGCCTCTTGCTTGGCCACTAGCTGCTGTGCCACGCAACTGATCTTTACGAGCTGGTGCACTATCACATGTGCTAGTGCATGCACCAGCGATTTGCTCCCCTGGCCTGCATGGCGTGGCCGTTGGGCTCTCGTGTGCTCCGGCGCTCGCGCTTTCGTCCGCGCGCGTAAACGATGACGGTCGTGCGGCCGGAGACGATGACGTGCGTGTTGACAGAGATGGAGCATCTTCCGTATTCTCGTCGACGTCGCGTCCAGTATCTTGATCATCTGCATGTAAATCACTGTAAACAACAGTAAATATCTCGTTAGAGATTAGTTCGACCGGTTCCGCGGAGCTCCAATTCCATGATTTCTCCTCCTCGAAGAGTACGTCGCGTGTCACAACCAATTTTTTGTTCACCGGATTGTATGCGCGATATACCTTCGTACCGGCTTCATAGCCGATCATAACCATTGGAGTACTTCGATCCGCCAACTTGCTAGTATGTCCGGTCACCGTCTTCACATGCGCCACGCACCCAAAAGTGCGAAGATGATCAACCGAGGGCTTGCGCCCGTACCATGCTTCGTACGGCGTCATACCGACTACGCTCTTAGTCGGCGCCCTGTTCAGCAAATAGACGGCCGTACTGACCGTCTCGCCCCAAAACCTGCCCGGCATGCCTTTGCTCTTCATCATGCTGCGTGCCATGGCCACCACGGTTTGGTTCCTCCTTTCCACAACACCGTTTTGCTACGGTGAATATGGCGCGGTGAGGTACCGCTGGATCCCATGAGCTTCACAAAACGCCTTGATTTCATTGGACTTGAACTCACCACCCCGATCGGTACGGAGGGCCTTTAACTTAGCCTCGGCCTCAACCTCGGCCGCCATCTTCACGATCCGGAATGCTTGCAAAGCTTGATCCTTCCTCTTCAGCAACACAACCCACATGTATCTACTGAAGTCGTCGACGATGAGCAAGAAATACTTGTTCCCGGCGGTCGTCGCCGGTGTGATTGGTCCGCACAAGTCTCCATGAACCAACTCAAGAACTTTGCTTGCTCGATATTGTCCTTCCCTTGGAAATGGGGCTCGCCTTTGTTTCCCAATAAGACAACCGTCGCACAATTGCTCAACATGATCGACGCACGGCATGCCGCGAACCATCTGTTTTTGTCCAAGTTGTCGTAGTGCTTGGAAGTTGAGATGCCCGTAGCGCGCGTGCCACTTCCACGCCGAGTCTTCCATGCTTGACATCAAGCATATTGGATCCACACGATCCAAGTTGAGGATGTAGAGTATGTTCTTCGCTCTTTCCACCTTCATGATGAGTTTTCTCTCACGGTCGTATCCCCATAGGAACTTGTCCTTGAGCACAATCTCGCATCCACGCTCCGCAAGCTGACCAAGACTGATAATGTTGCTCTTCAACCTAGGAATATAGTACACATCAGTGAGTACCTTGTGACCGCCGTCCTTCAACTCAAACAAGACAGTGCCTCGTCCTTCTATCCCAATGGTCCTTCCATCGCCGAAACGAACCGTCCCTCCCACCGAGAGGTTTAACTCAGAAAACTGAGCCTTGTCGCCGGTCATGTGGTTGCTAGCGCCTGTGTCGAGGTACCATAAGTGCGTAGCCGTATTCCTGGTCCTATCATGAAGAAGAACCTTCTCTTCCTCGAGCTTGACGATCTCCGTGGCCGGCTTCTGTGGAGGTGACTCTCCATTATCCGATTGCTCGCATACTTCGAGCATCATCATCCTAGGTCCATCATCTCCTTCCATCTCCATGAGAGCCTTCTCCGCCGGAGCGTTGCGACACTCCGATCTGAAGTGACCGAGCTGATTGCACTTATGACAGCGAAGATTCTTCTTGTCGAATTTCTTCTTTGGCTTCTTTCCCTTACCCGACTTCTTCGTCGAGTTGGATTCTTCCTTTTTTCCACCGCTGCCAGATGCACCATCGCTCTTCTCTCTAGCGTCCATTGCCTGTCATTGGGCGTGCGTGAGCATGATATGCTCCTCCACTTTCGCGTCGCCGTAGGTGATCTTCATCCGCTCATCATGCGCCTTGAACCGTCCGACCAAATCATCCAACGTGACAGTCTTGAGATCAACGCACTGCTCGATCGCTGACACAACAGAGATGTACCGCGCCGGTGCGGCACGAAGGAAACGCCTAACCACTGAGATCTCCTCGAGCTTCTCGTCCAGTCCGCGAATCCCATTGACTACTGTGGCAACCCTCGAGGCGAAGGCGTCCAGTGTCTCATCTTCTCCCACCTCCAGGTTCTCGAACTTCTTCTGAAAAGTTTGCAGGGTCGCCTCGCGCACACGCGCGTGCCCAAGATTGAGGATCTTGAGCGTGTCCCACGCCTCCTTCGCAGATTTCTTCGAGATCAGGTGCTGCATCACGTCCATCGGCATCACGGAGCAGATGGCCGTAAGTGCCTGTCGGTCCTTGCGGTACTTCGGCGCGCCTTTCTTGTACTCGTCGCCGCCGGGATCGACAGCCTCCCAGAGCTCGTTGGACTCGAGCGCCCACTCCATCGTGGTCGCCCACACCGTGAAGTTGTCGCGGTTGTACCGCGGGTACGTCGTCGACACCGGCGCGGCCACGGCCGCCCTGGAATTATCGCCCGTCTCCTTCACCATGACCTCCCGTTACTAGGAGATCCTCCACGAGGCTCTGATATCAATTGTTGGCCCAGCCCCAATACACCGAGTGCAGTCCGGCGCTAGACGAAGATGATCCGACGAGACTTACGCACGTACACCAGTATTCCGCCGCAACGCTGTACGATTTCAGCTAGCACCAAACTGATTGATTCAGCTAGATCGATCGTACCGATCAGCGATCAGCTAGTACTACTGCTTCATGTAACACACGCAATGTGATCGATTGTGCTAATATACGTATTAGGGCAAGATTATTTCCAACAATAGTTAGTTCAAGGGTCCTAGAGGTAGCTGGTTTTGGGCTGCTGTTCGACGAGAGTACAAGGGCCGCGTTCTCAGTTAGTGTTAAAGAGTTAGAGAAAAACGTCATATCAGTCGTCTTCGTTCGTTCTTTCTTGAATCCTCCTTCGGTACGATTGGTCGAGGTAGGTTGAAAAAGATGATTGCTCGACAGGCGACGTTTAATGGTGCTTGCTTCCTGGTTTAAGTCCGTGCAGAGGATCTTCGGTGTTGGTCGATTCCAGTCTTGCTGATGACGATCTTCTCACTACCAACTATAGGCCAGTTAGATGTTAATCTAATGTTAGATACGATACGTTAGTGTGGTATTCTTGTAACTTCCACAAGTTAATTTGGCGAGGTGAGGCTCGTGTCTTCACGAGGTTGGCGTAACATTGTAGTTTCCTTTGAGATCTTGACGCTCTTGCTCCAGATAGTGCATGAAGACCATTATCTGACTTGCCGGCTAGGTTGCAAAAATCTCAGACTACTTGGTTAAAGATCGGGGGTCTTTCGTATCTTGCGGAACTGTCAGTTCTCACGGGAGATGGTTTAGATGAGAGGGAAAATATCTTAGAAAGATTTTTCTAGGCGAGTTTACATCTACAACAAGGTGCAGCTATGGCCAAGAGGTCAAAAATGGTTCTTGTTAGGTGGCAAAGAAGGAGTTTCTATAAAGAGAATTTTTTTTGAAATTACTATGTGCTGCCGACAAGGCGTGATTGTGAAACACACAAGAAAACATCACACAAGCAGAGTACACACAAGCAAAGAACTTCACAAACAAACAACACACAAGGTACATTTAGTACCAATGGACGCCTAATACTCGTGGACGTCAGGTAGTATCATCAAGGTTCCTATCATTCTTATCCTATGGGTCTTGGTTAAACATGACTGCTGAAGTCTTAATTTCAGCACCTTAGGCTCCAACTGGAATACTTGAGATTGTCGAATTTGCAACTTGAGTAGAGTTGTTGATGTTGAGCTAAGGTCTTCGAAGGTCTCTTGCTCTGTTGATACTGACGATCTTGGTATTTGCAGATCAATCACCTTGAGGTTGAATGTTGAATATTAAAGATGGATGCTTCTTCTTGTAGGTGCTAGCTAATTAGGTCTCTCTTGGGTTCATCGTCAAGTCTTTTGAACGGGTAAGAGGGAGTAGAGAAATCCTTGGTAAAACTTAAAATAGAAGGGTAAGACTCAGGAATTATTTGAAAAGATGAGAAGAGTGGAAGTCATTTTTGGACTTCCCTGGATAAAGATATATTTTGGTATTAATATATTTTTAACAAAATATTTTCTTTCCTAACTAACGTCCATGCTAACTAAGGTCTGTTACAGTCAGGATGGCTCTGATACCAAGTCTGTGAGGACCCCGGATTAGCTATCCGAGATACTCGTTATGTTTCCTGCAACAATCCCATGATCAGTCTGTTGTTGCACATAACTCGAATTGGCATCACAGGACATCCATAAATACCGAATAAATATACTTACGTGATTGAAGCCATAAGCTTCAACAGGTACTTGCAGCGGAGTCACCAAACAACGTGGAGCCCAAGTCATTCGCCTTAACCCTACAGGCAGCTGACTGGGAAGCACCCTAGTTCGCAAAGACGCCAGTGATCTCCTCTTCTTCGAACTTCTCCTCTTAGAATCTGGCTAAGACAATAGCCAGGGACGAAACCAATATGAGTACATTGGATTGTACTCGCAAACTACCCCAACTTGAGCATGCACTAAATTTTGATAATCTTTTATAAAACCTTTATTTTTAGAAAAACATTTATATACCTTTATTGAAAAAGGGAAGGGTAGATCTTTAATCTGGTTGAAGACAAGACATTTTGGAAAGTAGTTTCTCAATATCTTGGCTGGAAACAAACCTTTTGGAAAGTAGTTTTCTCACTATCTTTGTTGAAGAAGGTAAGAAGTCTTTTTAAAAATCTTTTTCTCGAAAATATACCTTTGTTGAAAAGGCAAGAAATCGCTTTTAAAACTTTTTCCTCAAAAATCACCATCTTGTCCATTTCTCCAAAACTCCTCCTTTTCCGAACATAGCCCCTTCCGGGTCACTCATTTTCCAGCAACCTCATACCACCCCCTCGGTATAGTTGCATAAAACATTCTTCGCTTCATTTTCTTTTCAAAACTCAGAACTTCGTAAAACTTGCACATAGGACCCAGCAGTTCGTTCCAACTGTCCATATCCGAGGACTCGGCTATTCGAATAGTTTTACCCTCTGCAGAGGTAGCACGCTTTTCCCACACCCATCCGGTTTCCCGGCCATAGCCTGTCCTTTGCTCATGCTAGTATAGGACCCTGCCGCTACGACACTTTCCATCGACACTTAAATCCAGTACGTCGGAAACTAAGTGTGAGGACTCGTAGTTCTGCCCGGCGAATTTTAATGGCCCTGCAAATCCTCTATCTCCAATTCATATCAGCCCTTAGGCGTTCTTCTCTTTAGAGGACCCGGGTCAGGGGGTAGGTCCTCAGACCATCCCCTCATGGAACGAGGTTATCCTCGTTATTGAGGCATCCAGTACTAACACGAGCAAATTGTATGACTATGCTGTTGGAATTATGCCCTAGAGGCAATAATAAAGATGTTATTATTATAATTCTTGTTCATGATAATGTTTATATTCCATGCTAGAATTGTATTAAACAGAAACTTTAATACTTGTGTGGTTTGTGAACAACACCGTGTCCCTAGTACGCCTCTATGGACTAGTTCATTGATTAATGATGGTTAAGGTTTCCTAACCATAGACATGAGTTGTCAATTAATAATGAGATCATATCATTAGGAGAATGATATGATGGACAGACCCAAATAAACCAGAGCAATTAGATCGTGTTAACGTGTTCATCTTTGCGAAGCTTTTCTTATGTCAAGTATTGTATTCCTTAGACCATAAGATAATACAACTCTCTAGTATCGGAAGAAAGCTTTGAGGTCATCAAACATCATCCTATGAGAGGGTGATTATAAAGGTGTCTCTCAGGTGATCGGAAAGTACTTGTTGGGTTATATGTATCGAGATGGAATTTGTCCCTCCCAAGTCGGAGAGATATACTTCGGGCCCACTCGGTAATCAATATCAACACCGCTTGCAAGCACATGGTTAAGGAGTTAATCATAAAGTGATATCGGATTACGGAACGAGTAAAGTACTTGCTGTGAACGAGATTGAACTAGGTATATCGATACCGACGATCGAATCTCGGGCAAGTAAAATATCGCGTGATGAAGGGAATACATATACGGGATTAATTGAATCCTGGCATCGTGGTTCATCCGATATGATCATCGATGAATATGTGGGAGTCAATATGGGTTTCCAGATCCCGCTGTTGATTATTGATAGAAGATCATGTCTGCATATTCTCGAACCCGTAGGGTCACACACTTAACGTGCTTCGACGCTAGGATAGAATGGATAATTGGTTTATGAGTTTTAGTTCGGAGTCTCTGATGAGATCCATGACATTGCGAGAGGTTCTGGAATGGTCCGGAGAATAAGATTCATATAAAGGAAAGCAGTTTTTGGATTCCGAAATTGTTTCAGAGTTTATCGGTATTGTACCGGAAGGTTCTAGAAGGTTCTGGAGTGGGACCAACATGGGCCCACTTGACGGAGGCCTGCGTGGGCCTAAGGGGAAGTGCCCTGGCCGCCTTGGGCCAGGCGCACAAGGCCCCTAAGGCCCAGCCGGCCAGCCCAAGGGGAAACCCTAAGGGAGTCTTCAAAGAAGGAAGGGGGGAAACTTGCCCCCCACTCTTCCTACTCCAAGTCGGCGCCCTAGGGTTTGGGGAGAGGCCAAGCTGGCCGGCCACCCCTCTATATATAAGGGGGCAAGGGCGCAGCCCTCTCTACCCCTAACCCAAACCCTAGCCGCCAACTGCTGACCTCCCTCTCTCTCTCTCGCGACTGCGCATAGGCGAAGCCCTGCCGCAGAAATTCTCCACCATAAGCACCACGCCGTCGTGCTGCTGATACAATCTATCTCTCCACCATACTTGCTGGACCAAGGAAGGAGGAGATGTCGCGGCGCTGTACGTGTGCAACTCTCGGAGGCGTCGCCACTTGCGGCTTAGGATCGGATCAGATTGCGAGGAGGAGAAGGCTAGTACGACTACGTCAACCACGTTCTTTTGAACGTTACCGCTGTGCGATTTCTTCAAGGGTATGAAGATCTCATCTACCTCTCTTGTTGATTGCATCTCCTAGATTAGATCTTGGCTTTCTTGTTCGCTTCCGTAGGAACTTTTTTGATTTACTATGCTGCGAAACCTTTCAGTGGTATCAGAGCTAGATCTATGCGTAGATGTGTTTCACGAGTAGAACGCAACATGCTTGTTGCGGGCGTTGATGTTTTCTGTTGCAAACTTCTTTGTTGTACTTCTTATGGCGCGGCATAGTGAGATCGAAGCGGTCTAGGCCAACTTTACGCGACCTTGTTTGCGAGACCGGTTCCGCACTTAACGTGTGGCTTGTTCCACACATGCGGCTGGTGGATGCCAGTTTCTCTCACTATAGTAGTCATGAGATTTACAACGGATGTTAGCAACCATAATATCACCGTTGTGGCTTTTCGTTGGTAAGAATCGTTCTTAACTTGTAACTCCCACAAGCCACGTAAAACATGCAACAACAAAGTAGATGCGTCTAACTTATTTTTGCAGGGAGTGTTTTGTGATATGGTATGGCCCAAGACGTGATGTGTATGAATTGAGATGTATGCAATGATCATGTTTTGTAATATTTCATGACTTGCATGTCGATGAGTTCACAACCGGCAGGAGCCATATGGTTGTCTTTATAATTTTGTATGACCTGCGTGTCAACTTCTTATACGCCATGTAATAGCTTTACTTTATCGCTAAGTAGTTAGCAATAGTTGTAGTTGCTATTCGTGGTGGAGGCAATCATGGTGGAGTGATGGAGATCATGCCGGTGCGCACAAGATGGAGATCATGGCGCGGAGATTGGCTATACCATGTCACATAAAATTATATGCATGTGATGTTTATCCTTTTATGTATCTTATTCTGCTTAGATCGCGACAGTAGCATTATAAGATGATTCCTCACTTAAAGATCAAGATAAAATTGTGTTCTCCCCTCGTATGCGCCGTTGCGAAAGTTCATCGTGTTCAAGCACCTCGTGATGATCGGGTGCTATAAACTCTACATTCACATACAACGGGTGCAAGCCAGTTTTGCACACACGGAGATACTTGGGTTTAACTTGACGAGCCTAGCATGTACAGACATTGCCTCGGAACACACGAACCGAAAGGTTAAACATGAGTCATATGAATGATGTGATCGACACTTAGTTATCCACCATTGAAACCACATCTCTTCTCGTGAAGATCGGATTAGGTGTGGTGAATTTGGATCGTGTTCACTAAACAACTTGAGGGATGTTGAATTTAGTGGGAGTTCTTCTAGTAATTTGATTAAGTTGAACTAATTATCTTGAACATAGTCTAAAATTGTACTTGTAATGTTGTAGATCAAATGGCTAAGTCCAACTTCAACTTCAACGTTTTTGCTGAGAAAGAAAAACTTAAGAACAATGGGTCTAACTTCACCAACTGGTTCCGCAATCTGAGAATCATTCTCGCTGGCGGACAAAAGGCCTATGTACTTGACAAAGCGTTAGGTGTCACCCCTGCTGCGACTGCGACAACTGAAGAACTAGCTGACTTCAATGCTCGTAGAGATGATTGTGATGCGATTATGAGTACCATGCTGTTTTCTATGGAGCCGGAACTTCAAAATCATTTTGAGAAGTACCGCGGGCCTTATGAGATACTTGAGGAACTGAAAACCATGTTTCAGACTCAAGCCCGTTCTGAGAGATATGAGATCTCTGAGAAGTTCTTTAACTGCAAGATGGAAGAAGGGAGTTCCGTTAGTGAGCACGCCATTAAGATGTCGGGCTACACTCAACGCCTCGAGCAACTAGACTGCAAGATTCCAGAGGAGCTCAAGATTGACAGAGTTCTGCAATCACTCCCTCCTAGCTACAACGGTTTTGTAGTTACTCACAATCAAATTGGTTCCACTGATAAGATCACTGAGCTCTTCGCTAAGCTGAAAGCTGCGGAGGTGGATATCAAGAAAGACAATCATGTGTTGATGGTCAACAAGACCACTAGCTTTAAGAAGGCTAAGGGTGCAAAGGGATCCTTCAAGAAAGGCAGCGGCAAGCGCGTTGCCCCTCCTGAGAAGAAGCTCAAGCCCGGTCCAAAGCCGAAAACTGAGTGCTTCTATTGCAAGGTCAATGGTCACTGGAAACGCAACTATCCAAAGTACTTAGCAGACAAGAAGGCTGGCACCATTAAAGGTATATTTGATATACATATTATTGATGTTTACCTTACTAGCGCTCGTTATAGTGCCTGGGTATATGATACTGGTTCAGTTGCTAATATATGTAACTCGAAAAAGGAGCTACGGAATAGACGGCGGCTAGCAAGGGACGAGGTGACGATGCGCGTTGGCAATAGATCAAAAGTTGATGTGATGGCCGTCGGCACGCTCTCCTTAGTTTTAAACCTTAATAAGTGTTATTATGTGCCTACGTTGAGCATGAACATTATATCTGGATCGTGTTTATTGCAAGACGATTATTCATTTAAATCTGAGAATAATGGTTGTTCTATTTATATGAATAACATCTTTTATGGTCATGCACCTGTCGTGAATGGTTTATTTCTTCTGAATCTCGAAAGCAATGAAACACACATCCATAACATTGAGGCTAAAAGATGCAAAGTAGATAGTGATAATCCAACTTATTTGTGGCACTGCCGTCTAGGTCATATCGGTTTAAAACGCATGAAGAAACTCCATTCTGATGGACTTTTGGAGTCTCTCGATTTTGAATCATTTGACACGTGCGAACCGTGCCTCATGGGCAAGATGATCAAAACCCCGTTCTCCGGAATAATGGAGCGAGCAACGGACTTATTGGAAATCATACATACCGATGTGTGCGGACCAATGAGTGTTTCGACGCGCGATGGATATCGCTATTTTCTCACTTTTACTGATGACTTAAGTAGATATGGGTATATCTATTTGATGAAACATAAATCTGAAACATTTGAAAAGTTCAAAGAATTTCAGAACGAAGTGGAAAACCATCGTAACAGGAAAATTAAATTTCTGCGATCCGATCGTGGAGGTGAGTATTTGAGTTATGATTTTCTCACGCATCTTAAAGCAAGCGGAATTGTTTCGCAACTCACGCCACCCGGAACACCACAGCGCAATGGTGTGTCTGAACGCCGGAATCGAACTCTATTAGATATGGTGCGATCGATGATGTATCTTACAGATTTTGGGGTTATGCATTAGAAACCGCTGCATTCACTTTAAATAGGGCACCATCTAAATCCGTTGAGATGACACCGTATGAACTTTGGTTTGGTGCTAAACCTAAGTTGTCGTTTCTTAAAGTTTGGGGATGCGAAGCTTACGTCAAGAAATTGATGCCGGACAAGCTCGAACCCAAAGCGGAGAAATGCGTCTTCATAGGATACCCTAAGGAAACGATTGGGTATACCTTCTACCACAGATCTGAAGGCAAAGTGTTTGTTGCTAAGAACGGATCCTTTCTTGAGAAGGAGTTTCTCTCGAAAGAAGTGAGTGGGAGGAAGGTAGAGCTAGACGAGGTTATTGAACCTTCTCCCGAGTTGGAGAGTAGCGCAACACCTGAAGTTGTTCCAGTGCCGCCTGCACCAACAAGTGAGGAAGCTAATGATGAGGATCATGAAACTTCGAATGATGCTACTACTGAACTTCGTAGGTCGAAAAGGTCGCGTGCCATTCCTGAATGGTACGGGAACCCTGTCTTAACCGTCTTGTTGTTAGACAACAGTGAACCTGCGAACTATGAGGAAGCAATGATGAGCCCAGACTCTGAGAAATGGCTAGAGGCCATGAAATCCGAATTGGGATCCATGAGCAAAAACCAAGTATGGACTTTGGTGGACCCTCCTAGCGACCGTAAGGCCGTTGAGTGCAAATGGATTTTCAAGAGGAAAACAGATGCGGATGGTAATGTTACTGTCTATAAAGCTCGGCTTGTCGCAAAAGGTTTTTGGCAAGTTCAAGGTGTTGATTACGATGAGACTTTCTCTCCCGTAGCGATGTTTAAGTCCATTCGGATTTTATTAGCAATTGATGCGTTTCATGATTATGAAATATGGCAGATGGATGTCAAGACTGCGTTCCTCAATGGCAACATTGATGAAGAGTTGTATATGATGCAGCCCGAAGGTTTTGTCGATCCTAAGGATGCTAATAAGGTGTGCAAACTTCAGCGTTCCATTTATGGACTGAAGCAAGCATCTCGGAGTTGGAACCTTCGTTTTGATCAAGTGATCAAGAGTTTTGGATTTGTTCCAAATTGCTACGAAGCTTGTGTCTATAAGAAAGTGAGTGGGAGCTCGGTGACATTTTTAGTACTATATGTGGATGACATATTGATTATTGGAAATGACATCGGTATGCTTAACGAAGTGAAGAGTTATTTGAATAAATGTTTTTCAATGAAAGACCTAGGAGAAGCTGCTTATATATTAGGCATTAAGATCTATAGAGATAGACCAAAACGCCTAATAGGTTTAAGCCAAAGTACATACCTGGACAAAGTTCTGAAAAGGTTCAGAATGGATAAAGCAAAGAAAGGTTCATTGCCCATGTTGTCAGGTAAGATATTGAGCAAGGCTCAGTGTCCAGCTACGGTAAAAGATAGAGAAACTATGAGCAAAGTGCCATATGCCTCGGCCATAGGTTCTATTATGTATGCCATGCTGTGTACTAGACCGGATGTGTCCAATGCTCTTAGTTTGACGAGCAGATACCAAAGTGATCCAGGAGTGGAACACTGGACAGCTGTAAAGAACATCCTAAAGTATTTAAAAGGACTAAAGAAATGTTCTTGGTCTATGGAGGTGATGAGGAGCTCGTCGTAAAAGGTTACGCCGATGCTAGCTTTGACACCGACCCGGATGATTCTAAATCTCAGTTAGGATACGATTGTATTGTAGATGGAGATCTAAAGATCTGCAAGGTACATATGGATGTGAATGTCGCAGAACCGTTGACTAAACCTCTTCCACGAGCAAAACATGATCAGCACCTTAATGCCATGGGTGTTAGATTGTTGCCAGATCTAAACTAGATTATTGACTCTAGTGCAAGTGGGAGACTGTTGGAATTATGCCCTAGAGGCAATAATAAAGATGTTATTATTATAATTCTTGTTCATGATAATGTTTATATTCCATGCTAGAATTATATTAAACGGAAACTTTAATACTTGTGTGGTTTGTGAACAACACCGTGTCCCTAGTACGCCTCTATGGACTAGTTCATTGATTAATGATGGTTAAGGTTTCCTAACCATAGACATGAGTTGTCAATTAATAATGAGATCATATCATTAGGAGAATGATATGATGGACATACCCAAATAAAGCAGAGCAATTAGATCGTGTTAACGTGTTCATCTTTGCGAAGCTTTTCTTATGTCAAGTATTGTATTCCTTAGACCATAAGATAATACAACTCCCTAGTATCGGAAGAAAGCTTTGAGGTCATCAAACGTCATCCTATGAGAGGGTGATTATAAAGGTGTCTCTCAGGTGATCGGAAAGTACTTGTTGGGTTATATGTATCGAGATGGAATTTGTCCCTCCCAAGTCGGAGAGATATACTTCGGGCCCACTCGGTAATCGATATCAACACCGCTTGCAAGCACGTGATTAAGGAGTTAATCATAAAGTGATATCGGACTACGGAACGAGTAAAGTACTTGCTAAGAACGAGATTGAACTAGGTATATCGATACCGACGATCGAATCTCGGGCAAGTAAAATATCGCGTGACGAAGGGAATACATATACGGGATTAATTGAATCCTGGCATCGTGGTTCATCCGATATGATCATCGATGAATATGTGGGAGTCAATATGGGTTTCCAGATCCCGCTGTTGATTATTGATAGAAGATCATGTCTGCATATTCTCGAACCCGTAGGGTCACACACTTAACGTGCTTCGACGCTAGGATAGAATGGATAATTGGTTTATGAGTTTTAGTTCGGAGTCTCTGATGAGATCCATGACATCGCGAGAGGTTCCGGAATGGTCCGGAGAATAAGATTCATATAAAGGAAAGCAGTTTTTGGATTCCGTAATTGTTTCGGAGTTTATCGGTATTGTACCGAAAGGTTCTAAAAGGTTCCGGAGTGGGACCAATATGGGCCCACTTGACGGAGGCCTGCGTGGGCCTAAGGGGAAGTGCCCTGGCCGCCTTGGGCCAGGCGCACAAGGCCCCTAAGGCCCAGCCGGCCAGCCCAAGGGGAAACCCTAAGGGAGTCTTCAAAGAAGGAAGGGGGGGAAACTTCCCCCCCACTCTTCCTACTCCAAGTCGGCGCCCTAGGGTTTGGGGAGAGGCCAAGCTGGCCGGCCACCCCTCTATATATAAGGGGGCAAGGGCGCAGCCCTCTCTACCCCTAACCCAAACCCTAGCCGCCAACTGCTGCCCTCCCTCTCTCTCTCTCGCGACTGCGCGTAGGCGAAGCCCTGCCGCAGAAATTCTCCACCATAAGCACCACGCCGTCGTGCTGCTGATCCAATCTATCTCTCCACCATACTTGCTGGACCAAGGAAGGAGGAGACGTCGCGGCGTTGTACGTGTGCAACTCTCGGAGGCGCCGCCACTTGCGGCATAGGATCGGATCGGATTGCGAGGAGGAGAAGGCTAGTACGACTACGTCAACCACGTTCTTTTGAACGTTACCGCTGTGCGATTTCTTCAAGGGTATGAAGATCTCATCTACCTCTCTTGTTGATTGCATCTCCTAGATTAGATCTTGGCTTTCTTGTTCGCTTCCGTAGGAAATTTTTTGATTTACTATGCTGCGAAACCCTTCATATGCCCCGCCCCATATGGGGGTAAATGTGGCCGCACAGGTTATTGGTTGTTCAGTAAGTACCAGGACACAATGTGCATTTTTCAGAAACATCACCAAACTCCATTTCTTTACTTCAACACCGACATCTCGGCATACCATAATTCATCCAAGGATTTTCAAAGGAGTTTTGAATAAACAAAGTTTTTCCCACCTTATAGTTTTATATAAACAGACTGATACTGCTACATAGGGTGGCAAAAATAGATTTTTCGTATACTTTTGAAAAGGTTTTCAAAATCATTTCCAATTTTCATAACAAAAAGCTTTTAACCAAAACTTGGGTGGATCTTAATCCCACCAAGAGATTTTCATAGAAAGCTTTTGAGTAAAAACAAATACATTTAGAAATTATTACATATTACTAACACCTCTATATCAGGTGTCTCAATAATGTACTTGTATTTTGTAAAAGGGTTTTCAAAATCAAAGCTTTAGTGGGAAACGCCACGTAAATCACTTATGCTTTTTACAAGTAAAACATGTGAGTCAAAATAGATGTATAAAGATGCAAGCTCAGAGAAGTAGCTTGCCTGGTTTCAGCATAATGTCCCTGGACTTCTCCTTGTTGGTCAACATAATAAAAATCCCATCCATCATCGATCAATTCTCTCCAAAAACCACTTCGGTAGCGTTATTATCAAGCATCGCAAACAGAGAAATAAACAACAATCAATACACCAAACAGATCCACAAGGGGTGCACAAACAAATAACAACCACAAGCATCAAAATAACTATTCGAGCAACAAACTAGGATCTATGCTTACATGGGCATCATACTCATACATGCTAGGAGCATGAATCGCAAAACTATCTTAGGCAGAGAGAAACAACTAACACCTTTATTTAAGTAGGGAATACTTCAGACAGAAGTTAAGTCACCAACTAGGCTCTACAGGCCAAAATATTTCATCACACAATAACCACTCAATTTTTAGAGAAGAGAACAACTACTCACATCAAGCTGATGAAAGAACCTATTTTTCAATCAAGAGGCAATGTAATCAGTGGGTGTTCTACTATCCTAACAAGGCGTTAAGAGGTTAATTATCCTCTGGCTTTTTGTAAAAAAAATCACTAAAACATAAACTAGACACAAGAGCTACTCATGCTAGGGAGTTCTAAGTAATCCTACCCATAAACCTAACTAATCAAGCTTTGCTAAGAACAAAATAATAAGTAGCTAGAGGTGACATGCTATAATATCAGTAGATATGAAAGGCTACTGATGTTCAAACAACATTTTCTAAAATCAAGCACACAAATGACTTTTATCCACAACAAGTCCCAAATACTAGGAAATTCTAGGGGAGACTACCCTAGTAACATTAACCCTAGATAAACACATGCATCACTAAACTTTTCTAAGATGCTATTTAAATGAGATAACACACTCATATAAGAGAGTATCACATCTTATATAGGCTAGGAAACACAAATCTAACTCTAACACACTTTTCTAACAAAGAATCTAACTACTACAATAATTAACAGAAAAGCATAACAACTAATTAAATACACCAATGATAATCTATAGCTCTAAAAATCACACCAAGCTAGGATTAGGTACTCCTAATCATACAGAATATCACACAAGTGGATTCACACCAAAAATCATCACCAAACAATTTACAAAAATCCTAAAAGAGCTCTCTGGTCACATACCAAAGTGGATGCCATTTTATCTAGGAAGCTCATTTGCATAAGAGGCAAATTGCTACTGCTAGGTATCATTTAAAGCTTTCCAAATCAATTGATTTTGCATCCATAGCTATCATAGAAAAATAGTTATTGAGTTTTTGGTAAAATCCAGTGTTTCTGCCTTCTTATTATTTTTATGGAAACGACACCAAGTTTCATTCAATTCGATGAACCACTGGCCTTAAAAGGTAGAGTTTAACTCCCTGAACATTTAGAGACCAAAAACATATTTTTCTGATCAATTTCCAAATTGATATGATTTTCCAAAGTGTCAATATTTCTCTGCCATTTCCTTTCTTTTAAAGAAACAACACCTAAACTGAATTATTTGGATGCGTGAGTTATATTAACATACAGGTTTCATTTTTATGCACATTTTAGTATATTATTTGCAATTTTTTGGACAAGAATTTAAAAAGATACTGACTTTACAAGATTTAACTATTTTCTGTCTTTACAGGAAATGCCCGAGACATTTTATACTCCGCGCGGTACCACCCAGGGTCACTGCCATGCGGGCCCAAACGCTACGCTGGCACTGACTGGGCGCGGGTGTGGCTGCGCCGGCCACCACGGTCACTGACCGGTGGGGCCCGGCTGTCAGCGCGGGGAAAAGACGGAAAAAAGGGGCGCCTTTGCGTTTGCTGGGATTCTATCCCGCAACGCGAGCGGTGGAGGACGGTGGTGCTGATGCTCATTAGGGTCTAAAATGTCCCAGATTTAGTCAAATGATAAGGGTCTAGAAATGCTGTCTGACAACAGGAGTGAAGATAGGTCCAGAGATGTATTGGTCAAGGTTCCTTCAAGGGCTTAAGATATGCAAGGTGGTGCTGATGCTCATTAGGTCACACATGACCATGGGCATGTCAGGGATTTTTCTCAAGATTTTAGGAAACACTTTTGTTCACAAAACAATTTAATAACCAACTCTAGCCTTTTTGAAAATAGTTCATAACAATATCTAACACAATCAAATCAACACAAGGTCAAACAGAGCAACATAAAGGAAAACACAATCAATAGTGAAGCATTTCAAAAAGTTTTTGTTGGTTCTGAATTTTGGGGGTCTGGCAAAACTAAGTTTTTTCTTGGTTCCAAAATTTGGGATGTTACATCACCTCTGTGTGCGCACGAGTCGGTTGAGGCTGGCTACCTGCACCAGCCGGATTCCCGTTCCTCTCAGCTTCTCGAGCCTTGGCTGCCTCCCTCTCCCGTCTTTCTCTTGCTTGATCTACTATTAACTGGGCATGTGAAGCCATTGGTACGTTGGCCCTGTTCCTCTCCAATTCACGGCGCCTTGCGCTTGTGGAGTTGGCCGAGTTTGTCTCCCCATGCCGACTCCTCGTGCCGGAGTTGAACGGCGTGGAGTGTAACCGACTTGCATCTCGGAAAGTCGGGTATAGTGCTTGTTGTGTCATTGCCGTCTTCAGCATCTCAATTGCACGGCAATTCTCCTCACCCGCCGGTCCCTCTGGTACCGGTATGTTCTCTAATCTCATTGTTGTTGCATGAAGATTGTCCATCGGGTTGGAGTAATGTCCCTCTGGGGTGTGGAACCTGCCAGGTGGTGGTCCCATCACACCTCCTGCACCTCCTCTGGCTCCGCCAGCTCCTCCGGCTCCTCCGGCTCCTCCGTCCGGTGGTGGTCCGTTAGGTCCAGTGCCTCCGTTCCGATCTGGAGGTGCTGAGCTTCCTGCACCTCCGGTGCCTCCTGCGCCTGTGGCGCCTCCTGTACCCGTGGCGCCTCCTGCACCCGGGGTGCTGAATAAAGCTGTGGGGTTTATGATGACTCCTCCATGCAGGCGACTTCTGGCCCTGCGATGCTGAATTGACGTCAACTCCTGTTGGCGACTTTGGATCAAGGCCGCCTCTGCTTGGACTTTAGCTTGCTCTTCTGCCAACTTGCGATTTGCCTCTCTGATTTCTGCCAGTTGCCTCTCCAATATGGTACGAGCATTAGCTAACTCGCCCGCACGCTCTGCTGCATTGTTTGGATTGATCTCTTTGGTAAGTAAAGACTCATCGAACTGGTTTGCACCAGCTCCTGGCATGTAGACTCCCACATTGCGAGCCCGTACCGGCGACTCCACATAATCATCTTCCTCGATTCCATACCCGAGTCGATCTTCGAACAAGGGCGGGATGGACTCTGAATCAGCATCATAATCTGGATCTGAACTCTCATCTGGCTGCATCTCCGGCTCCTTGGCCTGTATCTGCTTCTTCCCGAACCCGGCAGTAAGGCCGACTTCCGGGGTAGTCACGGACTCTTCACCATCAGACTCGACGATCATGGTAGGTTTTGAAACTGACTCCGCCGAGTTCGCACGCACTTCTGACACGCAAACCATGCCGACAAAAACATCAATCTTTCCAAAAACAAGCTGATAACCCACATCGACTTCGTGCATCTCTTCAGTCCAACCAAAGTCATCAATCTCTGTCTCTCCGTGCTCGTCGGTGTATACCTGCCCGATGGCGAGTTTCTCCATAGCCTGGCGAGCTTGTCCTGTGATCTCAACTCCTGCTATCACTAGCCCCACGGTGGGTGCCAATTGTCGTGGGGTTGTCACGGCAAGTGCCTCCTCTAGGAGACTTGATTGTGGGGACATGGTGATTTAGGAACACGGCATAGATCAACCTCAACACAGGACACGGGAGATATTACCCAGGTTCGGCCCCTCTTCTGGAGGTAAAGACCTACTTCCTGCCTGCCTCTTTATTGCTCTGGATATGATCTCGATTACAAGTAGCCGAGTCTATCTGGGGACTCGGCGAATATCTTGCTCTTGGTGGTTCTAGGGTTTTGTGGGACTTGTATGACTTGTGAGAACTTGTCAATCTAAGCCCCGGGGAACCCCTTATAAAGGTGGAGAGTCCCCGGGCTCTACTCCCTATGCCGAGTTACACTTGTATACGGAGTCCTATTCTACTTCTAGGAGACTCCGGGATAATCTTGGACTTGTCTTGGGCCACCGACTTGTTCCTCGTCTGGCCCATGTTGCTTGATGTGTAACCTGGCTTTGGGCCTTCTGGTCCTGGCGGGTCCACTTTCCAGCTCCATGGGCCTACCCGAAAAGTATCCCCCCATCAAACAACCTGAAGAGAGATATTGCTGAGTATATTGCCAAGTGTGATGTGTGCAGTCGAGTAAAGGCGAAACATCAGAAACCAGCTGGTTTACTACAACCCTTACCAGTACCAGATTGAAAATGGGAATAAATTGGAATGGACTTCATTACCGGTCTGCCCAGGACCAAATCAGGTTATGACTCCATTTGGGTTATTGTCGATCGTTTGACCAAGGTAGCTCACTTCGTACCTCTGAAGACTACTTATACCAGTGCCAAACTAGCTGAAATATACATGAAGAGAATTGTGTGTCTACATGGAGTTCCCAAGAAGATTGTCTCAGATAGGGGTACTCAATTCACTTCTCATTTCTGGAAGCAGCTGCATGAATCATTGGGGACAAGATTAGAGTTCAGCACAGCTTTTCATCCATAGACGGATGGACAGACCGAAAGGGTAAATCAAATCCTGGAGGATATGCTGAGGGCATGTGCATTAGACTATAAGTCTAGCTGGGACGATAATCTGCCATATGCTGAGTTTTCCTACAACAACAGTTATCAAGCCAGCATAGAGATGTCTCCATTTGAAGCCTTATATGGAAGGAAGTGCACTACACCACTACTTTGGAGTGGCGTAGGAGAGCGTAGTTTGTTTGGGCCTAATATAATCCAAGAGGCTGAAGAAAAAGTCAGACTGATTAAAGACAGGCTGAAGGTCGCACAATCCAGGCAAAAGAGTTATGCTGATTCCAAACAAAGAGAAGTTACCTACGAGGTGGGTGATAGATCCTACCTTAGAGTCTCACCACTACGTGGAGTGAAGAGGTTTGGAATCAAGGGAAAATTGGCACCCCGATTCATTGCACCCTACAAAGTGTTGTCTCGTAAAGGAGAAGTAGCTTATGAATTGGAACTACCAGAGGTTCTCTCAGCTGTGCACAATGTGTTCCATGTCAGCCAATTGAAGAAGTGTCACCCAGAAATGGCAGAAACTCCACTAAGGGATACAGTGCCACTAGAAGAAGTGCAATTGGAAAGTGATCTCACTTATGAAGAGAAGCCTATAAAGATTTTGGAGATAGCCGAACGAGTAACTAGAACCAAGACTATCAAATTTTGCAAAGTTCAGTGGAACCATCACACAGAGGAAGAAGCCAGTTGGGAAAGAGAAGATGATCTTAGAGAAGACCACCCTCACCTATTTGCTAGTCAATCCGAATCTCAGGGACGAGATTCATCTTAAGGGGGTTAGGTTTGTAACATCCCATTTTTCATAAAATAAAATTTCAAACATGGCATGCATCATTCCCTTGCATTTGTGCATTTGTGCTCCTGGTTTTATGAAGTTTTCAAAAGAATAAAAATTTATTTTCTTATATTATGAAATAACAATTACCATTTAAAATGCCAAGGGTAATTGGTGGTAATTTATTTTGGGTAAAAATAATAAAAAAAATAGTGTATCATGGTTTATAATAAATGATATTACTCATAATATTTCTTCTGGTTTTTATTTGTTTTAAAAATGGGATTATAAAACCCTATTTACTAAAATGACATAAAGATGTCAATTATGCATTTATGCAATATTTGATTTTATTTCCAATAAAATAATGTGGAAAATAGAATATTTTGATTTTACCAAATTATCTATTTTGTTTGATTCCATTTGGATGTGTTTTGCAAATTTTATAAAAGTTTCAGATTTGGAAAAAGAAAAGGGTTCAAAAAAAAAGAGAAAGGGCCATCACAGCCGAGCCAGCCAAAGCCAGCCCAGGCGCGGCCCAACACCGTCCCCGGCAGCAGCCCAACTGCAGCCCACCTTGTCCCGCGCCCCCTCTCCCTTTTCTCTCTCACTGACATCGGGACCCCCTCGTCAGGCCACGTCACCGTCTTCGCCCTCGCCCGAAATCACGCGCCCGTGTTTGGAAACTCGACACCGGCGATCTCGCTCATCATGGCGGGCCATTAAGGCCAAGATCGACGCGTCCGAGGTCGGCTATAAGATGCCCTCATCCTCCTCTCCTTCTTGCCCCACAAACCCTAGCCCGAGAGCCCCAAGGCTGCTCAGAATCATGCCCGTAGCTCCGCCACCCGCCGCCGGTGAACTCTCCCCTTCCGGTGAACGTAGACGACCTCGAGCTGCCCCTACTCTCCCTTTCGCTTACTTACTCTCTTGCGCACCTCTCTGACCTGCTCCGGCACCCTTTTATTCCTCAGATCAACGTGGCCGTGCTCGACCGATGACCACCGGCTCGGAAGCAAACTCCGGCGAGCGATTGCCAGCAACCAGAGAACCCCGACACCGTCCACCTCGCCACCGTGTCCGCCTCGAGCTGCTGCACGCCATGGTGAGCTCCCCCTCTCCCCTCACCCCCTAGGCACGCCGGAACACATGTGCCGGCCTGGCGCCGCCGCGCGGGCTAGGGTTCCGGCCGGCACGCCGCTCCTTTATGTCTGATCCGATCTGGATCGTTGGATCTTGATCAGACGGACGCGTTTTATTCTTTTTAACCGAATCGGTACCGGCGAATCAGAGGAGGACACGTCAGCGCCCAGTCATCGCATTGTCAGCAGCCTCGTCAGCGCCACGTCAAGCCTCGTCAGCGCCAGCGTGGAGAGGATTTCCTGTTTTTATTTTCTTTTTAGCAGTTTTGCAGAAAACCCCCTGTAACTTAGATCTACCATATCTTTTTATTGGTTTGGCCAAATTTAACAAACTTTACCTTTTTAAAATCCTCAGAACTTGTAGAATCTTTTGGCGGTATTAGTTTTCTGTTTTGAATAGTTTAAATTTATTTAATTATTCAAATGTGTTGTTTGAGTATTTTTGTCATAACTTTAGTTTAAAAATAGCTTTTTGAGTGAATCCAATTGGGTTAGTTTAGTTATGAAGTCCTCTGTCCAGTAGCATGTTCATCATATTTTATTAAAATGTTTTTATAGAGAAACCTTAGAAATTGTGTGTTTGCCCTTATTTAGGTGAATTAGATTTATTCCTAATAAGTAAAACTATAAAAATTGATTTGTGGCATCATGCATATAGAACAAACAGAAAACTAAAAGTTAGGTTATATTTGTGATGTGTTAATCTTTGCATAATCAAGCATGGCATTTTTCCTTGTCCTTGTCTTGTGTGAATTCGTATGTTTATTTGGGTGTCTTGTATTTTGTTAGATTACTCGGAGGGCCGCGAAGACTTTTGTAGCTGCTACTCCTGCTCTTCTTGTTGCCAAGGCAAGTGACACACTTGCATACTTTTGTCCTATTACTTTGATATATGCATGTTGTAGCTTTTACTTAGAAAAATTGCATGATAGGTTATTAGTATTGCTATGCTAAAACTGTTAAGTGTAGTTTACTCCCTTTTACTAGATGGTCCTATGAGCACTTAGTAGATTTATGGAAATGCTATGCTAAATGTTGTTTTGTGAAAAGTAAATTCTACTAAGTTAAATAAACTCCTAGGTGGAATTGCTTTGTTGACGGCGATTGGAGTTGAGTGGCTACTCGGGGCCATGTCTATGGTTTTACTCGAGTATGTGCACTTGTGGACGGCCACCCAGGGACAAAGAGATCGATGTTACTCCAAGTTTAGTTAGCTTTCCGTGCAGCCATAAGTCATATGGGCTCTGGCTAGACTAAGTATGTAGTATGGAACTGGCCCGGCCTGACAGGTGGTGGTAGAGGAATGTAGGTGGAGCGCGTCAGGACGGCAGTGGTCCGGAAAGTACTTCGGAAAAGTCTCGTCTTCATCTCCTCCTTTACTTTTCCCTTCAAGAAGGGTCAAGGTCCGAATGGGTTGATGAAGTCTTATGGTGAAAGTGCACAACCTCTGCAGAGTGTCAAATCTAAGTACTTAGCCGTGTCCCCGGTTACGGACGAATCTGAGCTAGCTGGACGAGGACGTCAACGGAAGATCTCATCACTCTAATTTCTCTAAGTAAAATTTTGATGGGTAAACCAGGGTAGTTGAGACTTTGGTTGTCATATAAGTCTCGTATAGATGAAAAAGTGTTTTGAAAAGAGATAGGCAAAATTGCTTTATGCAAAACAGCCTTCAAACTCCACCAGCCAGATATGCATATAGGTTATTAGAGTTGATCCCCTATGAGTCCACAAAGTGTCACTTGCCAGTTCCATTTTATATGGTTCTGACCCACCTTGTTGCAACACCTTTATTGTTGCAGATTGCTCTGACGAAGAGTGAGGTTCGTTTAAGGGTTTCGAGTCTTCAACCAACATGTTCGCCTGTGGCTTCATGAAGAGGATGGAGGCTCCCTGAAGAATAAATTATGTTTTCTGCTGTTTGAGCTAGCCTTGAGCTATGCAATTTGTAATGGATATTTTTCCTAAGTACTTGGATCATTCGTGTAATAATTGATACAATGTTGTGATATTCCATCGTAACTGTGTGTGCAAATGATTTGATCCAGGGGTTTGCACTATACACAGGACTTGCTAATTTTTAAGTGCAGGTCCGCTACAGTAGGACATATAGTAGTAATACTGACATTAATTGAGATACATCAACATAAAGGACAAATACATATATCTTTTTTCATAAATCACAAACCGGGGACTCTGGGAGTATGTCCTATGACTCTAGTGGCAGTATGTGATCACCCATGACTTATTACAGGGCATATGCTACTGGTGGACTCTAGTGTGTATATGCAGTTCAGGCATGCCTAGCTTTGGCCAGCCCGAGGTCTCCCTCGTTGCTTCCATCAAATAGAAAGGATAGTTGCTCCAAAAAAAACAAATAGAAAGGATTGATCTCATCCATGTAATACAAGTTTATGCATACCTTAAAAATCGCATGATGAAAAAAATCAGTAGGATCGACATATAAGCTGTGCATGTAAATACAAAAAAGACACAGCTGATAGGAAAACAGAGACTTCACAACCAATATGATATGATGGATACTCCTCTGAACTTTTGATTAATCAACGTACATATAGTTCAGAGCTCAAGTGGGTACATTGTTGATGTTGCCCTCAAGTGAACATATGAACTTGAACTTGTTATATGCTCTTCTTTTAAATGAACTATAACAAGATAGATTGGTTTTTGGCACTGCGGAAAAAACAATTGCACCAAAGGAGTTCTTAGCAATCTTATTTCAGATATCTGAGATGCATCCATCCCGAGAAGGTTATTTTCTTGGACACATCTTGGCATCACCTAATCTAAAAGGCTAACATTCTCTTGCTGCTTTCCATATGCACAACAAACACAAATTTGGGATAACCAGATTATTACTTCATTGACATCTATGATGATGACTAAAATCGACACGATGGTGTTGTATAATGCTTGTTGTGAGTCCTATATCACAATCCCTGTTTGTTGCATACTTGCATGAAGTATGAGATCCTGCCCCTGCACTCATCCTCTAGGAAAGTAGCAATGTTAGCAGCCTACTCTGGAGTTCTGCAAGACTATAACTGAGCTCCACAATGGTAGGCACAACTACTTATTGTTTTCCCGCAAAATCAATATGCACAACTTCGGCAATTGGTAGCTCCACAATGGTAGGGGTAGCCATCGCCAGCTACAAGTTATTAGATCTTTATTAGTCAATATAAATTACATTGGATAATGTGATTGAATCTTACATGCTGCAACTTGGAGGAAAACTCTTATTACAAATGATTACGGCTTCTAGAATTAACTTGTTTCAGTGATAGATTCTCCTAAATAAGGATAACATGGAATTAACCTTTGACAGACTAAAATGTATATAAGAAACGATCAGTTTAGAAGTAATCCTGAACTTAAAAGTTCAAATGATGCACTACTTCACAGACAGAACCACCCATGTTTGTAAATCCTAAATTGGCAACAATAGAAATCTAAAATTGAGCAAATTTCGCGCAATTTTTTCGCACGATGAGATGGCTACCACTCGTATCTTCGAATTACATGCACGAAGAACAGAGGAATGCAGAGTAAGTAGTAGTGTGGGCAGCAGTAAAGAAAAGAACGCACCGAGCATGGCGCATAGCAGGTGAACCTCGTCGGGCTTGGCCACGGTGCCGGGGCCCTGAAGACGTCGCGGTAGGCCTAGAAGAGGCACTAAACAACGGCGGCGGCCGCCTCCTCCCGCGCCGCGCTACCCCTCCTCCTCCTCCGGGCCGCCTGACCCCAGCCCCGCCGGCGCCGGCTCCGCCACCCACCGCCTCTTGGCCGCGGGCTCCAGGGCCACTGCCGCCGCCGCGCCGGCATGCTCCGCCACCTCCACTCCCCCGGCAACCACCTTCATCGATCGATCAACCACCAGACCAACAAACCGACAACAATAACCCCGCAAAAAAGCGATCTGTTGGCGCAATAGCAGCGGGAGATCGGAGGAAGAAGCGATGATACAGACGCGATGGGAAGGAGAAGAAGGGAAGCGGGACGGCAGTCGTGGGGAAGGGGAAGGGCCGGCATCACGCGACTATAAGCAGTAGCAGCTGGAGGAGGAGGAGGAGGAGGACGAAGCAAATCCGTGGGCTGTGCCGTCGCGAGCCAAGGGGCCTGGACCGACGCGAGCGAACCCATGTACTCCTCTCCTTGACAGTGAGGGGAGAGAGAGGGGCGGTCGCTATCGGTGTCGCGGCTCCCGACTCGGGAAGGCGGAAAGCAAAACCAGCGGCGGCGTCACGGTTTCGTTATTGGCTCCGGTCCCGCGGCCTGGTGAGGCCGACGCGTGGGCCCACATACCATGGCTGACTGGACTCGTCCCTTGAGCGGTTTCGCAGACTCGCTCCAAACGTGTTTTCGGCTCGTTTAATTTCCTTTTGGGCCGGTCCAAGGCACATTTCTTGTAGCCCACGAGGTCACCGGGTCCCCCTAGGGCTTCCTTCCTCTTTTTATGTATAAGCCACCAATCCCTTGGCCGCCGCATTGTTTACGGCCTCCGCCGCCGCAGCCGCAGCCGCCGCCCTCGCCCAAGCCCAACACAATCAACTGCAACGCCACTCCGATTGTGAGTCGCCGCCGGACCATCCTCCGCTTGTAGGTGCGTACCTGGGATTTCTTCTCCTTCTCTGTTGCCCCCGATTTAGATTCTTTGTATTCGAATCGCAGGGATAAGGTCAATTAGGACTTGTGCAAATCGAAGGAATCAGATCTGATTCTTTGCGCGCCGATTCGTGTGTGTAGGATGCCATGGCCGGAGGGAAGTCGCGGTGATCATGATGCCCCTCTTCCGACGGGGAAGCGAAGTCTCGGTGAGCGTGATGCCCCTCGTACGTCAGAGCCCAAGGTCCGGCAGCACCTTTACCTCATCTTTGATGACTGGCCGTGGGGCTACAGCATCCGCAAGCTAAAGTTGACGCGCCGCTCTCCCCATCAGCCGAGCTTGCGTCCGCGTTGGCTTGAGCCGCGTCGGCCTGAGCATAAGCGCTTGCCGCCTCCTTGCATCTGCTTGGAGGCCCTGCGTCGTATGCCCTTGTTCTTCGCCGCCGTTGGCAATAACATCATCGCGGCGCATCCCAGGAATGACTTTTTCAATGCCCCGGTGCCCGAATGCATCCTGCCCATCGTCGACGTCCGCTCGCTGGGCGTCAGGTTTGGCCCTGGGCTGTTGTATTCAGTAAAGCCCATCTTCATCACCGTCAGGGACGAGGTATTCGCTCTGGACATGAGCAGCTTCAGGATGCTCTCCATGCCGCCACTCGACCCCCCGAATGAGTGGTCGTGGTGCGACCTCCCGGTGCCGCCGTTAAATAGCATGGACCTCACCTCCTTTGCTGTAGGCTCCGATGGATGGACTATCTTCGCCAGCACCAATTGTGCCACCTTCGCCTTCGACATCATCAATAGTGAATGGAAACAATCCTCCAATTGTTCGCTGCCATTCGCCGGCCCTGCAAATTATGTCCATGTTCTAGACATCTTTGTCGGGCTCTCAAAAGCCACCTATGGCCACCTCTGCTTCTGCAGGAAGTTAGGCGGTGATGAAAACGTGAGGTCCAGCAAGGAGAATCTGTTGAGCAAGGACCCAGCTGACAGTCATGTAAGTGCTACACTCGTCTACTTGGGAGGAAGTGAGCCTGGGTTTTGTCTTGTGGAGTGCGTCTTCGTTACACAACGCAAATCTGTCAACATGTGGCTGGAGGAGTGTGATCAGCTGGTGAAGTGTGTGGATGAGGGGGGTGGCAATTGTGGAGAGCTAGATGAGCTCAAGAAGAATGTGGATGAGGGGGATGGCGCGTCTGGAAGCATGCAGGAGTGTGGAGAGCTAGATGAGCTGAAGAAGTTTGTGGATGAGGGGGATGGCGCGTCCGGAAGCATGGATGAGGGGTATCTTTACCGTTTGACAACATTCTCTCTCAGTTTTGACAACAATGGAGACTTGACGACTGGTGGGACTTGTGTGGTGCAATGCTACAAGGTGCCTGAGGAAGTCTCTGAGGCGATCTACCTTGTGAATCCTCTGGCATTTTGGCTGTGATGCTAAAATCATGTCGTGGTGTTAATGAGGTCCAATATTTAGTATTCTGTCAGTTGTGACTCTCACTTCTATATGTTTTAATGATGAGTAACTGCGACTAAGTTAATGTGTTGCATTGCTATGTTTTCTTGTGTAAGAGTTTGCAACATCTTTATTAGTAATCTGTTTCTTTTGCACAGTGATATCTTGATCTATGTTAGATGCATTTCATTCCTCCTGTCTGAATGTGAGGTGGTTAGCCGCGAAAGAAGTCAGGTGGTTAGGCCTCAAACGTTGTAATCAAACTTGTACATGAAACATCAAAGCATTTTGTTGTATGTTTTGTACTCCCTCCGTCCTAGATTATAAGACCCATCTCCAAAACTATGCAGTCCCAAAATCCCCCTCTTCAAGTATGGATGATTTAATCTCTCCACCAATGCATGAATGACTAGAGCCCCAATCAAAAATCACCTTGGGCCAAGATATTTGGCTAATAAGTCTTATAAACTAGGACGGAGGGAGTAGCAAAGATCTATTGTATGTTGACAATACTGTACACGGATGGGCTTTGTACCTGTGGCCAATTCTCCCTATTTATAATGGCTTATGGCTCAGTGATTTCATTAATTGCTGAGTTATATTTTTTTGTGTGGACATCTGATTATTGTTCAGTGCTCAGCTTTAATTTCGCTTCAATATATTTCGTTGCCCAGATCAATTATGGGTCAGATTTTAGTGCTAGCTAGAAAAAAGCCTTTAGTGGGTATTAGGAACCTATTCAAGATTATTGGTTCCCATATGTTTATGCATAAGTGATAAGTGATAATAAACGAATATAAAATGCATTCTGCCGAAAAGCTATTATTTGCATTAAGCTAATATGTTCCGTCAACAATTCTGGCATTCATAATTGCGCGGAACTTTTGACATAGTCAATATTAATCGTACTAAACATCTTATAACAACATGAGCCTCTTATTTCGAGCAATATCAGGGCTCAAGAAGTGCTATCAAATATTTACTTAGCAAAAGCAAAACTGAAAACAACCTAGCGAATCAGGGCCTGGAGCAGCTGCATCATTCACTGACACGATGTCCTGTGGACATAAGATAAATGACGGCAACATGAGCTTCATTGGTGAAATGACCCTTGCCCTGGACAATCTGTCCAATCTTGAAGGTTTTACCTGTCATGTTGAATGAAGCATTAAGCAAGGACTACATACTCTGTTTTTAGATCTTTATAAGAAAGGACCAGAAAACATAAATTGAGATGAAAGAACTTTGGAATATGTTCAATCCTCAGTGATGACTTTAAGCTTCTAAGAATCTCCTCCGGGTGCACCACCTTGTAGTGATGACTGTAAGCTTTACTTGCTCTGAACATCCTGCACAAAGGCACTGAAGGTGATATAAATTGAAGCAAAAGAGAAAAGAGACAGCTACAAGTGATGAAAGCATCAGAATCGCTCATGCACTGAGCCATGTATGACACAACGAGAAGTAGTAAAGCATAGATAACCTTTGATTAGCTTGTCAATTTGTCATCTTTTAATACTTCACAGGGATTCACAAAAAGGAAATACTCCATAGAAAAAGGTTCAAGTTATATCTTATCGTGTGCCTCTAATCTGTTCTAGAGGAAGCGTACGACACACTTAACATTTTACCAAAAACCATGAAGTTCAGCAGCAAGAGCAGCGCATGCTTACATGATCAGTATAGTTATAACAACAAATGCATGAAAATAGATTCATCAAACGTAATCTAGCGATATATAGAAAAAAGCTGATGTCTTTTTCTGCACTTTGCAATCACAGCAAAGTCAAATAAAAAGGAACGCTGCTAATCATGGTTTCATGGTGTATCATGTACTTGAAACTTTTAACTATTCAGAAAGGTTGATCAGCTTAGCTCCAAATATTAAGATATCCATTCGGCTTGCATTTTCCATCTAATATAGTAGTGATTGTTGTAGTATGTATGTATTTGATTAACGTCAATTTTGTAGCTGGCATGTAGCTGGCAAACATCTGGAGGTGAATAGTCGAATATAATGCTAAATTGCAGCAATGTATTATCTGTCCAATTCCTAGTTTTTATGAAACGCCAATATGGATTACATTTCAAGAACTTACCAAATCAGCAGATGGAATGGGAGAAAGTTTATCTCCACAGTACATACGTTCCAGCTTCTACAATCTTCGTTTGATATATCAATCTTTCATACTCCTGTAACATGCAGAGAAACAGTTACTGAGCATATATGTGTAGTGTAGAGTACTAATTTTGTACCCTACTAATTTTTCATGTTTTAGTTTCTCATATAACATGGTACCTTGGCTATGTGTAGACAGTGTAGTGGCTCAATTTTTTCGTTGTCTTTATCTATGTTTTCTTCCATCATTAAACATGGTCCCTTATTTGATGCATATAGTTACATACTAGAAGGTTACCGCGCGCTTCGCTGCGCGCCGAAAATCTCCAATGACATAACAATCTACTTTACGGAATAGTACTATGTTATACTACCACCCAAGGTTCTTTCCCATCCTCCTAAAAAAAGCTGGACATGAGTGTCACAATGTTTCTATAGAAAAGCTAAGCATTAGAAAACAAATAATCTGGTCATAGATAATATACAGGATAACAATGCAAATAATGCAATTATATACTTCATATCATACATACGCCAATTTCGTGCAAAAGTAGCATCTTTTGTTTCAAGGCAATTTTGATTGAATCACGTAGAAGAAATTGAAATGAGTTGAGTGCATCCTCAAGATCCCATGTAGTCGGGGTAATTATAAATGACTTGTATTATTCATATGTGCCAAACAGAATGAAACTGACAGTAATAAACCATAGGACCACAGAACTACACAAGAACGTCAAAACGATAAATCATTAAGAAAAGCTTCCGTCTCAACTATTTTCACTGTTAATAGTAACATAACCCATTTCTGATAAATGCAAGTGTAATAGGTTACTGAATGCTGCAGCCTACTCAGATTTAAATATTTAATGTTTCGAGCAAACTATGCGAGAGATTTCCAACATCTGTACTGGACTCATTATAATTTGTAAACCAATTGGTCGAGATATTTCAAACCACAACCTGGTGCACCACAAGTGAGTGATGTCCTTAGAAAAATCGTCAGGACCAACCATGCATCTTGGCATTCACCTGATAAATCACCTCTCAGATTCAATAACTGAACTGTATTCAACCACAAACAATAGATAAAAAAGGAATTTGAAGACGCCAGAGCTACTCAGAGAGAAAGACATAAATTTTGTACACTTTATTCGATCCATCCAAGTATCCTGTCAACATCCTTTTATGCACTATCTAGCCTGCTGTTTCCCTCCTCATTTCTGGCTGCACCTCCTCACATGAGGTCTGCTCCGGTGTGGGCGCAAGCAAGCTAATCATCCTATGTGAAAGTATTGATGGCACCAAACGAAAAATAACAATTTGGACGCATACCATTCTATAAAAGCATATGCGGGGAAATATATCCTGAGGTACTTTATGTGTTTCAAAAAATTAAACAGTACTAAAACTGTTGAAGCTTCAAATACTACATGCAGCAAAAGAAGTTATCACTGAACCAAAACTTCTCTCAAACCTGTGTGACAAAATGTACAACAAAATAAAGTTATGTGAATGAGCACCTATTATAACTATGTTATTATAATATTGTTTGTACGCAATCAATTGGATCAGGTCGGAAAAAAATTCAGCCAGAATATACAGAAATTAGATTTGGTATTGAAGTAAAAAAAAACTCAATGCTTATTTTCATAAATTTAAATTTGTCGTGGCTTCCACATCTGATTCAAAAAACACACAACGAACCCTTCAGATTCTATCAACAGCGAGAAAAGGATTAACCAAATCTGACTCAATTTTGGTCCTTTATTTCAATAGGGCATCCACATCCCCTGTAGCACAGCATTAAAGGAGTTAAAAATGGTGACCTATATACAAAAGAACTTTGAAGCCTAATCTAATCGAGGGAAAAAAATTAATATGAATACAAAGGAAACAGTGCACATTACTTGACCATTTACATCGAAAACTTGTCAGCTGGGTAGTCTATGTTATCTTCCAAGTCACTTCCTAATACATGTCGCCGAGCTTATACACTTTACAGAACTGAACGTCTTGATAGTAATATCATATATTGGCATCCTTGTAACTTCAACATTGGATTGTATACTATCTACCAGATAACCATGATGCTCGTAGATTCTCTCATTCAGGGCTTCAGCCCACAGCTCCACTATCCTCCACAGACATTGGTCGTGATAAAATTGATACCCTCAATCCATTGTTCTCATGTCGGGGGACAACTGTTCTGTTTGCATATTGCTTAACAATGTATATATAGTAGATTAGCTACTAACTTAATTGTCCGACATGAATGCTACTTTTTTTTGAGAGAATATAGCCTTTATTGATCAACCAACGTCATTACAGAGTTCATCTCGGATCAGTTCCGGGATCACACTAACAGAAATATTACAAAATGACGGCTCAGCAGAGCGAGCCAACTTATGAGCTACCACATTCAGGTTTCGACTAGCGAACTTAACAATGCAAGACTCGAAGTCTGCTACTAAGGTTTTGATATCCCTTATTACAGCGCCAAGAGAAGAGCGATCGAGACGAGGCGACACAATGCGCTGAATCAGCGAGAGGCAGTCAGAGATCAGAACCGCTTTCTTGACACCATGGTCACGGGCAAGAGTTAAGGCCCATCGTGCTGCAAGCGCCTCAGCCAACTCTGGAGCAGGGAAGCAGTTCAACCCTTCGGTCTCTGACAAGATGAAACCACCATGGTGATCTCTCAGCACTACTCCACACCCCATCCGGAGATCATTGGGGAACAAAGCAGCGTCAACGTTGATGCAAATCCAACCTGGAGAAGGTGGTGTCCAACGTTCAGACAATTGGCCAATACGATTCTTCACAGGTTTGGCAGGCTTGCATAAATAGGTACTGATCATTTCCACATAGGCCAGGATCTTGGACGCCACCCTCAGCGGAGAAAGGTGCACCCCATTGTTCCTGAGCTCGTTACGAGCGTCCCATATATGCCAGCAAGTGACAACCAGGACCGTGGCGTTCAAGTCAGATTCTCGGTGCAAGAAGTCGAAGATCCATTGCCGAGAATTAATCAGCTCCTTACGGCGTAAACGCAGAGGGAAACTGGCTTTGACTTCCGACTAGACAGCCCTGGCAAACGGACAGAATAAGAACAGATGCTCAACCCGTTCATGCCGTCCACAAAAAACACAACGATCATCAGCAGGTATATGTCGTCGTGTTAACTGATGGCCTGTAGGCAGACAGTCATGAATCATTCTCCACAGTACAATTTTCATTTTACCCGGAGCCTGAATAGACCACACAGCCTTCCACTTCTTTTCCTCCACATCCCTGTCAGAGCTTGCCCCTCTACCAGTCTTGCCTTGAATGTAGAAGAATTTTGCAGTACGTGCCAGATTATACGCAGATTTGACAGTATACTGTCCATACTTATCGTGGGGCCAAGAGATGAAGTCATCACCACCACCGCGACTGATGGGTATTTGAAGAATCACCTCGGCCAATTCATCATGGAAAAAAGCCCGAATCGTGTCCTCCTCCCAGCTGGTGCCTTCCTCATTCAAAAGGTAACGCACTTTAGCAGTAGCTGGAATCGGAGACAGAGGTTTGAAAGATCCTGGGGGGAACCCTGGCACCCAATTGTCTTTCATGATACTAACACCTTCGCCCCTGCCAATACCCCATCTCATTCCTCGCAGGAGCAGCTCACGTCCAAAAAGAATGGACCTCCACGTGAAGGATGACGATTTGGGTTTGGGGGCTGACAGAAAATCGGAGTCCGGGAAATAGCGACCCTTGAGGACCCTCGCACGCAAAGAGGAGGGATCCGTAGCGAGCCTCCAACACTGTTTACCAAGCATTGCCTGATTAAAGAGACCAAAGTCTCTGAAGCCCAAACCATCAAGGGATTTCGGAGAGGACAGCCAGGCCTTCGATTTCCAATGCATCTTTTTGCACCCATCCTCAAAGCCCCACCAGTGGTCAGCAACACTTCCTGTCATCTTGTCGCAGGTTGAGATCGGTACTTGGAAGCAGCTCATCACATAATTCGGTATGGCCTGGACCACTGCTTTCAGCCATACTTCCTTGCCCATGCGAGATAAAGGCCGGCCAGAACAGCTCGTAGCACACCGCCACACTCTCTCCGCGAGAAATTTGAAAGAAGCCGTAGTGGCTCTAGATATCTCTGTTGGCATACCAAGGTAAGTATCCTGAAGAAATTCATTGGCCACCTCCAATTTGTTCTTCACCATAGATTTGATACCGTCCTGGCATTTGTTCCCGAAGAAAATGGAAGATTTCTGGCGATTAACCTTCTGGCCAGAAGCCTCACAGTACGTGTCAATGGCTGACTTCAACGTCTCAACACTACGAGGATCACTCTGTGCAAAGAAAATACTGTCATCTGCGAAAAGTAAGTGTGATATAGAAGGGCCTTTTCGTCCATTACGTAAACCTTGTAGCTCACCAAGACCCTCCTTCTTCAGCAGTAGGCAGGATAATCCTTCAGTACACAAGAGAAACAAATAAGGGCTAATAGGATCGCCTTGACGAATCCCTCTTGAAGGGACCACCGGAGACGTTAACGAGCCATTCACCTTCACCGCATATCTAGCTGAAGTCACACATCTCATCACCGATGCAATCCAGCTAGAAGCAAAGCCAAGCTTAGTGAGACAGGCATGAAGATACTTCCACTCAATACGATCATAAGCCTTCATCATGTCTATCTTGAGAGCAAAGAAGGGACTCTTTCTGCTCTGGCGCCGAACAGTATTCAGGCACTCATACGCAATGAGAGCACTGTCAGTGATCAACCGCCCAGGCACAAACGCACTCTGATATTCTGAGATAATGTCCGGAAGATGAACCTTCAACCTGTTTGCAACAACCTTGGAGGCTATCTTATATAAGACATTACACAAACTTATTGGTCTAAACTTAGACAAATGTTTCGCATTAGTTACCTTGGGTATAAGGACAATAACCGAGTCACAAAAACCCTCTGGAATATCATCTCCACCCAAGAAACTCCTAACCGCATCACAGACCATAACCTGGACAAGATCCCAGTGCACCTGATAGAACATGGCAGGGAAACCATCTGGACCTGGTGCTTTGGTTGGCCCCATCTGAAAAAGGGCAGCCTTGATCTCATCATTAGTGTAGGCCTTGCACAGATCAGAATTCATCTGGTCATCCACTTTGGATGGAATGGCATCAATCACCGAATCCATTGTCACCAGCGTTTCCGAGGTGAACAACTCTTCATAAAAGGTGTGAACCATTCCTTTGATCTCTGATTGATCATTACAAACTGAGCCATCTTCCCGTACAAGGACATCGATTCTATTTGTTTTCCTTCTTGCTGATGCTTTTGCATGGAAGAATGCAGTATTCCGGTCTCCTTCCCGGAGCCATTCGACTCTAGATCGTTGGCGTGCCATTACTTCCTCCCGCTCAAAGAGCTCGCACAACTGGCGTTCCACCCTTTTCTCTTCAGCCAAACTATCATTAGTTACTGCCGAGCTACGAAGTGATCGCAGAACCCTTTCCAGACGGTTGATCTCACGCCGAACAGAGCCAAACGAAATTTTGCTCCAGTCCTTTAGTGTTCCCGCCAACTGATTCAAATTGGCCCAAGCCGAATGCATCGGGTTTGGCCCATCACCTTGAGGCATCCAGGCCGCTTCCACTACACCAGCGTAGTCTGCAGCCCGCCTCCAAGCAGCCTCATATTTGAAATTCTGTTGCACTGGCAGCTCAGCAAGGTGAGGTTGACACCGCTTCAGAGAAATGTGGATGGCATAGTGATCAGAAGAAGTTGTGATAATATTCTCCACATTACAATCTTCAAACAAAGCCGAGAAAGCACCATTAGCAACACCTCGATCTAAACGGACTCGAATATTGCATTGGGCGTCTTGGCGATTTGACCATGTAAACTTTGGGCCAGAGTATCCAAGATCTACCAAGTTACAAGCATCAAGGCAATCTCTAAATAGCTCCATTTGAGCAACTGATCTGTCTGTCGATCCATAGTGTTCGTCCTGCAGAAGAACTTCATTAAAGTCTCCACAACACAGCCACGGACCATCCCACTCACGGCGCAGCCGACGGAGCATGTCCCAGAACACATGACGCAGCTCACGTCTCGGCTCACCATAGACAAAGGTAGCACGCCAAACATCAGTATTATCAAAGGAGGAGACAGTCACGTCAATGACATGAGAGTTGGCGCCTCGCAGCGATACCGAGTAGGGCAGCTTCCAGAAGAGCGCAAGGCCGCCACTGCGGCCCTCGCAACTAACAGCGTAGGAACCAGTATAGCCCAGAGACCACATAAAATTCCTCGCTTTCGTATCCCACATCTTGGTTTCAGACAAGAACAGGATACAGGGTCTGAAAGTCTTCACCAACCAGCGAAGCTCGCCGACCGTCGCGTCCGACCCAAGACCGCGACAGTTCCAACACAGAAGACTCATTGCGTCTGGCGGGACTGCTCCGCAGTCGCCGCCTGATCCGCCGATCGAGAAGAAGAAGTCCTTTGTTTCTTGTACGAGTCTGAGTTGTGAACATCATCATCAGTTGCTGCCGCCACCACTTCCACAGCAGTTACCAAAGCCAGGCTGCCAGCCGTCGAGGCCTGAGCTGGCGGCGCCTCGAGTAACAACATAGGAGATTGTTGTGGCTTTGCTGACTTACATTTCCTATTTGCCGCCGAGATCTTCAGATCCTTGGCAACACTTGTATCCTTTGCACAATCCAAGGCACGTCCACTCCCCTGTCCAGAATCCGAGCGGCCCCGACCCCTGGAAGAACCACTCTTCAAATGGGGTGACATCTCAGAATCCTCAGTTGGACCCGTTTCCGTAGGGAGACTTTTTCCTTTGCCATGCTGAACACCAGTAGCTGCAGTACCGGAATAGTCTGTGGATGCAGCACTGGTCCCAGACCTAGAACTCCCTGACTTTTTAAAAATGTCAACAGCAGACAAACGCTTGGCACAGTAAGGGAGGTCACCATTCTCATCGCGGTCAGCTGGATTCGGGCATGTAAGCATTGGGTGACCAATCAGACCACAAGAGAAGCAATAAATCGGGAGTCGTTCATATTGAACAGCAAAACTCTCTGTCGTTTGCATGCGACTGGAGAAAATTGTCACGGCGCGCATCAGTGGTTCCTTCACCTTTACTTCCACTCTGACCCGCATGTAACCGCCCCAGCATCTTCCTAGGGCATCAACCTCCACCTTTTTCACAAGCCCAATTGGTGTGGCAATCACCATTCCTCTATCTGAGTTCATCAGTCTATTTGGGAGGGCAAGGATTCTGGCCCATATAGCCAAACGGTCAAAGATGACCTTCTGCGGATGCACATCCAAATCATAGTTCTTCAACAACACAGCATGTCTGCCAACAACCCATGGAGAACCATCCATGATACGGTCCCGATCTGCCTTCGACCCAAACTCAGCGACAAACAGATTTTCCCCAGACGGATTGAAATTCAAACCCTTTGGATTGCCCCAGGCAGGCCTAAGAGCTGCAGAGATCGTATTGATATGAAGCACATTTGGGTTGAGAACTTTACCCACGATGGCACGATCTGGGTCGACGAGCTCAAGATCATTAACATCATCAATTACCACCGCCGCCGATTCAGCCGCAGTGAGGCGTAGATTTGCCATCAATTGCGCCACCCGATCCCCGTCAGTGGAGCCAGGCTTGCTACTTCCACCCGCCGCCGCTGCATCCTTCCCTATCTCAGATCGCAGCGATGACAATCCAACACCTCTCTGATCCGGGTCTGCCGCCGCCACAGGTCCTTTCGCCGTCCCCCTCTGTCCACCCGCCATGACCACCCCAAACCGCACAGCAGTGAGCTCCAAGCAGTTCTCGAACTAAGGCTAGAAGGAGGCACAGCGGGCGGCAGATGGCTGCGAGGGGGAAGCCTCGGAGGCGGCTCCGAAGCAGCAGCGGAGGAGGTCGAAATCGTCAAGGGCAACTCGTCGGGGTGGTCAAATTCGTCCTCCGGGGGGGCCGGAGCGTCGTCGGACCCGGAGGCGGCGAGGTCGGCCGCGGCGCAGCCGGAGGATGAAAGCCGCAGGTGGGGGCGAGGGAGAAGACTGGGAGGAGGGCGGCGCAAGGGGAGCTCACCGGAGCGGCGACGACCGGCGGCGAGGACGCAGGGCGGCGGTGCTGGGACTCACACGGGGACGGAGGCAGGGAAGCTCACAGGAGCGGCGGCGACCGGCGGCGAGGACGCAGGGCGGCGGTGGGAGTTCTCCTCGGCCTCCTCCAGCAGGCGGCGACCGGCGGCGAGGACGCACGGCGGCGCTCCGCAGTGGGGGTCAAACCCTAGGCGCAATCGCCAAGAAATCGCCTCTCTCACAGAGGAGAAAGCGAACTTTTTACATGAATGCTACTGCATCCGAATGAACAAACAACCAAACTCCACTATTCTGATCAAGTGAATCCAGTGAATGTACTAAATATTCATGCACTTGATGCTCTGGATCAATTTCTGGCCAGCGGAGCGGCCAGACCAGCCGCCACTGGTGCCCCCAAGTAACCCTAGCTAAGCGCTTTTTGTGCCTCTCGTGGTTTCAAAGAGGAAACATGAAAAGTGAGTGCAAGGACGGGGTACTTACTTGTATTTGCATAAGAGACATGGCGGCGCAAAGGTGTTGCTAACGGTGGTCTTTGCCTCCCACGGCAGGTCTTGAACGGCCGGCCATGCTTGCCGAGCGCATCTCGGCTTTCCATTGCTGGCTCCGGCGGTGGAATTGTTGGCTCCCATGGCGAGGGAGAGTGAAAGAATGAGAGGAGGCATGTCACGAGACTACCAACAGGAGCACGCATAGCAGCAACGATTTACGGGGAGATATCCAATGAGCTCTCCACCAGAGCAGCCAATCAAGGGACAAGGATGTCGAGCTTCCTGTCGCCACTGGTGCCCACCATGACCTCCACCACGGCCGGCTGCAGGACGCGGCCAAGGCTCCTGGGCCGCCGCCTCGGCTTCACCTGACAACCCGCCGCTGCTGCCGCCACACTGCCGGTCCAGTCGCACCACCACGCCGCCCGAAGCTAGCAACAGCCGGACCTGGTCGAGGAGTACCAGATCTACCGCCTCCCACGCCCCCTGTCAACCTTCCGACGACCCCCGCCACAACACCGACAAGGGGAGGGCCGCCACTGGCCAGGGCCACTGCCCTGGCACCCAAACGCCGGCGAGCTGCCGCACCTGCTGCATCAGATCTAGGAAGAAGCATCCAGCACCGAAATCGCCCCGCGCAGAGCACAACCTCTTGCCTTGCCAGCACGCCGCAGACGCCGACGGGGAGCCGCCACAACCGCCTCGACCCGATTCCGCTGACTCGGCGCACCCACTCCCGGGCGGCAGGGGAGGCTGGACGACGGAACACCCCCGGCGCGATTTTTTCACCTAACGCCGCCTGGAGGAGCGACCGTGTGGAGCGGATGTAACGGCAGCTGGGCAAGGTCGAGGCGACGGCGGACTCCGTGGAGGAGAGAAATTCAGGGACCTATGACTAAGAGCAACTCCAGCCAGCCCCCAGGACGCCCCCCAGGACACCTTTTCTTCGCCGGCGGACGAAAATTCTACCAGTCGCGCCCCCAGGACGTTGTTTTTAGCCGGATATTAGAAAAAGATTCCCCCGGCGCCCCAAGCGAAACCCAGTGCGCTGGGTTCGGCCTGGGGACGCCGGCAACTCTCTTTTGCATGCAGTAGCCCCACAGTCAGCCACCCACCATCCTCTTCTCTCCTCCTTTTCTCCTCTCTCCTCTCTCCTTTATTCCTCTCTCCTCTTCCACCTACCGTGCAGCAGCCACGCCTATACTACTTCCTGGGTTGGGGTATGACTGGGAATCAGCCCAACCCCAGAGCAAATATTTTCGCCGACGCCCCCCCCCCCCCCCCCCCAAGCACGCCGACAAATCGCCCTGGGGGGCACCAACGACTAGAGTTGCTCTAACGATTAAGGAACCGACGTAACGGTGTAGCAACGTGTTTGACTGACGAAAGAGGCCCACCAGCTCGATGAAGCACAACTCTGTATTTGATCGTGGCGGTGCTGGATTGGACAAGCATGGCGAGCAACCACAGCTCGCTATTTCCAGGGAGATTAGTATTTGGAAGGATGTTGACTAGCAGGTACCCCCGTGCGAAAGCACGGGGCAGTGAGTTCGAAATATAGCATGTTATATGATTGTGCATGGAAGCAAAAGATTACCAAATTTAGTTAGAACAATGTTTAAGGCATTTGCAAAGGAACCCAAGCCATGAAGCAACCAATAGAACATGCCACCTAACAATCTTTGTATACATCAGTTGTACAACAGAGTCTGAAATTGATGGCCTTTTTTTTCACTGCTGATCAGTTTTACTGTTGGTCAGCACTGAAACTAATCGCTCCATCACTGTAAATCTACATTTTAGTTCCTGAAAATGTGAACAGTATAGAAGTCGGTTGATCATTTTTGGGAAAAATGGAGGAGTCATGTTACCAAAAGTGATGAAAAGGTTTGTAGCTGAAAATAATTACCACATGAACATGATGGCAAGGGAATGAATATTGTACAATTGTGCGGTAGTCGTCCCTCTTAATGACCTGTCTGTAATATAAAGCTTAAGGAATAATTTCATCAGCGCATTCATCTAGGAAAGCATGTACTATTTATATTTTCCCTTGTTAGAAACAAATTAGTGCCTGTCATGTCTCGGATCACGGACACCGGGAGTATTGGATACCCCCTTTTACGTTCGGTATGGGGTGCGAAGGAGGCCGGAGACGTCTTCCTTTGGGTGGTGGTTTCTCTAGATCTCATTCTCTCTACGTACTAGCCAGCAACACAAGACACACGGAGTTTTACCCTGGTTCAGGCCGCCCGAAGGCTAACAGCCCTACTCCTGCATGTCTGGATTGAGTGGTTCATCATGGTGAGCTTACAATGGTGGTTTCCGGTGGAACCCGGGAGGTGGTGGCTAGAGGTTGAAGACGAGCAGATCCTTCCGGAGAAGATCACCTCTGGCCTACAAGCTCCCTACTTGCGATGTGCTTCCTAGCTAGTCCTTGCGTTGCCTTGTGCTAACTTGACCTCTCCCTCCTCTGCCCATGGTGTCTCGGTCCTCCTTTTATAGACTAAGGGGATCCCATAGGCAGCACCATGGTGGTGGGGGGTTTTGGCAGGAAACCCCCCGGGTGCCCCCCAAAGGGGGCGACGTGGCTGCTTCTCGTCCAAGTATCTTCTGTCGTGGGCAGGTGAGCCAGACCACCTTTTGCAGGGCGGGAGGGCAAAGGCTGTCACCATCCAACTGCCATGTCCCCCCGCTCCGCTCCAGCGCCTCCTTGGTGCCCAAGTCTTCTAGATGCTTCTAGCGTAGGCTAGCAAGCTCCCCCGCTCCTCCTGAGTGAAGGCGGGTGCCCCGGGGAAGAGCCTGGCCTCCTGCCGGGCGCCTGAGCCCCCGGGACCCCCGTGCGTCTTCCGGGTAGAGGGTGACCCGGGAGGGGTCACCTAGTCCTTAGCCTTGTTCGTCGATGTAGTCCTTGTCCGCGTGGCAGGTGGGGGTCCCACCTACCAGTCTTCAAGCTTGGCCTTGTACACTTCCTTGGTGGGCCCACAGGTGGTGGACCCACTTTGACCGCATTAGGGGAACCCCGTGTTCCACTACTGCGACAGTAGCCCCCGGGCATGGTGCCGGCGGACATACTCCCTTGGCTGCCGGGACTATGACCTCAAAAGGAGTCAAAGTGGGTCCCAGCAGCCAGCCTTGACTACAACGTCCCCTCCGTCAGAGAGAGGCTGAAAGAGCATATGCCACCCCCATGTGTTTTGATGTTGACAACAATACAATCAAGTGCTCTAATTATGTCTCAGATGTGCAGGAAACCAATCCCAAAAGAATCGTCGCGAAAAGTTGACTCCATTGAAAGTTTCTGGAGTTGGCCGGAAGTACCGGTATCGTGACCGGTACTATCGCTGGGCACTTCCGGTGCCCAGTTCCAGAGTTACTTCCGCTTGCTAAAAAGCTACTGGAACTGCTCCAAAAGTGGACCGGAAGTAGGCCCGGTACTACCAGGGCACCGGAAGTACCGCTGTCCGCAGCGGTACTACCGGTCGCTACTTCCGGAGTCAGTTGCGCTTGCTATTTTAGCTACTGGAACTGCTCTGGATTTGGCACCGGAAGTAGGGCCGGTACTACCGGGCCACCGGAAGTACCGGAGGCCGCAGCGGTACTACCGCTCGGCACTTCCGGTGTTTTGTTCCGGGGCTAGTTCTGCTTACAGAAAAGTTTCTGAACTGCCCGAAATGTGCACCGGAAGTAGGGCCAGTACTACCGGGCCACCAGAAGTACCGGTCGCCGCAGCGGTACTTTCGGCCCTGCGGGATGGCGAGCCCCTGGAGGAGACCATTGACTGAAGGAAGAAGTGAAGGCCGGAAGTACCGGCCCTCCTGGCGGTACTTCCGGTGGTGCGGGATTTGGGCTGCGCCCAAGTCCCCAACGGCCAGATTTTGTGAAGGGGTATAAATGCCCCTTCACCTACCTTTTAAGACCTAGCTTTGCACACTCTCTCTCCTCCATTAATGCCATCAAAGCTCAAAGCTCAAATTCGCAAGATCTCCCAATCCCTCCACCCAAATCCGTTGATTCTTGGAGGATTGAAGGAGAAGGCCCCGATCTACATCTCCACCGAGCAGTTTTTCATTTCCCCTTCATTCATTTGAAGGATCTCATTTCTAGGTTTAGCTTTGTGTTGACCTAGCTTGTTGTTCTTATCTCTTGTTGTAATTGCTATAGATTTGTGATTTGGGAGCCCCCAATTAAGTTGTGGGTGTGTGCCCCAAGACCGTTGTAAAGGCTCCGGAATCCGCCTCGAAGGACTCTGATAGTGGAAGGTGAACCAATCCCTTGGGTGCGGTTCATCGGAGAATAGGGTGAGGCCTTAGTGGCATCTTGAGCAGGCCTCTTGTGGCGAGCTCACACCCCTCCAAACGAGACGTACTCCCTTAACAAGGAGGAACTCGGGAATACATCCTTGTCTCCGCGTGCTTCCCTTTCGGTTATCTCTTTCCGCCCTTACCTCGTTTATATTGTGCTACTTGCTAGTTATCGTTGCATTCGTCATATAGGTAAATTCACCGTAGTTGCATATCTAGAGAATTTACCTTTGTGTTAAGCCTAAATCAAAAAAGAATTAAAACTAGGTGTAACACCTATTCACCCCCCCTCTAGGTGCTCATATGATCCCCTTTCAATTGGTATCAGAGCCTTGTCTCTATATCTAGGCTTCACCGCCTAAGAGAGTATGAGTGACACCGGTGATGGTTCGGCTCCTAAACCCGGGGTGACCATGGAGGACCTCAAGGACTTGGAAACAAGTATGAGATCCACCATGGACGCTCAAATGAAGGAATTGCATGAGATGATCGTGCAACTCCTTCCTAAGGGTGTTGGATCCCCACTACCACCGCTAGAGGTAAATTCTTCCGCCGCGCAAGCAACGGAGGTTGAGGAAAGTGATGGAACTAAAGAATCCCCAACTAAAAGTGCAAGTGGGAAGGAGAAGTATAGTGAGGTTCCTCACATATACTCCCCCGACCCACCTATCCCTCATCCTCATATAAACAATAGGGGTGACCCACCCAAGTTTAATCCATCTTGTTTTTCTAATTGGCAATTTCTTATGAGATCTTATATGAAGAGTGCTTCGATCGAGCTTTGGAGGATCATCGAGGTTGGCTTCAAGGCCCATGACCCCACCAACATGACAAGAAGAGAGGTGGTGGATTGTCAACTCAATGACTTGGCTCTCAACATGATCCAAACCGTCGTTGGGGAGAAGCACATGTCCCACATCGAGCTTGCCACCACCGCCAAAGAAGCTTGGGATACTCTCACCAATGAGTTCATTGGCAATGAGAGCATGAAGAGGAATAGGTTTGAGTCCTTGAGCAACCAAGCCGAGGGCTTTTTCATGTTTGAAGGTGAAGAGCATGAAGACATGTATCGAAGGCTCAAGACTCTTGCCACTCAATTTCGGTCTCTTGGGGCAACTCATGTGGATGATGCTTGGATCAAGAGGAAGTATGTGAGTGCCCTATGGCCCTTTGAGTCAACCGACTTGAAGAGTCTCCAAGGAAGGCATAACTATCACCTCATGACATCAAATGAGGTCATGCAAGAGATGTCCGCATTCAAGGTGGCCGCCAAGAACACCGAAGATGCTCGTGCTAGAGCTATTGGAATGCATAAGAGTTCCCCTCTCGCTTTGAAGGCCAAGGTTGTTGTGCAAGACGATGATGATGAAGAACAAGAGGATGTATCTCATTGGAAACCCAAGGAGCTTGAGGACACACTGAAGGACTACTCGGCTCTCACGCACAAGGTTTTTTGGAAGAGTCCATCCAAGGCAAGAGATTATGTGAACAAGTCAAGTGGAAAGAAGGAGGGCGGCCAAAGGGTGCGTTCGTGCTACAATTGCCAAGATCACTATCACTTTGTAGCCGAATGTCCCTTTGAGAACCGCGAACACCATGGAGGAAAGCTTGTCCGTAAGGATAAGTCCAAGACCCCCAACAAGAAGCCATTCTTCAAGAAGAATGCCACCAACAAGAAACCTCCAAGAATGGTGTTGATTTCTCAAGAGGAATACTCATCCGGGGAAGAAGAAGAAACCAAGAGTGAAGTGGCCGCTATTGCCATTGCGTCTTCATCATCCTCTTCTCTCTTTAAACCCCCCAATGAAAATGTCTCAACCTCTTCCGCAAGATGTCTTATGGCCAAGGCCAATGAGGTATCATCTCCTTCAACTCCCAAAGGTATGAGTAATGTAGATGACCCTACTAGTCTTAAGGTTAAGGAGGAGATTGTTGCTTTGGATTATTTTATCTCTAACATGCAAGGTGAAACCAAGAAGCATGTTGAGACTCTTACCAATGCAAGGTGAAACATGCAAGGAGTAACCAAGCCGAGGGCTTTTTCATGTTTGAAGGTGAAGAGCATGAAGACATGTATCGAAGACTCAAGACTCTTGCCACTCAATTTTGGTCTCTTGGGGCAACTCATGTGGATGATGCTTGGATCAAGAGGAAGTATGTGAGTGCCCTATGGCCCTTTGAGTCAACCGACTTGAAGAGTCTCCAAGGAAGGCACAACTATCACCTCATGACATCAATGGAGGTCATGCAAGAAATGTCCGCCTTCAAGGTGGCCGCCAAGAACGCCGAAGATGCTCGTGCTAGAGCTATTGGAATGCATAAGAGTTCCCATCTCGCTTTGAAGGCCAAGGTGGTTGTGCAAGACGATGATGATGAAGAACAAGAAGATGTTTCTCATTGGCAACCCAAGGAGCTTGAGGACACCCTCAAGGACTACTCGGCTCTCACGCACAAGGACTTTTGGAAGAGTCCATCCAAGGCAAGAGATTATGTGAACAAGTCAAGTGGAAAGAAGGAGGGCGGCCAAAGGGTACGTTCGTGCTACAATTGCCAAGATCACTATCACTTTGTAGCCAAATGTCCCTTTGAGAACCGCGAACACCATGGAGGAAAGCTTGTCCGTAAGGTTAAGTCCAAGACCCCCAACAAGAAGCCATTCTTCAAGAAGAATGCCACCAACAAGAAAGCTCCAAGCATGGTGTTGATTGCTCAAGAGGAATACTCATCCGGGGAAGAAGAAAAAGAAACCAAGAGTGAAGTGGCTGATATTGCCATTGCATCTTCATCATCCTCTTCTCTCTTTGAATCCCCCAATGAAAATGTCTCAACCTCTTCCGCAAGATGTCTTATGGCCAAGGCCAATGAGGCATCATCTCCTTCAACTCCCAAAGCTATGAGTAATGTAGATGATCCTACTAGCCTTAAAGTTAAGGAGGAGATTGTTGCCTTGGATTATTTTATCTCTAACATGCAAGGTGAAACCAAGAAGCATGTTGAGACTCTTATGAGTCAACATGATGATGCTCTCGAGATGCTCGATGTAAAAGGTAAAATAGAAAGAGATGATGCTATGGAAATTGCATCTCTAAAAGATAATCTCGAAGAAGAACATGAGCTTAGAGTTTCTCTTGAGGAACAACTAGAATCCATAGAAGAAACTAATAATTCAATTGTTGCTAAGCTCATTAAGGAACGTGATCATGCTATAGCAAAATATAAAGTTTGCAAGAAAGAAAAGGTCGAGCTTGGTGTTGGTCATTCTAGACTAACCGAGAGTTAGAGAAGCTCTCTAAGGCTCACAAAGCTTTGGAGAGTGACCTCTCTACCCTCAAAGAGTCGTATGAACAACTTCAAGCTCAACCATCTAACATTGATGTGCCTAGCTCCTCTACTCCTATTACTTGTGATCATGCAAATATCATTGAGGAAAATGCTAGGTTGAAGATTAACCTTGCTAATGCCATCTCCCGTGGTAAGAGGCCTTTTGTCCGTTCCCAAAAGGGGAGAGGTGGTGTTGGTTTTGTTGAGGAGGAGAAGAAGAAGGAGTCCTTCATGAAAGATGCTAGGGCCCCTCAAGTAAAGAAGGCCCCTCAAGCAAAGAAGACTCCCGAAGTTAAGAAGGCCAACATTGCTAGTGGTGATGCCACTAGGAGCAAACCCGCTAGTGATGTCGTTGCGGGAAAGACTAACCCCTTCTATATCTTATATGTTGATTATTATGGGGATGTCTATGCTAAGTTTGTGGCCCTAGAAATGTGCCTATTTATCGCTCTATTTGGGTTCCTAAGACCCTTGTTGCTAACAAAAGAGGACCCATTGAAAAATGGGGACCTAAATCCAAGCAATGATTCCTTGTAGGACTATGCTTCCGGTGGGTCAAAATGGGTGCTTGATAGTGGATGCACAAAACATATGACCGGAAGCAAAGAGATCATGACGGAATTGAGAACAAGCACAAATGAAGCAACCGTCACATTTGGAGATCGATCAAAATCAAAGGTAACGGGGTTGGGCAAGGTGGTAGTTGCTAAGGATGTCACCTTGGTAAATGTCATGCTTGTCAAAACCCTTGGTTATAATTTACTTTTCGTTCATGCTCTTAATAAGATGGGTTTTGCCGTCTTTATTGATGTTGATGTTGTGGTCATCTTGTGGAGCAAGACTCTAAAGGTCGCTTTCGTTGGGTACGTCGAGGATGATTTGTTTGTGGTTGACTTTTCGGGGAAAACCACTTCAAATTCGATGTGCCTATTCAGAAAGGCCGACAAGGGTTGGTTGTGGCATCGCCGCCTAGCCCATGTCAACATGAGAACTTTGCAAAGTCTCCACAAGGGTGGCCACATACTCGGACTAAAAGAAGATGTCTCTTTTGCCAAAGATCGTGTTTGTAGGGCTTGTGTTGAAGGCAAGATGCATGATTCTCCCCACCCTAGCAAGACTATTATTTCATCCAAGAGGATCTTGGAGCTTCTCCATGTTGATCTTTTTGGTGCCGTTCCCGAAGCAAGTCTTGGTGGGAAGAATTATTGCTTGGTGATTGTTGATGATTATTCAAGGTTCACTTGGGTTTATTTCTTCAAGTCGAAGAGTGAGACTCAACAAGCCTTCATCGACTTCTCCATTGAAGTTCAACGTCAACACAATGTCCCCATATTGGCTATTAGGAGTGATAATGGCTCCGAGTTCAAGAACTACACCCTCAATGAGTTTCTTAGTGAAGAGGGTATTCGTCATCAATATTCCACAACTTACACCCCTCAAGAAAATGGTGCAGCCGAGAGGAAGAACCAGAATCTTATGGATATGGCAAGGTCCATGCTTGCGGAGTTTAAGACTCCGTTGAGTTTTGGGCGGAGGCTATTTCCACGGCATGTCATTCATCCAACCGGCTCTACTTCCGCAAAGGTTTGAACAATACTCCTTATGAGGTCCTCACCGGCAACAAGCCTAACATCTCCTACTTCCGTGTCTTCGGTTGTAAGTTTTTCTACTTGATCAAAGGCTGTCGCCTCACTAAATTCGAATCTACATCTCTAGAGGGTATATTTGTTGGTTATGGTGGCGAATCCCACACTTATAGAATCTATGATAAAGCTTCACGGCGCATCATAGAATCTTGTAGTGTGGTGTTCGAAGAGAATGACGGCTCCTGATAACCCACAAGTATAGGGGATCGCAACAGTCTTCGAGGGAAGTAAAACCCAAATTTATTGATTCGACACAAGGGGAGACAAAGAATACTTATAAGTCTTAACAGCGGAGTTGTCAATTCAGCTGCACCTGGAAAAGCACTAGTAACAGGGGTGATGTGAAAGCAGCAGTAATATGAGAGTAGTAGTAACAGTAACACAGTAGCAGTAGCAGTTACACAGAGGCAATGACACCAGAAAATAGTTGATACTACTTCTAATGGCATGTAGGACAGAGTGAGTATTTGATGATGAAAGATGGACCGGGGTTCTCAGCTATCTACACTAGTGGCAACTCTCCAAGCAAATAGCATATGTTGGGTGAACAAATTACAGCTGGGCAATTGACAGAATAGAGAAAGCATAACAATGCATATATAAGTCATGATGATCACTATGAGATTCATTTGGGCATTACGACAAAATACACAGACCGCTATCCAGCATGCATCTGTGCCTAAATAGTCCACCTTTGGGATAACATCCGTAAAATCCCTCCAGTATTAAGTTGCAAGCAACAGACAATTGCATTAAGAACGGTGCATAATGTAAACAATGCATGGTACTATCCTTAGACAAAGCATCATTGTTTTACCCCTAGTAGCAACAGCACATCCACAACCTTAGAACTTTCTGTCACTGTCCCAGATTCAATGGAGGCATGAACCCACTATCTAGCATCAATACTCCCTCTTGGAGTTAAAAGCATAAACTTGGCCAGAGCCTACACTAGTAACGGAGAGCATGCAAGATCACAAATAACATAGATATGATAGATCAATAATCAACATAACATAGTACTCTCTTATTCATCGGATCCCAGCAAACACAACATGTAGCATTACATCAGATGAATCTCAATCATGTAAGGCAGCTCATGAGACTATTGTATTGATCAACATGGGAGAGAGAGTGCCAACAAGCTACAGCCAAGAACCCGTAGTCCATGGGGGAACTACTCACAAACCATCATGGAGTCGAAGTGGAGGCGGTGGAGTCGATGGAGATGGCTCTGGGGGTCAATCCCCGTCCCGGCAGGGTGCCGCAGCAGGAACTTCTGACCCCCGAAACTTGTCGACGATGGCGGCGGCGCTGTGGATGTTTCTGTGGAATATGACGGATTGTCCTAGGGTATACGCGTCGGGGGCAATATATAGGCGAAGGGGCGACGTCGGTGGCGGCTCGTGGGCCCCACACCATGTGGTGGTGCACCCGGCAGGGGACCCGCGCCACCATGTGGTGTGGGCGGCCCACGGCCCTCCAGCTCCTCTCCTTCTGGCTCCGTGTAGTCCTCTGAATTATAAGTTCACTGCTTTTTGTCCCGTCCAATTCCGAGAATATTTCCTTAAGTACTTTTCTGAAACGGAAAAACAGCAGAAAACAGGAACTGGCACTGTGGCATCTTGTCAATAGGTTAGTTCCAGAAAATGCATAAAAATGATATAAAGTGTGAATAAAACATGTAGCAATTGGTATAAAACAAGCATGGATCATAAGAAATTATAGATACGTTGGAGACGTATCAGCATCCCCAAGCTTAGTTCTACTCGTCCTCGAGTAGGTAAAACGATAACAAATAATTTCTTAGGAGACATGCCAACACATAATCTTGATCAAAATAGTAATGCAAAGCACAAGATGTGAATAAGGTGATCCAAAACAATTGTCTATAGTTGACATTAAGCAACCAATGATTAACAAATGCTAGCTAACAAATGCTAGAAACTTTTCATGAATAAGTGTGTTGGAGACATGGAACCAGACATAAGGTTTAGAAAGAAGAATTGTAAATTATGTCTCCAATGTAAAGCATCAATCATTCTTCAGAGCATCAAATTAGTCATTCATGGAAATAGCCAAGCTCAAGTCAAGTGTCCTAATCCATCTATTTCACAAATCAACTGTTTCGAAGTCCACTCAACTAGTGCAAGTAAGAAAATGGCTTTGGCACCATGATGTTATGGCAAAGAGAACAATGATGGAGGTTTGGAAGGTCAAAAAGAAAGGCTCAAACAGTGGAGAGGGTAACTACAAGACAAGAGGAAGTCCCGTAGTTGACACTGTATGAGGAGTAGTGATTGCCATGCAACGGATGCACATAGAGCTATAAGTGTATGAGAGCTCTCCAATGGAACTAGTGGGGGTGCATCCAACTTGCTTGCTCATGAAGACCTAGAGCTCACTTGAGGAGGCTCATCATTGGAATATACAAGCCAAGTTCTATAACGTTAGTTCCCCACATAGTTATACAAATGAAACATGAAAACTCACAATAATGAAGTGTAGGTGCTACTAGCACAAGTGTGGAATAAAAGGATAGTAGTGCTGCCCCTTCTCTCATTTATATATTTTTTTATATGGCCTTCGTGGCTTTTTTTATATTTTCTCTCATTGGTCTCATTTGGACTCTTTTGTTTGGCCACTTTGGACTCTTTTCAATATCCTCACCGGTAGAGGCAACACTCTATTTTACAAGATGATCATCACACTTTTTGGTACTCATAACTCAAAGACTAATACATGGTGTATGAAAGATATGCATGATCGAGCGTTGTCGGAGAGTAGTCCCAGGAACTAGGGGTATGTCTCACGGATGTCAAGTATCGAGTAAGGGGCTGAACACGCAGTCAAACAACCCTCAGCTGCCTCGGCGACGGTGCTCGGCGAGCTCGCTGAGGGACATCACGGCAGAGATGAACACAAGCCTTTTACCCAGGTTCAGGCCCACCGTGAGGTGTAAAAGCCCTACGTCCTGCTTGTCTGTATTGCACTGCTTGGAGAGGTTACAGTACAGGTGGTGCTTGTCGAAGGTGCAAGCTATGGCTATCGCTAAGCTACTGAGGGAGCAGGACTTGCTCTCTTCTCTTGCTAGCTAGTGGAATGAGTAGACAATGGTCCGAATCCTCCTCTCTAGTCGTACACAGCCTCCTTTTATATGAGCCCCGGACCTCTTCCCTTATTGCCCTTGGGCGGGAAGGGTAACCACATGGCGACAGAGGTGGAGGACGGTGCACGGCCAGGAGCGTGTCCATGGACTTGGTCCATGGCAGAAGGGCTCGTCCTTCCCTGCTGCAAAGGCACCGGCCAAGGACGATAAGCCTGGGCGCGCCCCACGGTGATGTTGGCTTGGCGCGTAGCGGACCACGGTCCCCTTAGCACGGGAATGGCAATTCTTGTAGTCCGCTTTGCTTGGTGCTGCTTTGTTGACCACCTTTAGCACGAAAGAGGCAACTGCGGCTCGGGCGTCACCGCGCGCAGTCACGCGCGTCACTCTGTGGCGCGCACAGTGGCCATGTGCGCTCTGCAGCGGGTGCAGAGCTTTTGCCCTCACGAGGGTCTCGCGAGGGGATCCTCGCGAGGGGATGCGCCTCGGCATCCTGACTTAGCCGTATTTCGGCTGCAGAAAGGGGCCTCTCGAGGGTATGATCCTCTCGAGGCTATGGAGAGGCCCTCGCGAGGGAATCCGCCTCACGAGGCCTCTCCAGGCTGACTTGGTGAAATCTTCTGTAGACTGTTGTGGGCCTGAGTAGGCCTGGCCCGTGGTACCCTGGTTTCCACTGGGCCGACAAGCGTAGTGTGGAAAAAATGTAAAACATGTGGCAAGCCACGCATCACACTAACTCAATGATCAAGCAAACTATATGGTAATGAAAAATGACATCAAGTCATGTAATGTAATGATGGTTGTTGCATGGCAATGTATCTCGGAACGGCTATGGAAATGCCGTGATAGGTAGGTATGGTGGCTGTTTTGAGGAAGATAGTTGGCTTATGTGTAGGAGAACAAGATGAAGATCTCCCACGGAGTTGGATGTACTTGCGAAGTATGCACCAATCTCAATGTGAGAGAGGGCAATGCAAAGCACCGAAGAGGCTAGCAAAATATGGAGGTGGAAGTGCCAAAAACCAAAAACTCACAATGCATTTCGTATATTGCAAACAACTAGCAGTTTCAAAGTTCTACAAATGGTTAGAGACACCCCAAGAGGGATCATGGCGGCGACACAAGTGCCCCGTTGGCTTCCCCGACCGTTGCAGTAACTACACCATTAGGAACTTCTTTTCACCTTAGAGGAATTCATGACACAAAAGCATTGTTGACTTATGTTGTTTAGTTCAGAAAAGTGTGGCTCCATGCTGTACTAACACATCTCCACTAATCAGCTCTAACAACATTAACCAACACATTTTAACCATTAGTTATTTTAATACCTCAAAACAATTGAAGAGAATCAAATTATCTACACAGTGATCTACACGACTATGCAGTTTTTCTCTATTTCATACCACTACCACATGCATAGCATTTTACCGTTCTAACACATCAACAAAACAACTAAAACAACTCTCTAACAAATATAAGTGAAGTGAGAGAGTACTTTCTATAAAAGAACTAATAGCTCTGAACAAGAGATACATGAAAACCAAGAGCTAGAAGCTAAACAGTAGCTAGTTAAGAATACTCAACAAATATAAGTGAAGAACATGAGTATTCATATGAAAAAGCGGAGCGTGTCTCTCTCCCACACAAGAATGCTAGGATCCAATTTATTGAGAAAACAAAATACATAAATAAAAGAAAACAGACGCTCCAAGTAAAATACATAAGATGTGGAAGAATAAAAATATAGTATCACTAGAGATGACCTGATTATTTGTTGATGAAGAAGGGGATGCCTTGGGCATCCCCAAGCTTAGATGCTTGAGTCTTCTTGAATTTTCATGGGTGACCCATGGGGGCATCCCCAAGCTTAGGCTTTTCACTCTTCTTGATCTCATCATATCACCTCTCTTGCTACTTGAAAACTTCCGCCACAACAAACTCAAAGTAATTCTCATTAGAGGGTTAGTGCATAATCAAAAATTCACAAGTTCTACTGTGACACAATCATAACCAATACTTCATAACATTAGCTACAGCCACTGATGTTCAAAGGAGCAAAAAGATCCAATCAAACATAGTAAAAGAGGCAATGCAAAATAAAAGGCAGAATCTGTCAAAAACAGAACAGTCTGTAAAGACGATTTTTTTCGAGGCACTAGAGTTGCTCAAATCGAAAATCACTGAACTAGAGAACGTTGCATACATATATGAGGATTAAGCACAAAACTTTTCAGAGTGTTTCTCTGTTTCTGGAATAAATGGCGAATTTAACGGTGTCAGACAGAAATCTGTTTCCTGTGCAGAAATCCAAATCTAGCATAAACTTTCTACTAGAGACCTTACTTGGCACAACATTGAAATAAAATAAAGATACAAAGAAGTTGCTACAGAAGTAAACAAACTTCTTGACTCAAATAAAAGCAAAAATACTGAAAATAAAATACGGCGATCCAGGAATAGAATATGCGCCCAAAACCCCTTTTTCTGAGTACTTCCATCAAGAATGGCCATGAAACAGTGTCAAATGCCCTAGCAATATCAAGTTTCAGAAATAGAGATGGTACTTTCCTCCTATGGAATGTTTTTGCTGATTGATTGACAAGCATAAAATTATCCTGAATGGATCTTCCTTTAATAAATGTGCTTTGATTTACTGCAATTAGATCATTCAATTTTGGAGCAACTCTATTTGCCAATGCCTTGGAGAAAATCTTGGCAAATCCATGGACTAAACTGATAGGTCTAAATTCCGAAATATCCTGAGAACCCTCTTTTTTTAGCAGCGGTGTAATATAGCCATGGTGAAGGATATATACCCTAGAGGAAAAAATAGATGTATTATTATCATATCTCACATATGTTCATAATTAGTTTTATACCATGCTATAACTGTATTACGCGGAAACATTAATACACGTGTGGTATGTAAACAACCAGGGTCCCTGGTAGCCTCTATTTAGCTAGTCCATTGGGCAGCCGATGATCAAGGTTTCCTGATCATGGATATTTATATCAGTTGACAATGGAGTCATATCATTAGGAGAATGATGTGATGGACATACCCAACATAAGTATTATGACGTGATCAATGTTCAGCATCATGATAGTTAGAAACATAGTAACCTAATCCTTAGACCGTGAGATCATATCTAATTGCTATTTCTGGAAGGTACTTTGATTGCATCAAACGTCATGTCTAATATAGTGTGACAATAAAGGTGTCCCTCTCGGGTATCTGAAAGAAATATGTTAAGGCGAATGATCAAGAGCAGGATTTGTGCATCCGAGGGTCGGAGAGATACTGGTTAGGGCCCACTCGGTGAGATCACATCAAAGTTTGCAAACATGTTACTAGGTCACGAGATGTGTGATCATGTGAACGAGATAACAAGAGTTTGTCGGTAATGAGATAGAACTAAGGTATCAGGATACAGATGATCATGTCTTGGACAAACTAAGTATCGTGACACAAGGGATAGGATATGTATGTTAAGGTTCAAGCGATGTTTATTCGTGGATGCACGGGGATTATCACGGCAGTCCAGTTACCGCTGATAGTCATTGATCAGAGAACGGGTCTCGATCATGTCTGGAGTTATCCCGAACCGTTAGGGTAACACACTTAAGGGTTTGACGATGCTAGGAGAACATTTTGGATTTGCCAGAATTACCGAAGAATAGAGAAGAGAAAATCGGAAGGGTTCCGGGAATGTTCGAAGATGTTCAGAGTGATTCGGAAGGATTTCGGAGTCATAGAAATGGACTGGAAAATGTTTCGGAGTACCGGGACATTAAATAATATGTTAATATGTTAACTAATGAATTAATATATTAATTTATTGATTTAGTAATGATTAAATTCGGATTTTTTGTGCAGCCCACCTAAATACCTAAATGGGCCTTTTCCCGGAGGAAAAAGGCCCATATGGGCAAACCGCACCAAGGAGGGCCAACGGGGGCGGGTGGGCTGCCTTAGCCGCACCACCAAGGCCCAGCCGGCCACCCCATGGCTGCTCCTCCCTTTTAGTCCCACATTGCCTAGCTAATTGGCATGGTACACCCGTTTCACCTATATAAGGAGAGGCATAGGAGGGATTTATATATAGGATTATTTCCAGAAAGCTGGGAGGTGACTCCCACCTCCTGCGCCTCCTCCTAGGCCACCTCCTCTCTCTCTATCTCTCTTGCGCGGCCCCAAGTTAGGGCTGTGCTCGTGAGATGTATCTTCTCTGCAGCACGCCGTCGTGCTGCAGAAATTCCAGTTCAAAAGATCTACTTCCGCAACTTCAGCTTGGATCAGAGAATCGGGAGTCATTGTCAAGCACCGTATGTGTGTGAGCCCTTCGAGGTGCCACACTTGTGGCACTTGTCGTGAGGATCGTCGTAATCTTGAGGTCATCACCGACACGCCAAGTTCTACACGACCTTGAGGTCGGCTACGTCGTCTTCCTCAGCAACGCTTGTGCGGGAGCGTAATCCACGCGTTTCGGTCTACAAGGGTATGTCACTGAAACCTTTTCCGTTACTTACATGTCTCATAAATAGATCCTGGCTAGTTTATTGGTTATCGTCGGTAGGAATTTTTTTGTTTTCTGCTACGATCCCCTTCAGTGGTATCAGAGCCGATCTATGCGTAGATATGTTAGTACGGTTAGAACACATCTTGAATGTGGGCATCGATTCTATATTTGTTACCCTCTAGAGTGTACTTGTTTATATCGCGGCATTGTTTGATGAAGCGGCCCGGGCCGACCTTACGCGTACTCTTACGCGAGACTGGTTCCGCAACTGACATATGGCTTGTACCATATATGCGGCTGGCGGGTGTCTGTCTCTCTTACAATAGTTGATATTGCATTTACAATGGAGGGCCCTGAAAGGGGTGTAATATAGACAATTATTTAATCGTTGTTGTGGTTGTATATTCGTAGGTAAGAACGGTTCTTTTACGAAAGCGCGCCCTAGCAGACACATAAAATATGCAAAAGATAAAGTAGAAAGCGTCTAACTTTATTTTGCAGGGTCAATGTGATATGGTCACGGTAAGTTTTATGAATTGTTTATAAACTGTCGGTGCAAAGGAGACCATTGGCGCAATGGCCATATCATGTCGCATTACATTTGATGTTATGTTATTGTGTGCATCTTATATTGTGTGTATATATATATGTTATGTATTAGTTACACGGCGGTAGTAATATAAGATGATCCCTCCAAAATATCATATAGTGTTCTCCCTTTAGCGTGCACCACAGAAAGTTCTCCGATACGAGTCAGGCCATGACGATCGGGTGTCAGACGTATCTGTGTTCGCATAACGTGGGTGTAAGCCACGTTGCACAAGCAATAAGCTATAGGTTATTTTGGCGAGCCTAGCATGTACAGACATGGCCTCGGAACACAGTGACCGAAAGGTTAAGCACGAGTCACATAGTTGTTGTGATTGACATATCGATGTCTACCTTTGAAATTTTGCTATCGGCCTTGACGATGGGGGGTAGCATGGTGGATGAGGATCGTGTAGTCCATTAAACAACTATGAGGGATGTTTGTTTAAGTGGGAGTTCTTATAGTTTATATAAATGTATATTTTAAAACTTGAACTCTTATTATGAACATAGTCTTTATGTCTTTGCAAAACCTTTGTAGATATTAACCGATGTAAGAGCCAATTTTAACTTAGACGTATTCCTGCGATTGAGAAACTTAAGATGGTGGGTCCAACTTCATTGTTTTTATACAGTAGCTTGAGGATACTCCTTTTTCAAACCATTAGCTCTTTTTGTAATACAATACCCGTTAGGAGATATACCCGGAGATTCCGCTAACGAAGAGGATAATTTGGATTATGGAATTCGTGCGGATGATTTCATCATAGTCCAGTGTGTTGTGATCTCTACCATAAAGAATGAACTGCGGGTGCGTGTTGACAGATCACGATCATATGAGATGGTCGCTAAAATACACCGCAAGTTGGGTTGGCGAAGTTTTCAGTACTATGACTGGTTTCTTCTCAACCAAGATGAAAGAGAACATACGCATTGAAAGAGCACGTGGCAGTCATACTTGATGACATTGGAATGCCTCGCTCAGATCAATCACTGGATGACAGAAAACTTTGCCAATGTTGTAAATAATTTGTCATGGACTATGCCATGAGAGAGAAATCGTTCCCTTCATGAATTCTTGGTGGCAGTAAAAACCAAGGAGATGAAATGAATCACCAGGAAGTCATCAATGATGATAGTGTATATATGATATACGAGTTATGAATGTTGTATCTAAACAAGTACTTGCAGCAGTGACTAAGTTTTGATACTAGTCATGTTTTATGAAAACAAGATTTTCTGCTTGAGTAGCTTGGAAGGATGAGGAGACAATGTGTGTTGATGATGGCAGGCAATATGTTGTGATGGCCATAGACACTCTCTCTGCATCTACCGTTTTGGATTAATTAGGATTTGAACAAATTTCGTTTGATCGCTTGTTAGCATGATCGTTATAAGTGTGTCTTGCCTCTAGCGAGACAATCATTCATATTTGTCAGTGAAAAAATTGTTGTCATATATTTATGAGTGATATCTTTAATGATCATACACCGATTATGAATGAAATGTTTTATATGAATCCAGATGGTAGTAGCTCCCACATTTATAACATTAATGCCAAAGGATACAAACTTAGTAATGACACCACATTCTTGTGGCACTACCGTTTGGGTCATGTCAATGTTATGTGCATGAAGAACTCCATTCTGATGGATCTCTGAGTCCATAGATTCTGATCTTTTGACACCTGCAAAATAACTAAGACATCGTTTTCTGGAAACAGAGATCTAACTTGTTGAGAATCATACATAACGTTGTGTATGGATCAATGGTACTTCAGCGTGTAGTGGAAATCATTATTTCGTAAACTTCAACAATGATTTAAGTAGATACATGTATATCCACTTAATGAAATGCTGGTCTGAAAATTTGATAAGATCAAAAGGGTTCAGAGTGAAGTAAGAAAATAAACTTAACAAGAAAATCAAATTCCTGTGATACAGATCGGGGAATGAAGGATTTGAGTTATGAGTTTGGCATTAGAAGACTTGTGAAAAAGTTCCACAAATTACGCCGCATGGAACACCACAATGTTATGGTGTATTTGGACATCGTAATTACACTCTATTGGTAGTGTGTGGTCAATAAAATCTCTTATCGAATTATTGTTATCTTTTGAGTCATATGGTATAAACAAAAACATTCACTTTAGATAATAGGGAAACCATCTAAATCCATGGAGACAATACCATATGTTTTGTGGTATGGCTTTTAGCCTAGATTGTCGTTTATGTTATTTAGTGCTTCAAAAAGTTCGAACCTAAAGCGGATAAATCTTTGTAGAGTATCTAAAGAATTAGTTGGGTACATGTCTCATGACAAAGGCAAATTTGTTGCCAAAATATACCCTATGCAAGAAATAGTTCCTTACCAAGGGTATAAGTGGGAAAGAAAGTAGAGCAAGAAGAAGTTAATGAACTTCCCCTCCGGGAATCGAGTGGCGCAACGGAAACTGTTCCGGTACCGTCCTCCACAACTGGGAGGGAGCTGATGATAATGATCATGGTGCTCTGAGCTCATACTAAGATTGTAGGCGTGACCGTCATGTTATTGGAACAAGACAAACCTACGAACTACGAAGAAGCGATGGTGGACCTAAGTCCGAGAAATGGCTGTGAGCCATATATAATCCGAGATAAAATCCATGTACGATTACCAAGTAATGACTTGGGTAGAAATGGAATTTGATGAGAAGAATAGACACTGACGGAAAGGCAACCGTCTATAAGGATCAATTTGTCGCAAAACAATTTCGACAAATTCAAAGGATTGACCACAACGAGATTATGTCTCAAGTGGCGATGCCTAAGTCTATTTAGGATTGTTTTAGCAATTACTACAATTTCAAATTGAGAAATTCATAGATGGATAAAGAAACCATGTTCCTTAAATGGCAACATTAAGGAAGAGTTGTAATCGGTACAACGAGTAGGTTTTGTTGATCCTAAGGATACTAGACATGTATGCAAACTTCAGCTGTCCATTCATGGGCTGAAGCATGCGTATCGGAGCTGGAATCTTCATTTTGATAATGTAATCAAAGGATTTTGGAATCGTCCAAAATAGTTGAAGAGACCTACATTTACAAAGTAGTGAGGGGGAGCTAAGTAGTTTTTCTTGTTCTTATATGTGAATGGCATATTTGAGTGGGAGCTAAAAGACATTCCCTGGTCTTATATGGGGATGGCATATTTGAGTGGGAGCTAGGTATCATTCATATTTTATATGTGATGACATATTGAGAATGATACAGATCCTCTAGTAAAGTATAAATGATTATTTAAATGATTGAATTTTCTATGAATGAAGTTAAAAGTATTAGGCGTTGAATCTATAAGAGATAGATCGAAAAAAGCTTAATAACACTAAGTCGGAATATTTTCCTAGATTAAGATTCTGAATTGTTTTCAGAATAGGACAAGCAGAGAAAAGAGTTCTTGCATTTATGACTAGGTAAAATATTGAGTTAATCTCAGCATTTCAGCCATGACCAATGAAAGAAAAGGATGTTCGACATCCCCTATGCCTCAGGTTCTGTCATGCTGAATGCTCGACCAAGTGTGACCCTAGTTCTTGGCTGAAGAACGGGTTCTAGTAGGATCCCTAGGTGGATGACTGAACAAACGTTAAGGATATCATTCGAGTGTCTAAAGAGAACTGAGGATATGTTTTCTGGTATGAGGTGAGAGTGAAGAAGAACTTGTCGTAAAAGGTTACGAAGGTACAAGTTATGCCACTGACCTATATGACTAGAAATCTCTTACAGGATAAAAGGTTTGTTGTTAGAAGTAAGACACGGTTAAATTGCAAAGTAGCATATGAATGCACTGTTGCATAATCTACATAGGTATAGAAGTATATGGCTGCTTCAGAAGTGGTGAGTGTGGTTGGACTGAGCAGGTTTTTCCGAGCATGCGTGGTTTCCCTTAATAGATCTCTTGACTTTAAGGCCCATGCTACGCGAAGTTTCAAGTCTCACTCCATCAACGAACATATATTTCACCGTTATTATAAGATACGGGATGATGTCAAACTAGGTGACATAAAAGTTTTGCAAAGAACATACAAATCTAAATGTGGTAGATCTATTGACTAAATTCCTCTTCCACGGGCATGCATAGTCGAAGCACCAGGAGGCTAGTGGTGTTAGCTAAAAAAATGTAAACTAGATTATTTGAGCTCTAGTGCAAGTGGGAGACTGAAGGAGATATGCCCGCAAAAAATAAATATATTATTATTATATCTCACATATGTTCATAATTAGTTTTATACCATGCTATAACTGTATTAAGCGGAAACATTAATACACGTGTGGTATGTAAACAACCAGGGTCCCTAGTAGCCTATATTTAGCTAGTCCATTGGGCAGTCGATGATCAAGGTTTCCTGATCATGAATATTTATGTCAGTTGACAATGGAGTCATATCATTAGGAGAATGATGTGATGGACATACCCAACATAAGTATTATGACGTGATCAATGTTCAGCATCATGATAGTTAGAAACATAGTAACCTAATCCTTAGACCGTGAGATCATATCTAATTGCTATTTCTGGAAGGTACTTTGATTGCATCAAACGTCATGTCTTATATAGTGTGACAATAAAGTTGTCCCTCTCGGGTATCCGAAAGAAATATGTTAAGGCGAATGATCAAGAGCGGGATTTGTGCATCCGAGGGTCGGAGAGATACTAGTTAGGGCCCACTCGGTGAGATCACATCAAAGTTTGCAAACATGCGACTAGGTCACGAGATGTGTGATCATGTGAACAAGATAACAAGAGTCTGTCGGTAACGAGATAGAACTAAGGTATCAGGATACCGATGATCATGTCTTGGACAAACTAAGTATCGTGACACAAAGGATAGGATATGTATGTTAAGGTTCAAGCGATGTTTATTCGTGGATGCACAGGGATTATCACGACAGTCCAGCTACCGCTGATAGTCATTGATCAGAGAACGGGTCTCGATCATGTCTGGAGTTATCCCGAACCGTTAGGGTAACACACTTAAGGGTTTAACGACGCTAGGAGATCGTTTTGGATTTGTCAGAATTACTGAAGAATAGAGAAGAGAAAATCGGAAGGGTTCCGGGAATGTTCGAAGATGTTCGGAGTGATTCGTAAGGGTTTCGGAGTCACAGAAATGGACCGGAAAATGTTTCGGAGTACCGGGAGATTAAATAATATGTAAATATGTTAATTAAATGAATTAATATATTAATTTATTGATTTAATAATGATTAAATTCGGATTTTTGGTGCAGCCCACCTAAATGGGCCTTTTCCCGGAGGAAAAAAGGCCCATATGGGCAAACCGCACCAAGGAGGGCCAATGGGGGCGGGTGGGCTGCCTTAGCTGCAACACCAAGGCCCAGCCGGCCACCCCATGGCTGCTCCTCCCTTTTAGTCTCACATTGCCTAGCTAATTGGCATGGTACACCCGTTTCACCTATATAAGGAGAGGCATAGGAGGGATTTATATATCGGATTATTTCCAGAAAGCTGGGAGGTGACTCCCATCTCCTGCGCCTCCTCCTAGGCCACCTCCTCTCTCTCTCTCTCTCTCTCTCTCTCTCTCTCTCTCTCTCTCTTGCGTGGTCCCAAGTTAGGGTTGCGCTCGTGAGATGTATCTTCTCTGCGGCACGCCGTCGTGCTGCAGAAATTCCAGTCCAGAAGATCTACTTCCGCAACTTCGGCTGGATCGGAGAATCGGGAGTCATTGTCAAGCACCGTATGTGTGCGAGCCCTTCGAGGTGCCACACTTGTGGCACTTGTCGCGAGGATCGTCGTAATCTTGAGGTCATCACCGACACGCCAAGTTCTACACGACCTTGAGGTTGGCTACGTCGTCTTCCTCAGCAACGCTTGTGCGGGAGCGTAATCCCAGCGTTTTGGTCTACAAGGGTATGTCACCGAAACCTTTTCCGTTACTTACATGTCTCATAGATAGATCCTGGCTAGTTTATTGGTTATCGTCGGTAGGAAATTTTTTGTTTTCTGCTTCGATCCCCTTCACATGGTTAAACCAATGGAAACTTATACCATCTTGATTTGTCAGTTGCATGATTACCGCCATAAAATCCTCCTTGATTAATTAATTGCCAGCAGGCTTGGAAGAAAGAAACGGAAAACCCGTCTGGCCCTTGGGTTTTATCCGGTGGGAGGTTTGTGACCACTATCCAGATCTCTTCTTCGGTGAAGTCCACATCTAGATCCCCCAACTCAAGTCTGCCCAACTGCAAGGCTTCCAAATTCAGTGTAGCCTCCCTCGGTTTTGGTTCCCCTATTATTTTGAAAGAATTATGTGGCCAACTGTTCCATCTGCTCTTGTTAGCTCTCCTCTCTGTCCCCTCTTGTCAATTTGAACAAATGATTTTCCTCCTTCTTTTACTTGCATGTGCATACAAAATGCAGTATTTGCATCCTCCTCCTTAAGCCAGAGCAGCCTCGACCTTTGTCTTGCCCAAACCCAAGATCTTCTTCTTTAATTCCCTTCTCAGTCAGGCTTCACTTTCAGTTAGCACTTTGTTATCTTGTGCTGCATCTAAAGCACAAGTTCTTGTGCCATAAGTAGTTGCTCTTTTATATTTCCTATCTTCCGCTGTCCCAAGCTTGCAAGGGCTCTGGCTATCGCCCGCATCTAGCAAGTGTAAGGGATCGGTTGCTTAAAAAGGGGCCGACCATGCCTCAACTACTACCTCCTGAAACCCTGTCATTTTCACCAAAATTGTTCAAAATGGAATCTGCGCTTCTGTGAGAAGTTGACATTGGTTGACATTTGAATAGCACAGTGATCCGAATGTGAAGAAGTTAACGGTTGGAGGAGGCAATTTGGGTGTGGAAGCTTTGGTCTTTATCTTTCCAACCTCGTTGGTTTCATCCCATTTGGAGTTCGAATTTCATGGTGCCCGTTTTTCCAATTATGAAGGATATTGTGCTTTCCTGTACTTTCGGCAGATGTGAAGATCAACTTTATGATCTTGAAAGCTTCCTAGATGCCAAAGTCTGATTGGTTTCTGGGTGGCCAGCCCCTAGGCCGGCCTGGCCGGCTCCCAGGCCGGGCGCCTCTGCTGGGCAGCCGGCCTCCTGGCCGGCCCGGCCGGCTCCCAGGCCGCCGGCTGTGTCGGGCCTCTACCCGGCCTCCAGGCCGGCCCGGCCGGCTCCCAGGCCGGCCTCCCTATGCCGCCGTGATACGCGTTTGGCCGGCCTCCCTGCACTGCACAACAGTCACTTTTTAGTGGAACCTTTTTAAGGGGGTTTCTTCCCCGACGGTTCCCCAATTCTCTTGAGCACGTTTTTCCCCTCTCTCTCCTCCATTTGTGACCTTTGGAAAAGCTTGCCTTCCTCTCAATCCCTCCCATGATTCTTGCATATCTTTGAGGGAAAGTGAGAGGAGATCTAGATCTACAATTTCACCAATCCATCTCTCCTCTAAGTGAGGGGGAACCTAGTAGATCTGGTTTCTCCTTCTTTGTTCTTCCTCTCTTCTCTCCCCATAAGCATTAGTTGCTTTTGGTGGGATTTGAGAGTGAAGGACTTGAGCACTTCTTGTGTTCTTGTCATTGCTTTTGTGTATCGGTTTGTGCTCTCCACGAGGATTCGTGGAAGTGAAAATTCGTGAGCTTGTTACTCTTGGATCGTTGGACCCTAACCGCCTTTTTGTGGTGGTTGAGACCTTTTGTGGTCACTTGGGAGCTCCCAATCTTTTTGTGGGTTGTGCCTCAAGATTGTTGTAAGGGACTCGATTTCTGCCCAAAAGGAAATCAATAGTGGAAGGTGAACCGAGTTTTTTGGCAAGGTTCATCGGAGAATAGGGTGAGGCCATTTGTCGCGTCTTGAGTTTGATACTCACACCCCTCCAACGAGACGTACTCCCCTAAAAAGGAGGAACTCGGGAATACATCGTCGTCTCCGCGTGCCTCGGTTATTTCTATACCCGAGCTCTTTACTTATGCACTTTACATTGTGATAACCTTCGTGTTTGAAGTCTTATATATTGCTATCACCTTGTTGCTTGTCTTGCTTAGCATAAGTTGTTGGTGCACATAGGTGACCTAGTTTATTTAGGTTGTTGGCTTGTTAATTTAAACACCTAGTTTTATTCCGCAATTATCAAGACTAAACCGGAAAAGTTTTAATTCGTCTATTCACCCCCCCCCCTCCTCTAGGCGACATCCTTGTCCTTTCAAAAGGCCTAAGGCCATATATTATCTGAAACCAGTAGTTACAAGAATATCCTTACAATAAAAAGAAATAAAAGATAGGTCCTTGAAAAGTTCAACACCATCTTCCTTCTGCATCGCTCGACGGCGCGCCGTAAGCAAAGCTCGATGGCGCCTTTGGGCCTCCGGCGTAGCACAGCTCATGTCCGAGAAATCTTGAAGAAACCTAGCTGCTTGTAGAAGCGGTGGCCGGGAAGTCGTCGACGTAGACCAGAAGATGTCGGCGACCAAGATTTTGAGAGATCACCGTCCCGGAGAAACTAGTACCGATAAGGGCCGGGAGATAATCTCACCTCCGGCCAGGCAGAGATGGGGGGACACCAAGCTCGCACGTACCCCGACAAAGCCGTATCCGGCTGAGTTTCATCAGGCGGAGGCGGAACTTGTGGACACCAAGACGTCGTGACATCATCCCCACCACTAAACGCCGCCGTTGTAGACATATACTTATCACACCAGACCTGTTGCCGTATGATCGACTCCAAACTCTAGCCCGTCGACGCTCCTTCGAAAAAGAACATCGATCTGGGGCGGGCTAAAAGACCTTTATTCTCATCGCCGCCGATGCCCCTACACCGGAGGCGAAGAACTCGAAGACCCTACGGGGGCCGGTCATCCGACCCAAGGTTCCCCCACCCTCCAGCCCCCGTAGCGGCCGGCGGAGGGCAGGGGAACCAGCGGCGGTGCCAAGGGTAGGGCTAGATCGCCTTATCGCCTCTCGTACATGAGAGCCCTAGGAAAACGTTTCAATCTCCCTTTTTTTCTTGTATGCGGGTTTTGTTCTCATGCATAAAATGGTTGCGGTTATGGGCCTATGTCGGACTCGGTAACCTTGGACCGTCAACATTCAACTCGTTTTGACCTCTTTGACTCTGCTCAATACAATAGTCACGATGTGGCTGCCACGTATCCTTTCAGGGGTTTTAGACGTAGGAGTATATTTCAGTGATTACTAGGATAGATAGATTATTTTTGGCCGAGTCTTCGATTTGAGCTGAAAGCCAACCCAAGTTTAAGAAATTTAAATTTTATTTGAATTCACGTATATGTAATGAAATACTTACACCAGATGTGAATATTTTGGTTCCTACTGGATTGGCTGTGATTCTGGCGAAATTTCATAACTAAGAACTGTGTTGTGCATAGCTTGGCTCTGTCCACGTGATTCTCAACAGGTAGCCATTAGTTTCATTTTTTTTTTTTGCATCTACCTTCACCTAAAATGACGCTATACCATCCTTATAACAAAATGCCGTCATGCCATCCTTAAAAAACATGTTGGCATACAAAGACCTAATTGGTACTTTCCTACAGGTCTAGGATATTCGATGAATTTTCTTGTGCCAACTTAAGGAACATCCAACATCTTGATCATGTCTATATTAACGATGCTTTCTTTTTGATTCATGGACGAGACAGTATATATAACTAAGTAGGCCATAAAGAGGGGCCATGGCCATGGTCATCCAGGCTTAAGAAATGAGAGGAACACAGCTAAAGCAAAAAAGTTCGGACCATGTCCACTTACGAAGACGGCGAAGAGGCAGAGCGACAAAAGGCAAAGGCAAAGACAAAGTAAAGTGAAGTCGAAAGCACAGACAAGGCCGTCCAGTCCGGGAGGGAACCACGATCAATTTAGCATCTCAATCAATCTCCCGTCTTTAAACCAAACAAAAAGAGCAGCAAAATGAAAGCAAACAAACTGGAAGAATAGTGCAGAGAAAATGAAATTAAGCAATTCGAAATTCCTATAGAGCAGAGCTTCTCGCTCGCTCGCACTGACGTCATGCCACCTCGTTTGCAGGATTGAATGCCACCACTCGGGTTCATTTCGAGTTGCATGAAAGTTGCAGGAGATCTAGAGAGCTGACCTGCAAAGAAAGAGGACGCAGCAGACTGACAATACTCATGGTTCTACATCACAAGCGGATTAAAGCCGCAGATGCATCCGTCTTTTGGTGGTCCAAAAAGAAAAAGACATGTCACGGTGGTTAATTTGTTAGTACTGCCGTACATGGAATGGTACAACGAATAGGTCATGTGGCCTTCAAGAGATACCACCGGGCACCGGCTATTGGTTTGACGTATGGGTCCTAGAGTTACATGTCATCTATACATGGTTGCCTTGGCCAAATCTGACATAGAGCAGAAATTGGCATCCGTGTAAAAACATCATTGCTTGTTCCAAATATCTCTACTGCGGGTTCCACAACTGAATCAAATCACGGCATAAAATGGGCATTCTCCCTCCTCTAGTCCTCTCTTCTCCTCACACATGTGAGTGCAATTTGCTGTTGGTAGTTGAAAAATAGTAGAAATCTATTGCTTGCGACTAACTATTGTGGGAGTAACAGTTGGAATAACATAGGTAGTAACATGCATGCCACATAAACAAAAAATATGATGTGGTAGCTAATTAATTAGGAGAGAGTCAAACAGAGAACATAGGTACTACTAGTTACCATCACATAGTGGTTCCCAAGAAAAAATGAGTCTACAAGCAATGAGACCATGTATGATATTATCTTTATGTTACTTTGCACTATGGAGGTAGTACATAGACTATGTTATTAGTCTATGTTACTCCCCACTATAAATAGTTGGCATCGGAGTAAGAGGATGCACTAGTTCCCTTTTTTTTCCTTAATTTGGAACTTTCATAATGATTGTCAATATATGTCGTGCAAGCTACTGAATATATCGTTGGTATGCGATTTACTCCCTCCCTCCGTGCTATAGAACTGTCATACGCCTCCAGGATCAACGTTAAGTTTGACAAAGTCTAGTACAAATATATTCTAGAATGAATGTGATCAAACTAATTTAATGTTGTACATGTTGATATATTTTTCAATGGATTCGATCAAACTTATAGAAATTTGACTTAGGATAAAAGTAGAACTTCAATTAATTTAGAATAGATAGAGTAATTTCAAGCACACAAATCAGTTTTTACTCTCTCACCTCTAGTTTAATACTACTTTGGAAGAGGTTAGGTACATGTTGTTTACTTCTCATCACCTCGTTCTTAGACTTGGTGAATAAACACACTAAAACACGTCTATATATACATATAGATAAAGATGAGTGAACAAACACACCTCGGTTTATATAACATTGGATTCATGAAAAGTTAGAACATCTTATAATTCGAAACGGAGCGTGTACATTAGAAGAGGTTAAGTGTTGATGTTTATTTCTCATCACCTCTCGGTTCTAAGACTTGGTGTATGCTTAATGCTTTGTCTCATTGTATGTGCACATGCTGAGCTGACGAAAGATAGTTCAACAGATGAAGTACGATGTTCACTAACCGCAACCGGCACTATTCTTTTTTATCCTTCCTACAAGGTCTCCCCTAGTAACTACTGTTACTGTTATTAGTCTGTTACTAAGATAAGAAAAAAAATGTTAATTTGCTTTAGATAGTTCAGGATAAAACTGGAACAAATAAGTAAAGTAGCTTTTTTGTTGAGTTGCCTGTACTGTACTGTAAATGGAAGTACACAAATTTCTGCCATCAAATAAAAAATCATTTAAACTTAGAAGACCTAACCGGACATCCTGGCCTTGTACCACAAGAACCCCAAGTCCAGTAAAACAATCATCTCCTGCAGCTCACACGTCAGTGATGGTCCACTCTCCAACGAAGTGCAAATGCCAATTTGGAAGTCGCAGTGATATTCTATAACATCATTTCAATACATTTCATCGCAAAAAGTGTGATTAAGATTGTCTGCGGCAGGAATGCCAACGAATCAAAATATTCCACACAATAAAGAAGGGCTCAGCAAATTTCGACAACAATGGCGTGAATGTCATTATTTCAAGGAGCTAAAATATCAGGTGGGCAAAATAAACTGCCTCACTGTTTATTGAAAAGGTGGAATCAGTGAGTACAAAATTCCATAGTTCCTCATGAATAAAACTTGGTACATTTTAGCTAATAGAAGGTTCGATTTCATACAGCATTGCAGCTTCAAATATGCGATGAGATCTAGCAGCCTTCCCCGAGTCAGATTTTGAGAGACTGTCTACGCATCTGTGATTATCTCTCTTCGTCTGATTGAGAAGGCCCGTCCACTGCGTCGGCGAAGTACTCGACTGCAAGTATTCAGCACGCAAACCATTAGCCTTGACTAGTAACAGATTCAACTTTTCGAAATTCAAGTTCCAATAGACATAAGCATTCAAAATCACCTATGTCATCTTGATCTTGAGAATCAAGTAAGAGATCGGAGTCCGAAGGAAGGAATGGGTTGCCAGCATAGTTCTCAAGAGCTGCCAGGTCTGAAAGTCAACAGAACAGCCGTTACTAAAGGGTAACAAAACTGAAACCACAAATCAGTTAGTTGATATTTAGACTGGAATATAGTTATAGTTAAACTCAGAAAAATACTTGTTATATATAATTTGTACTTTGATCTTCTCAAGAAGTGCAAGGCTGGTACCATAGCGGAACGATATGTTATGGATAGTCAGGTCCAGGAAAAAAACTTATGGATAACAGCATACTTTTACCAAAGCTATACTTGTTGTCCTTATATCCTTTTACATAAATAAACTAGCAGCCTTTTCTGATTTTTGCTTTTCTGCAACTAAGATTTGATCATGTTGTGTATAGTCAGTTCCAAGGAATAGAAGTTCTGGATAACAGCATATTTACCAAAGCTATAGCTTGTTGTCCTTAACTTTTTTTTCGTAAAAACACTAGCAGCTTTTTCTGATTCTTGTTTTGCTGCAACTAGAATTTGAACATATATCCTAAAATTATTCTTAGTTAGCATACGAACTTCCTCTCAATAAAACAAGAGTCAGGCTAGAAGAATATGTCATCATATATGTCATAACTTCCAGTCAAATGAAGCAATGTTACTAACTTGCAATATCAATCGGGATGGCATGATAAAAAAAATTAACTGATCTAAATGCTAAGATCTTACAAGATAGAACACTACCTCCCAAATTTGTCAAATCTGCTGACAGATCGGATAGGCTGAAATCCCAGATTTGCTGCCCTAAGGAAGAGCCATCACCAGTATCTAGTTCTATTTGCAGAGGACCTCCATTCCCCACATCAACTCCAAAGCTGGCATCTATTGCTGATGCATCCACATCCATCGCTGATATCTCAGATGGCGTGAAAGAAACATGATTGCTCGACATTGCGGATGATGGACTCATAGCAATCTCGGATGACACAGTACCAAAGGCTGTTGCAGCATGTGAAGCTTCAGGTGCTTCATTCTCCATTATGCTTTAGCAAAATAAGGTACACATTAAATTAATTATGAAGGTGCCGAGAAAAACAATATACTTTAACAAGCATGATTGTACAGCTCAAATGAAAACCATTTGGTTATGTTTAAGTCAACATTTTTTTTAGGTAAAGCTAATTGTTTTTATGCTATGTTCTTTACAGAACCCTGTACTGCAGAGTTAACCAGTAAGCAACAAAAAGAGAGACAAAATTACTAGATGGATTAGGTAACAAAATAGTCCATTTGCTAATAATTTCATATAGATCTTAAAAGGACAAGAGAACAATATCTAAAAGATACAAAAATTATTTTAATTTTCCAATTTATCATAATTAACTGGAAGAAAGCTGCAAAGACACATAAGCAAATGGAAACAAGGTAATGAATATGCTTACCCATTTCCTGAGCTCATGTGAATCGGATGATAAGGAATTCCATTTGCTATATGGTAGCCTGGTGGACCACAAGCCATTGCATTAACATGAGGCTGACCAGGAGCAGGTAGTCCAGGTTGTTGAAGTACTGGATAGCCCATAGGCAAATTGTTAACTGCACTGATAACAGGTAGAAACGAATAAGAAAAAACGTAATAGAACTTCACAAAAGAAGCTGATACATGCAATTTCATAGTCAATATAGAAAAGTTATAACTGTGTTGCATAAGCTACCAAGGTCTGTCATGATAATTACAACTCTTGATCCAGAGCAGAAGACCTATGTAATAACATAGGTGCCAAGAGCATCATTAGCACGTGCATGGAGAAAAGCAAAGAAAAACAAAGGGAGTGCTATTTGAATCAAGCTGGTTTAAGTCCAGAATTGATTATCAGCATGAACAACTAAAAACTTATCAGTAAATTGCTGTTTTAGAGTGAATTCCACTTTTGACCGCCTACTTGTGAGTTTGTGACACCAATTACCCCATCTAGTGAACATTCGTCGAGATAACCGAGACCGAGGATATGATGAGGATGACAAGGAGTGCAAGGGATGGAGAAGAGAAGGCTGGACATGATCGTCAATGACACCTTATAAGCAATAAATTCTTCCATCCTTTCTACCTCATAAGCATTACAGTAACCTTTAATATAAGAAGCTAAGGCTTCATTATCATTACAAGCACATTGGAAAGGAAAATGCTTAAACCTCACATGACAACCAGATTCATCATTACAAAAAGATTTGCCAAATATTAAGCATAAATTTTTAGCATACTTCTCTAGTTGATTTAGTAATTCCCACAAGTGTGTCCCTTTATCTGACAAGCGGTATTTCATATAATATTTTCGTTCTCTCTCCGTGGACCCGCCTTGCCAACAAGATCTAGCTCTAATATCATGGAGATAATCCATAGCACAAGTTTTTAGATTTTCGGTTTTTCAAATTTTTATGGGTTTTCTGGTATATGAGAAAAATAAAACAAGACAAAAATAAGCTAGACAAAAGTAAACTAAGCAAAATAATACTAGATAGAAATAAACTAAGCACAAATAAGCTAGACAAAAGTAAACTAGATAAGACAAAATAAAATAAAAGCAGAGAGACAGGTAAAGTGTACTCCCCAGGTGAACTTATGAGTAGAGCTATGCTCCCCGGCAACGGCGCCAGAAAATAGTCTTGATAACCCACAAGTATAGGGGATCGCAACAGTCTTCGAGGGAAGTAAAACCCAAATTTATTGATTCGACACAAAGGGAGACAAAGAATACTTATAAGTCTTAACAGCGGAGTTGTCAATTCAGCTGCACCTGGAGAAGCACTAGTAACAGGGGTGATGTGAAAGCAGCAGTAATATGAGAGCAGTAGTAACAGTAACACAGTAGCAGTAGCAGTGACACAGAGGCAATGACACCAGAAAATAGTTGATACTACTTCTAATGGCATGTAGGACCGAGAGAGTATTTGATGATGAAAGATGGACTGGGGTTCTCAGCTATCTACACTAGTGGCAACTCTCCAAGCAAATAGCATATGTTGGGTGAACAAATTACAGCTGGACAATTGACAGAATACAGAAAGCATAACAATGCATATACAAGTCATGATGATCACTATGAGATTCGTTTGGGCATTACGACAAAATACACAGACCGCTATCCAGCATGCATCTGTGCTTAAATAGTCGACCTTTGGGATAACATCCGTAAAATCCCTCCAGTATTAAGTTGCAAGCAACAGACAATTGCATTAAGAACGGTGCATAATGTAAACAATGCAAATATCCTTAGACAAAGCATCATTGTTTTACCCCTAGTAGCAACAGCACATCCACAACCTTAGAACTTTCTGTCACTATCCCAGATTCAATGGAGGCATGAACCTACTATCTAGCATCAATACTCCCTCTTGGAGTTAAAAGCATAAACTTGGCCAGAGCCTACACTAGTAACGGGGAGCATGCAAGATCACAAATACATAGACATGATAGATCAATAATCAACATAACATAGTACTCTCTTATTCATCGGATCCCAGCAAACACAACACGTAGCATTACATCAGATGAATCTCAATCATGTAAGGCAGCTCATGAGACTATTGTATTCAATAACATGGGAGAGAGAGTGCCAACTAGCTACAGCCAAGAACCCATAGTCCATGGGGGGGGGGACTACTCACAAACCATCATGGAGTCGAAGTGGAGGCGGTGGAGTCGATGGAGATGGCTCCGGGGGTCAATCCCCGTCCCGGCAGGGTGCCGGAACAGGAACTTCTGACCCCCGAAACTTGTCGGCGATGGCGGCGGCGCTGCGGATGTTTCTGTGGAATATGACGGATTGGTCTAGGGTATACGCGTCGGGGGCAATATATAGGCGAAGGGGCGACGTTGGTGGCGGCTCGTGGGCCCTACACCATGTGGTGGCACACCCAGGAGGGGACCCGCGCCACCATGTGGTGTGGGCGTCCCACGGCCCTCTAGCTCCTCTCCTTCTGGCTCCGTGTAGTCCTCTGAATTATAAGTTCGCTGCTTTTTGTCCCGTCCAATTCCGAGAATATTTCCTTAAGTACTTTTCTGAAACGGAAAAACAGCAGAAAACAGGAACTGGCACTGTGGCATCTTGTCAATAGGTTAGTTCCAGAAAATGCATAAAAATGATATAAAGTGTGAATAAAACATGTAGCAATTGGTATAAAACAAGCATGGATCATAAGAAATTATAGATACGTTGGAGATGTATCAATCCACTATTGTCATGCCGTACTTTTGGTCTACATCTACCCCGCTTCCTGTCAGCTTGACCCATTTGCACTGAAACAAAGGGAACTTAAAAGTATGCCCATAGTCAAGTTCTCATATCTCCTCTATGTACCCATAATATGTGTCCTTCTGCCCATTGTCATCTGTTGCATCAAAGCAGACACCACTATTTTGGTTGGTGCTCGTTTTATCTTGGGCGGTCATGTAAAATGTATTCCCATTTATCTCGTACCCTTGGAAAGTACATATAGTCGAAGATGGTGACATGGCCAACAAGTACAGCTGATCTCCAACAGTGGTGTTATTCATGAGATGTGTCTGCAACCAACAGCCAAAAGTATTCTCGTGTTCCCCTTTAATCCAGGAGTCAGCCTTCCCAGGGTTTTCGGAGCGTACAATATTCTTGTGTCTCTCGATATACGGAGCCACGACGGTGGAATTGTGTAGAACTGTGTAGTGTGCTTGAGTGAAAGAATTCCCGTCCTTACATATCGTTGTTTTCCTTCCTAGTGTGCCTTTTCCAGTCAGCCTCCCCTCATACCGAGATGCAGGAACACCAATCGGCTTAAGGTCGGGAAGAAAGTCAACACAAAACTCAATGACCTCCTCTGTTCCATAGCCCTTGGAGATGCTTCCTTCTGGCCTAGCACGGTTACGAACATATTTCTTCAACATTCCCATAAACCTCTCGAAGGGGAACATATTGTGTAGAAACACAGGACCGAGAATTCTAATCTCTTCGACTAGGTGAACTAGGAGGTGCGTCATAATATTGAAGAAGGATGGCGGAAACAACAACTCAAAGCTGACCAGACATTGGACCACATCACTCTGTAACCCTGATAGACTTTCTCGATCGATTACCTTCTGAGAAATTGCATTCAGGAATGCACATACCTTCACAATGGCCAGTCGAACATTTTTCGCTAGAATCCCCCTCAATGCAACCGGAAGCAATTGCGTCATAAGCACGTGGCAGTCATGAGACTTTAGGTTTTGGAATTTTTTCTCTTTCATATTTACTATTCCCTTTATATTCGACGAGAAGCCAGTCGGGACCTTGATACTGAAAACGACTTCAAAAAATATTTCCTTCTCTTCCTTGGTAAGAGCGTAGCTGGCAGACCCTTGAAACTACCCTGGATGCGTGCCGTCTCGTCCTTTATGATGTTCCTGGTCCTCCCGTGTATCCGGTGTATCTTTTGACTTCCCATACAAGCCTAGGAAGCCTAGAATATTCACGCAAAGATTTTTCGTCAGGTGCATCACGTCGATTGCGGAGCGGACCTCATGGACTTCCCAGTAGGGTAGCTCCCAAAATATAGATTTCTTCTTCTACATGGGTGCGCGCTTATCATCTCCGTTCGGAACAGGTTGGCTGCCAGGACCCTTCCCAAAAATTACTTCTAAATCCTTGACCGTAGCAAATACTTCGCACCAGTACGGGTATCAGGCTTCGTCCGGGTTTCTGCCTTGCCATTGAAATGCTTGCTTTTTTCCTTAAGGGCTGCTTGGGCGGAAGAAAACGACGATAGTATGGGTACACATTCTTCCTACATTTTTCCAGATATATACTTTCTGTCTGATCCAAATAGTGCGTGCATGCATTGTATCCCTTGTTCGTCTGTCCTGAAATGTTACTAAGAGCAGGCCAATCATTGATGGTTACTAAGAGCAGGCCAATCATTGATGGTTAAATTTCTCCTGTTTGTGCTCATCCCACACACGTACACCTTCTTCGCGCCACAACTACAAAAGTTCATCGACTAATGGCCTTAGGTACACATCAATGTCGTTGCCTGGTTGCTTCATGCCTTGGATGAGCACTGGCATCATAATGAACTTTTGCTTCATGCACAATGAAGGAGGAAGGTTGTAGATACATAGAGTCACGGGCCAGGTGCTGTGACTGCAGCTCTGCTCCCCAAAAGGATTCATGCCATCTGTACTTAGACCAAACCATAAGTTCCTCGCGTCACCTGCAAAGTCCCCGAACTCTCTCTCGATTTTTCTCCACTGCCGACCATCAGCGGGGTGCCTCAACTTGTCGTCTTTCTTATGGTCTTCCATGTGCCATCGCAACAACTTGGCATGCTCTTTGTTTCTGAACAGACGTTTCAACCGTGGTATTATAGGAGCATACCACATCACCTTGGCAGGAACCCTCTTCCTGTGTGGCTCGCCCTCAATATCACCAGGGTCATCTTTTCTAATCTTATACCGCGATGCAGTGCATACCGGGCATTTATCCATATTCTCGTACTTCTCACCGCGGTAGAGGATGCAGTCATTAGGGCATGCATGTATCTTCTGCACGTCTAATCCTAGAGGGTGATGCATGTAAAATGCATACATAAACTTCGCATTTTTATTGTCATATTTCAATCATATTTGCATCATATAAGGGTTATATCATGATTTCATAATGATTTTGGGAATAATTCACAGTTTCCCTATTTTTATGGAAATAACCCTGCGCTGTCAGAAAACCCCCATTTCTATGTTTTGATGTTTCAGGGACTCAAACGACGTCCAAATTAGTTGAAACTTTACGAAGGTCAATATTTTCACGGGAGAAGACTTAGGAGCCAAGGAAGCGAACGAACGGAGGCCCGAGGGCCAAAAGAGGATGGCCCATGCGAGCCCTATACCTGGCCGCATGGGACCACCTATCTCAGCCCTCGAGGCTCCGATGCCTTCCATCTTTCGCCCCCCGACTCTGTCTTGACCTAAAAACGCCTATATAAGGAGCCCCCCGAATCAGATCGCGAGGAGGCGGCGACGAACAGAGAAACACGAAACAGAGACCTGGAGCTGCAGATTGGAGGAGAAGAACTCCGGCGGAGCCCTGCCAGTGTGGTCTCCCTCTCCCCCAACAACGTCTCCATCGACTCCGCCATGAAGAGGGAGTAGTCCACCCCTGGACTATGGGTTTGTGGAAGTAGCTTATGCCTCTCTCTCTCTTGAGCTTCACTAATTAGTACCATATGAGCTGCCGAACATGATTATGGTCATCGTTGTAATTCCTATGTGGTGGATCTCTCTATGAGTTAATATATGAGTTTGAAGATTGCAATTGTTTGGTTTCAGTTATGAAAGTAGATGCATATCATGTACCCCGTTCTTGTTTACTTGGTTTGATCAATCTAGTGTATGAGAGCGTGTGTGGGGTGAAGTGTGCATTAGTTGGAGTGATGAAGGGGTGATTATGCGGTGAAAGTGAGAGAAGTTCCGTAATCCACTTGGGTTTTCTACCTTACTTTGTTGCCTCACTAGGGATAAAAAGAAATACCATGTTACTGGAGGTGTGGGTCTGACCATTAAATTGCCACTACTCCATGACTAGATCTAACATGTTCTTATTTCAACTTCATGTCATAATGCTTAATGCTATGCTCTGATTCTATCTTAATACTAAGATGTTATGATTTAGTTCGCATCTTTAGTGGAGTATAAGTGAGACTAATAAGACAATAAAAGGTCTCTATGCTAGGACGCGATGCCCATATAATTAGTAACTTGATATCCAACTTGTTTGCAATCTCATATGTCAATTTATGTGTCCCATAATCCATCACAACATTAAAGAGAAAGTGCATATGTGAAACCATGAACCCCGGTCCATTTTTAATCATAAGAAACACCTTTCCAACCACTTTTGAGCACTTTCCAATTTCTGCCATTTAAAAATCCGAAAATACAAAAATATTATCATCTCTTGCATTCATCATATAAAACCCAAAAATATCACTTATCATTGTTTCCACCATCCTAGCACAATTATTTACCACCATTGCATCTTCAATACTTGCATTGCATTTGATTTATTTGATATCATTCTCACACCTTGTGCTTGACAACCACTTGGTGAGGTTGAGGGCACAATACAATTTATCTTGTTTGCAGGTTCTCAAGAGAAGGATAAGAAGATAAACCTTTCACTACTGATTCCCCGAGAGTTTGATATAAACCCTCGAGTCACCCCTTGAGGGGAAAATTAGTCTTCCATATACTATACACTCTGCACTTGGAGTCTCAACCTAACCATTTTCATTTTGACACAGGAACATCCAGACAAGTTATCTGGCGCCTCACTTGAGGAGAAGCTTGTGTTTTTGCTGTTGTGTTGAAAGGCCATCAGAGGGCAGACAAGATTCTTTGCTTTGTACGTGCTGGCGGGCAACTCGTTCTTTCTTGGAAGCATCTTGTTCATTAGTACCAACAACTTTTCAAATGACGAGTCAGTCACACCAGTCTTTACCTTCCACTTCAGCAATTCAAGTGTGCTACCCAGTTTCTTCTGGCCATCTTCACAAGTTGGGTACAACAAATTGTTGTGGTCCTGTAACATCTGCTCGAACTGCAGCCTCTCCTTTTCTGTGTCGCAGTCTCGCTTTGCATCAGAAATGACCCGACTAAAATTATCAGCGGGCTCATCTGCTGCCCGCTCTTCGCCCTGACCTTCTTCTTCATTGTCTTCCATTGCGATATCATCAGCGTATTCAGGGCACATAGAACGGTAGGTGTCATCATTGTTCTCTTATTCATCGCCATCTTCCATCATAACCCCTCTTTCTCCGTGCTTGGTCCAAACATTATAGCCGGGCATGAAACCGGACCGAAGCAGGTGGCTCTGAATGGTTCTCGAGCAAGTGTGATCCTTCTCATTCCGACATTCAACACATGGACAAAACATGAAGCCTTCCCCATGCTTGTTCCCCTCCGCCGCATCGCGAAATGAATGCACGCCTTGTCTGTAAGCGGTTGTGTGTCGGTCACCATACATCCATGGATGGCTCATCTGCATCATAGAACTGTATATTAAACGCAATCACGATGCTAAAATTAGTACCGCACAGTCTGAACGAGAATAGTTTCTAACCTTTTAGGACACTTGGAAACAAAGAGGAGGAAGCTTAAGTGTGGCTCGGGGCACCACACATCATGTTTTTATTGAACAAAGTCGAGTGAGGCATTTCACCGAACACCTCTAGTGCATATGAAGAAAAAAAACTAGCACTAAGCACCACCACCTCCCACCAGATAAAATACAAGAGAGAGGGGAGAGAGGCTGCCATATATATATATATATATAGGCCAGTCCATTTGTTCCGGTTTGAGATACAAACCGGGACTGGAGGTGGGGCATCTGGCCGCAGTGGGCCGCTTAACCCTTTAGTCCCGGCTTGTGTCACAGACCGAGACATATGGGCACTAACGAACCGGGACTAAAGGTTCCGTACCCCACAACCGGTTTCGGGGCGACGTGGCCGGACCTTTAGTTCTGGCCCAAGACACATCCGGGACTAAAGGGTCCGAACGAAAGGCCTATTTTCTACTAGTGGTAGCACATTGTAGTAGAAAAGACTTTGAATTTCTTATAACATGGTATATAGTTTGAGAAATGAGCACAACAGTTCCATGTTGGATGGATTTTCTAATATGTAGTTATTGAAAATTAAATGTATTGTGTAGTCTATATGTCATGGCCTTAGAAAATCCTGTGTGGCCATGAAATCAGTATCAGACTTGACATCCAACTTTTGTAGACAAGTCAAGTATTCCATTGAGTTGGACTCCGTGATTAAAAACGGAGGGTTCTTGTGGGACACAAATAAGGAAAAATCATCAATACGGTCATTGCAAAAATTTGACAACATTGTTGGCCTAGTATCAATATATGAAGCTGTTCATGAGCAGTCAATGGTAACTGATGCAGTGATGGTGAAATATGGAGATATGAGTATATGAGTTACTGATACGTCTCCAACGTATCCATAATTTCTTATGATCCATGCTTATATTATACCAATTGCTACATGTTTTATTCACACTTTATAGCATTATTATGCATTTTCTGGAACTAACCTATTAACAAGATGCCAAAGTGCCAGTTCCTGTTTTCTGCTGTTTTTCTGTTTCAGAAAGTCACTTAAGGAAATATTCTCGGAATTGGACGTGACAAAAGCCATCGACCTTATATTCCAGAGGACTTCACGAGGCCCGAAGGAGAAGTGCAGGAGGGCCATGGGGCCCCCACACCATGCCACGGCGCGGAGCACCCCTGGTCCGCGCGACCACGTGGTGTGGGGCCCACGAGCCTCTACTGATGTCGCCCCTTCGCCTATATATTGCCCCCGATGCATAAACCCTAAAACAATCAGTCATATTCCATGAAGAGTTCTACAGCGCCGCCGCCATCGACGACAAGTTTAGGGGGACAGAAGTCTCTGTTTCGGTACCCTGCCGGGACGGGGAAGTGCCCCCGGAGCCACCTCCATCGACTCCACCACCATCTTCATCGCCGTTGCTGACTCCCATGATGAGGAGGGAGTAGTTCTCCCCCGAGGCTGAGGGCTCTACCGGTAGCTATGTGGTTTATCTCTCTCTCCCATGGCGTGATCTTTATGTGATCGTGAGCATTATTAGTACAGCTGGATTCTTATGTAATATGCTACTCATTGCTATGTGAACCTTCAGTGATACACCTCACAATAAAAAAAGCTATGCCAATGGTAAAATAAAAAAAGGTGTTGAGATAGTTCCTTATGTTTGTTTGTCTTGTTGTTTTGACATGGGCTTGTTCTATGTCATGGGACAAGAGGTACCCCAGTTTGTTTTCTTTATGATGCCATTCTACAATGCTTTTTGCTTGAACTTGCTTTGTTTCCCAAGTTGAGTACTCATGGTGTAAGTCCTCATCCTCAAGGGGCATGAAACCTTCAACCATTTCTTTGTCAAGCACACCACTCATATTTGCTTTCTCCTTAAACTTAAACATTGAATATGCTATGATAACGAGTAATGATAGCTTGACACCAATACCACATTGCAATCATTAACTTAAGTAAAAGAGTTTTGAAGTTAGATGAATCATGTTCATGTTTATTGCCTCTACTCATATACATCTATCCAACGTGTCCACCTTTCATATTCAGTTTTGCAAGAAGTACTCTATGACCATGATAGGATCTTTTACTTGTCATTATGCATTCATTTGGTCCATAGTACTTTCTTCTATGTTACACTTTGTGATTTATCATTGAACAACATTACATGAGTATTTGATATCACTTGATAATATATCTTGCATATTGGTATTCCTTTAAAGAATGAATCATTTGACTCTATGTAGAAATACAATCATCTTTGATATTCTTTGATACAATTAAAATGCAAAGTCCATGTTTGTTTTATTACCTTTGTACTCGAGGACGAGTACAGGTTAAGCTTGGGGATGTTGATGCATGTAAAATGCATACATGAACTTCACATTTTTATTGTCATATTTCAATCATATTTGCATCATATAAGGGTTATATCATGATTTTATAATGATTTTGGGAATAATTCACAGTTTCCCTATTTTTATGGAAATAACCCTGCGCTGTTAGAAAACCCCCTTTCTATGTTTTGATGTTTCAGGGACCCAAACGACGTCCAAATGAGCTGAAACTTTACGAAAGTCAATATTTTCACGGGATAAGACTTAGGAGCCAAGGAAGCGAACGAATGAAGGCCCGAGGGCCAAAAGAGGATGGCCCATGCGGGCCCTGTACCTGGTTGCGTGGGACCACCTATCTCAGCCCTCGAGGCTCCGATGCCGTCCATCTTTCGCCCCCCCTCCCCGACTCCGTCTTGACCTAAAAACGCCTATATAATGAGCCCCCCGACTCAGATCGCGAGGAGGTGGCGACGAACAGAGAAACATGAAACATAGACCTGGAGCTGTAGATTGGAGGAGAACAACTCCGGCGGAGCCTTGCCGGTGTGGTCTCCCTCTTCCCCAACAACGTCTCCATTGACTCCGCCATGAAGAGGGAGTAGTCCACCCCTGGACTATGGGTTTGTGGAAGTAGCTTATGCCTCTCTCTCTCTCTTGAGCTTCACTAATTAGTACCATATGAGCTGCCGAATATGATTATGGTCATCATTGTAATTCCTATGTGGTGGATCTCTCAATGAGTTAATATGAATATTTGATAATTATGTGGGAGTTTTATTTGTTTTATATGCAATTTGAGCTCAAATTAAAGTATGATTTGTGGGTTTTAGTGCCGTCCTGTCCCCGTCCCCGTCCTCACCGCCGTCGATCGCCCGCGCCGTCCCGTCGCCGGCACCACCTTGGTGAGCCTCTTGTTCTTATCTTTTTAAAATATAAAAATCTTACTTGTATGATTTAGATGCATAGTTACTTGTATAATTTTCGTACTTGTATGATTGTTTGATATGTATAGTGCCATGGTTTTGATATCCGTCCCCGTCGGCCCTCGTCCGGTCTATGATTCGGATGTGGTATATTATCTTTTATAACTATTTGTTTCATTCTGTGTTTATGAACAAGAAATACCATCGACCCCCCCGCTCAAGGTGTTTCCCGAAAAGGACGTACACAACGACAGTACTGGTCTCAGTGTTGCTCAACTCAGAGGCGACGCACATATCCCCATGGATGATCTAGCATGGAAATATGTTCACGGGCAGTCTCAGGTCAGACCTGAGCAGGTCCCGAATCTACCAACACAAATGCGAAGATCGCATGAGTGGTACATGAAAGTCGCAAAGGAAGGGCAAACCATGTATCAATAATTTTTTATGTTCCATGCCTATTATATATTGATTACCACATGTTTATCTTACACTTTATATCATTTTTATGCATTTTCTGGGACTAACCTATGAACAAGATGCCACAGTGCCAGTTCCTGTTTTCTGCAGTCTTTTTGTTTCAGAAAATCTATTCTGGAAATATTCTCGGAATCGGACGCCAATTTAACTGATTTATTCCTGGACCGAGACGGAGCAGCAGCCAGGAGGATGTAGCCGGGGGCCACACCAGGCAGGCCGGCGGGCCCATGGCGCGGCCCAGGGTGGGGCCGCGCACCTAGGCCACCGCCCCCACCTTGGCTGGCCACTGACGCCGCCCTTTCGCCTATAAATTGCATCTAATCGGGAAACCCTAGATACCCGAGCAAAAATCCACGAAAAGTTCTGAGGCCGCCGTCGTCTTCAACCCTAGTTCGGGAGGGTTTCTACAGTTCTTCCCGGCACCTTGCTGATGCATGTAAAATGCATACATGAACTTTGCACTATATTTCCTGTTTTCCAATCATATTTGCATCATATATGGGTTTATTTAATGTAATATCATGATTTTTGGGAATAAAATAATTATTTCCTATTTTTATGGAATTAACTCTGCGCAGGCAGAAACCCCGATTTCTTTCCTTTTAAGTTTCAGGCAACCAAACGACGTCATAATGACCTAAGATTTTACGGGGATCAATATTTTGGAAGGACGAAGACGTAGCCGCGAAGGAATCAAGCAAACGAAGGCCGGGAGCCCAAGATAGTGGGTCCCACGTGGCCACTGTACCTGACCGCATGGGCCCACCTATCTTGGCCCTCGGGGCTCCGCTGTCGTCGATCTTTCGTCCACCGACTCCGTCTTGACCTAAAAACGCCTATAAAAAAACCCCACATCGTTCCCTGGAAGGAGGCGGCCGAAACACGAAATACACGAAACAGAAGACAGGAGGCTACCGCCGGAGAAGATCGGAGGGGGGAAACGCTGCCGGAATCACCTCCGGTAGCCTTCTCCATCCCCCCTCCGGAATCTCCATCTCCTTCAACAACTTCTCCACCAACACCATGATGAGGAGGGAGTAGTTCTTCCTCGGGGCTGAGGGATCTATGGTAGCTATGTGGTTCATCTCTCTCTCTCTCATGATGTGATCTATATTATATCATGAGCATTGTAATCTAGTTGTATCTATAGATGTGTTTCTCTCTTCATATGTCTTATGATTGTGCTACTCAAGTGGTTTTATTAATGTAAATTGCGGAGTCACCTTTGTCCCATGGTGCAAAGTTGACAGTGTGTGCACCGTGTGTGACTCTTAGCCTATAGTTTACATATATACTTACCATGAGTTGTTCTTTGTGTTGGATGTCTCTATGAAATTGTGGTGTTTGTCTAGTACTATTTTGGGATGCTCGTGGTGACATTGGGGTTCCCTAGATGTGGAATGCAACTTTAAGGTGTGCTGTTATAGCCCTACATAATGAATTGGTAGTCTTTATCCAACAGGAGAATAGTTCAGAGTAGCATAGTGAAGAGGAAATATATATATATTCAATTATATTATCATTGTTGAGAATGTCCACTAGCAGGATCCCTAGGCCTCATTTCCAAGCATTGGAACCCAGTTTACTTGAGCTTGTCCTCTTGCTGCATAGAGGATTGGGCTTTTCTCTCTTTCTGAGAGCTGTTACTTGTTACCATTTACCTACAGCACTTTCACCAAAAATCCCAAAAACACTTGCATCTTTCATTGTTTTATTATCATTCTTGTTTACCAATACCTTCAGCTCCATGTGGGTTCGACAACCTTTTCTAATCGAAAGGTACTACAATTGATCTCCTGCACTTGGGAGTCATCAAGATACTTTTCTGGCGCCGTTGCCGCGGAGCGTAGCGCTATTGGTAAGAAGTTTGGTAAGGAAACTTGAAAGCTGTTTTATCTCATTGTTACTATGGCTTTTCTGAAACGTGCATCGCTGCATCTTGCTTTATATGAAAGTGCTTATGCCACTACTCCTAAAGTGGTTGAAACTACTGTGTCTGAGGAACCTAAAGTGAGATATAAAATTCCCATTGGTCATGTTAAAAGAGTTATGAAAAATCCATTTACAGGGGATGGAACTAAGTCTCCACGTGAACACGTGGAGACAATTGAAGAAATATGTGGTTTATTTAGGCTTCCTGATATTTCTGATGGTCAAGTAAAAAGGAATATGTTATATTTGTCTTTATCTGGTAATGCTCGTGATTGGTACAGATCTCTTGATGAAGAGGTCACTATTGAATGGGGTATTTTGAGGAAGGTTTTTCTTAAATATTTTACTCCCCAAGAGAGCACTAATATTTTGCAGGAAGAGGACGATAAGAACCTAAGCTTGGGGATGCCCGTGCAACCCCAAGAGGATGATGAGGTTGAGGTTTTTGAAAATCCTTTTGCTACTGATGATTATAATGATTGTGATATTTTCAGTCCACCTACTATTGAGGATAAAGTTTATTATGATTATGATATGCCTCCTATATATGATGATTACAATGATGATTATGAATGTTTTACTCCCACTATCACTAATAGGAAGGATTTTACTTATGAGGAGAGTATTAATACTTTTATGCTTGTAGATCATGAAAGACATGCTTTATGTCATAATTATATTGTTGAATTCATTCATGATGCTACTAAAAGTTATTATGAGAGAGGAAGAAAGACGTATCTTTATGCTTCTATGTTATTTAAGATGCAACCTACTGATCATTACATGCATTGGTTACCACAAAATTGCTGCTATTTATTCATATATAAAATGCCAATGCATAGGAAGTGGGTTAGACTTAAAAGTGTTTCATATTTTTCTCTTGATGTTCACCTTTGCGTTTCAATTCTTATTCCTATGTGAGCATCATTAAAACTATTAAGCCTAGCTATATGGCTATAAAAAAGCGCTTTATGGGAGACAACCCGGTTGTTTTTATTTGAGATTTTCTTTGTGTCCTCTTGCTGTATCAAGAGAGTTTTTGTTTAGTTTAGTTTCTGGAATTTTTAATAAAGTGCCAAGTTTTACCCTTTTTGGTTTGAAAAGTTGATATCTATCATCGGAGATTTTATTCCTGCACGGTCCTGTGCACGGTTTGATTTTTAATTCCTATTCTGTAACTCCGATTGAGCTGTAATTTTAACCGCAACTTCAACTTTTCATCCTCTGTAAGCATGAATGTTTTCAGATTTTTCTGATAAGTTTAAGATGGGTAGAAAAATACGTTTTGCTGCTGCTGTTTTTCTGGACAGATTCTGTCCTCTATTGTGTTTGATGCGTTCTTTGAACTTTTTAGTTGAATCTTTCTGATCCAATTGAGTTTATGAGTAGGCATACGACATTATGTGTTCTCTGGACATTCATTGCATTTTTGTCCATGGATTATATGCAGCAAGAAACATATTTTTTATCACAACTAATGCACCCCACAGAAAAAGATTTGGGAGAAACGGTGTTTTGAAGTTTTTTCACTGGGATTGGAGGAGATGCACCAAGAGTTATCCAAGGATGGTGAAGACCATAAGCTTGGGGATGTGAAGACAACCCCACTGGACCTACACACTTTTGGTACGCACACGTCCAACTTCTGTTTTTCGATCGAAACACTTTATCACATAAAATTGGAGCGTTGTTTTTATTTGTTTGTTTTTGTTTTTGTTTTTCTTGAGACCACCACATTATCATTTTCATATGGGGAAGTTTCTGGATATTTGGATTGAAATGTGTTGGATGTTTTATAAGATTGGGTAAAGGGATATTTAAGTTGATTCTTAACAATACATATAGTTGCATGGTTCATATGCTTAATAATGAATGTCAATTTGCAAGTATGTTGTTAAGAGCTATCATTTATCATGTTTAGATGCTGAAAGGTAACTTTACTTTGTTTAACATGGAATGATTAGTTCTATGGACATTTTGTATGCATTTAGATGGTCAACTTTCTCCCTATTGCTAGCCCAAAAACTCCAACAAGTTAAAGCTTGTTTTCCAACACCTTCAACCAAAGTTTTCCAGCGAGTCCACCATATCTACCTATTAGCTATATGCTATTCCAAGTATGTTTTATCATGTTATATTGTGTTATTTATACCTCTAAATTTAAATACTTGTGTTATTAATTGTCATGGGAAAAGTTGGTTAATAGCTCTCACGAACTTGATGCACACTTTACTTTTATTGCATTTAAATAAATTTGATCCATTGTGATTAAGATTATGAAGTTATGGGTTTGACAATAGTCTTGGTTGAAAGTTAGCCCATATGTGCTGTCACATGCAAAGCTTTCAACATTGCACTCATTATATTCGTTGATGTCATGTACTTTTGTCTATGGATGCCTATCATGGTGAAATGAATGGGGAAACTTTGGGAGTTCAAAAGAGTTTGTATAAATGGTTAGAGAGATGCTAGGGCCGCTAATCTAAGCCATGCATCATTCATGGTGGAAATTTACAGCATACCATAATGATCATTCAGTGAAGCACCTCATAATAAAAAGCTATACCCACAGTAAATAAAAGAGTGCTGAGATTGTTCATTGTCTGTTTGTCTTGTCATTTTGATGTGGGCGTGTCCATATCATGGGGCAAGAGGTACCCCGGTGCAGCTCTTGATGATACTATTATTACTTACAATGACCTTTAAACTTGAACTTGCTTAGTTTTCTAGAGTTGAGTAGGCATGGTGTAGGTACTCGTATTCAAGGGGCATGAGACATTCAACCAATGCTTTGTCAAACACATCACTCATATTTGCTTTCACTTTAAACTTTAATCACTCAAGATGCTATGATAGGGGTAATGAGAGCTTGACACCAATGACTACCACATTGCAATTATTAACTTAAGTGTGATGATTTTGAAGTTAGATGAGACTTATGCATGATATTAACCTCTACTTATTTATCTATCCAAAGTGTCCACCTTATATATTTATGTTCAGTTTTCCATAAGAAATACTCTATGACCACTTTAGGATGTCTTTATTTTTTCATTATGCATACATTTGGTCCATAGTACTTTCTTCTATGTTACACTTTGTGAAAGTATCATTTGACATCCTTACATTATATAATTGATATCACTTCATAATCTATCTTGTATATTGCTATTACTTTGAAGAATGAATTATTTTACTCTATGTAGCAATAAGAATTATCTTTTGATATCTATCTTTTGAGTTATACTGCAAAGTCCATGTTTAGTTTTGTCACCTTCATACTCGGGACGAGCATGGGTTAAGCTTGGGGATGTTGATGCATGTAAAATGCATACATGAACTTTGCACTATATTTCCTGTTTTCCAATCATATTTGCATCATATATGGGTTTATTTAATATAATATCATGATTTTTGGGAATAAAATAATTATTTCCTATTTTTATGGAATTAACTCTGCGCAGGCAGAAACCCCGATTTCTTTCCTTTTAAGTTTCAGGCAACCAAACGACGTCATAATGACCTAAGATTTTACGGGGATCAATATTTTGGAAGGACGAAGACGTAGCCGCGAAGGAATCAAGCAAACGAAGGCCGGGAGCCCAAGATAGTGGGTCCCACGCGGCCACTGTACCTGGCCGTGTGGGCCCACCTATCTTGGCCCTCGGGGCTTCGCTGCCGTCGATCTTTCGTCCACCTACTCCGTCTTGACCTAAAAACGCCTATAAAAAAGACCCCACGTCGTTCCCTGGAAGGAGGCGGCCGAAACACGAAATACACGAAACAGAAGACAGGAGGCTGCCGCCGGAGAAGATCGGAGGGGGGAAACGCTGCCGGAATCACCTCCGGTAGCCTCCTCCATCCCCCCTCCGGAATCTCCATCTCCTTCAACAACTTCTCCACCAACACCATGATGAGGAGGGAGTAGTTCTTCCTCGGGGCTGAGGGATCTATGGTAGCTATGTGGTTCATCTCTCTCTCTCTCATGATGTGATCTATATTATATCATGAGCATTGTAATCTAGTTGAATCTATAGATGTGTTTCTCTCTTCATATGTCTTATGATTGTGCTACTCAAGTGGTTTTATTAATGTAAATTGCGGAGTCACCTTTGTCCCATGGTGCAAAGCTGACAGTGTGTGCACCGTGTGTGACTCTTAGCCTATAGTTTACATATATACTTACCATGAGTTGTTCTTTGTGTTGGATGTCTCTATGAAATTGTGGTGTTTGTCTAGTACTATTTTGGGATGCTCGTGGTGACATTGGGGTTCCCTAGATGTGGAATGCAACTTTAAGGTGTGCTGTTATAGCCCTACATAATGAATTGGTAGTCTTTATCCAACAGGAGAATAGTTCAGAGTAGCATAGTGAAGAGGAAATATCTATATATTCAATTATATTATCATTGTTGAGAATGTCCACTAGCAGGATCCCTAGGCCTTATTTCCAAGCATTGGAACCCAGTTTACTAGAGCTTGTCCTCTTGCTGCATAGAGGATTGGGCTTTTCTCTCTTTCTGAGAGCTGTTACTTGTTACCATTTACCTACAGCACTTTCACCAAAAATCTCAAAAACACTTGCATCTTTCATTGTTTTATTATCATTCTTGTTTACCAATACCTTCAGCTCCCTGTGGGTTCGACAACCTTTTCTAATCGAAAGGTACTACAATTGATCTCCTGCAATTGGGAGTCATCACTTGCCGGAGGGGAAATCATCACCGGAGGGCTCTACATCACCATGACTGCCTCCAGAGTGATGCGTGAGTAGTTTTCCACGGGACTACGGGTCCATAGCAGTAGCTAGTTGGTAGTCTCTCCACCTCGTGATATCATGTTTAGATCTTGTGAGCTGCCTAACATGATCAAGATCATCTTTATGTAATGCTACATGATACGGCGTCCGACGCAGTTACTAAAGGTGCAAGTAGAATGGAAGAGAAGACTATGTATGAGATTCGGACCATGGCAACAACAGGGTACGTGCATCCAAGGGAAAAGCTCAATACGTATGCCAATGATCCATGTGAGGCTGCATGCGATTTGGATACCATGGATAGAGAGCGAATCAGGTTTAAAAGGAAAGAGATTTGGTTTGAGCGGAACAAAATAAAGTCAGATTTTATGTTTCTATTTTTACCACGAAAGCAGAAGGAGCAATCGTACTCATCCAGGACGTTCTGTACGTGGGATCGATTCAGTTTGAAGGATTCTGGGTGGGGGCCACCATGTCACGACCTGGAAGATGGCGCAATTCCTGGAGTCAGTTTGTTAGTTAACTAGGCCTGTGGTTTGGCCTCGAGGCCACTGATGGCCAGACCAGAGGCCTAGCTCAGGTACACCACCGCCTGTGTGCTTTCGACCTCCTCTCGTCTTGCCCACCAGTGGTGCAGCACGCTTGGGATTATCTTGAAGACGGCCTGCCAGAGCTAGATGACTGGTTGCCGTGGAGGCGGCAGCTAGTGAACCTGGGCTCGGGCAGGTTCTGCATTGCCACCACCTTCCGCAAGGCTGTCAGGAACTTTATACCTGGCTTTTCTTCAGACGAGGAGTTGGTGGACATTGAGTACCGTGAAGCTACTCTGTTGACAGGCGTTGATGTTGTGCGTTGTGGCAGTGGTGTGCTTGAGATGATCAACCACAAGTCTCAGCTCTATGACATTGAAGGTATGAGGATCCATTGCGTGCTATGACTGAAACTTTGATGGTTAATGTAGAGAGTTACTTTCTGCCCAGGTTGAAGATTGAATAGTATGTTTCTCTATTATGTCATTAATGAAAATCGCAAAATGCGGAAATTATATACCCTGATGTTCATCCTCTCAGCTTTGAATGTTTGCTTTTTTACCAGCGTGAATTGTACCAACATGATTTATACCAGCCACTCTTCGTGAGCTAACTCTTAAATTCAAGCTCTTTGCCCATGTTCCGTGGAAATCCCAAAGATTAAGCCCAAGAAAATATTCTGTGGCCTCGCTATGCTCCATAGGTATCATTTGTTCCTCGTTCGCACTTGCATTTGGAGTTGCTCTTTTACATCCGTAGCAGCAACGTCACTCAACATTATTAATAAAATAGCTGATTGCCCGTGTGTTGCTACGGCCTACTCAAGCCTTTTCTTACCGCAAATATAAATATATACACGGAAATTTACCACATGACTTCCAATTTTATTTCCTTGCGGGTGATTTATTGTCAGTAGCAAATAGGCCCATGTGTTGCAATGGATTTATTTATTAAAATTTTCCTAGCCTTGAAGAATTTCACTACTGAAAATTTGATCAATGAAGCAACATCACCATAGTAGTCTAAGCCAAGTAACGGTCCTTAATTCAGTTGGTCTTTCTATTCGAACTATTTCGTTGGGATATATGTATGATATTTTTGTATAGATGTTGCAAGCATGAGCAAAGAATCTGTTTTATTGATACATGCCTATTAAGGACTATCAACACCTCCTTTAAGCATCATTCTTCGGAACCCTGCGATACCTGAAGTCGCCATAGTTGCAGTTCCGACATGCTGTTGTTTTAGCCTTCCTTGCGTCCGTCAAAAGAATAGTCAGTATGGACACGGCCACCAATCTGTATCACGATTCTAACAATGTAACCTATAAGCGAATAAGTTCGTTCCTCTGATTATTATTTTTGTGAACAGTGCTCTGATTTTAAGGCGTGCAGGCCTATCAAAATAAATCATCAGCGCATCGAGTATCCCATGCTCAATTCCAAAGGTATTATGAAAAGAACAAACCAAGACTTCAGGCTAAATCATCTTAAATTTCTCACTCAAATCTTTCAGTTGGTACCAATGATTCTTCTATTTCAGTTGCCCTTTCACTGCAAATGCTGCATGACCAACAAAAGTTTCAGAAAATGCTTCCAATCAACAGGCCAAAATATGCAAATCCTAGACTAACACCATTAGAGTTATTTAGTTTGACCGGAGGAGTGGTTCATCACAGAAGCTGAATAATGTTCTTTCTGCTACAGCCTGAATCGCTTTCCAGCACGCTTTATTTTGCGCTGCATTGGCTGCAATTGGTATGCGTAACTTTAGCTTGATTATTTTGCAGTTGTCCAAGGTTTTCCTGCCATCACCTGGGCTCGTCCATGTCCGAGCTGAGCCTGACCTCAAGGACGGATAACTTTATCTGGGTGAGGGCATCGTTGCCCTACGCGAGCAGGCCGCGGAGCTTGTCGGCTCCCCCATCAGCCTCCTCCTCCGACCACTCCTCCGGTCAGCGGGAGAAGCTCGCGCCCGCGAGTGGCCTGGCCAGAGATGCAGCAGGCGTCGGCACCCTCTTGTACGGCGGTGCCGGCTTCTTCTTCCTGGGCTTCGGCCAAGTTGGCCCTAGCTGCAGGGCGCGTGGAGGAGCGTCATGGATAAAGCCAGGAGCCCTGATGGAGCCACCGTGCCAAACGGCGAGCCCCTCACGAGTCTAATCGGATAGGGGCGGCGCGACCGGCGCGGGAACAAGGGGAATCGGACCTGGATTAGCGTGGGCGTCGGCGGAGAGTCGCGATCGTCCACTGCGGCCGCGCGGGAGGGCTCGGGTAGGGGAGGTCGCGCTCCCGGCCTCCTTCGCTGCCCTCGACGCGTGCGCTCCTCTTGAGGTCAGCCGCGATTTAGGAGGACAGGGGAATCGCGGGAGGCAGAGGATTGTTTTTATGATGTACGAAGGCATCAATCTGGTTTTTTTTAAGCCATGGTGATGATCTATATATGGACGGATTTTCGTCGATAGAACGGAAATCCACAGGAAGTTGACTTTGAATAGGTAGCAGTGGAGTTGGGTAAGAACTCGTCAGACTCCTGGTTCAATTCTAGGTGCAGGGCAGGTGCGGTTTTTTTACGTACGACGAACGATAGGAAGGGTTTTTTTGACGTACGAAACATAGCCGTAGGTTTTTGACGTACCACGGTTTCGTGATCATCACGACCTCAAGCCGTATTATTAGTAGAGATTAGAGATATTTTCGTTGCTTAGCCGTGAGAATAGAGAGATAGGTTATTTGCCTTGTTTTTCAAGTTGGTCGGCTATTATATAAAGCCAGGTGTGTGCGTTGTAAAATTAGGTTGAATTTTATGAGTTAAAAACACGTGTGTGTTTCGGCCGCCGTGCCGTGGGGTGGAAATCCCTGTGTGTATCCGTCGAGACCGATCAAGGTTGTTTCTTTGCGTTGGATTGGAGGTGTTGTGCTTCTAATTGCTGCGTGGTTCGTCTAGAACCGTCCAAGTAATTCCTCTCGCCGAGAAGGGTTTGCTTGTTGTTTGCGTGAGTTTGCATCGTCCAGATCGTAAGACGCGTTACTTATCGTTGTTGCTACTAATCGCCGTGAAAGATTGGGCCTAAAACCCTTTGGATCACGTTGATCCGTATCATCTTGGTATCAGAGTCGTCGGGTTTCTCACGGCGATTTTACTGCTGAGATTTATTTTGATGTTCTACTGAGGAGAGTTGCTGCCGGAGGCGATCTGCCAAGACACCGGTGATTGATCTGTGTTTTCGTTCTAGAGAAGTTGGGTGGTTTGACGGATTTATTTTTCTCTGCCACCGATCTGCTGTTTCGTGCTGAGGTATACTGCTGCACGTTATTTTTGACCAGTTTACATCGCCTGAGGAGACGGACGAGAAGATTTGGATCGATCGGAAATTTTCTTTTCCGCCTCGATTTGGTACCTCGTTTACTGTTGTTTCCGCTGGAGTACGTACTGGGACTGACTCATTTTGGATCACGTGGTTTGCTTGGAATCAATCGGACTGCATTGGAGTACAAACAAAAGGAGTTTCCGATTAGGCTGGATTGTTTCTTCATAATCAATTTTGGCCTCACAAGTTTTCTTGGAATTGGATCAGTGGACAAGGCAGCTAGCTACGCAAGTACTAGTTCCGTTCGGGAGCAGCTATTTTGTGTCCTGCGGCGCCCGACAGCAGACGCTGTTTTCCCTTTGGCGCGCTACTGCATCTCCACCGCGCCAGCGATTCTGCGAGGTTTTCTGCCGCGACTTGGGCGCCGTGTGTTCGATGTCTGCTGCAACTATGGAGGAGGTGACCGGTGCGTCATCACCAACGAGGAGCTATTGGAGGTTGTCTAGCGACTTCTTGCTAGAGGAGGAGGGCTACGGTGCCGAGCTTTTTCATACCTACTGTAAAGTGGGAGAGAGAGCTTGCGCCACGACGATCGATCACGACAGTGCGATCAGCGCGGTCGGCATTGACATGGTGGCGAAGCTGGAGCTGTCAACGACACCACATCCACAACCCTACTCATTGAGGCGGTGCCACGACAAGCTCGACATCACGCATCAAACTGTGGTACAATTTTCCATCGGCAATATTTCTTGTGAGATTTTGTGCGATGTGATACCGGTGCCGATGGTTTCCTGTTATTTGCTACTGGGAGAGCCATGGTACAAGGAGAACAAAGTTGTGTACAATTTTCTTGCTAACACTTACACTGTAACGCGAGATAAGATATATGTTCTCAAGGTCATGGAGAAGAAGCCGTTTACTGCTTGGAGGAAGGACAGGCTGCAGAAGACGAGGGAGCAAAAGGAAGCAAAGAAGAAAGAGGATGCAGCTGCTGCAATTTTCGTAGCATCCGTGAAATTAAGAGACGACGTTTTTCCTTTGGAGACTGAATTGAAACCGAGGACGGTTTCTCTTGAAGAAGGGGAGGATGATACGGCGTCCGACGCAGTTACTAAAGGTGCAAGTAGAATGGAAGAGAAGACTATGTATGAGATTCGGACCATGGCAACAACAGGGTACGTGCATCCAAGGGAAAAGCTCAATACGTATGCCAATGATCCATGTGAGGCTGCATGCGATTTGGATACCATGGATAGAGAGCGAATCAGGTTTAAAAGGAAAGAGATTTGGTTTGAGCGGAACAAAATAAAGTTAGATTTTATGTTTCTATTTTTACCACGAAAGCAGAAGGAGCAATCGTACTCATCCAGGACGTTCTGTACGTGGGATCGATTCAGTTTGAAGGATTCTGGGTGGGGGCCACCATGTCACGACCTGGAAGATGGCGCAATTCCTGGAGTCAGTTTGTTAGTTAATTAGAGATATTTTCGTTGCTTAGCCGTGAGAATAGAGAGATAGGTTATTTGCCTTGTTTTTCAAGTTGGTCGGCTATTATATAAAGCCAGGTGTGTGCGTTGTAAAATTAGGTTGAATTTTATGAGTTAAAAACACGTGTGTGTTTCGGCCGCCGTGCCGTGGGGTGGAAATCCCTGTGTGTATCCGTCGAGACCGATCAAGGTTGTTTCTTTGCGTTGGATTGGAGGTGTTGTGCTTCTAATTGCTGCGTGGTTCGTCTAGAACCGTCCAAGTAATTCCTCTCGCCGAGAAGGGTTTGCTTGTTGTTTGCGTGAGTTTGCATCGTCCAGATCGTAAGCCGCGTTACTTATCGTTGTTGCTACTAATCGCCGTGAAAGATTGGGCCTAAAACCCTTTGGATCACGTTGATCCGTATCACTACATGTTGTGTTTGCTGGGATCCGATGAATTGTGAAGTTATGATCAAGTTTGTTCATCTATCTATATTATGTTTTATCTATGTTCCTGCATGCTCTCCATTGTTAGTAGATGCTTTGGCCAAGTAGATGCTAATGACTTCAAGAGAGGGTATTTATGCTAGATAGTGGGTTCATGCCTCTAGAAGCCTGGGCTTGGTAGACATAAACAACTAAGGCTGTAGATGTGCTGTTGCCACTAGGGATAAAATAACCGATGCTTAGCTTAAGGGTACTGCTGTTAAGTCTAATGCGTTTGTTTACATTACACACTTTGCTTAATGCTATAATCTGTTGCTTGCAACTTAATACTCATGGGAGACCCGGAAGATATCTTGTGAGTGGATTATGAGTCATAGATGCAGCTAGTAAGCGGTCTATGTATATTGTTGTAATGCCCAATAGATATAACAATGAACATGTTCTTGTCATATATTGCATTGTCATGCGTTTGCAATTTGTCAATTGCCCAGCTGTAATTCGTTCACCCAACATGTATGTTTATTTGTCTTATGGAGAGACACCACTAGTGAACTGTGGACCCCGGTCCTTTATTCCACACTAATACAAACACCGTTTTCACCACGCTCTACGTTACTTCCTGCTGCTACTTTTGTGTTCATCATCATGTTCTACACCATATGTTTAATCCTTTGTATTCAGCAAGCCGGGGAGATTGACAACCTTCCTGTTTCGTTGGGGCAAAGTACTTTGATTGTGTGTGTGCAGGTCCACGTCAGTGATCGTGTAACGGCGCCACTGACACCTTTCTGAAGATCTTCCAATTCCTACTGGATCTGACAACTTTGTTTTTGTAATCAAGGGAAAACTTTGCTGCTGACTACATCATACCTTCCTCTTGGGGTTTCCCAGCGAACGTGCGTTCCATGTCATCAAGCAACTTTTTCTGGCGCCGTTGCCGGGGAATTGGAAGCTACAGCAAGGGGAGTTACACACCACCATTCTCTTTACTTTGTTATTGTCTTGCAGAGTTATTATGTCTACCTCTTTACTTGCTATCATGGTTACTTTCCTTGAAACTAGTCCTATGGCTGAAAACAACATGAGAGAGCTTTATAAACTTTATCTTGAATTGGGACATGAGGTGTTTGAAGAGAAAATTAAAAAGCCTATGGAACTTTATTTTGCATAATAATCATGATAGTAGCAATGTTATTAGCATACATTCTTTGAACACCATTATTTCTAATGCCATGGAAAGCTCTAAGCTTGAGGAAGCTGGTTTTGATGAAAATATTCTTTTTAGTCCCCTAGCTTTGGAGGAGGAAATTTGCTTCGATGATACTTTGCCTCCAATTTATGATGATTATAATGATTGTGATATTTTAGTTCCACCTACTATTGATGATAAAGTTTATTATGATTATGCTATGCCTGCAATTTATGATGATTACAACGATGGATGTGATAGTTTTGCTCCCACTCTAACAAATGATAATGACTATATTTATGTGGAGAGTAATGATACATTTATGCGTGTGAATCATGATAAGAATGCTTTATGTGATTGCTATATTGTTGAGTCTATTCATGATGCTACTGAAAATTATTTTGAGAGAGGAAAATATGGTTATAGAACTCTTCATGTTATTAAATTTCCTCTCTTTATGATGAAAGTTTTGTGCTTTATTTTGTGTTGCTTTTATATGCTATTTGCTTTAAGACCTAATGGTCAGCATGAGAGAGGGAGACACGGTTTCATATATCTCAATAATATTAAGTCTCCTCTATTTATGTTGAAAGTTTTGAAGTTGCACTTGTTTTGTTTTCCTATGCTAGTCACTTTCTGCTTCATTAATTTGTTTTCTTACAAGAGTCATATGCATAGGAAGTGTGTTAGATTTAAACATGTTTTATATATACTTCTTGATGCTCTCTTATATGTTTAACTCTTATTCTTATGAGAGCATCATTAAAATCATGATGCCTAGCTAAAAGGCGTTAAAGAAAAGCGCTTATGGGAGGCAACCCATATTTATTTCCTGTTATTTTCTTTTGTTGAGTCAAGGAATTTGCTTACTTCCGTAAAAATTCCTTTGTATCTTTTATTTTTCATTTTTGTTGTGCCAAGAAAAGCCTCTAATGCAAGAAGGTGCTAAAGTTTTATTTGCTGTCCAGAAACAGATTTTTGTACCTCACGGTAAAAATTCGTGAAAAATCACGGATTACTATTTTAATCTGTAAAGTTTTGAGCAGAAGCCTGAACTTATTACCTATCTTACTTTCGTTAGTTAACCGTTTTCTGATCTGAGCAACGGAAGTGCCTCGAAAAAATTGGTCTTTACGGACTGTTGTGGTTTTGACAGATTCTGTCTTTGTTTTGCATTGTCTCTTTTGCAAGTTTAGATTCACGTTTAGATTCGCCATTTGCCTCCACTCCCGTTGGCGGTATCCATCATTGCGCGAGGCTGCATAGTCGCGACTGCGATCGTCGTATCGGCCTCCGCTGCGGTCGTCCTGACGGTTTCTGCTTCGATCGATCGCGCTCATCGCACGTGTCGACAAGGCCAGCGCCGCCTTCATCATCGTAATTACTATGTGCTTTGCGCCTCTTTCTATGGTCGTTGCGATTCCAGTCTTTGCTGTCGCGGCGGCGCGGTGACCCACCTTGCTTATCTCGTATCGAGTCTTCTCCGTCCGCCCATTCATTGGCGACCTTCAAGAGGGCTAGCTGCAACGCGCCCGAGTGCTTCCTGGAAGTCGATCGAGCCTGGCAAGGCCTGCCGTGAAAGCATCGACGATGGCTCTTGGTCTCAGAGCGACCGTTGAATTTGGGTGTTTCAGAAGTGAGCCTGAACCCTTTGGGCATCTTGGTCTCGCGAATGCGCGCGTCGACTGAAACACAAGGACCCACATGCATGGTTCGAACTCATCGTCCGAGCTAGCGTGACTCACTCGCTGCCAGAGGAGCGATCGAGACCTCCCTGAGCGACTTTTGCTTACTCGATGCTGAGTTACGACTCCGTACGTGTATATCACTGTCCTCCGCGCGATGGCGAGTGCTCCTCCGATCCTATCGCTATATATCTCGACGTCCGCGATCCCCCCGGTCCTTGCGCGTATGGTAACGGTACGGTCGCGATTGCTGCGGGTTGCAGTTCTCTTTGTGGGCCTTCTTCCGCGCGGCCGGCGGGTTCATGTGGCGTGCCTTTTTCAACACAACACCGTCGACTACTGGAGCCAATTAATGCCGCAGCCGCTAGATTGAGGGATCTGATTTGCTGTCGGTGCATTTGGATCGTTTGCAGCTGGCTGCATTGTTCTGAGATATGCGGACACTGACATCAAGGCTCCCTCGGCTGTCTTGGGGATCGTCGTCGACTGTCATGAATGACACATCCAGATTGTGGGTAAGATCCGCTCTGTCTCTCTCGGAGAGGCGATCGAGGTAGCTAGCCTGGGACGGTGCCGTGAGGACGTTTGCCCCGTCGAGTGCGCTTGCCGCACACTCGACACGCTGGCCTGTCTCCTCCGCTCATCGAGTGTTGCTTTGTAGTAGTTCTTCAGTCCAAGATTTTCTTGCCACATGAAGTATTATTGGTATGTCGCGAGTCGAACCTTCGGGCATTAGGAGGCATCTTTCAATGACCTTTTTTTGCTTTTGCTGCCATCTCCTCCGTGATGATGAGTTGTGTTTGACTGTCCGGCATGGTTACCGTGGCGGGATATGCTTGTGGTTCGCGACGAGCTGCGGCTGCAGACGTCTCGCCTTCTGTGCCGTTGTTTCCCAGAGCCATAAAGACTTGAAAAGGGATGGCGTTTGAGATTATGCCTTGTTCACCACCGCTGCCATCGGTGGAGTAGTCCAAGTCGCTGCAGTCCTCATACCGCACGCGTGGTTCGTCGCTGTCGTATTGGAAGACACACTCGACATCATCTTTGGCTTCGCCACGGAGGTCGAAAGATGCTGATGCACAACTTGGCGAAACAGTAGATGAAGAAGCGTTTGTCGCCAACAGAAGAATCGTGAATTGTGCAGTCGACGACGAGTTGGGTGATGTAGGTGCGGCCGATGGAGACATCGCCAGCACGGCCACAGTTGGTGCAGATGCGATTGATGGAGATGCGGGCGCGATTGCCGCGAGTTGACGTGGATCTGTCAAGTTTTGCGTTCCCCAACGACTAACATGGAAATTGAAATTACCAAAAGTCATATCCGCACCTGAGTGGGGATTCGCGAACACCGGGCGCGCGATTGGATGGTGCGGGTCGAACCCGAAAGGACCCAAGTACAGCGGCGTGATGATCGATGTAATCGGCGGGTTGCCGTTTGCTTCCGGAGTCGATGGTATCGGTGAGTTGCCGTTTGCTGGTGCAGTCGATGAAGTAGGCGAATCGATCTTCGATTCCGAGGTCGGCGAGTTGCCGTTTGCTGATGGAGTTGGCGAGTCGATCTTCGCCGAAGGAATCGGTGGGTTGCCGTTTGCTGATGAAGCCGCCGAAACTGCAGATCCAACACCAGTCTTTCCCACAGACGGCGCCAATTGACGAGGGGTTAACTCATCAATACCCATGGTTCGATACCTAGGGTTAAGATTTAGAGGGGAGAGACGTGGTGGTGTTGGTAGTATCGTCGGCTGACAAGCAAGGTTTACCCAGGTTCAGGCCCCAGGAGGGTAACACCCTACTTCCTGCTTGTGTGGTTATTGATGTATGAGGTGTACAATGGAGTTACAGCGGTGTCCCGGCGAGATGCGATCTTGCCAGGGTTATGGTGGTTCGAGTATTGCGTGTGTAGATCGGCGGCCCTCCCAGCCTTTATATAGGAGGCTGGGTCTCGGGGATTCACAACCGACTAGGTTTATAGGTAAGGAAGGTTTCAACCGACCTAGGGTTTACTAAACTTGGAGCATACGTCATCTTCTTGGGCCACCTTTGTGGGCTTTGGTCGAGGCCTGTCCATGGGCCTTAGCTTGTTTATGCACCAGGTATCCTCATGGTGGATCACCCGAAGGGTACATCCCCGTCAGGGGGAGATCACGATTTTGCTTAGTAACAGTAGCTAATGTTTGAACTAAAGTATGCAATGTGTTTTTACAGAACCAAGTGAGTTTATGTTTTGATGCACTAACCCCTTTAATGAAGTTTGCGAGTTATCTTTGTGCGAAGGAAGCTTTCAAGTATTAGGAGAGGAGGATGATATAAGAAGATCAAGAAGAGAGAAAAGCTTAAGCTTGGGGAGGCTCCCTTGGATCTCCCCAGCATATATCAAGAAGACTCAAGCGTCTAAGCTTGGGGATGCCCAAGGCATCCCCTTCTTCATCAACATATTATCAGGTCACCTCTAGTGAGACTATATTTTTATTGCTTCACATAGTGTGTGCTGTTCTTGGAGTGTCTGTGTGTTTTATTTTCTGTTTGTTTTTGTTTTGTTTTCTGATCATAACTTAGTTGGATCCTAGCACTCTTGTTTGGGAGAGAGACATGCTCCGCTTTTGCTTAGAATACTCCTGTTCTTCACTTATACTTGTTGAAGCATTCCTATTTAGCACTTCTATGCTATCAGCTCTTGTTTTTCATGTATCTCTTGTTCAGAGCTATTAGTTCTTTTATAGAAAGTACTCTCTTGCTTCATTTATATTTGTTTGGAGAGTTGTATAATTGGCGTCTGGTTGGAACAGAAAATGCTAAAGTGTGTGGTAGTTGTATAATGGAAAAACTTGCATAGTCTTGTAGATCATTGAACTTTGATAACTTGATTCCTTGCAAATGTTTTGAGATATTAAGAAATTAGATGTTAAATGCTTGCTGGTTAATTAAAGCTAAAATCTGATTAGTGGTTGTGTTATTAAAGGTTGTACCGTACTACAAACTCTTAAAATTGCTGAAGGTATAGTTGGACTTGATAGCTTCTCATGTCTGAAGGTTATTGGAAACAACATAGTTGCGTGCTAAGGTCGAGGGATCTAGCGGGGTACTTGTGCCTCCGTGAACGGCCCTCCTTGGGGTAAATTTAATCATGCTCTTAATGTTGAACCTGCTAGTTGTTTGCAATAAACTTGTGAGTTCTTTTTGACTAATGTTGAGCTACGGTTTTTGGCACTTCCACCATCCATATTTTGCTAGCCTCTTCGGTGCTGTGCATTGCCTTCTGCTCACATTGAGAGTTGTGCATACTTCGCCAGTACATCCAACCCCGTGGGAGAACTTCATCTTGTTCTCCTACACATAAGCCAAACATCTTCCTCAAAACAGCCACCATAACTACCTATCAGAGCATTTCCATAGTTGTTCCGAGATATATTGCCATGCAACTTCCACCTTACATTACATGACTTGTTGTCATTCATCATTGTTATATATTGCTTTGCATGATTCTATACAGCTGATGTGTGGTTTTACCCATGTTACACTAGATCATTGCACATCCTGCTACACTGGCAGAGGCACACAGTTTTACACATCATGTTTTGTTCATTATGAGTTATTTGTACCAAAAAGTGTGTTGTCATATTAGAGTGTTGCCCCTACAGTGAGGGAGAGAAAAGTGAAAAAGCCACGGAGGCCATTGAAAAGAGAAACAGAAAAAGAAAAAAAGAAAAAAAGAGAGAGGGGGCAACATTACTATCCTTTATCCACACTTGTGCTCATGTTTAGCACCAGTTTTATAGTCATCATTTGTGCTAGTAGCACCTATGCTTCATATGAGAGAGTTCTCATGTTTCATTAGTATAACTATGTGGGGAATTTACGTTATAGAACTTGGGTTGTATATTCCAATGATGAGCCTCCTCAAAAGTGCTCTACGTCTGCATGAGCAACCAAGTTGGATGCACCCCCACTAGTTCCATTGGAGAGCTTTCATACACTTATAGCTCTATGTGCATCCGTTGCATGGCAATCACTACTCTCCTTGCATAGTTTCGATTATAAGACTTCCTCTTGTCTAATGATCATTTATAGCTTTGTGAACCTTTCTTTCATTGGCCTTCCAAACCCCCATTATTATTCTCTTTGCCATAACATCCTGGTGCCAATACCAAATGCTTACACTCACCGGTTGAGTAAAACTTCTAACCAGTGAATTCATTACGTTTGTGATACTTTTGCTTGACTGGATCCTTTCTATGTTTGTGAAAGATTGCTGGATGCTTGAGTAGAAGGATAACTTCTATACTGAATGCTTAAAACATCTATAATAAACTTTGTACGGTTTCTTGTCTTTATAGCATCTTCCATGAAAGGTTTTTACTTGTTTAATTGTCTTGCTTTATTCATCTATGTGTTTAATATCAAACATAGACTTTTGCTTTGAATGATTTGATCTCAGCTCACATGCTTTACATTACTATATGATCAAGATTATGTTGGTAGCATGTCACCTTGATCCCTACACTTGTGAACGGTTGATGGCGCCAGAAAATTAGCTGATGCCAAGTTGACGTGGGAACAGATGTCCTTGTGCGTGGTGATTGACCAGCCCGTTGGGAACCCCAAGAGGAAGGTATGATGAGTGTAGCGGCTAGTTTTCCCTCAGTTAAGAAACCAAGGTTTAATGTCGATCTTGAAGAAGAGAGACGGTGACGACTGAAGGTGATGCTTGCTAGCTTGCGACAGCAGCGGACAATTTATATGTGGCGCCTCGTCCAAGCTTTGCTTGCTAGCTGCAACGTGGAACCTGCACACACACAAACAAATACTTTGTTCCCAACTTGCGACGAGGTTGTCAATCTCACCGGTTTGCTTGAAACAAAGGTTATGAGTGTATCGAGTGGAAAACAGTAGTAATATGCTAGTAAAGTAAACAGTGCGGGAATAGTAAACAGTTGATTGCAATATGATTAAAATAGGACCGGGGTCCACAGTTCACTAGTGGTGTCTCTCCATAGATAAAATAACATGCTGGGTAAACAAATTACAGTTGGGCAATTGATAGAATAGAGCTAACGTGATATGTCAAGAAGATCACTATGAGATTTACTCTGGGCATTACAACAAAATACATAGACCGCCATCCAGCTGCATCTATGACTAATAATCCACCCCCGGGGATATCATCCGAACACCCTAGAAGTATTAAGTTGCGAACAATAGATAATTGCATTAAGCAAAGTGTGTAATGTAAACAAAGCATATGCCCTTGAGCATATGAATGTTGTTTTCTCCCTAGTAGCAACAGCACATCTACCACCTTAGAGGTTTCTGTCACTCCCCCAGGTGAAATAGAGGCATGAACCCACTATCGAGCATAAATACCCCCTCTTGGAGTCACTAGCAACTACTCGGCCAAGATAGCTACTAACAACGGAGAGCATGCAAGATCATAAACAACATAGAGATAACAAAAGATATAATTCAGTACAGCAACTTAATCATAAACACCAATATTCATCGGATCCCAACAAACCAACATCATAGAATTACATAACAGTGATCTCAATCATGTAAGGCAGCTCATGAGATCTAAACATGAAGCACATGGTGGAGAAGACAACCATCTAGCTACTGCTATGGACCCATAGTCCAAGGTAGACTACTCACTCATCGCTCCGGAGGCAATCATGGCGATGAAGGAGACCTCCGGTGGCGATTCCCCTCTCCGGCAGGGTGCCGGGAAGAGCTTCTGGACCCTCCCGATCTTCGGGTCGACGGCGGCGGTGGATCGCGATGTATTCTGGAAAACTGATCGGGCCCTTAGGTTTTTCTCGTCAGGGGGTATATGTAGGCGAAAGGGGGCTGTCAGAGGGTGGACCACGTGGCCTCACAAGGGGGTGGCGCGGCCAGGGGCTGGGCCGCGCCGCCCCTGTGTGTGGGGGCCTCGTGGCCCCCCTCCGTCAGGTCTTCGGATGTTTGGGAGCTCCCCGGTGAAATATGACTTCAGGAACTTGTTTCGTCCAATTCCGAGAATATTTCCTGTGTCTCACTTCTGAAACACAAAAACAGCAGAAAACAGGAAACTGGCACTGTGGCACTTCGTTAATAGGTTAGTTCCGGAAAGTGTATAAAAATGCCACTAAGTGTAACGAAACAATAGGCAAATGGTGTAAAACGAAGCATGGAGCATCAAAAATTATAGATACGTTTGAGACGTATCAAGCATCCCCAAGCTTAACTCCTGCTCGTCCTCGAGTAGGTAAGTGATAACAAAAGAATAATTTTTTGAGGTGACATGCACCTACACAATCTTGATCATATATGTAAGCATTGGTGAGCTGGGATCAATAGAACTTAAAACATGGCATGAAGATATAATCATGACAATAAGAACTTAGCAACCATGTTGTAAACATGCAAATGAACACAAACAAAAGATCATGATAATGAAACAATGAAAGTCAAACGTGTGTTCAAATCATAAGGAAAAACATACAAGTGGTTTTCAGCTTGTCCTTCAAAGAGAGCAAAACATAAATGCATAGGACACCTCAAAGTTTAAGAGGGCGACTAGATACAAATAATTTAAGAACAAGTGAAACCAACAATATGAGTCAATCAATGAACCTTGGGACAATGCATATCACACTAAGAATGACAACTATGCTCTCTTAATGGTGCATAAAGAAAGAAGGTGGTGACTCAACATAAAAGTAAAAGAAAGGCCCTTCGCAGAGGGAAGCAGTGATTGCAAGTTTTATAACCTTCAAAAATTATGGTACTTACCGGCTTTGAGCTCTCATTGCCCCCATCATAAGCATCTTGAATGGTTAAAGTTAATGCGAGAACAATTATGATGCATATGCTTGACAAATCATAAGTTGAAAACCTCGTGTCCCGTGAATACGAGTACCCAAACTATGCTACTTTACTTAGAGTCCCAAGCAAGGCTCTTGTCATTGTAAGTATATGCATATCATTGAGAACCGCCAATGGGGTACCTCCGTGCCCGATGACATGGAACAAGCCCACACCAAAATGACAGGACAAGCAGACAATGAACACCTCGACATCTCTTTTATTTGCTATATTGTTTAGCTTTTTATTGTGAGATGCGTCGTCGAATGTTCACCATGGGTATGCTGCAAATTTCCACCATGAATTATGCATGGCTTAGATTGGCGGCCCGGCGTTTCCCTAACACATATACAAACTCCATGATCCCTACAAGATTCCCAATTCATTTCCCATAGCGGGCATCCATAAACAAAAGATCACAATATCAACTCAAATAGAAGTGCAATGTTGAAAGCTTGCCCCATGACAGCATGGCTGGGCTAGAATCCAACTTACAACTTGCAAGCATAACAACTCAGCATAAAAGACCACAATGTCAAAATTTTAAGAACAGGAAAAAGTAAAGTGTGCCTTCCGGTTCGTGAGAGCTTTACTGACCGAATTTCGCATAACACTGGTAAGAGTTTAATTTGAAGAGAATATAAAAGCAAGTCAAATTTACTTAGAATAGCAAATTGCTAGTAGGTATGTATGGTGGACACAATGGAAAACTTGGCTTTTAGGAGTTGGATGCACGAGTAGAGCTCATACTCAGTACAAGGTGAGGGCTAGCAAAAGACTGGGAGCGACCAACTAAGAGAGCAATAATGGCCATAATCATGCAAAGCGACAAAGCGACATTAAAAGAAGCATACGATGGCATCAAAAGTCAAAAACTAAATGATCATGAAGGCTATTGGCGACTTTGTAAGAGTCTAACATGTGTGAGCATGCGCCAAGTCAACCCAAATAAAGCATCAAGGAGAAAACCAAAATAATGCTTCCATACAATAAAAACAACGCATGATTTTTTCAAAGGCTCATTAAGCAATCTCAGTTATTTGAGACAAGTCATGCTACAGCAAAACCACTAAGCATACTATCAAAAAGACATCTAGCATGACATGAAAAAGCCTAAGCCGCAGTCTACACAAGCTCCTTCTTGTACCACTATTTTGCACAAAGCTTTTTCTCTTTTCCAACACCATTTGAAATTTTTATAAACACCTCTTTTGATGAAAACCAATAAAGTCCAGAGGCAAAAATACACCTTGATGAAAAGATATGAAAAGATCTGAACGCAAATCAAGGCGAAAATGAAAACCAAAAGCAGTAGCAGAAAAAGTAGAACGCTCGATTTTAAATAAGAGTGAAAACTAGAGCGTTCTTTGCAAATGAAAACGAGTACATCTCCTCCAAAGGGAATTTGTTGGGGTCCAACCATTTATTGCAGCAAACAAACTAAACAAACCAACTAAGAAAACTAAAACAACTGACGCTCCAAGAAAAACACATAGTGCATGAAGTAATAAAAATATAGTGTTTTGAAAGGTGACCTGATTTTTGCCGATGAAGAAGGGGTGTCTCGGGGGCATCCCCAAGCTTTGACGCTTGTACTTCTTGGATATTTCTTGGGGTGCTAGGCATCCCCAAGCTTGAGCTTTTGTCCATTCTTCAACTCATCTCATCATTCTCCAATCCCTACACTTGAAAACTTCCTTCATACAAAACTAAACACAATTCTATTAGCAATATTAGTGTAAGCATAAAATATATTCAACCCTCTTTTAGCTTCAGGTTTCAACCCAAAACCACCACATATAAAGTATATACTACTGTAGCAACTTCCACAAGAGTTCCATGATCAAAAAGAACTCAAAAGAAAGCGATAAAGTGGCAAAAACAAATATTGGCAGAAATCTGTCAAAACTGAACAGCTGACAAATGACGAATTTTTGAGGGATTTTCTGTTGCTCAAATCAAAAAGTGTTCAACAAATAAAAGTTTGGATATAACCTGGGGCATATGCACAAGAAATCGCAGGTCCAAAAGATAAACAGAGAATTTTCACGAATTTTTACGGTGCAGCACCGAAAACAGTTTCAGGACAGCAGTTTCCCCAAATCTTTACCTCACTCAAATTAGAGGCTTCTCTTGGCACAAAAACGAAATAAACAAGATAAGGAGCGGTCATTACAGTAGTAATGACTTCCAAGACTCAAATAAAAGAAAAAGTACTGTAAATAAAACATTGGGTTATCTCCCAAGAGTGCTTTTCTTTAACGCCTTTGAGCTAGGCGCAGAAAAGTGCGAATCAAGTAATATCAAGTGATGAAGTGCTAGTTACCTCAGTAGGCTCTTTGAAGGTTCCCGAAGATGATTCAACCTGCAAGTCACCCTTAGTGGAACTAAGAGTCTTACCAATTTTAAGAACATGTTGAGATTTAAGCGCAGAAACCTTGGGAACATACATAAATTTTTGCTCTTTTCCAACAAACACTTTCTCCTTCTTAAATTTAAGAGAAGAGAAGATTAAGCTAAGAGTTTCCATGGACTCCTCTAGTTTCCCGATCCTTAAGTTTTGATTGTCATGAGTAGTGCTAGCCTCTAACATGGTAATTCTCTTACCAATATTTTCTATAAGTTCACTAACGCGGCTAGCATTTTCTAGGATACTTGGCAAACTTTTCTCTAAAGAGCTGAGCTTTCCTACCACCTCCTCTAAGGTGGTCTCAGTTTTGGCAACATGAATAGGTGGTACTCCCACTAAACTTTCAATTATAGTGCATGCTTCTCCCGCGGGAGTACCCAGAAAATTACCTCCTGTAAGAGTATCAAGAACATACCTATTCTAGCTAGATATACCAACATAAAAATTTCTAAGGAGGATCGTGGTGGAGTGCTTTTTGGTACACCTATGATGAGCATTATTAATACGGTACCAAGCATCTTTTAAACTTTCTCCCCCTAGTTGCTTGAAACTACGAACTTCTACTTCAGGATTACTCATTGTAACAAAACTAAAAGCAGATAAATAAAAACAACTACCAAGGATTCTAATTTTTTTGGGTTTTTGATATAAAAAGCAATGCAGGTAAATAAAATAAAGTAAAGCAAACAAATAACAAAGCAAAAAATGTGTGTGCGAAGAACTCCCCTCGCAGAAGTCTTCTCTCTTCCCCGGCAACGGCGCCAGAAAATTAGCTGATCCCTACACTTGTGAACGGTTGATGGCGCCAGAAAATTAGCTGATGCCAAGTTGACGTGGGAACAGATGTCCTTGTGCGTGGTGATTGACCAGCCCGTTGGGAACCCCAAGAGGAAGGTATGATGAGTGTAGCGGCTAGTTTTCCCTCAGTTAAGAAACCAAGGTTTAATGTCGATCTTGAAGAAGAGAGACGGTGACGACTGAAGGTGATGCTTGCTAGCTTGCGACAGCAGCGGACAATTTATATGTGGCGCCTCGTCCAAGCTTTGCTTGCTAGCTGCAACGTGGAACCTGCACACACACAAACAAATACTTTGTTCCCAACTTGCGACGAGGTTGTCAATCTCACCGGTTTGCTTGAAACAAAGGTTATGAATGTATCGAGTGGAAAACAGTAGTAATATGCTAGTAAAGTAAACAGTGCGGGAATAGTAAACAGTTGATTGCAATATGATTAAAATAGGACCGAGGTCCACAGTTCACTAGTGGTGTCTCTCCATAGATAAAATAACATGCTGGGTAAACAAATTACAGTTGGGCAATTGATAGAATAGAGCTAACGTGATATGTCAAGAAGATCACTATGAGATTTACTCTGGGCATTACAACAAAATACATAGACCGCCATCCAGCTGCATCTATGACTAATAATCCACCCCCGGGGATATCATCCGAACACCCTAGAAGTATTAAGTTGCGAACAACAGATAATTGCATTAAGCAAAGTGTGTAATGTAAACAAAGCATATGCCCTTGAGCATATGAATGTTGTTTTCTCCCTAGTAGCAACAGCACATCTACCACCTTAGAGGTTTCTGTCACTCCCCCAGGTGAAATAGAGGCATGAACCCACTATCGAGCATAAATACCCCCTCTTGGAGTCACTAGCAACTACTCGGCCAAGATAGCTACTAACAACGGAGAGCATGCAAGATCATAAACAACATAGAGATAACAAAAGATATAATTCAGTACAGCAACTTAATCATAAACACCAATATTCATCGGATCCCAACAAACCAACATCATAGAATTACATAACAGTGATCTCAATCATGTAAGGCAGCTCATGAGATCTAAACATGAAGCACACGGTGGAGAAGACAACCATCTAGCTACTGCTATGGACCCATAGTCCAAGGTAGACTACTCACTCATCGCTCCGGAGGCAATCATGGCGATGAAGGAGACCTCCGGTGGCGATTCCCCTCTCCGGCAGGGTGCCGGGAAGAGCTTCTGGACCCTCCCGATCTTCGGGTCGACGGCGGCGGCGGATCGCGATGTATTCTGGAAAACTGATCGGGCCCTTAGGTTTTTCTCGTCAGGGGGTATATGTAGGCGAAAGGGGGCTGTCAGAGGGTGGACCACGTGGCCTCACAAGGGGGTGGCGCGGCCAGGGGCTGGGCCGCGCCGCCCCTGTGTGTGGGGGCCTCGTGGCCCCCCTCCGTCAGGTCTTCGGATGTTTGGGAGCTCCCCGGTGAAATATGACTTCAGGAACTTGTTTCGTCCAATTCTGAGAATATTTCCTGTGTATCACTTCTGAAACACAAAAACAGCAGAAAACAGGAAACTGGCACTGTGGCACTTCGTTAATAGGTTAGTTCCGGAAAGTGTATAAAAATGCCACTAAGTGTAACGAAACAATAGGCAAATGGTGTAAAACGAAGCATGGAGCATCAAAAATTATAGATACGTTTGAGACGTATCACACCTCAAATATTATCTTTGTGTTATCGTTTACCTACTCGAGGACGAGTAGGAACTAAGCTTGGGGATGCTTGATACGTCCAAAACGTATCTATAATTTTTGATGTTCCATGCCTATTATATATTGATTACCACATGTTTATCTTACACTGTATATCATTTTTATGCATTTTCTAGGACTAACCTATTAAGAAGATGCCACAGTGCCAGTTCCTGTTTTCTACTGTCTTTTTGTTTCAGAAAATCTATTCTGGAAATATTCTCGGAATCGGACGCCAATTTAACTGATTTATTTCTGGACCGAGACGGGGCAGCAGCCAGGAGGACGTAGCCGGGCGCCACACCAGGCAGGCCAGCGGGCCCATGGCGCGGCCCAGGGTGGGGCCGCGCACCTAGGCCGCCGCCCCACCTCTGCTGGCCACCGCCGCCGCCCTTTCGCCTATAAATTGCATCTAATCGGGAAACCCTAGATACCCGAGCAAAAATCCACGAAAAGTTCCGAGGCCGCCGTCGTCTTCAACCCTAGTTCGGGAGGGTTTCTGCAGTTCTTCCCGGCACCTTGCCGGAGGGGAAATCATCACCGGAGGGCTCTACATCACCATGCCTGCCTCCGGAGTGATGCGTGAGTAGTTCTCCACGGGACTACGGGTCCATAGCAGTAGTTAGTTGGCAGTCTCTCCACCTTGTGCTATCATGTTTAGATCTTGTGAGCTGCCTAACATGATCAAGATCATATTTATGTAATGCTACATGTTGTGTTTGCTGGGATCCGATGAATTGTGAAGTTATGATCAAGTTTGTTCATCTATCTATATTATGTTTTATCTATGTTCCTGCATGCTCTCCGTTGTTAGTAGATGCTTTGGCCAAGTAGATGCTAATGACTTCAAGAGAGGGTATTTATGCTAGATAGTGGGTTCATGCCTCTAGAAGCCTGGGCTTGATAGACAGAAACAACTAAGCCTGTAGATGTGCTGTTGCCACTAGGGATAAAATAATCGATGCTTAGCTTAAGGGTACTGCTGTTAAGTCTAATGCGTTTGTTTACATTACACACTTTGCTTAATGCTATAATCTGTTGCTTGCAGCATAATACTCATGGGAGACCCGGAAGCTATCTTGTGAGTGGATTATGAGTCATAAATGCAGCTAGTAAGTGGTCTATGTATATTGTTGTAATGCCCAATAGATATAACAATGAACATGTGCTTGTCATATATTGCATTGTCATGGCAATTTGTCAATTGCCCAGCTGTAATTCGTTCACCCAACATGTATGTTTATTTGTCTTATGGAGAGACACCACTAGTGAACTGTGGACCCCGGTCTTTTATTCCACACTGATACAAACACCGTTTTCACCACGCTCTACGTTACTTCCTGCAGCTACTTTTGTGTTCATCATCATATTCTACACCATACGTTTAATCCTTTGTATTCAGCAAGCCGGGGAGATTGACAACCTTCCTGTTTCGTTGGGGCAAAGTAATTTGATTGTGTGTGTAGGTCCACGTCAGTGATCGGGTAACGGCGCCACTGACACCTTTCTGAATCTCTTCCAATTCCTACTGGATCTGACAGCCTTGGTTTTGTAATCAAGGGAAAACTTTGCTGCTGACTACATCATACCTTCCTCTTGGGGTTTTCCAGCGAACGTGCGTTCCACGTCATCACATGCTCATGGTGGCAGTTAAGGAAGAGCACTACTTCCAAGAATACGAAATTTGTATTGAGTTGGAAGAAAATTTTCAGTTATATAATCAAGACGCCCTCGACAAATCTCTTGTCAGTTCCTATTGTCTGTAAGTGATTTATTTCTGTAATTTAGGTCTCTAGCTCAACTCGTTCATTGCTTGTAATTATCCTCACTATATTCTTTTGTACGCTATTATGCAGAATGAAGATTCTCGAATGCAAAATAAAGAGAATCTATGACATTGGGTTCATTGACCCAAATAACGTTCATGAATATACCATAAAATACTGTGCCAAGGACAGAGAGGAACTTTTGCTACGGTTTTTAAAGGAACAAAATACCAAAACAAAAATACTTTTTCCTTATAACTTCAAGTGAGTATTACTGGCTTGTACACATTCTATTTTACTTACTCGATGTTAAGTGTAATTGATGAGTTATGCATGCCTGCGTATATAAACGTGCGCAGATCCCACTGGATTCTGCTAATCATTAGAGTTGACGATGGAATAGTTGAAATCATGGACTCATTAAAGAAAGATCCTAAAGAATACACCAGCGTGGTTCTACTGCTCCAGAAGTAATTTCAATCATTATCGCACTATATCGGCCTCTTTCGTTCATTTCCTGATATCAAATAATTAATAACTTCTTTATTCATTTTCTTTGTCGGGAAGGTGTTGGAAACGGTTCCGCAAGGATGTTGTCGGTGAATGGAAAGAGGAGCTGCGTTTTCGTCGGAACAAGGTAAGTAGTACTTATAGCTAGGTCCGCGCATCTATTTAATTCTAGTTTCAATACCATTATCATGCTTGATTATTATTTGATTGAATTCTATTCTCGTACAGTGGTGCCTGAGGCAGGAGCAGGGGACTAATTTATGTGCATATTACGTTTGCGAGTTCATTCGCATGACGACCAGTGAGCTGCGCAGAGATGTAGGATAAATTGAAGTACGTAAACACTATTAACAATTTTATTTTATTACCATCAATTGTGTTAAGTTTCATTCATATTTTTTTATGATGATTTGATATATATATACACACAACTCATATATTCATATTGATATCCTTCTTTTAAAGATGGAAGAGATGCGGGAGAAGCTCATACCAAAGAACCGCCTACGAGCAATTCAAGAGGAATTGGCGGGATTTTTGCTTACGGAGGTCATATCTGAAAACGGAGAATACCATTGCCACTAATGCCTCCATATAATTTAATGATCTCCATGTAATTAAATAGATATCCTAGTACCGTACGAAAACTTGTTTGAAATATGTGTATACGAAAACTTGTTTGAAATATAATTTCGTAAGAGAAATTATATTATATATGCATCAAGGTGTATAGTATGTACTAGCATAGAATATGTGTATACGAAAACTTGTTTGAAATGAATGGAAGACACAAAATGAAAAGGAAAACACAAAATAATTGAATGGAAAACACTAAACACTAAACCCTGAAAAATAATTGAATGGAAAATAGAAAAAACACAAAACCCTTAGTCCCGGTTGGTAACACCAACCGGGACTAAAGGTCCTCCAGCCACAGCGCTCAAGCGCAGCCATGTGGAGGGCCTTTAGTCCCGGTTGGTGACCAACCGGGACGGGGCCTTTAGTCCCGATTGGGTAGTTCCGGTTGGCCAATCGGGACTAGAGGCCCTTACCAACCGGGCCTAGAGGCCTATTTTCTACTAGTGACTCCAGCCAACACCTGCTCCGAAAACGATGCCCCGGGAAGGGAGAATGACGCCTCACGGTGCCATCGTCTGATCTGGGAGATCCAGATCAATGGTTTCCCCTAGAGAATCCCGGGAGGGAAGACAAGAGCTGCAACAAGTGTTCCTTTTACAAGGTAATGATGCAAATTCGACTCCATCGTTCGCCATGACCGAAGTCAGCTCAACTTTCATCGGCAGACGCACCCCCAAACCCGCAGATGGCTAGATGACCACCAATCACAAGGTCAGGGACACAATCTTCATTTGGAGCCCCTTCCCTAGATTCAATCCGCAGACCCCAGAAGGCTGCGGTTCTCCCGCATCTAGTCTCATCGATGTCGGAGATAGTTCTGGCCGCCACACGCATCCTACGGTGAACCTGGGTTCATAATCCCACGATCCACCCCTAGGTGCCTCCACACGGAGCCTCCTCCTGGTTAGTCATCCCAAGAGGAGGAGATGCCACCGTCGTGTCCGGAGCCGCTGATCGGGGTCCTTGCGCCGCAGATCGGTCACACCCCTAGCCGATTACGCCGTCCCTGTGATGCTGCCAGAGCGACATCGTGCCCCCGGGAGGAACATCCGCGGGAGGAGGATCTTGCACCGCCTTGCACTACCCCTACAGACAGGCATGCCACGGCCATGCGACGACATATCCTCTCTTTCCTCTTCACCAGAGGCACACCAGAGCGAGTCCTGGTGGGGCGGCGGAGATGGGGGGGGGTGGAGTACTATGTTTAGTGGAAGGCCACATACAAGTCTATTGAGATGCGTCTATAATCCTGAATCTCAATGACCCCGGTGGCATTGTGTGCGTGCAGTTATGGGGTGAGTGTAACATAGCCAAAGACAGGGCACGGCTGTACGGTCGACGCCAACCAGCACCGTCATCGGCATATCAATCTAACGACTTCGGCTTCACGTCGAACAAGCACTAACAAACCAACCATGACAAGGGTCACACTAGAGCAGCAATGGCACCTCCAAACTTTTGACGACATCGCCACAAAAAAATCAACAAGCTTCGCACTGACCTAAGCCGACACATCAACCGGAGAGTGCCACTAGCCGAAACCACCCTTCTCGAGTCATCGTCGCCACTGTGACATAGTCACACAGCTTTGACTTCTCTACCACAGTGAGAAACAAGCATAGAGATACCCAATTGCCTCACTAGACCACTGGCATTGGAAGGGCAAGCCATGACCTAGCTCTGCTCGCCACCATCATCGTTGTCGCACAAATCGCAACCCCACCATGTGGATAAGTTGCCAATCACTTGCCTGCGTCAGCTCTGAAGATGAACCCCCCAAGGAGCGAAACGACGTCGCCTTCGTCCAATCTAGAAGATTAGATCTAAGGTTTCCTTCCGAGCAGACACCTCACCAGGAGAGTAGAACAACACCACCATGACAACACCCTCAACAAAATATTTGGACGCTACCGGCTCCAGCCGTGGGCTCTAGAGGTAAATCGGTTGAAGAGCTCTTCATACGCGAAACCAGTTGACCACCGAAACTTCCAACAGCCCTAGCAACCAGGGTTGAAGAACACGTACACCACGCCGCACAGGACACTGAAAATCCCTTTTCCTTGCTATATTTTATTCATTTTTAGCGTGTGACACCCCTAACTCTAGGTGAATTTTTTGTGTGTTTCATACCGTGACACCGCGTTGATTTTGTTCTGGGTCCGCCCCTGACGCCGGGCATGCTGGCCCGCACGAGGCCCAAACAGCCAGAACCCAGCCCGAATGCGGCCGGAGCAGGTCGAAGAGCATCACCCTTACATGGCCGGGCGTAGGTTCATGAATTTCTGATATCAAAACATAGATAACTTCATACAGTTATGAGAAGTGAACATAAGTGACAGAGATAGTTCGGTTGACACTCACTTGGACTCGGAGCCAAACTCACATCTTTATAATTTGAGACAATTTCACTGACAGAGTTCAGTCAACATGTTCGGTTTGACTGAATGTATCTATGTCGTTGCAAAAGTAAAGTGCTCATCTCTCACAACACTGTATTATTCGCTGTTCCTATGTTTATTTGCTTCCGATTCAGCATGATATCTAAAACTTGACTGATATGAGCTCTGGAGCTGTGATTTTGGCAATACAGTGTTCTTTCCTATCAGATTGAGATAAGAGAGAATTCCTTATTTGACATCACCTTAAATTTTGGTTCCCTATTTGACACTGAAAAACTTTTTCTTCCTTATTTGACACTAGGTGTAAATTTCTTTCCTTATATGACACCGCCGTCAATTCTGTTAGCCCCTACCGTCACTTTCAATTTTCTTTGACCAAAGTACCCCTTTCCCACTTCCCAGTCTACATGCAACCATGTAAAAAAAGAACCGTGAGCTAGCTAGCTGGGCAGCGCCGTCTCGCATAATAGGAAGGGGAATAGCTAGCTCTCAGCGCCACGCGCGCACAACGTCGCTTCTTTTTCGTGTGGTAACCATAACGTATATCTGGAGCTGTGGCCGGTGGAGGAGCATGAACTTGGGGTGCTGCATGGGGACAAACAAGATGGAGCCGTGCGTGCGGCAAGGGAACAGGAACCTTGTGTGCACGCACTAGAGCATGGTAGATTAGGAATCAGGAACGACGGGGAGCAATTTTGCAATTCTTTATTTAGAGTCCAAAGCGTAATTAATATCGGCTCCGTGACTGAATTTCCAGTGATCTCATTTGGAATGTAACAATAACCAGATATATTGCAGCCTTTGTCCAATATATTTTTCTCACATAATGCATCAAGGGTAAAATGGTCTCTTATATTCTCAGCTCACACCGTTAGTGTTCAAAATGAACTAGAGTGTCATATAAGGAAAGAAATTTACATGTAGTGTCAAATAGGGAAGAAAAAGTTTTATAGTGTCAAATAAGGAACCATAATTTAAGGAAGTGTCAAATAAGGAATTCTCTCTTGAGATAATGGTACTAGTTCTTTTTTTTCTGGGATCACAGGGATACGTTTTGGCTGTATATTGCTCGTTGCTCACGATTACATATAGTACTTGATTGGCGCATTAAGTACTTCCAAAAGTTTGCATATGCTAATGACTTCACACCGCAAATCACCTCCCCCTCGCACAGCTACTGAAATCACTGTCCTTGTCAGGACGAAACGATCTCACCGATTTACATTATCTCTTTCCAACGTGCATTATTACTCTACTGTAAAAAATGCATCTCGAAGCGTCGCTGATCATCACCCTGTCGTATTCTTACACACCCCGGTTTACCGGCGCCCATGATAAGATGTTATGTTCGATGTATCCATGGTAAAAGATGCACAAAGAAATATTAAAACAAGTAAGTGGACAATAATTTCGCCAAGTCGTCAACGATGGAACACCTCCATGCCTCATTTTTCTCTATCCACAAGTCTATCCTCTGCACCAACGTGTTTTCTTTCTCTTTTTTCTCAACTGACGGGAATCAAACTTTCACTCCCTGTCTCCGGATAGAGTTAAATAATTTACAACAACAGTAACCGATAGAATCCCCTTAGAATACGTGTCTAACAGCATGCGGATGCTTAACATTTTGTGACATGTCGTTCGTACCAACGTTAATTTCCCTAAAAAAAACTGCTCCCTCGCCATATGCGAAAATCAACATTGATGCGGGCTTCACGAAGGAAGCGAGCGTTGGTGTGGGGATTGTCGAGGCCTGGTACCTTACTCGGGACACTCGTTCAAAAACATATGTGTAGACGCGGCACAGTGAACTCTTCCACGGCCAGATGGTCTGCAGGCTGAAGCGCCAAGCGCCAGGTCGCGGATGTGAGTCACACTTCTACCTTAATGACAAGTCGGGGTGACGTCTTCCCCCTGGGTCTTGTTGTTGTTGTGGAGACGCGGCAGAAAAGCCCTTGCGTGTCTAGCTGGAGCAAACATTGCGGCGGATAAAATTCAAATGCCCGTGATTATTGAATCAGATTGTGCGGAAGTAATTAACAATCTTGCAGCACCAAAGGATTTTCGACTTCCTTGGTTGCAAGTGATTGTGGAGACGGCGAGTGTCTGCAATCGGGCAATGCAAGTGCAATGGCGCAAGATAAAAACAGAAGCGAATAGGGTAGCCCATCATTTAGCCCAACTTGGAATGAGATAAGAAGCATCGGCGGGGTCGATTCTTCATGGCCCTCCGGATGCACTTGAGATCATACACCGGGTGTGTAATCCCTATTTTTCTGATTAATGAAATTCTCTCTTTACTCTAAAAAAATTATTTGATAATTAATATTTGTGGTAGAGTGTATTTTTTCAAGACATTGTCCTTTGATTTCAAGTAGGCGGTGCCAAACTCGTTCTGGGCAATGTGGGAACGTGCGTTCTGTTGGGATTTTGATTAATTGGCCCTTCTTCTCCAGGTCATATAGCTCAATGTAGGTATTTCAATAATTTATGAAAATTTCGGAGAAATTTAAACAGTTTACGTGTGTTATCGGACAAATTTATTGTCAGGGGCATTATTGCTAAGCTTTCTCCCTCATGGAGGAAATTGTTACCTCTTTGACGTATAAAGATATGAGTTTTATGTTACACACTGCTGAAATATTGTTGAAATATTAGCATCTAACATTTCCAGATAAATCCCTAAAGTCCCATGTTGTCACGTCTCGCCTCGTCGCGACGCGCTCGCGCGCCGCGGGTTGCGGGAATCTCGCGCGCTGCAAGTTGAAGCAGATGAACGGTCAACGGAAACGTTTTGTCTTAATTAATGGCGTTGATGGAGAATAAATTTGAGCTGAAACGTTTTGTATTAAGTGCTCTTAATTACGGCCGTTTCCAGTCTCTTAATTCTCCCCTTGATTGCGCCTAATGAAGTGCGTTGCCGTTTGCCTTCCACCTGCCCGTGTGTGCCTATATGAGAGAGGTCGCTCCTCTCCAGCGGACACAACAGATACATCTGCTCGCACCGCCACCATAGTTCCACTCTCTGTTGCTGCCTCCGGTGATCCCATCCCGTCGATCGCGTACACGGTCGCCGGGAGAGCAGGCCTCCGAAATTCTGCCTCTCTAGATCCTGTACGGGAGAGGGGCGATTAGGTTTTTGGGGAGCGTCTTCTACGCGACTGCTCGCTCTACTTCATCTGATTCAACTACATCTACATCAACTACGTCCGCGCCGCCTTCCGCTTCGTCATGGCCACCGACGGCGACATCGAGAAGACTGCTGCTGACAAGAGGATCGCCGACGAGGCTAACGCCTCCGCTGCTGCGGCCAACTGGCCTACTGGAGGGTACACGTTTATCCCTCTCCTGATTACTTGCATGTTTGCGGTACTAGCTATTTGTGTAGATGTATCTACTATTTGTCTAGTACATGATTTTATCATAGAATTTCAGTATATCATTAGCACTGCTCACGTCATGTTCATGATTTATTATTGGATTAATTTAATCGAACAATTGCCTATATACTCAACAATCCAAAAACCTAATATGTGTAGGCAATTTTCGATCCAAGGTTTTGCTGCTGCACTGAAACCAGCCCCGTTTACGGGGACATATTTTAAGCGTTGGCAAACCAAAACCACCTTATGGCTCACTGCGATGAACGTGTTCTGGGTCGCCGGTGTGACTCCCACTGGAACGATTGCTCCTGAACAGGAGAAGGCGTTTAGGGAAGCCACCGTCGTCTTTGTTGGAGCCGTTCTGAGCGTGATCGGAGATAAGTTGGTTGATGCATATTTACATGTGAGGGTTGCTAAGGACTTGTGGGAGGCGCTCGAATCTAAATTCGGCGCAACCGATGCTGGAATCGAGATGTACACTATAGAGCAGTTCCACGATTACAAGATGGTTGAAAACCGTTCTGTATTGGAACAAGCTCATGAGATACAGTGCATCGCTAAGGAGCTTGAGCTTCTCAAGTGTGTGCTGCCGGGCAAATTTGTCGCGGGATGCATAATCGCTAAGCTGCCTAATTCCTGGAGGAACTTTGCTACTACTCTCAAACACCAGAGGCGTGAATTCTCTGTTGAGGATGTCATCGGTCATCTGAGTGTTGAGCAGAATTCGAGAGCAAAAGACTCACACAGAAAAGAGGAAGGGACTTCTGTCGCCAATATGGTACAGAAGAACTCCGGCTTCCAGAAGCCCAAGGGGAAAACTGTTGTCCAACAGAATACCGACTTCAAGAAGAAGGGTAAGAAGCCCTTCAAGAAGGATAAGAAGAAAGGTCGCTGCTTCACTTGTGGTTCAGAGGAACATTGGGCTAACAAGTGCCCGAACAAGTTCAAGGCAGGACAGGACTCCAAGTCCGTCAACATGATTGTGAGCAACAATGAGAATGGGGCATCTGGGTACGGTAATTTGTTTACTGTATTTTCAGTTTGTCAGTCTAACGATTGGTGGATTGACACGGGTGCAAACATTCATGTATGTGCTGACATTTCATTGTTTTCTTCTTATCAGGTCACAGGGAACGGATCCGTAATGATGGGGAATGGCGCAACTGCTTCTGTTCTTGGTGTTGGCACGGTCGATCTGAAATTTACTTCGGGAAGGATCGTGCAGCTCAAGAACGTGCAGCATGTCCCCGCCATCAAGAAAAATCTCGTTAGTGGCTCCCTTCTATGTAGAGAAGGGTTTAAGTTGGTATTTGAGTCTAATAAAGTAGTTGTTACGAAATATGGACTATTTGTTGGAAAAGGCTATGAATGCGGAGTCTTGTTCCGCTTTTCCCTCGCTGATTTTTGTAATAAAGTCATGAACAATATTCATTCGAATGTTAATGAAACAGAAGTTTGGCATTCACGTCTTTGTCACATTAGTTTCGGTTGTATGACGCGGCTAGTAAAATCGAATTTAATCCCGAGTTTCACTTTAGCCAAAGGTTCTAAGTGCCTTTCGCGTGTGCAAGCAAAGCAACCTCGCAAGCCCCACAAGGCTGCGGAGGAGAGACACTTGGCACCGTTAGAACTCATACATTCTGATCTTTGTGAGATGAATGGTGTATTGACTGAAGGTGGAAAGAGATACTTCATGACTCTGATAGATGATTCCACTAGATTTTGCTATGTATATTTGTTAAGCATCAAAGATGAGGCTCTACACTACTTTAAAATCTATAAGGCAGAAGTTGAGAATCAACTTGAAAAGAAAATTAAGAGAATCCGGTCAGATCGTGGTGGAGAGTACTTCTCTAATGAATTTGATTCTTTCTGTGCGGAACATGGTATTATTCATGAGAGGACGCCTCCCTATTTGCCCCAGTCAAATGGGGTTGCCGAACGGAAAAACCGTACTCTAACAGATTTGGTTAACGCCATGTTAGATACGTCGGGTTTATCCAAGGCATGGTGGGGGGAGGCTATATTGACATCATGTCATGTCCAGAATAAAGTTCCGACAAAAGACAATGAAATTACTCCCTATGAGCAATGGGAGAAGAGAAGAACGACACTCTCATACTTACGTACTTGGGGCTGTTTGGCGAAAGTCAACGTGCCGATTCCCAAAAAGCGTAAGCTTGGACCAAAGACTGTGGACTGCGTTAATTTGGGCTATGCTAAGAATAGTGTCGGCTATAGATTTCTAGTAGTGAAATCTGAGGTACCTGACGTGAAGGTCGGTACAATTCTAGAGTCTAAAGATGCTACATTTTTTGAGGATATTTTTCCTATGAGAGATATGCCAAGCACTTCTAGACAGGAATCTAATGAGACTCCTGAACCTGCCATTCCTATGGAATATTATGAACAAACACATGATGAAAATCCTGAGAAGGATGACGAGGAAACCCTTGGTAGGGGCAAGAGACAGAGGACTGCAAAGTCCTTTGGTGATGATTTCCTTGTGTACCTTGTGGATGATACTCCCACTTCTATTTCAGAGGCTTATGCGTCTCCGGATGCTGATTACTGGAAAGAAGCGGTCTGTAGCGAGATGGACTCCATCATGGCTAACGGAACATGGGAAATTACTGAACGTCCCTATGGTTGTAAACCGTTGGGATGTAAGTAGGTGTTCAAGAAGAAGCTTAGTCCCGATGGTACAATTGACAAGTACAAGGCTAGGCTTGTGGCCAAGGGTTATTCCCAGAAAGAAGAGGAAGATTTCTTCGATACTTATTCACCAGTGGCCAGACTGACCACCATACGAGTATTACTCTCGTTGGCGGCCTCGCATGGTCTTCTCGTCCACCAGATGGATGTTAAGACTGCTTTCCTGAACGGAGAGTTAGACGAGGAAATCTACATGCAATAGCCAGATGGCTTTGTATTAGATGGTCAGGAAGGAAAAGTGTGTAAGTTACTGAAATCTTTATATGGCCTGAAACAAGCACCTAAGCAATGGCATGAGAAGTTCAATACAACTTTAACCTTAGCTGGTTTTGTTGTTAATGAAGCTGAAAAATGCGTATACTATCGCCATGGTGGGGGCGAAGGAGTGATACTGTGCTTGTATGTTGATGACATACTGATATTTGGGACCAACCTCAAAGTGATTGAAGAGGTTAAGTCATTTTTGTCTCAGAACTTTGAGATGAAAGATCTTGGTGTGGCTGATGTTATTTTGAACATCAAGCTACTGAGAGATAATGAAGGTGGGATTACACTGTTGCAATCCCACTATGTTGAGAAGATTTTGAGTCGCTTTGGATATTCAGACTACAAAATTTCTCCAACACCATATGATCCTAGTGTGCTGATTCGAAAGTTCACAGGCACAGCTAAGGATCAACTGAGATACTCTCAAGTAATTGGTTCACTCATGTACCTAGCGAGCGCTACAAGGCCTGACATCATATTTGCTGTGTGCAAACTGAGCCGGTTTGTTTCCAATCCGGGTGATGTACATTGGCGTGCTGTTGAAAGAATTATGCGCTATCTCAAAGGTACTGAGAACTATGGACTTCACTATACTGGAAGCCCGTCAGTGCTTGAAGGGTATTGTGATGCGAATTGGATCTCTGATACTGATGAGATGAAAGCCACAACGGGTTATGTGTTCACCCTTGGAGGTGGTGCTGTTTCCTGGAAGTCTTGCAAGCAAACGATCCTGACGAGATCGACAATGGAAGCAGAATTAACAGTATTAGACACATCTGGTGTCGAAGCAGGATGGCTTCGAGATCTGTTGATGGACTTGCCTGTGGTTGAAAAGCCAGTACCGGCTATCCTTATGAACTGTGACAATCAGACAGTGATTACCAAGGTCAAGAGTTCAAAGGACAACATGCAGTCTAACAAACATATAAGAATGAGATTAAAAGCTGTCAGACATTTGAGAAACTCCGGAGTGATAGCGCTGGATTATATCCAGTCGGCTAAGAATCTGGCAGATCCCTTTACTAAAGGGCTATCACGTGTTGTGATAGAAAATGCATCGAGGGAGATAGGGATGAAACCCACATGAGTTGCCATGGTAGTAACCCAACCTATGTGATCGGAGATCCCGTGAAGTAGGACCTGGGAAAACAAGCCAGTGGTTAACTGAGGAGAGTACTTTTACTAACCCACTCCGTTGGAGATGCACTACTCTCAGTAACTGTATGGCAGGTTGACATTTGTCTTAATGTGTTCCAAGGCTTTGTATAAGCAAGATGCTATCCTACAGAGCGATCTTTGGAGGAACACACCTATATGAGCCCGACTGCTGGTCATAGTCTATGAGATTGGGTTGATCTCTAGTAAGTTCATGAATAGGTCAGGAGTGTGACTAATATGCTCCACCCGAGGGGTCAGCCTTCGGCAGCCTAGTACTGGTAAGATGTTTAGTGGAACTACTTTACGCCAAATTGACAATTCAAGGCATAGTCCATTGTCAGTTGTGAAGGAGTGTAGCTATTCGTTCTAGGTGGAGCTCAACCTTAACAGGTCTCCACTGAAAATACTGGTATATCAAAACAGTGTTTGGAATAGAGAACAACATCATGGGTCTTTGGGATCTGGTGGGGGATTGCTGAAATATTGTTGAAATATTAGCATCTAACATTTCCAGATAAATCCCTAAAGTCCCATGTTGTCACGTCTCGCCTCGTCGCGACGCGCTCGCGCGCCGCGGGTTGCGGGAATCTCGCGCGCTGCAAGTTGAAGCAGATGAACGGTCAACGGAAACGTTTTGCCTTAATTAATGGCGTTGATGGAGAATAAATTTGAGCTGAAACATTTTGTATTAAGTGCTCTTAATTACGGCCATTTCCAGTCTCTTAATTCTCTCCTTGATTGCGCCTAATGAAGTGCGTTGCCATTTGCCTTCCACCTGCCTGTGTGTGCCTATATGAGAGAGGTCGCTCCTCTCCAGCGGACACAACAGATACATCTGCTCGCACCGCCACCATAGTTCCACTCTCTGTTGCTGCCTCCGGTGATCCCATCCCGTCGATCGCGTACACGGTCGCCGGGAGAGCAGGCCTCCGAAACTCCGCCTCTCTAGATCCTGTACGGGAGAGGGGCGATTAGGTTTTTGGGGAGCGTCTTCTACGCGACTGCTCGCTCTACTTCATCTGCTTCAACTACATCTGCATCAACTACGTCCACGCCGCCTTCCTCTTCATCATGGCCACCGACGCCGACATCGAGAAGGCTACTGCTGACAAGAGGATCGCCGACGAGGCTAACGCCTCCGCTGCTGCGGCCAACTGGCCTACTGGAGGGTACACGTTTATCCCTCTCTTGATTACTTGCATGTTTGCGGTACTAGCTATTTGTGTAGATGTATCAACTATTTGTCTAGTACATGATTTTATCATAGAATTTCAGTATATCATTAGCACTGCTCACGTCATGTTCATGATTTATTATTGGATTAATTTAATCGAACAATTGCCTATATACTCAACACACACCTCATTCGGTCTCTTGATGCTCATGAAAGGCGAGAGCAAAAGACACACAAGCTCGAGGTGTTATCGTGTTGAGGGAGATTTCAGTGTCAACTTCGTACAGAAGAAAAACTCTTAGTCCTACAAATTTTAGAACAAGAACAAGTCTGAGGCTAACCAAAACTTGACGGACAGAACAAGACATCATTGCCTACCAACTTCAAAAAGAAGACCGGTCAAAAGAAAGAAGTTTTCCAGGTTTACGGTGATCCTGGTCATTGGGCTCCGAGTTGTACTAACCGTTTTGACAAGCGTCAATATCAGAAGAGCGGCAAGACCGTTAATATCATTAGTTAAATTGAGAAAATATGTTGGTACGGTATATTTACTATTGTCCTTTCAATATGTCATTTTCTTGAATGGTGGATTGATACGGCCAGTGCAAATGTACACGTTCGTGCTTATTTCTTAATATTTTCATCTTATCATATCACGGGTACTTCCTCCATTCTGATGGGAATATGTCACATGCTTATGTTCGTGGTGTTGATACGGTCGATCTAAAATTTACTTCGGGGAAGATCATGCGCCTGAGAACGTTTATCATGTGCCCTCCATCTTTATACAAATCTAGTTAGTGGATCTCTTCTGTATTGGAATGGCTACAGTTGGTTTTTAGTCCAATAAATTTGAAATGTCCAAGTTTGAAACCTTTGTTGGTAAGGAACTATAAGTGAGGAGGCTTGTTCCGCCTATCTTTGTCAGACATTTGTAAATTGTGAATCATGTTTGGACCAATAGTAAATCAAATTCTCACATTGACGTCTTTGTCACATTAAATTGGGTTCTGCTACTGTAAAGGGTTATAAGTGTCAAATTTGTGTGCAAGCAAAACAATCTCTCAAATCTTAAACGACTGCGAAGGTAAGCGATTTGGCACCTCTAGAGTTTATACATAACGATTTTTGTGAGATGGATGGTGTGTCGACAAAAGGGGGAAAGAAATGCTTCATAGCGTTGATCGATGACTCCAGTGTTCATCTCCTGAAATAAAAAAGGAATTTTGCATTATTATTCCCTTCTTGGGCATGTCTAACCCTTGCACGTTATGACCATTTCGTCTCTTCCTTTCTCATGAGTTTAGCTATATTCTTATCTGTTTCCCCTTAGTGGTCTGTTTGGCCGACGTTAGAGTTTGTCCAGCCTTGAAATCAAGCTTGTGAATACATTTAAAAGTCATTCCTTTTCCATTTTACACATGCCTGTGGAATTTACGGCCTATATGTCTGCATGAAATGTCTAAGGTGATGGATCTTATTCTGCCACCATTCATTTGGTGTACAGCCAGAAGACTCTATTTCTCATTCCGTCGTCAGTCTCATGTAAACCTTCCCTATAAAACATGATAGTTCAAATGGGAATTCAGCAATGCTCCGAAGATAAAACATATTTTCCAGAGTTAGTTTGCAGCGGAGTGTGGTCCGATACCACCATTGCAAAGCCTAGACATTTCTCTGCTTACATATATTGCTTCTGTACGCATGTGTCTACAGGTTTCTCTGCTCATATACGTGTTCCAATGAAGAGTGGTGAACCTTTTCTCAAAAACGAAACAAAAAGGCGTGGGTTACCATACAAAAAGGCGCGGGCACCCGCAGGGATTGCGCCGGAGCGCTAAGACGCGAAGTATCCAGGTTCGGAGCCCTCCCGATGGAGGTAAAACTCCTACTCCTGCCTGATCTCTCTAGTATCGGTGGACAAAGTACATGGTTGCTCCTCGAGCTGTTCGCGGAGCTCTCCATGGCTCTAGTGCTAGCTAGCTCTCGGGGGTGGGGAAGGAGAAGCTGGTTTCGGATCCTCTCTACTCGGGCACCCAGACAGCCTTATATAGTCCTGGCTGTCTGGCTTACAGGCGGGGCCGGCTGCCCGGCTTACACGCGGGGCCGGCTGTCCGTACCAGCCGGCCGATGTGGTCCACAGGAGTTTTCAATCATGACGTCGCCGGGGCACAGTACCTCCGTCCGGCTGGACCAATGGGGCTTCGTTGACCCTGCGTGGAGTCCCGTCGGAGTCCTTGGCGGTGTAGGAGACGTCAGGCTAGTCCTCGCTTTAGCCCATGCCTGGGCTACGTGGAGGGCTAGCCGGCAACGACGCTGCCGCCTGCGCTGTTCGGCGGACTCTTCTCGTGATGTTCCATCGGTGTACTGGGCGGCGCCCCTTGTCTTCTTCTTCTTGTCGTAATTGATCGGCAGCCGGCCACCCGCCTGCGGGCTGTCCGGGTCCGACTGCCTCGGTTGAATTTGGTCGTATAAGGCAGCGTTCTTGTCGTTACCTGCCTGTCTTCGAGAATCATGATGATGACGCGCCTGCAGTGCTTCTTTTGCCCATGCCGCCTTGGAGCACCCGGCGAGCTAGGCGGAGGCCGGCTGCCCTGGAGCAGGCGGGCTCGGCCGAGCCGGGCAGTCGGAGGCGGCCGAGCGAAAGGTTTGTAGTACTTGATTTTGCGTTTGCTCGGAATCTTTTGTGGGTCTTTGAGCACCCGGGTTTTATCCCCATGACACCACCATTGCAAAGCCTAGACATTTCTCTGCTTACATATATTGCTTTTGTACGCATGTGTCTACAGGTTTCTCTGCTCGTATACGTGTTCCAATGAGAGCGGCGAACCTTTTCTCAAAGACGAAACAAAAAGGCGTGGGTTACCGTACATTTTAGTCTTTTACTACTCACGGGAGGTGAGTCGTATGAATAAAAATCTATCCATTGATTTATAGGGCTATTGTAGACTTCTTAAGTAGCAAATCATTTATGGTAACACTAATCCAACTAATAACCCTAATTAATTTTGCCTAAAATCCCGTAACCCGATGCATGTATGTTGCTCTATATCATCATTCATGCTTCAAAACGATGGCCATAGCAGAAGCGCTACCTCGCCGGAGCTCCGCTGCACATGACGGCGGGCCTACCTTCGGACGACAGTACATATGGGAACGAGACTAGTCAGGCTGCCCTTCTCAATACCTTTTCAATCTGTGGCATTACCTGGACAATTGAAGAGAGACTCACATCTGCACAAACAAACAAAAATGAAAAGTATTTTTCAAAGACTCACATCTGCACAATCTCCATTTTTTACGAGATTTGTTGAGGGCGTTCATTGGGGCCTTCCATTTTTACAGGATTTTCTGTTGTAACTCTTCCCGATTATGACCCCCTATTCACGACTAATACAAGTTCTGCTACTGTCGTTTTAGGCACTAGTATGAAATACAAACCGTTAGATCAACAAAAATGGATGGCCTGCATCTAAATGGGGTACCACAAAAGTCTTAAAAAAAAGGAAAGCGTGGTACCGAGCAGGAGCAATGGAGAGAAGCCGGACACGTTTAGCTACGTGTGGGGAAAATGCAGCTATAAAAGCTTGCAGCCTATCTCTAATTGATCTAGCTCGGTACAACATCACAACCTAGCGAACTTAGCAGAGCTCTCCCCATGGCTTCTTATGCAGAACTAGTGCACCAACTCATGCACGAGACGCATCTGCAAGCACTACTACTGGTGATACTGCTCTTCTTCATACCACTACTACACCTGGCCACAACGCGCGCTAGTAGAAACCAAGCAAAGCGTCTACCTCCTTCCCCTCCGGGGCTCCCTGTCATAGGGCATCTCCACCTCGTCGGTGACCTCCCTCACGTCTCCCTCTGCAACCTCTCCAGGATGCACGGCCCCGACGGCCTCATGCTTCTCCGCCTTGGCGCCGTTCCAAACCTCGTGGTGTCGTCCCCGCGCGCCGCCCAGGAGATCATGCGGACGCACGACCACCTCTTCGCGTCCCGCCCGCCGTCCAAGATCGCCGAGGCGCTCATGTATGGGCCTTCATCAGACATCGTTTTCGCGCCCTACGGCGAGCACTGGCGGCAGGCGAGGAGGCTCGTCACCATGCATCTGTTCACCGTCAAAAAGGTCCAGTCCTACCGCAACGCCCGTCAACAAGAGGTGACTATATAACAACAGATTCATCCGTCGCCACCTCTTGATCGTCGTCTCCCTCCATGACAAACATTCATACACAACCTGAAAATGCAACTCCACACCTAGATCTAGATGTCCCCCGCTTATCTGGGACGTCCAACTGCTTTGCGATCCGTGCACAAATTATCAATAGTTGTTCAAATTATTGATAATTATCAATAATTTTCGGATTTATGTAATTTACTTTTTGGATTTATGTACTAACAAGAAATTTCCGGACATGCATTAACAAATAATAAAATAAACGCATTAACATGATTTTTTGTTTTATCAACACATCAATTAGTGGGAATCATATTGTTTGTTGGATGTAAATTCAACGGTCATGGTAGGTGGTGGATATCCAACTAGATATGGTATCGCCGCGTTGATACACAACATCCACTTCGGACCTTCAAAAAAAAACCTCCACTTTGTTCATTTATAGCACTACAACAGGACCCCCCATATTGCAACGCATACTTTGCAACGCATTAAAAATGTGTTGTAAAATATCAACGTAGCTACGGATATTTGCGTTGGTAGGTCGATCCGTTGCTAGCTATAAGAATAACAACGAACACCATACGTTGCGGTTTATGCGTTGGAACACAATTGCATCACCTTATCAACTGGTTTTGTAACACGTGGGCCTGAACCATAATAAAGCTAGAAAAATATATAATTGTCGGTAGTACTCTATTTATGCTCCTCACCTTCCTCTAATTAATTTAATCTTAGAAATCAAAGTTGGATGTCTTGCTTCCTTTGACGATCGTGGGCTGCATCTTAGAAAGAAAAAAAAGGGAACGCGTGGCTACATCTCCGGTAAAAAAGGATTTTGTTGCCTAGTTTTGTGGAAAACATGTTAGTATCATACAATTTCCATTATATAGAAATAATATACAAGCTAGTGTGAGATCAAACCATGTATAGTAAGAGTTATGTGACCGGTCAATTATCATTTCTTTTGTAGATTTATATATATTCATAGATCATTGCAAAAAAATGAAATATATTTATGTAATAATAGGCCTATTTAATTTGGTGGAATACTATTTTCGTCTCCCTCCATTTTTTCATGTATTCCCCCTTTCCCTCTACTTCTTCCCTCCATTTTTCATTTCCCTCCAATTCTTTTCTGCGTTTACTGGTTACCCGCGCGTTTTTCTCTCGTTTTAAAGCGAAGAAGTTCCGATGGGCATGGTATTAGTTATGTGACCCCACCTCTCATAGAAATTAAACTGTGAAACTGGGCTACTCAAAGTGTAAAGAAAAAGATTAAGGTACTAACTGCCTCTAAATCTCCGCACCTCCCAATCTCAAACGCACAAGTCGTGCGTTCTCTTCTTCTCCAACAAAAGCTCCACCGAACATCCGTCGACTGGTGGCGGCGGGCGTATCGGCGCCATTCTCTTCGATTGCAGGTCAGTGCCTCTCTCCCCTTCGTCTCCTCTCATTCGATTTGATCCATCCGGCAACCGCATCCCTGCGTCTCGCCCATATGCCGCTGACCGCATCTCAGGCAGACAGGGGATTGATGGTAACCCCTCCAGTTCGCACGCCGCCGACCGAATCTCTGCCCCCATCTTTAGCCCCTCACTTTGGCATCCTTATTGCTGATGGCCCCTGTTGGTACTGGGACGGTATTGGTATCTCGTCATTAGGCCGATAATCAAGGAGCAGGGCGGGTCGGGCGGAGCTGCCGACCATAGACGAGCTGGCCGGCAGGGGCGACGGAACGGCAGGACCGCGGCCTCACCTCCCCTTCCTCCTTCTATACCAACAGCCGCACCCTCGTCCTCCCTCCTTCTCATCCCACTCTGCGCCACTGTCCATGGACGCCGGAAGAGGCGGCTTCAAACATCCGCTCCGCCGCTGGCCTGGAGTCCTACCTGCACGCTGCCCGTCGACCTTGTGCCCACCACCAGCTTCTTCCCTGGCCACCCACCACCTCTGAGAACCCTGGCAGCCGGCATTAGTGCCGCGACACAGCCAGGCAGCACGGCTAGTTTCTGGATAGTCAGAAAAAGACACAACACACTGCTTTGATTGCTTTTTTGTTTTTCTCAACAAATTGGTGGCGATTCAGAACCGTAAGTCTCTGTACATGGCAAACTAGTGTCTCTGAATATTAGTTAGCGATTCACCACCAGCATTTTCGTCTCAAGATGTGTTAGGCTATTAGCAATACTACTACTCGTAGAGTTAGCCACACCCAAGTCCATGTTTAATAGAAATCAATTGTCCTTTGGATTTTTAATATGTAAGGAACTATACTTTTGTGCTAGGAATAATATGTAGATTGTAGATTTCCATATTACAATGATTAGGGACATGTGCACAGATATCAATAGTGAACACTTAATGCTTACTTCATTTAATTTACAACTGATAAGAATTATTTTCACTAAATATTTTGGTATTCCTCCTAGAGCAGACATGACAAGGAGCAAATTGCGTGTTGTTCAAAGCTATGATGAATACATGACCGAGGAACATGACAATACTACACATGAAGATGCTGAATCATCTGATTTTCAACATTTATCTTGTAATGGTGAAGAAGGCTTGACAGATAGTGATGATGAAGAGGATGAAGACGACCACGATCACACTGGTGATGATGCCCAAGGTAGTTGTTTGGCTACTCCGCATTGATGATAAAAATATATATCTGCGTGCTTTACATATTTCTGAAGCATAATTGTTTTGTCAATTTATCCATGATTAGACGAAAATGCGGAAACAAAAAAGCGTGGAAGGACAAAGCTGAGAAAAACATGGGATCTTCCAAAAGGGCAGCGAATTGTGGTCAGGTGCAATGATCTAAATCAGCCAATTGGAAAAGAAGGTGGACGTCTAGGTTACTTTCTTGGCACACTTGCTAGGAATGGAAAATTGTGTAGCTTGAGCTACACGGACTGGAGGAAACTAATAGGAGAGACAGATAAGAACAATGAACAAAAAAATAAAAAGGATATATTGGGGCAAGTAAAGGTAGATTCAGAATACATTAAATATCATTTGTTAACACTGTTATTCTTTATATTTCGTGGTGCCTAATATTACTTCTGTTGAATATGTAGATGAGGTTTCTTTATCCTTCTCGACTAGAAAAGTATATATTAAAAACAATCGGAGAAAGATGGAGGCAACACAAGTGCAATCTGAAATCACTCTTTTTTGATGCAAGCAAGAGCATGGAAGCGAACAATACCAATGTTCCAAAGGGTGTGATTAAGGACCAATGGATTTCACTTGTTAGTAATTGGATGAGCCAAAAGGCACAGGTACATATAGACTTGTTAGATTTATCATTTACATGTCGCTTAGTCATTCTAGGAATTATGCAAATGCATGTGCATTGTTTACAATTTTTTTGCCAGGATATAAGTGAGAAAAATAGGGAGAACTCTACGATGAAAAAGTCAATTCATACGGCTGGAACTAAGAGTTTTGCTCGAAATAGGGAAGAGCTGGTCAGTTTATAAGAACTCTAACATACACTCGGACATTTCATTTGCACTCTATGTTGGCATCATCAATTATTAAATAATTTGATCGGTTAACCAACAGCGGCAAAAGGATCCAGAAAAGAAGAACCCACACCGAGCTGTCCTGTACATTCATACACACAAGCACAAAAGTGACAAGAATGACAAGTATATTAATGAACACGTGGTATAATATCTGATATCTTTTGTTAAAATTTGTAATGTTGTTTTCTACATTGTTATTACTTACACTATTCATGTATTTAGGTTGAACTGAAAAAGACTTTAGCTAAGAGGCCAGATTTAGCAGACACGAGTAAATGAACAGCTTGGAAAGGAGATGCCTTGAATACAATACTAGGAGCAGACAAGCCTGGGCATATACATGGGTTGGGATTAGTGCCTCATGCTAATCAAGTCTTTGGTGTATCATCTTCAAGTCACTTTCAGGATATGCACCTTACATCATTGGAGGGTACACGTAATGAAGATCTTTTGTCTATTAGACTTCAGTTGGAAATGATGCAGAAACACATGAAAAGCCATGATGCTAAATTTCTAGAATTAACTGAGAAGACAGTAAGCACTGAAAGACTTTTCAATTTAAAGAACTTTTCTATTGTTCAATACCATGTACTAATGTTTTACTACTTCTTATAGGGTTCTGTGGGTCGCATATCTACATCTCGAGATGCTCTTGGTGTTGCCCAGAAAAACTCAAAAAGGAAAGTATGTATCGTTAGAAAGGTCAAAGTCATTTAATCAAATATGATCTTATTCTTATTTGGTTTTCGAAGCCAACAACTTGGTTCCGGTGGACAACGTAACAGTGCGATGGTACAATATGGATGCATTGATACATTCTTGTTTTTTATGGAACATAATTATATATTTTCTTACACTACAGAGCGAGGAAAACTTTCTCAATGACATGGAGATGCAACCATCAAACAAACGTCCTGCTACAGATAAGGTTTACACATTCATATGTTGTTTGGACCCAACGTTGTTGAACAACAATTTTAGTGGTCTTTATTATAGTTCCTAATCTTACAAAATTCTTTTGTCATAGAACAAAGGAACTTTTATCCACGAGGAAAATGTCCAGCCTAGGAAAGAAGGTGCTAGTGCAGAAATGGTCAGTGCACTTCTTCTATTTTTGGAGTTATCTTTTATGTAACTGTTGTCATCCCGTCCATTCTGTAGTTATCTCTTTGTTCATGCTTATTTATTCCAACTAGCCATGGTGTCTTTGTAGCACCGAATCCATTGAAGGATGACATGCATCATGAATTTTATTAGTTATCTAATGATTTGCCCTATACTTTAGGACCTGGACATTGAACCCCCACATGACGACACACTTCAACATTTCAAAGCTCCCTCTGGACACATGGTACCTTCTCATTCATCATGTATACATTTCTATTCAGATTTTCAGTTTTCCTCTTGTATTACCTCTAATTTTATGCATCTTCTCATTAGCATGGTGGCCAGAACATGAAGATCCCCAAACGGACTAGTGCAACAAAGCATGCTATCGTATGACATAAAATTACTAAAGATTTCTCTTTCCCTTTTAAGTTTGCTTCTGTTTTAATATTACATTCTCGCAGCAACAAATTTATTATTGCTTGTAGTTCTTCCAATATGATTTTTTATTGTAGTCTGCACCAATCTTATAATGTATATTTTGTCCTAGAACAAAGAAACTTTGGTCCATGATGAATATCTCCATCCAAGGAAGGAAACTGCTAGTGCAGAAAAGGTTAGTGCACTTCACTTCTTGGAGTTATCTCTTATTTAGTTGTTGTTGCCCCATTCACTTGTAGCTAGTTGGAATCATTTCAGTGACCTTGACCGATCTGCAGAGCACATCATTATATTTCCATTTTGCCATTAACTCACGAAATTCGTACATTCTATAGTTGTTGTAATAATCAGGCATGAATCGGCAAGATAAGCGGAAATATCCTATCGTGTTTGTTTCATAATAGAATGCACAAGTAAATAATATAGCTCCACTTAAGTAGTTTAGCTCGAGTTCCCTGGACGTTAGTCCCTTTCTTGTTACACGTGCTCACCAACCTTCTTAAATCAACTGAATAATTATAATACACATGTATGGAACGGAGGAGAAAAGCCTCCTCAAGTAAAAAACAAATAGTAATGTCCAATGTGCATATGTGAATAGAATGATGTGTATTTTTCTGACTTGCGGCTTCTTATGTATTTTCTTACTTCTGTTGTATCTGATTATATTGCGCTTCTCATTAGCATGCTGACCAGAACATGAAGATCTCAAAAGGGGCTAGTGCAACAAACCAAGCTAGTGTATGACTTGAATTTCTAAAACTTATACTTCTCCTTTTCAGTTTAATCTGTTTAAATTTATTGCATACTGATGTTGCACTATAACATCTGCAGAAACAACAGTGCAGTACGCCAAATTGTTCGGATGCCAACTCGATTGATGTATGTTCATTACATTTTTGTTATTTGTGGTTCTTCACTGCTTTGAAATTGCATTGGAAATTGTTTTCTCATGCACTTCTGTTTATGTAAAAGGTTGGCACTATAGTATTTTTGAAGAGTTTGGAAAATCCAAATAAGAATGTTGCTCTTGCTACACTCCAAAGTAGTGACCCAGAATATAGAGTTGAAGGTGTTAAACTTGGGAAACAATTCTGGGCAGTGCGTGTTGATGCTACATTAGCAAAATCCGATGAGTTGATACGACCACTCACAAAGGTCAAGATTATTGGTCATGCATCAGGATTAATTATTGCATGGCCTTCAACCTTTGTATGTTACCCTCTTGTAAATTTTAACCCCCCTTAAATTTTGCTGCTTATTAACATGATTTTTCTTTACTGATCTTATTTTTTGCTTATGTAGATTTCCAAGATAAACTGATCATGTATGGTTGAGATGATGATTGCAAGATTGAGAGACTAATGCTACTCCTGGATAGCTTATATTAGTTTTAGAATGTCATTTTCATTGGCAATGTTTGAAGCAAACATATATTATATATTTGTAATACTGCAAGTACTAGCTAGTTTGTGTTCTTTGAATCTTGTTCTTTGTAATCGAACATAGTTGATATATTATATATGAAATGTTTTTGTTTCCTGTGTGATCACTCGTGTGCACTATTTGCCTTGATCTAGCAACTGCTACCAGCAATATGTGAAATATTATTAATTGATTATGATAACTACAAATGATTATGAAGGTTGCGACCTTCTATTATGTCAGTTTCAAAATTCATTCCTACAGGTGACCACCAACGCTTATGAGGTGTTGTTAGCCTCCCTCATATTCGTTGCTATCTTACAACGCTTCTACACCACAATTACCAACGCATGTTTTTGTGTTGTTGTAGACCCTTGCAACGCCACCTACGGCAACGCATATTTTTCCGTTGGTGTAGACCTTACCAACGCTTATATGGACATTTGCCAACGCATCGATGCGTTGGTGAAGGGGGGGTCCTGTTGTAGTGTAGGTGAAACATGTGGAGGCCAGGATAAGAGAGGCGGCGGCGGCGATGGGGGCCGTCGACCTGGGCGAGATGTTGAACGCTTATGCCAACGACGTGGTGTGCCGCGCCGTGTCGGGGAAGTTCTTCAGGTCGGAAGGCCGAAACAAGTTGTTCAGAGAGCTGATCGAGGCAAACTCGGTTCTCGTCGGAGGGTTTCACTTCGAGGACTACTTCCCAAGGCTAGCTAGTGTACATGTATTCAGTAGGTTCATCTGCAAGAAAGTCGAGGCGACGCATAGGGCGTGGGATGAGTTGCTCGAAACAATAATAAGCGACCACGAGAAGAAGAACTCGATGCACCAAGAGAACGTGGTCAATGAGCAAGGAGAGAGTGACTTTATCGACGTGCTGCTATCGGTCCAGAAAGAGTTCCACGGTATCACCAGAGAACATATCAAGGCCATCTTAATGGTAAGCAATTAAGTACAGATAATTGAATAAAACACATAGACAGAAAATACATTCCATACACTGTAGATATCTACGTGTTTCTTACTCTTATTATGGAAAACGTACAGGACATGTTCGGCGCGGGTACCGACACAACGTCTTTGGTCTTAGAATTCGCCATGGCCGAGCTCATGCGAAAACCTCAATTCATGGCCAAGTTACAACACGAGGTAAGAAACGGTGCCCCCAAGGGACAAGAACTCATCGAGGAAGAGAACCTTGCCGGCATGACCTATTTGAAGGCAGTGGTGAAGGAGACGCTCAGGCTGCACCCACCGGCGCCGCTCCTTCTCCCTCACCTGGCAATGGCTGACTGCGACGTCAGCGGCTACAAGATTCATGCTGGAACACGAGTCATCATCAACTCTTGGGCTATTGGCAGATACCCGGGGTCCTGGGTGAAGCCCGATGAGTTCATGCCGGAGAGGTTCATCGATGGTGCTGCCGCAGCGGCGGTGGACCTGAGGGGAAAGGACTTCCAGTTCGTGCCCTTTGGGGCTGGCCGGAGGATCTGTCCTGGACTCAACTTCGGGCTGGCTGCCGTCGAGATTATGCTGGCGAACCTGGTGTACTGCTTCGACTGGGAGCTGCCGCCTGGCATGGAGAGGGAGGACATCGACATGACGGAGGTGTTTGGCCTGTCGGTCCATAGGAAGGAGAAGCTGATGCTTGTCCCCAAAACCCACGTACACGTAGTCGCGTGATCGGTACATGGTGTGCATGTGCCGTCGTCCATACTTGTGTGTGTGTGTGTTGGTTTTCATATTTCTATATACTAGTGCGTTGCTACGGTGAAACAAATACATGTTAGAGAACCTATTACCACGTGTCTAGGAAATAACATATAAGTTGTTGTTTTCTCTACATTTTCTGCTTCAACCGTTTAAATTGTGCAGCCTAAGGGCACCTCCAACGGCAAAGCGCAAACGGACCAGCCTAGTCCGTTTTTGTCCGGCCGGACTGTAACAGACCGATTTTTGGAGTTTTCAAAAACTTTTCTTTAAAAATGAGGAATAGAAAATTTCGTTTAATTAATTAAAACTTAACTCAACTTTTCATAAGCATGAAGCTTTAAAATGAATTTAGCATTAAGTTGAGTAAATCTTTTATTTTATTTTTCTTTCAAGTTGGATCGTATTTTCTTGGTTTCGACATATTAAAACAATCGCCCCTGAATTTGTTTTTGTTTTCATAAATTCATCTGGTGTTTTTCTGAGCTTCACAGCTTTTTCTGGAATTCCCTAAATGGAAAATCTATTTCTTTCCTTTCTTATGTTTTGGAATTAATTTTCCAATTTCCTTCCTACTTAAATATGTCTTTGTTTGCCAATTCTCTTTCTCATTAGTTCTCTCAAGAAATCCCATTGGATGCTGCCCTATAGGTTAGCACATGTACGTACACACATCTTCGGTCTACCTCCTGTATACGTATTTAGTACAGCATGTAACGATCGATCCTTTCCTAATATCTTTCCTTTTTCTTTCCTTGTTCTGTACCTGCTACACCCAATCGATCTCTCTTTTTATTTTTTTCCTCTCTCTCTCTCAACGACCGAAGCAAGCAAGCAGGCCAGCCCAAAATCCCAGCCGCAACAGCTCACCCGAGCGAGCCCTCCACTCGCACGCACGCATGCACGGGACAGAGTCCCAGTACACGAAACCCAGCGCCGAGCTGCATGCCTGCATCCTCTTCCTCACCGGACGTACGCACTTAAGCAGCAAACAGAAACGGCAGGTCGTCCTGAAACTGCTGCATCAATTTCTCTTTACTCAGCCATTCATTTTCCAGAACGTCTCACTGCTTCCTCCGCCAGGCCTATAGAAGTCTCCATTCGTCTTCCTTCTCTCCTCTTGCCATCTCGTGCCACCATCCCGTCCTTAGCTCGCCCACAAGGTCCGATCTGGTGGAGCTCCGATCCAGAGCACCGTCGGACGCCGCCCGCGTTCCCAGTGACCCCGTCAACAACAGGCCTAAATGCTGCGCCAGAAGAACTGCAAGGAGGAGGAGGACCGATCCAGGTGACCAGAAGATCGAACCATTGGTCGCAGCAGACGAATTTTGCGACCACATCTTCTCGGTTCATCAACTTCGTCGGATGAACTCGTCGCGTATGGTGAGAATATGATCAACTCCTTTGAACCGTAGTCTCATATACTATGTAGAACTACCTCCTAGACAAACTTTCGTAGCCTATCCATGCCACTGTCCACACCCACTCTTAACCATGCCATACAATGTCGACATGGTTATGACATCCTCAATTTTCAACCCAGTTTAGTGCTATCCTTTCACGTCACTTTGTGCAACTAATCACCAGTAGTCCAGAGGAGAAGACGGATCTCCAATCCGACCGCCAGAGAGAAAATTGTTAAATGGGCTAGACTAGATCATCACGGTAGTGGCCTTTTGGGATGAATTTGACTTGATCTGTGAGAGAGAAACTGAGAGAGAGGAGTACCTGCGCCGTGGCTTGACGAGCTCGAACCGGAGGCCATGTCGATGGATGGTGTCGATGGGTGTGTGGTGGCGGCGGAGCTTCCCGTGACTAGCGCTAACCGTAGATCGGATAGGGGTGTCGGTGGGGCGATTGGCAGCACGTCGAACCTCGTATCGTGTGCCCCGGCCCCCACCTCTTTATATAGCGCTGCCACAGGGGCCCACCAACCATGTTTCGGTTGGACGCCCCCGATCAGGGCGCGAGAGGGGGAGGAGATCGAGTCGTTGGACTCGGTCTCTGTGAGATCAATCTAACATTCTCCCCCTTGATCTCAACTTTACTTTTAACTTTATACTTTACTCGTTTCATCACGGATCAGTACATAGAGCATGTTTCATCGTCTCAGCTCAATTGCCGATAGAATCAGACAGCCACTATACACTTTTCTGTTTTGAAACAAATTCTGTTACTTTTGGGCCTCTTATGATCCAGGAATCATAGGCTTGCCATTAAACCCATGCCGGCTAAGTGTTCCTTGAACACACTGGGTGGTAAGCCTTTCGTTAGCGGATCCGCAAGCATATCCTTTGTCCTTATATGCTCGAGTCTTATAGTTTGATCCTGGATTTTATCTTTCACAACATAATACTTTACTTCTATTGGTCTGGTAGCTTTACTCGACTTGTTGTTGTGAGCATAAAATACTGCAGGCTGGTTGTCACAGTACATCTTTATTGGTTTGTCAATACAATCCACTACTTTCAAGTCGGGTATAAATTTCTTTAGCCATAACACCTGATTTGTGGCCTCAAAACATGCTATAAATTCGGCATACATCGTGGATGATGCAACTATTATCTGTTTGCAGCTTCTCCACGAAATAGCCCCTCCTGCGAGAGTGAACACATATCCAGTTGTGGACTTTCTGTCATCTTTGTCTCCCGCATAGTCTGCATCTGAATACCCTTTTATCTCTAGGGAATCAGATCTTCTATAAGTTAGCATGAGGTCTTTTGTGCCTTGCACATAACGCAATACTTTTTTTACCATCTTCCAGTGCTCTATGCCTGGATTTGACTGATATCTACCGAGTACCCCGGTGATAAAAGCTAAGTCAGGGCGAGTGCACACTTGTGCATACTGTAAGCTTCCAACAGCCGAAGCATATGGTACTGCTTTCATTTGATCGATCTCATATTGATTCTTGGGGCATTGATATTCCCCAAAACTGTCGCCCTTGACTATCGGAGCAGGTGTGGCATTACTCTTATGCATATTATACTTTATTAGAACTTTTTCTAAATATGCCTTCTGTGATAGTCCTAACACTCCATTCTTTCTATCTCGGTGAATTTCTATGCCCAAAACATATGAAGCTTCACCAAGATCTTTCATATCAAAGTTTGAGGACAAAAACTTCTTTGTTTCTCGCAGAAGACTAACATCACTGCTAGCAAGCAGGATATCATCCACATACAAGATTAGGAAAATATATTTCCCACTTTTAAACTTTGCATAAACGCAGTTATCCTCGATATTTTCTTTAAATCCAAATCTTTTGATGGTATCATTAAACTTTAGATACCACTGTCTAGAGGCTTGCTTTAATCCATAAATGGATTTCTTTAGACGGCATCCCATGTGTTCCTTCCCCTCCATGAAAAAACCCTTGGGTTGTTTCATGTACACTTTTTCTTCTAAATCTCCATTTAGAAATACCGTCTTTACATCCATTTGATGCAACTCTAAATCAAAATGTGCAACTAGTGCCATTATGATTCTGAAGGAATCCTTACATGAGACCGGAGAAAATGTCTCATTGTAATCTACCCCTTCTCTTTGTGTAAATCCTTTTGCCACTAGACGTGCTTTATACTTTTCTATGTTCCCGTTAGAGTCATACTTTGTTTTGTAGACCCACTTGCAGCCTACTGTTTTGGCTCCTTTTGGAATTTCCTCTAAGTCCCAAACATTGTTGGAACTCATCGACCTCATTTCATCTTCCATGGCCTCTAGCCACTTCGATGAGTTGGGGCCTTCCATAGCTTCTTCATATGAGGTGGGATCACCTTCCATATGAACTGTTTCTGTGTTATAAACTTTATAGTCAGTAGAAATAGCTGATTTCTTGACTCTTTTGGACCTTCTAAGGGCCTCATTCTCTGGCTCATTATGTACCTCAACTTCTGGTACATCTATTAGAGGTGGCTGCTGCAGCTCCCTTTCATGCTCAACGAAGGGTTCAGTCGGCTCCTGACGGACAGGTTCCGAAACTTCACTCCTTGTTATCACGGGTGGAGTTACAACAGGTGCTTGCACCGCAACCTCAGGAATTGTTGGTGCAGGTACAACAGGTAGCGAGAAAAATGGCTCCTGAATCATCGGATTAGGTGCATGCACCCTCTTCTCCTCAAGATCAATTTTCCGAGCTACCATGCTCCCCCTCATCAGTTCGTCTTCCAAGAAGACAGCATGTCTCGTTTCTACAAACTTTGTGTATTTGTCTGGACAGTAGAAACGATAACCTTTTGATCTGTCAGGATAGCCAATGAAGTGGCAAGTTACTGTTTTGGGGTCTAACTTTGCAATATTTGGATTAAATACTTTTGCCTCAGCTGGGCTCCCCCAGACCCTCAAGTGGCACAGGGAGGGAACTCTCCCTGTCCACAACTCATACGGTGTTTTGGGCACCGACTTGCTTGGTACTCTGTTGAGAATGTGAATGGCGGTTTTAAGCGCCTCCATCCATAATCCCAATGGCAGGGTGGAATAACTCATCATACTGCGCACCATATCCATAAGAGTACGGTTGCGCCTTTCAGCTACTCCATTTTGCTGAGGTTCGCCCGGCATAAAATACTGGGCGACTATTCCATTTTCCTGTAAGAACCTTGCAAAAGGTCCAGGTACTTGACCATATGGAGTGTGCCGACCGTAGTACTCCCCACCACGATCGGACCGGACTATCTTAATTCTTTTATCATATTGATTTTCAACCTCTGCTTTGAATATTTTAAATTTATCCAATGCTTCAGACCTTTCTTTAATTGGATAAATATAACCATATCGGGAGTAATCTTCTGTGAATGTTATGAACGAGTCATAGCCATCCACACTTTTCACAGAAAACGGTCCACAAATATCAGTGTGGATTATTTCTAGTGTTGCTGTACTTCGGTTTGCACCCTTTTTAATTTGCTTTACATACTTTCCTTTTATGTAATCTATGCATTGTTCTATATCGGAGAACTCTAACGGAGGAAGAATATCACTTTTAACGAGGTTTTCGATTCTTCCCCTCGAAATATGGCCTAATCGACAGTGCCATAACTTCGATGAGTCATGAGTTCTCTTTCTTTTCTTTTATTCTTTGTTCGACAAGGAAGTTTGTTCATTCACATTACACACAGAATGCACTTTTTCACGTAAGGATAACAAATAAAGCTCGTTGTGAAGTAAAGCAACACCCACACAAGCATCTTTAAACCATATGGCACACTTGCCGTGTGCAAAATAACACTGATAACTGTCTTTATCCAAACGTGATACACTTATTAAGTTTCTATGAAGTGAAGGAACAAATAAAACATCTCTAAGCAGAATCGAAAAACCATCAGCTAACTCCAAGGAGATGTCGCCAACAGCTTCCACGTCTGCTTGAACTCCATTCGCAACTTCAATGCATCTTTCTTTTCTTCTCATAGTCCTTGTCGAATGGAATCCCTGTAAAGAATTAGCAACATGAACAGTTGCACCTGAGTCAATCTACCAAGTAGATTTCGAAAACTGTGAATACAAGGATTCATTAACAAAAGAAACTGTATCTATACCTTTCCTTGCCATTATGGACTTGAGCCATTCTGGACAGTCTTTCTTGAAGTGCCCAGTCTTCTTGCAGTGGAGACACTGGTCTTTATCCACTGGGAGAGTGGGCTGATGATACTGTTGGGGACCTTTGCCATATGGCTTGGAGGGAGAACCTTGGTTGCTGTTCTGGAAGTTCTGGTAGTTCCTTTTCCTGTTGTCCTTGACATAGTTGATTGAACCACCATTTGAGGCTTTAAGCCTATCTTCCTCTTGTACACACATGGCAATCATCTTTTCTATGTCCCATTTATCAGGGGACATGTTGTAGTTGATAACAAAGTTATCAAACTCTTTGGGCAATGATGCCATGACAAGGTGAACTAGCAGAGCAGGCTTTAATTCCAGATCAGCGTCCATGGGCTTCAGTTTAGAAGCCATGTTGCTCATCCTTAAGATGTGCTCCCTGATGCCATGTGCACCTCCTGTGTACTTTTTTGTGACCAACTGTTTGAGCAGCTGGGTAGCATACACCTTTGAAGAGCCAGTGAACTGGCTCTTTATCTTTTCCAGAAACTCCCCAACGGAAGTGCACTCTGCGATTGAACCCGCAATGGCGTTCTCAATCGTATTCTTTATAAAGGCCATGCACTTTTTGTTTGCATTGACCCACTTTTGGTTCTCTAGCACATATGCCAGCTCCACTGGAGCAAAGTCCTTTTTCCTTTTCTCCCATTCAGCATCATCATCATTTGCATCTCTGACTGGCTCTGTCGGCTTGACCGGCTGTGGAGTGTCCACAACCCAGTCAACCTCAGCGCAGACAAAAGCCAGATTAACTTTCTTCCTCCACTCAGTGTAGTTGTCACCCCTGAGCGTCGGAACGTCTTTGAGGCAACTCATCAGACTGTAGCCTCCTGAAATTCACAAAGATGTGAGATAACAAAACAATTGCATGCATTAATCCAACATTGGTATAGATCAACTCATACAACTGTTTGTGCAATTAAAACTATATTACCGTTGGGCAAAAATAGAGATAAGTGCACCTTTTAACATGTAATTAACAAATCATGATCATGCTATTAACAACGTTGGTCATATAATAACAAAATCACAATCACTTTTAATATAATCACTTTATCACATCTTTCAAAATTTCAATTACCACTTTATTGCATTTAAGCAATTTACTTTAACTATATGCAGCGGAAACTTGAATTAAAAATTCATAAACTTTAAACTTTATAGAAAAGTTTCTGTAACTTTTGAATTCTCTAAACAAAATTTTCGTTGGAATAAATTGAATAGAAAAGACTATATGAAATTTGCTCAAAATCTGAACAAAACAATTAAAAACTGTCTCTGAAAAAGAAAAACAGAAAAACTGAATCGGCCCATGGCCAGATGCGGCCCACGGCCTGCTTTTGCGCGCGTGGCGTCCTGAGCGGCACTTACTATCTGCCGCTCTTTCTCTGCGGCCCAGCTGGACGCAGCCCACAGCCCGCCAGCTCCCGCCGCTAATCCCTAGCCGTCGGATTAGATCCGACGGTCGGGCGCCTTAGTCGCTGGGTCAAAATGACCCCAGCCACCTGTTCTGTAACCCTAGCCTCCATTCCTCTGTTCTCTGGCGGCTGAGGGAGGCCGAGTCCCCGGCGGCCAGCGCCTCGCCGGCGACGGCGACGGTCACGGCAGCGGCCCAGCTTGCTTCCCCAGCCCCTCATCTTCCTTTTCCCTTCTAACTTTTCTTCCATTAGCACACGCGCCGGAGCACCGACGGCGGCTCCGAAACAGAGGAAGACCGGCGGCTACTGGGAGCTCGCAGAGGCGCCCGACGGCGCTTCCGCCGGCGAGCGGAGGAGCGGTGGCTGGCTCTGTGCTTTTGCCCCCGAAGGGGACCTTTTCCCTTCGGCAGTGGTGAAGGCAAAATGCCCCACTGCCCGAGTTCTTCTTCCCATGCCTCCATCGGATGCGCATGAAATCGAGAGGAACGGCGCGGCACGACGGCGGCGCACTTTGCCGGTGACCCGAGGCCAACCGGTAATATTTCTTTTCCCCTCTGTAACTTTCGAGATGGGGTTCTTTGGTGCTGTGGGGAAATCTTTCTTGATCTCTTTTCTACCGGAAGAAATCTAGCACTAGACAGATGCTCTGATACCATTGTTAAATGGGCTAGACTAGATCATCACGGTAGTGGCCTTTTGGGATGAATTTGACTTGATCTGTGAGAGAGAAACTGAGAGAGAGGAGTACCTGCGCCGTGGCTTGACGAGCTCGAACCGGAGGCCATGTCGATGGATGGTGTCGATGGGTGTGTGGTGGCGGCGGAGCTTCCCGTGACTAGCGCTAACCGTAGATCGGATAGGGGTGTCGGTGGGGCGATTGGCAGCACGTCGAACCTCGTATCGTGTGCCCCAGCCCCCACCTCTTTATATAGCGCTGCCATAGGGGCCCACCAACCATGTTTCGGTTGGACGCCCCCGATCAGGGCGCGAGAGGGGGAGGAGATCGAGTCGTTGGACTCGGTCTCTGTGAGATCAATCTAACAAAAATACCATCGATGCCAAGACGTTGAATATCGACATTGCCATGCGAATCTTTCTTCATTCATCTGCACACTTCGATCTAAACATATGAAAGTATCTAGATGACCTTAGAAACCATTTGGTGGATTTGGATTGTAAATCCATTGGATAGAATTAAAGTTATACTTTAATATATGTTATTTGAATTATATGCTTGATTTTGTGTGTGATCTATTTTGCCTAGATGTATCACATGTATAGAAGTTCTCTGTAATTTGCATTTATTTATTTGGTGATATGTTTAGATATTCGCTTGTATTTAAACAGTAGTATATGATTTATTATTATAAATAGAATCGCTTGTGTTACTTTCTAATTATCATTTGCATGATTACGTTGTTGTGTTGTAGTAATATATTATGTGATGTGTTTATCCATGTTTAATCCTTTATGACTTGTTACTATTAGTTTGTCTAGTTCATGCATGTATACACATGAGTTTTCTTAGTACTCTATTATTTGTTTAGTACTTTATAAGAAGATGATACTCTTTGGTTCCTATTGTTTGTTTAGTGGCTCGTGCATATAGTTAGTTGTTGTATCAATGTCATGAGCACCTTATCGTGCTATTACATGTGCATTGTTTGTGTAGTTTATTATTCATGCTTAGATATCCATGTATCTTGTACCATGTGTTCCATATGATGTTTTGTTCTATTTATTCTAGCCGCATATATTTGTGCTAGGATGTATTTTCATGCCTTGCATGTATGTATAGCTACATAGGATCTAACTTCATGTCACATTCGACTGCTCAGTTCTTTGTGTTATGTTGATGAATGTTTAGATTCTTTTCATATTAGCTTTGCATGTTATACACTGTAGCTTTACTTGTTTACTAGATAATAACATGCTTTGAGTGGTTGTTTGGTTCTAGAGGTACATCGGTCTCATACATGTATGTTACCTTGCTAGTTGTGTGTTACTTGTTGTAGTATATCATCTCGTGCTTATGATAGTTTGCATGCCACTTAGTTGTGCATGATAATATCGTATCGTTGTGTATATGCTTGTGAGCATGCGTGTGATCTTGTAGTATATACTTGTATGCTTTGCCATCTCATGCTAGTAATGTTAAGCTTAATTGTTATTTGGTTATTATGTTGTTGTATCTCCCAAATGTAGAAGACTTGTATATCATTCGTGATTAGTCTCATATAGTGTTATATATGTTATGACCTTTGCTTAGTACATAATATGCTTTGTTCATATATGCTTGTGATGGTATTCTTGTTATTAAATGTATCTATATATGTTTATTGTTGATGGCATATGTTAGTTTGATATCTTGCTATGGCATGATTCATATGATTTACATGTTGTTACGCCTTGTTTAGTTCTTAGCTTATTATCGCTGAATTATAGCATGGTTGTAGTTGTTTATTGTTTATGTTACTCTCATGTGTTTAGTTGTGGAGCTATATGGTTCGCAAGTGTTAATGTGTGTTTCAGCTATATCAAATTTTGCTTGCAATTGCTGTCATTTTATATATGATGATGTTTACCTTAGCTCTTGTTTTGCTTATATGCTTATGTTAGCACGCTAAATAGTCCTATCTACTGTTTATATTACTAGTATGACAGGTATTGGTTTGATTATTGCAAACTAGTATGATATGGTTTGTTGATATGTCTTGTTTACATGTTTGCTAAGTATCTAGTTTTTCTATAGTTTATATGTTATTATTGAGTTTATCGGGTTACACGGGTACAACCAACTATGTTATAGCCCCTATGTTGGGTTTGTAGACAGTATAGTAAGATCTACATGTATCTCTTTATGACGACATTCTAGTATGATAATCTATCCACATATCTAATCCTAGCTCTTTATCTTGATAATCTATCCTAGCATCCCATCCATGCCATTTGATTCATATCTGAGTTGTCACAACTCACTTTCACAATTCTATCAAGTTGTTCTATATTCTTCTCCCACTACTACTCCATGCATTCTCATTTTTATTTCATTTGGATTTGGTAATTATTGCTCTGGTATTTATTTGGTTGCCATTTGCTATCGTTACGACGAGTAGGGAGTGACGTGGTTGGACGGATATAATCAGCTTATTGAAGAACGTGGTTATAATCAGCTTACTGAAGAAGAATAATAAGAAGAAGATTCGTCAACGAAGGCATGCCCCCCTCTCATGTTTTTATCCTATGTTTTTAAAAAGGGGAATTATTTTATTGTTTTACAAATATGCATGCTATTTTATTCAAGTTACTGGCGTGTCGATTGACACACCAGTCTGATCCGCTTATCGCCTTATACTTGATACCCTGAGTAGAAATTATATAGTAATCCTGTAGAGTAGAGATGCTTAGCCATGCTCAATATTCATTAGGATATCTTTATCTTGCCTCTTAGGAGGAATTGGTTGACCCTTGGGTCACAAACACCTTTTTGGAACTTGTTGAGCTCGTTGAGCTAGGCTGATTAGCCATTGTTGCTTCCTCTACTCTCTCTTCTACTCTGGGTGAAACTTACCATCTAACACTGGCGCGGGCAACTGTTGGATCAACTGATGAAGGAGCGATTGGCTGCCCTTCACAAGCTGGAGGGGGCAATCCGTCGTTCGTGCAGCATAAGGGCCTAATAAGTCTCGGATTTGAAGATTGTGACCACCGTACAACCACATGCTAATGGGCTCTGGCTGGGTCAAGTAAGTTAGTGAGCCTTTGGTGTCGATGTCGCCGTACCGCAGATGGGGTGTCTGCCTACGGGAGAACCTTCGGCACCGATGGGGGGACCGGTTTGGGGACGTACTCTCAGTTCCGACGCCATACCCGGTGGGCATGTCACATCTTTGGGGGATCTAGCTAAAAGATCTTGTCACGAATTCTCTATTGCTATGCTAGCGACGGCTGGTTGCAATTAGGCGAGTTTGTGACGTGTGGTGAAAGTGTACCACCTCTGCAGAGTGTAAAACTATTCGAATAGCCGTGTCCACGGTCATGGACGACACATGAATCTTTCTTGACATACAGGAACCCTGTTTTGCTATTTCCCTCTACCCCTATTCTGAAATCCTATGGAGAACGTGAGGTGTCGAGGACACTCACGATGATGAGAAACATTACACTGAATACAAAAAGTTGTTTTCATCTAAAATCATTTTTATCAAAACTATTATGGTATTGCATACAAAATTAGCTTTTATGCAAAAGAACCATATAGCCTTTCTTTGAAGCCACATGTAGCTATTATAGGTTTGCATGAGGGGGCACGCTGAGTACATTATTATGTACTCATCGCATTGCTTTATTGATTATTCAGAGCATGACGAAGAAGGAGAAGAATACGACTACTACGACGACGCTTAGGAGTGAGGCCTCGTGGACTACATCGACTGCCTGTGGCTAGATGGAATCACTTCGCATTCATATTTCCGCTGAGCTTTCTGATTGTAATAAATGTCACAAGACATTTGGCTATTGCTATTCAAACTATGTAATAATACTTTTTTGAACGTTCTGCAATGGTATCATTTCGCTGTGTTGTCAACATTGATCTTGGGATTGACATGATTACACAGGGGGTCTGGATGTGTAATTCCGGTCCTCACACGGACAAATGATGGTCTCCAACGGGCTAGCGCAAACGGACATTTTGCTAGCGGACTGTCCGTTCTGTCCGCTCTCGTGTCCGGGCTGGCCCATACGACAGCCACACAAAAGATCAGGTCCACTCATTTTCTCTCCTTTCCTCTCGTTTCTTCCTCTTTCTTCTTCCCCGATTAGCACCACCGATCCCCTCCGCCTCCACGCAGATCGAGCACACTTACATTTCTTTGCTTCCTTGATCATGTTTCCTGCACACAAACGCATGCGCAAAAGGGAGAATATTTGGTTGAACAAACTCATGGTTTGTATTTTCACCTATTCCTTCAAACGACCGAATCAATTGCATTCACAGCAACCACTAACCTAAGTTCATCTAACTTGAGGTGCAAACTCGCAACGACATCAAACAAATTAATTTGCTAGTTCTCTGTAAAATAATTTAAGATATGTAACACGGTGACATTGTTCAATTTTATGAGAAATGAAAAATGAAGCCACATAATTACAATATGCCATTAACTAAAATATATTTTTATAGTATTTTTAAAAAAGTAGGAAGCACTAAACTGACCTCAAGTTTTGCCAAAAAGCATCGCGTGCTTGGCAATTCCTGAAATAAATCTTTAACTATTTAAATAATGGTAGATTACAACGAGCTGATAGGAGAGGAGAGGAGAAAGGTAAGGCGATACCCCGGGGGCTAGAGTTTTTGTCCCATCCACCGGTGCATGCGCTAGTTTGCCCCTCCTCCGTTGGACTTTCAGGCCTTGGATGGGTGATGCCCGTGAAGGTAACTACGAAGGGTTGATGCAACGGGGCCAGAAAACGTGATGTGGCAATGGCTCCAGAAAGCAGTTTGTTGGAGGGAACTGTGTAGTTGACGCTCTCCAATAGTAGGTACCTGAAATAAATAAAACACGGGGTTAGGTTGAGACTCCAAGTGCAGAGTGTATAGTGTAGGGAAGACGTGTTTTCCCCACGAGGGTGACTCGAGGGTTTAATATCAAACTCTCGGGGAAACAGTAGTGAAAGATCTATCTTCTTATCCTTCTTTTTGGTTACCTACAAAACAAAGTTAAGTGTTTTGGTCCTCAACCTCACCTGTGGTTGTCAAGCACAAGGTGTAGAATGATATCAAGATAAATATGCAAAACAGTAATAAATATGCAATGATGGTAAATAAATATGCAAGGAAGGTGGTAGCAATGATAAATGATATTTTTGGGTTTTATATGATGAATGCAAGATGTAAAAGTGTTTTTGTATTTTCGGATTAAATAATGGCAGCAAGCAAAAGTGATGATAAAAGTGTTGGAAAGGTGTTTCTTATGATAAAAAGTGGACCAGGGTTCATGGTTTCACAAATGCTCTCTCTTTTAGATGTTGTGGTGGACAACAGGACACATAGAGTTGACATATGAGATTGCAACAATGAAGTTAATGACAAGTTAATAAATATATGGGCATCACGTCCTAACATAGAGACCTTTTGGTTATTAGTCTCTCTTATACTCCACTAAAGATGCGAACTAAATCATAACACCTTAGTATTAAGAAGATTCAGAGTATAGCAATAAGTTCAATGACATGAAGTTAAAATAAGAACATGCTAGATCTAGTCATGGAGGTAGTGGCAATGTGTCACCCACGTATCCGGTAGCATGGTATTTTTGTTTATCCCTAGTGAGGTAACAAAGTAAGGTAAAAAAAACCCAAGTGGATCGCAGAACTGTCTGTCACGTTCACTGCACTAGCCACCCCCCGTTACTCCAACTAATGCACACGTTCCCCCTCACGTGCTCTCATAAACATGCTTGATCATGACAAGTAAATAAGAACGGGGTACATAATATGCATCTATAAACATAACTGAAAACAATCTCAAACATATATTAACTCATAACAAGATCCACCACATAGGAATTACATAGATGACCGTAATCATGTTCGGCAGCTCATACGGTACTAATTAGTGAAGCTCAAAGAGAGGAGAGATACATAAGTTACTTCCACAAACCCATAGTCCAGAGGTGGACTACTCCCTCTTCATGGTGGTGTTGATGGAGATGGCGTCGGAGGAGGAGGAGACCACCTCGGCAGCGCCCCGCCGGAGTTTTCCCCTCCGATCTGCAGCTCCAGGTCTCTGTTTCGGTGTTTCTGTGTTTCGGCGGTGCTCTTTTCAGGGAACGACGTGGGGTCTTTTTTATAGGCGTTTTTAGGTCAAGACGGAGTCGGTGGACGAAAGATCGACGGCAGCAGAGCCCCGAGGGCCAAGATAGGTGGGCCCACGCGGCCAGGTACAGTGGCCGCGTGGGACCCACTATCTTGGGCTCCCGGCCTTCGTTTGCTTGATTCCTTCGCGGCTACGTCTTCGTCCTTCCAAAATATTAATCCTCGTAAAATCTTAGGTCATTATGACGTCGTTTGGTTGCCTGAAACTTAAAAGGAAAGAAATCGGGGTTTCTTCCTGCGCAGGGTTAATTCCATAAAAATAGGAAATAATTATTTTACTCCCAAAAATCATGATATTACATTAAATAAACCCATATATGATGCAAATATGATTGGAAAACAGGAAATATAGTGCAAAGTTCATGTATGCATTTTACATGCATCAACATCCCCAAGCTTAACCCATGCTCGTCCTCGAGTATGAAGGTGACAAAACTAAACATGGACTTTGCAATATAACTCAAAAGATAGATATCAAAGATAATTCTTATTGCTACATAGAGTAAAATGATTCATTCTTCAAAGTAATAGCAATATACAAGATAGATTATGAAGTGATATCAATTATATAATGTAATGATGTCAAATGATACTTTCACAAAGTGTAACATAGAAGAAAGTACTATGGACCAAATGTATGCATAATGAAAAATAAAGACATCCTAAAGTGGTCATAGAGTACTTCTTATGGAAAACTGAACATAAATATATAAGGTGGACACTTTGGATAGATAAATAAGTAGAGGTTAATATCATGCATAAGTCTCATCTAACTTCAAAATCATCACACTTAAGTTAATAATTGCAATGTGGTAGTCATTGGTGTCAAGCTCTCATTACCCCTATCATAGCATCTTGAGTGATTAAAGTTTAAAGTGAAAGCAAATATGAGTGATGTGTTTGACAAAGCATTGGTTGAATGTCTCATGCCCCTTGAATACGAGTACCTACACCATGCCTACTCAACTCTAGAAAACTAAGCAAGTTCAAGTTTAAAGGTCATTGTAAGTAATAATAGTATCATCAAGAGCTGCACCGGGGTACCTCTTGCCCCATGATATGGACAAGCCCACATCAAAATGACAAGACAAACAGACAATGAACAATCTCAGCACTCTTTTATTTACTATGGGTATAGCTTTTTATTATGAGGTGCTTCACTGAATGATCATTATGGTACGCTGTAAATTTCCACCATGAATGATGCATGGCTTAGATTAGCGGCCCTAGCATCTCTCTAACCATTTATACAAACTCTTTTGAACTCCCAAAGTTTCCCCATTCATTTCACCATGATAGGCATCCATAGACAAAAGTACATGACATCAACGAATATAATGAGTGCAATGTTGAAAGCTTTGCATGTGACAGCACATATGGGCTAACTTTCAACCAAGACTATTGTCAAACCCATAACTTCATAATCTTAATCACAATGGGTCAAATTTATTTAAATGCAATAAAAGTAAAGTGTGCATCAAGTTCGTGAGAGCTATTAACCAACTTTTCCCATGGCAATTAATAACACAAGTATTTAAATTTAGAGGTATAAATAACACAATATAACATGATAAAACATACTTCGAATAGCATATAGCTAATAGGTAGATATGGTGGACTCGCTGGAAAACTTTGGTTGAAGGTGTTGGAAAACAAGCTTTAACTTGTTGGAGTTTTTGGGCTAGCAATAGGGAGAAAGTTGACCATCTAAATGCATACAAAATGTCCATTGAACTAATCATTCCATGTTAAACAAAGTAAAGTTACCTTTCAGCATCTAAACATGATAAATGATAGCTCTTAACAACATACTTGCAAATTGACATTCATTATTAAGCATATGAACCATGCAACTATATGTATTGTTAAGAATCAACTTAAATATCCCTTTCCCCAATCTTATAAAAACATCCAACACATTTCAATCCAAATATCCAGAAACTTCCCCATATGAAAATGATAATGTGGTGGTCTCAAGAAAAACAAAAACAAAAACAAACAAACAAAAACAACGCTCCAAGTTTATGTGATAAAGTGTTTCGATCGAAAAACAGAAGTTGGACGTGTGCGTACCAAAAGTGTGTAGGTCCAGTGGGGTTGTCTTCACATCCCCAAGCTTATGGTCTTCACCATCCTTGGATAACTCTTGGTGCATCTCCTCCAATCCCTGTGAAAAAACTTCAAAACACCGTTTCTCCCAAATCTTTTTCTGTGGGGTGCATTAGTTGTGATAAAGAAATATGTTTCTTGCTGCATATAATCCATGGACAAAAATGCAATGAATGTTCAGAGAACACATAATGTTGTATGCCTGCTCATAAACTCAATTGGATCAGAAAGATTCAACTAAAAAGTTCAAAGAACGCATCAAACACAATAGAGGACAGAATCTGTCCAGAAAAACAGCAGCAGCAAAACGTATTTTTTTACCCATCTTAAACTTATCAGAAAAATCTGAAAAAATTCATGCTTACATAGGATGAAAATTCGAAGTTACGGTTAAAATTACAGCTCAATCGGAGTTACAGAATAGGAATTAAAAATCAAACCGTGCACAGGACCGTGCAGGAATAAAATCTCCGATGATAGATATCAACTTTTCAAACCAACAAGGGTAAAACTTGGCACTTTATTAAAAATTCCAGAAACTAAACTAAACAAAAACTCTCTTGATACAGCAAGAGGACACAAAGAAAATCTCAAACAAAAATAACCGGGTTGCCTCCCGTAAAGCGCTTTCTTTATAGCCATATAGCTAGGCTTACTTGTATTTTTAATGACGTTGAAGCTCATGAGGGAGCTTGAATGGTATGCCCCTCTTCCTTGGAAAGTGCTCCATGCACTTCTTGTGTGGGAACTGAAACTTCACATTCCCTTCCTTTGAATCAATGATAGCACCTGTGGTACGAAGAAAATGTCTTCCAAGAATAATAGGACTAGAGGTTTTATTCCCCATATCCATGATTAGAAAATCCACAGGTACAAAAGTCATATGTAGCTCTACCATAACATCACTTATTTTTTCTAGATCATGTTTAATGGTATCATCAGCAAGAGCAAGTTCAATAGAGCATTTTTCAATATTTTTCAATTTAAGCATTTCATAAAGTTCTTTAGATAAAACTGAGACACTAGATCCTAGATCAAGTATAGCATGGTGTGTCTCTTTTCCAATAGTAACTAGTACCTTGGGGATCCATACATCCCCAAGCTTAGGTGGTATCATGGCCTCATGGTTGTACCTAGCAATTTTTTCTTTCAAGACATGATTAGCAATATAAGAACCAAAACCAGCTTGGTTAGTATTAATAGTAGGATCACTTGCGAACTTCTGTAAGATAGATATTAATTCATGCAAGCTACAATTTTCTAAGTCAAGCATAGGGTCCTTGACTTCATTAAGCATCTTAACTTCCTCAAGTTTCTTTTCTAACTCAATCAACATAAGAGATTCATCATATTCAGTTTCATTAACTTCTTCTCTCAAAACAGCAAGTTGAGACATAAAAGGCAGCAAGTATTCAGGGTAATTCAATAATTCATTCAGAGTTTCCTCCAAGGTAGAGGGAACAATTTTAGCAATATTAATAGAGTTCATTCCAACAGTGGGTGGTGCTTGTGGTTTCCCTGCAGACATACTCAATAAAGTGGCTTGATTATCAGCTAGTTTAGACAAAGCTTTGTCTAGTCCTGCAGCTTGTAGTTGTAAGCTTTTAATATCAGAACTAATAGAAGCAACAGACTTATTCAACTCTTGTATCATAATATTATGACTAGCAACTTGTTCACTCAGAATTTTATTAGCTTCATAGTTATCAGGAGTTATCTCAGGTGTGGTAATAGGCTTAGCAATAAATTGATCATTTGGAGTGTTTGTGTAGTCACATAATTTAGTTCTATCTCCCATTTTAGCAATTTTTTATGTGTTTTTGATTTTTAAATGCAAAACTGAAAATAAAAGGACACTAAGACAATTGCAAACCGAAATAACAAAATGCAAAACTGAAAATAAAATATGCAAACCGAAATATAAAAATGATATGCAAGACAAAAACAAAACAAATAAATTGCTTTAAAGGTAAAGATGGATAAGATAATGCTCACGTAGGTGCAACCTCCCCAAGCTTAGGTGTTAGCACAAGTTGGTGATAAAGTTGACTTGATGTGAGTTATCCTTGGATAAACCTTCTCAGCTATGTCTCCCCGGCAACGGCGCCAGAAAACAGTCTTGATGCCCGTGAAGGTAACTACGAAGGGTTGATGCAACGGGGCCAGAAAACGTGATGTGGCAATGGCTCCAGAAAGCAGTTTGTTGGAGGGAACTGTGTAGTTGACGCTCTCCAATAGTAGGTACCTGAAATAAATAAAACACAGGGTTAGGTTGAGAATCCAAGTGCAGAGTGTATAGTGTAGGGAAGACGTGTTTTCCCCACGAGGGTGACTCGAGGGTTTAATATCGAACTCTCGGGGAAACAGTAGTGAAAGATCTATCTTCTTATCCTTCTTTTTGGTTACCTACAAAACAAAGTTAAGTGTTTTGGTCCTCAACCTCACCTGTGGTTGTCAAGCACAAGGTGTAGAATGATATCAAGATAAATATGCAAAACAGTAATAAATATGCAATGATGGTAAATAAATATGCAAGGAAGGTGGTAGCAATGATAAATGATATTTTTGGGTTTTATATGATGAATGCAAGATGTAAAAGTGTTTTTGTATTTTCGGATTAAATAATGGCAGCAAGCAAAAGTGATGATAAAAGTGTTGGAAAGGTGTTTCTTATGATAAAAAGTGGACCAGGGTTCATGGTTTCACAAATGCTCTCTCTTTTAGATGTTGTGGTGGACAACGGGACACATAGAGTTGACATATGAGATTGCAACAATGAAGTTAATGACAAGTTAATAAATATATGGGCATCACGTCCTAACATAGAGACCTTTTGGTTATTAGTCTCTCTTATACTCCACTAAAGATGCGAACTAAATCATAACACCTTAGTATTAAGAAGATTCAGAGTATAGCAATAAGTTCAATGACATGAAGTTAAATAAGAACATGCTAGATCTAGTCATGGAGGTAGTGGCAATGGTCACCCACGTATCCGGTAGCATGGTATTTTTGTTTATCCCTAGTGAGGTAACAAAGTAAGGTAAAAAAAACCCAAGTGGATCGCAGAACTGTCTGTCACGTTCACTGCACTAGCCACCCCCCGTTACTCCAACTAATGCACACGTTCCCCCTCACGTGCTCTCATAAACATGCTTGATCATGACAAGTAAATAAGAACGGGGTACATAATATGCATCTATAAACATAACTGAAAACAATCTCAAACATATATTAACTCATAACAAGATCCACCACATAGGAATTACATAGATGACCGTAAACATGTTCGGCAGCTCATACGGTACTAATTAGTGAAGCTCAAAGAGAGGAGAGATACATAAGTTACTTCCACAAACCCATAGTCCAGAGGTGGGCTACTCCCTCTTCATGGTGGTGTTGATGGAGATGGCGTCGGAGGAGGAGGAGACCACCCCGGCAGCGCCCCGCCAGAGTTTTCCCCCTCCGATCTGCAGCTCCAGGTCTCTGTTTCGGTGTTTCTGTGTTTCGGCGGCGCTCTTTCCAGGGAACGACGTGGGGTCTTTTTTATAGGCGTTTTTAGGTCAAGACGGAGTCGGTGGACGAAAGATCGACGGCAGCAGAGCCCCGAGGGCCAAGATAGGTGGGCCCACGCGGCCAGGTACAGTGGCCGCATGGGACCCACTATCTTGGGCTCCCGGCCTTCGTTTGCTTGATTCCTTCGCGGCTACGTCTTCGTCCTTCCAAAATATTAATCCCCGTAAAATTTTAGGTCATTATGACGTCGTTTGGTTGCCTGAAACTTAAAAGGAAAGAAATATGGGTTTCTGCCTGCGCAGGGTTAATTCCATAAAAATAGGAAATAATTATTTTATTCCCAAAAATCATGATATTACATTAAATAAACCCATATATGATGCAAATATGATTGGAAAACAGGAAATATAGTGCAAAGTTCATGTATGCATTTTACATGCATCAATGGGCGGACAATCCTGACCACTCACCCGGTGGGAGAGTTCCAGTTTATTTTTTTAGTTAACATATGTGTATTCGTAGGTGTGGTAAGCCGGCGGCGACATCCCAGTGTTAAAATTAGATTCCCCATCCTATCACCGCTCCAGTGGCGCGATCCAAAGAGCCGGTCACTTTTCAGGTTCATTGGTGGGGTTGTAGCCTGGCTATTCCGATTTACGGTTCTCATCTTCAGCGATGTTTGCTGGGAGTAGCGGAGCTTGAACGAAAACCAAGGGGGGGGAGGGCAAGATGGTTAGTGGTTACCCGCATGCCACATTTTGAATCATTTACCTTGCATTATGTGGACCTTTTTTTTGCAAACATGCTTACAACTTTAGATTTATGCGTCAAGGAAGCACATCATGTTTGATTTTTTTGCAAACATTTGACTTGCTAGGAAAACCGTGTTCTATGGCCTACGCCCTTAGCATGATGACTTCCCTTTCATCTACTACGATAAGGTCTAATATGAAAATATTTGTCCACTCCGATGAGGTAGGGGCGAGTACACAGGCGGTGCTCTTCGGTATTTGTAGTCGTCGCTAATGGTACAATGACATGTTTCTAGTTTTACTTCTCTTGTGCATCTTTATACTGTTGTTGATGGTTATTAATAAATCGGTGGACCTTTTCACAGAAACAGAAGGGTAGATTATTTATAGGTTTAGCTAATAAAAGAAAATTTGTTATGATGTTGTGATTGAACATGGCCTTAGGACTGCACATCGGCAACTTCAGTTTTGGTCGCCAAGCAAGGTCAGAGTAAAACTCGACATTCCAGAACCATAAAAAAATAAGAAGACGTCGATATGGAGAGTTGCAGTCATTCACGTAAAGAAGAAGCGTTTGTTTCTTTTTTTTAGATTGAACGCCCCCATGTCATTAAATCATAGGAATGAAAGAATCGTTGGCTACAAACACAATTACTGGTAGTCAAGCAAAGCTCCCCTTAGGGCAAGGTAGGGCGGCCGCCCTATCTTTTTTTGGCGAAAACATTCATATGCACATGCACATGTTTTTCTGAAAATTAGATTAATGGTCATGCATAAAAAGGGATCGAATTTATGAATGTTTTAGTGGACACTGCCCAAAATCAACTCCGAACCAAAAATAAGGACTAAACTCTAGGTATACGACGAATTAAGTTTTATGGTTCTACTTTGGCTTTGTATATTTTATTGGCTAAAATTTTAGATGTATTAGCCCAGTCAATATCTCTGTTTAATGATGTGAGGACATGTTTGCTGAATTCAAGAAATGATGGTTCGTACTTCATAGCCCCTCTTGTAGGATGTCAATTTGAGCAGAAAATGACAACACAACCATAATTGTACATGAAATGGTACTCCCTCCATTCACTATTATAAGATGTTTTACCTTTTTCAAAAATGCATGTATCTAGACACATTTTAGTGTGTAGATTCCCTCATTTCGGTATGTATCTTATACGCATTGAAACATCTAAAACGTCTTATAATAGTGAACGAAGCGAGTAATAAAATTCAGAAAATCAAAAAAATGGGGAAAGGCACGAGGTAATTGTTGATTATTTGTACAGTGTGGACACTTTCTATATTGTTATAAATTATATTACCAAAGATTTTGACCATTGCTAAAATTCTGAGAGCGTGCGTGACTTTGTTACAATTACGAGGGTGAAAAACACACGAAAACGACAACAAAAAATGGTTTTCCATTTTGGTGCCCCACTTTGTTTTGTTTAGTACTACTCAGTTTTGCCCCACTGCGTTAGCTTTCCTCACTTTTGCTCCACTTCGCTCCACTCGAACATGGCAAATGATCAACGTGTGTTTCCGCCGAGTTAAACTCGTTGACCGTTACTTTGCTGAGTTCGGACGAGTGGGACCGTGTAAAATGCTTTGACTGTTACTGCGCTGACAGGTGGAACCCTAACCGTGATTTATCTCGCTGCTGAGTCACATAGGGTGTGATGTTTAGCCACCACGTTAGTTTAAACTATGTACGACTGGTTTAGATGCCTGAATGTGGAGTTGGTACTCATAAGTATTGAATCTAAGGGATGGTCCTCCCTGGGAACGGCCCCTGGATTCATTAATAAAAAAAATAGCGCGACATATGTCCGTCTCTTGGCATGAATAACTCTCCTAATTAAACGGACGATTTAAGGATGTGCTTAGCTATGCATGTGCTGTTTATCTGCAAGTCATCGTGGAGAAAATCTGTGAAAGCCCTAGGTTTGGGAGATGGAGGAGGCAGATTAAGATTTGCCACTCCAATTAAAAACTAATTAATATTTACAACACAAATTAAAAACTAGTTAATATTTGCAACTTCTTCGTCTACAGTACGAAAGTTGTTCTTGTAACTTCATTTACAATCTAAACTAATAATACTAATACTAGTGCTAATCGTACTAGGGCTAATCCTACTACTACCTCTTATGTTTCTTCGACGGTGGTTCTTTGCCGTCATCGTCTTCGCCCCCGTCGTCGTCGGCTCCGTGGTGGTCGTCAGGGTCATCGGTGTGGTCACTCAAAGATGACGTGTCGGGGTCCGAGGGCTCTCATCTGTTGATACACCGAGAGAGAACCTTGAGAGAATGAGAGAAAACTTTGGTTAACTGCAATGGTAATGTGGTCTTTTTATTGTGTAGTACACTGGATTATTCTTGGTGGAACAATTAACTCTAGTGAGGATATCGAGAGCACATTAGAATCACTTGCGGAAGTAGAACAGACAGGACAGGGAGACCGCCTCGTTTTCCCCCCCAATAAACTGCTTGTACTTTGACAAGACATGACATGAACCGCTTATTCGCCATGATGTCATAATGTGAAGGAAAAGATAAAAACTGAACACTATTAAAAAAAGCCTTCTCAATCTGTGCCGACTCAAGGAAAAACACATGTAATAACTAGTACAGTTTTCGATGAAGTGTATTTGTAGTTTTTTTTTTAGAAAAAGTGCCAACTTGAATAAAGACCATAAAAATCTATTCATGAAAAAATAACAAATAAAATGGATAAAAGGCAACAATTTACATATTTTTCAAAAATAAGAATTAAAATTTACAAAGTAGATAAACTATCCAACAATATGCTCCACATAATGTGATGCGCATAACTACAAAAAAAAAATATTAGGACCATGCCAACACATAAATGATCGACTAGAACTCCCAAAAAAATATAGCAACGGGTGGCCATATGCATCCATAAATCAAAGCAGGGGCGGAGACAGGGGGTGCTAGCAGGGGTCAGACCCCCCCCCCCCCCCCCCCCCCCCCCCCCGGCCGGTTTAGGCCTATACCGTAACTTCTGTCCACTCTACCGAGGCGCATCCCTACCCTAATCTCACAATCTCAGATCGATCTGCCATGGCTTCTTGCCGCTAGCCACAGCTCGCAAATTAAGCCAAGAGCCATGGGAAGCTCCCCCGCAGTGCCGTCGTGCTGTACTCTGTTGGTCATGCCAATCGCTGTGGGCTGTGGCACCTCACCATAATACATAGAGGTCTAGAGGACATCGATTTCTCAGTAATAACTGATCAAACACTCAATCTAGAGGTACGCTCGTGACTCAATACACATATTTTATCAATTGTCTTTGAGCACATGTATACACAGTTGTCAAGCCTAATAAAATTGCTACCGATCAGCAATAATTCCCCATTGAAGCCCGGCAGAAGTACTAGCAGAAGATCCAAGAATTTCATCTATGATTTGCACATAAAAATTGATAATAACCTCTATATACATGAGCCCTAATTATGTTGGTTAAGGCTCTGAATATGTGAATTGTCCACTATTGACATAGCGAGGACTCACAAAGTACAGGAAAGGTTATATGAGGGAAAAAAATTCCATTAGCTTGCCTGAATACCGAACAATTTTTTGGACTCGCCTACGCCTCGCCCCCCTATACCTAAATCCTGGCTCCGCCCCTGAATCAAAGTATACAAAAAAATCCTCTGCTTCACAGAGAAAAAGCTAGATCGTTCAGCAAAAAACTAAAATAAAAGCCCATGCTTTATTGGATGAAAGGGCCTTGCCTACATAGAAAAATAGTAATATGCCAGTTTCAGGGTAAAGCCCAGTAGAGCCTTTCCATGCCTTCAGATCAATGGCAGTGTCCCGTCCGCGACGGGAAAAAGAACGCGTGCTACAACTTAAACGAAATCTGACGGATAATGTCATCGACTGAGATATATAACAAAGAAAAAATCAGTAGCCTTAGAACTAGCAAGTTCGATATATCTTCTACTCCATGTGTATCATTATAGTGGAAGCTCAAATATCTCAAGAAATCACAGTAACAAATCAGGTATGGTTTTTTGACCTGGTTTTCCTTATAAACTGGGCAAAAGTCTGAAACAAACCTTGATTTCGTAGTCGAAGTCTGAAACCAACCCTCACGTTCAAATCCCTGATTTTTGAACCCTCATCTCTCCGATCCCGGTATTGCTGGATGTTTTCTCGTCAAGTCTCGTTTGTGCACCGGGATTAGCTGATCTGGCAGGGATTAGGGTGATAGATGGGATTTGACGCCACGTTGGGCTGGTCCAGCATTTCTCATTTTCTCTAAACGAAAAAGGAAATGCCCAGACCAGCTCGCATCCACGCTGCCGCCTCGCCGGTTCAGGCCGTCTGCGCCGCCGCTCCCCACCCCTGCCTCCATCGCTGGCCGCCAGAGCCGGCCACGCCCTCCCTTCTTTTCCCGGCAACGCGACCCCTCCTCTTCGGCTGGATCCCAGAATGGAGGTGGGTCCGCTGCCCGCCGTAGACCAGGCGGGAGGTGGGTTCGCCGCCTTGCCGTCCGTCCAAGCCATGTATAGTAGATCTGCCTTGCCTCTTCCCGGCCCTCTGTGGTCCGGCTACCCGGCGCACTCGCCCCTGGCCCAAGGAAGACGTCGCGGCGGCTCATCGCCGGAGCGGAGGAAGACGACCGCGGCGGTGGTCATTGGGGCCACCTCTCTTTGATTAATTGCGCGGGGAGGTGAAGGGGGACGAGGCGAAGCCGGAGGGTCTGTCAGATGGCTTCGAGGATGGCCGCAGCGACGATACCTGAAGCGTCGCGGCATCAACGTCGCCGCGTTCGTCCTTCCCGTCCACACCGGGCACCGTGGCGAGCTGTTGGGCTTTGGGGCATGGGCATCAGTAGAGCAGAGAGCCGCAGTGCCTGGCTACAGAGCGCACGCAGAGAGAGAGCACCAGCGCAAGCGCACGCAGAGAGAGAGAGAGAGCGTAGCTGAGAGAGAAGCAGCGCAAGGTACGGGGTAGAGAGAGAGAGCGTAGCATAGAGAGAGAAGCAGCGCCGGGCGGTGGGGAGGCCTAAGCCGCAGCCGGCTTCCTCTCCTCCCTCACTTCTCCCCGCCGGCACGGAGAGGGCATCCTGACTGGGAGATGTGGGAACGAAGAGGTTTGTGTCGTGGGTTTTGGGCTTCGTTTACTCGGCTGGACGAGCCCACTATGGCAATCCCACTTAACCCATATGTCCTCCTAATCCTTGACACGTCACGAAAAATTCTAATCCCAGTGCACAAACGAGACTTGGCACCGGGATCGGAGAGATCAAGGTTCAAAAATCAGGGATTTGAACGTCAGGGTTCGTTTCAGACTTCAACTACGAAATCAAGGTTTGTTTCAGACTTTTGCCTATAAACTGGGTCACCTCTTCTATCTATTTGGGCAGTGGATATCGACCACTTTGACCTAAAAAAAATCAGGTAGTGCCAAAAGAGAGCACATCCACCACGCAGGCTCATTTGCGCGAATGCGGTCCACACACCAAGCACCTCCAATTGGAAGGAACGCACACAAATCACCAATCAGTCCACTGAAGTTAATTATCACCGTCCACTTGAGAAATTTCCAGATGACAACTGGCTGATCAAGGGACAAAGTTGCATACTCCCTCCATTCCGGTTTATAGGATGTATTTGGCAATTCTCTGGAACCTAGGTGGCGAGGGATTGGGCGAGAGAATGAACTTAATTAGCGTTATTGTGGCTTAGTTTTAGAGATTTCGATGCGGTAATTAATGCCAAAATTCCAACCACGCGAAGATTGTTGCATGCAAACGTAGTCTACCCAAAATTAAGCGCATGCATTGGTAGTTTCTCTCCCTCCTCTCTCTCTGTAATTAATTCCCTTGTGGCGTTCTGTTTCTTCCACAATCCTAATTACTCATTAATTGCCAAAATTATATCTTACTCTTGGAAAAATCTGGTTTTGAGAATGCATCCTATAAACCGAAATGGAGGGAGTACGATTTTACAACATGTCCTTGTCTTATAATCTTATCCAAAAGATGCCACGTCATACTACAGCACTTATATCCCCTAGCTAGCTGGTCATTTCTATCTTTCTATAAAAGCAGCTACTGACAATCCGAGATGCCCACCGCTACCAAAAACATACGGATAGACTCGCAAAGAAACCACACGCAGCAACCTGCAATAGTTGTGTAGACATGGACAGGACCAACCGCGGCACACCGGAGATAACCGTGCACTCGGCTGCGGGATCTGCCGGCGAGGCAAAGCAGCAGGCGAGCAAGGAGCACGCCACGCCAGGCTCGATGTCTCAGGCCACCGGCGGCGACAGCGGAGGAGCCGGCTCCGATCCGGGCGCCAAGCCGCTTCCCGGGTGGAAGCTCGACTGCCTCTGCAGGGAGTCCGGCTTGCCGCCGGCGATGAAGGGCGAATTCCTCTGCTTCTGAGGAAGCACGCGCGCGTTTGGCGTTTGATTGGAACGACGGATGTTTTACATCCTAGTAATTTTGCACGCGCAATGCGCGACTAACTTTTGCGTCCTCGTGAAATTCATTGTTCGGTAAAATTTGGGAAATTAATTAGCGTGATGCGTTTCAGGCGTGATTAATGGTGATCAGCGGCACGGGAAAATTTGGAGAATTAATTAGCGTGATGCGTTTCAGGCGTGATTAACGGTTTCCTTTTTCGGGGCGGTGGGTTTTTTCTTTTTCGAAAATCAAAATGCACATCATACATCGTTGGAGAGACGTGGGACGTTGGATCTAGTCTGCTCTACGGTTCAGATCCTCCGAATCTGACAGACTCTCTCTTTTAATATTAGTGGAGATTTATAGTTCTCCTACACTTCTGTGTGTGCTTTATGCATGCACCTGTTTATGTGCTTTATAGTTCTCTACTTAAACTTCTGTGTGATCTTATCCTACTCGCTCCTTTGGACTTTCGGGTGGCTCCTCCTCAAAACCCTCCTGCCCTCCCGTCGCCCCCCGAGGCGACGGAGCGCCGCCCCCCGAGGCGACGGAGCGCCGCCACCCCTCCCCCGGCTCGGTTCCCCCTCCTCCACCCTCCCCCGTCGCCGCCGCCGGCAGGGTCCGCTGGGCGCAGCCTAGGTGGCGCCGGCGGCGGCGGCCTGCTCTTCCCCGCACGCGTGGAGGCGGGTCGGGGCCCTCTCCCTCCAGCGGCGGTGCTTCCAGGGCGACAGCAGGTCGGCCTCGGCCGGGTGATGGCGACACGGCGGCGCGCTCGTGGTGCAGCGTGGCGGTGCAACACGGCAGGGCGGCGGACGGCAGCGGGATGACGGCGGCGGCCCTCGGCCCAGATCTGGGCCCTTCGGGCCCCATCTGGGTCGGGGCAGGCAGGCCTTTCCTGCTTGTGGTTCATTCTGCAGGTGGCGGTGGTGTAGCTTGTGCAGGGGCGCAGCGGCCGGCTTGTTGCAGCATGGTGGCGGGCTTTACGGGCCCGATCTGGGCCCGGCCGGACCCTCTTTGGACTGGTGTGCCCCCACGGGGGCTTTATGGGCCCGTTGGGCCCAGCCGGACCTATCTGGGACTGGTGTGCCTACTACCATGTCCGGTCGACTACCGCCTCCGGTGGTGGAGGCAGTTCCCTACTGTTGACCCCAATTCAAACTACTCCTTGCCTCCACCTCGCAGACCTCGTGACGGTACCTTCGGTGAGATGGCGACGGTGGCTTCGTGACCGTAGTGGCGCATGTTGGTGGACGGTGATTCTGGTGGTGTCGAGGCTTCGTCCTTGCGGGGCTCCTATGTTACGGATCGTCCGAGGTTGTGGAGAGGGTTTTTCGGGAGAAATCCTTGTCGGTTCGTCCGACACCGACACGGTGCCACCGTCGGGTGGCATCTTTCCTTCCTGAAGGGCGTCGTGGCTACCCTTTCTCCACTCTCTCGGTGTGCCGGGGGAAACCCTAGGACCAGTGCACTGGTCCGGGCAGCAGCATTTGCTTTCCTTCTTGAAGGTGTTGCTTGGTACTCGACGAGTCGGTGCTAGGAGCGTGGTGGTACTTCGTCGAAAAGGGCGCATCAGTTGCGGGTCACTGTTGCTTAGTCAATCCGCCTTTGTCTTCATTTTGTTTCTTCTTTTCTTTGTTTGGGTATATGTTTGCTGCCGCCCCAGCATTTCGAGACAATTGGTTGTACCAAGTGATTGCTATATTAATATAGCGGGGCTACGGCCTATTTCGTCGTTTATGTTCTGTAGATTGTGATGCATGGTTTCTTGAATAATAACACTTCGTGTACGAAATGAACTGATGATTACTATAAAATCAGTGTGGAGTCAGTGCAAAATTTGTGCTCCAAACAAGCCCTGGGTATCTGGTTTAGTCAGGTATATGAAGCATGATGCAATACATTATTACATGCAGTGGCGAAGGACGGAAAAAAAATGAGGTCGGGCGAACTCTAAAGGAAGGAAAAAATGAGCCAACAAAAGTAAAGTTGTATGAACACATTGATACTTCATATGAAATTAAGCATAATCCCTTGATACAATAGTAGCAATAACGCATTTTAATCAAAGTAGAAGCAACAAACATACCGACAAAGAGATAATGAAGCTTCAATGACGTCTAGATGTCCCAGGCAATGGCAAAGCTCTACCAATGGCAACGTCCCCGTAGCTCAAGCTCACAATGCACAATTCGAAAATATAAGAAATTATACCTCTCCCCTTTGCAGCAGCAGGTCTTTTGCCCTTTTTGTCCATCTCCACTAGAACCACCGCAAAATGGCCACGGGGAAGGCCGGAAGCCGGCCAGCCGCCGGTCGAGAATCCTAGCTTGCCGCCCTGCCTGCCGCGGTGCCCGCCCTTGCTGGCGCCGTGGCGCGGTGAGAGGAGGTGGAGGCGCGGATCGAGGGAATGGGGAGGCAGCAGGCGAGCCGGGGAGGGAGGCACGGAGCAGGGAGCACGGCGGCCGCCGGCGTCTCCGTGTCGCGCGTCTGGCGGCGTCTGGGCGACCAGGAACTACCGAACGAGCTCTCCACGTACGAGGCCAGGCAGTGCAAACGAGAATGCAGTTTTCCCACATAGCTATAGACCCGTAGGGTTTATCCAACAGTTAGGAACATGTCAAGATTCGTGCAAACACAGTTTGCACAAAACTCCTTATACTACCGAAGATGTACATGGTACATTTTGATTCCTTCCCCCAGAGGTGGTCGACGTCACGGCACATGGGTCAATCGCCCCCGCCTCCATTCCCCCTCCCTCCCCCAACCCGCTCTCAGCCTCGCCTCGCCCCACAGGCCTCAGCCGCCATGGCCAGCCACGGCCCCTCACCGCCCCCAAGACGGACGAGTCGAATCGCGAGCCAGCAGGGCGTCCTCGCCGGCGAGCGAGCGAGCGAGCAGGTCGTCCTCGCGTCGCCACGGCCACCTGAGGATCTAGACGGATCTGGATGGATCTGGGGGAAACTCGGACTCGGCCCCGCCCGCCGCCAGCGTCGTGGACCTGGAGCACGGCGAGCGAGATTTGGCGCCTCGTCCCCAACGCCGACGTGCCGCTCCCGCCGATCCACACCGGAGCACGGCGGAGCTGCTTGCCGGCCGGCCGCCCAGCACCACTCCGCCGGCCGGCGCTCGGCGCCACCGCTACCTGAGGCATATGCCGCCCCACCGCCGTCTCCGCCCAGCCCGCCAGCCTTGTCCCCGCCAGATTTGGTGCCTCATCCCCAACGCCCACGCGCCGCTCCCGCCGATCCACGCCGGAGCACGGCGGTGCTGTTTGCCCAGGACCACTCCGCCGGCCGGCCGCCCAGCACCACTCCGCCGGCCGGCGCCACCGCTACCCGAGGCATATGCTGCCCCATCGCCGTCTCCGCCCAGCCAGCCAGCCTCGTCGCTGGTTTGAGGTCTGTCTCGAGCATTTTCCTGTCGAATTCTCTGCTTCGTGGTTCATGTGGATGTACCTTGTGAAGGGAAAACCGAAATCCCGGGCCTAGTCTGATGTTTAGCTCACGGACTGAGACGAAGAGAGCAAGCTGTGGTCACTCAGCTGTTTGTTCCAGATGAATCCTTCGCATCGTCCGTGGTCCCGTAAGGAATTTGATGCTAAATTGTAGAGATAATTAAACAACTTCCTAACAGGAGCTTGTAAACTCATTTCTAATCCAATTAATTGTGAATAGTGTTCCCACATTCTGTGCCATCTTGAGCTAGAAATCATGTGTGTGATGCATTTAGACATTAGTGATTTTACTGATGTACTACATAGTTTTTTCTACTTTTGGATGATAGGTAACCTGAAAAGTAGGCTATGCTCATTCAGTTAAATTTGGAATGCACGTGAATGTAAATGTATGATATTTTCTGCAGTCCTTCCGATTTTTAGGGGGGATAAGTTTTTCGATGTGGAGATGAAGGTGTGCGACTATGAACCCAACCAGTATGGAGTTGTCAACAATGCTATATACGGTAGCTACTGCCAACATGGTGAGTTCAGAACAAACTACAACTGATTCTCCAATGGGGCCCTGCGCTGGCCGGGATCGGGAGGCGCCAGCACTCTGCGCTGTACTGGACAGGGAGGTGCCAGCACTCTGCGCTGTGGTTGTGTGTTTTCACTGCAGCTGATTTCGACTTAAGCTTCTACTATTAGCATTAGGTCAGCTAATAGCATTACCAGCTGATTGTTACAAGGAGTATGGAAGTATGATCCATCTGAATGTTTTGTTAAACAGAGCCATGGCGCTGGGGTGGTGGAGGAGGCGCTGGGGAGGTGCTTGGCCGGAGGACGACGACGGGCGAAGCGTCGGCTCTGATGACCCACAAGTATAGGGGGTGTATCGTAGTACTTTCGATAAATAAGAGTGTCGAACCCAACGAGGAGCAGAAGGTGTTGATGAGCAGTTTCGATCAAGGAATCACTGTAAATACTAGCAAACAGGTTTTCAGGAGTATTTGGTAATATGAGTAAATAAAGTGCGAGTAAATAAAAGACAGTAGTAACAATTGCAGCAAGTGGCCCAATCCTTTCTTCAGCAAAGGACAAGCCGGTTGTGTTCTTATAATAACCAAACGTTCTCGAGGACACACGGGAGTTTTCTGTCAAGAGCTTTCGCTTCATAAAGCCAATAGTATTTATTGATTTGGTAAGTGTTATGGGGGTGAACCTGTGTTAGCGCACTACCCTTACTAGGATAAATACACACTTGTGATTATACCCCTTGCAAGCATCCGCAAATACAAGTAAGTAATTAAGATAAATCTAACCACAGCCTTAAACTCTAGGATCCTACGCTCCCTGGTGCAATGGTTTACCAACGGAGGTTTAGGTTTCTGTCACTCCAGCAACCCCACAATCGGTAGCCAAATACACAATGCATCTCACTAGGCCCATAAATGGTGAAGTATCATATAGTCGACGTTCACATGACACCACTAGTGAAATAGCACCACAACAATATCAAACCATTAAATATTTCTCAACAATAATTCACTACTAACATCTTGACTTCTCCCATGTCCTCAAGAACTAAACGAACTACTCACAAGACACCATATGGATCATGATCAGAGGTGAAATAATGGTGAATAACAATCTGGACATAAATCTTAACTCAACGGTTCCACTCAATAGCATCAACTACAAGAGTAATCAACACCGGGAAAGTTTCCCCTATGAATATAACAAGATCCAACTCAAGATGTTACAGCGGGATGGTGTGGTGACGGTGGAGATGAAGGTGCTGGTGATGGAGATGATGATGATGATGATGATCCCGATGAAGTCCGGTATGATGGTGATGACGATGGCGACGATCTCCCCTCTCCGGGAAGGAATTTCCCCGGCAGATTTCTCTCTGCCGGAGAGCTTTCTCTCTCTGGTGTTCTCCGCCCCGCAGAGGCGGCTGTGTCTAACTCTGAACCCCCCCCCCTTGACTTAGGTTTTCGGGGACGATGATGTACGCAAAAGGGCGATGGCAGAAGTGGGCCAGGGCGACCTCACATGGGCCCCGCGCGGCCAGGGGGCTGGCCGCGCCGCCCACGTGTGAGGGCGCCTCCTGGCCCCTCTCGTCTCCTCCTTCTGGCTCTGTGAGTCTTCTGGGAGATTATAATTTCTGGGTATTTTTCTGGAATTTTCCTGATCTTCAAAATATGGTCTTCTGATGGTCCTTTTTCCAGCAGAATCCTGACTCCGGTAGCATCTCCTCCGATGATCATCAAACATGTGAAAACAAAGGAAATAACATAAGTATCATATCTAAATATGAAATATATCAATGAATAACAGTAAATTATGATACAAAATAGTGATGCAAATTGGACGTATCAACCCCCCCCCCCCAAGCTTAGACCTCGCTTGTCCCCAAGCAAAACTAAACTCGGTAAACATGATCACAGGTTTATGGAGTGAAGTGTCGATAATCAAAATACGAACAAGAAGCATCACATTCACTAAAGCACAAATTATAATAGACAGCAACTTCCCTTTATAAGATGTAAACTGGCAATAGGTAAAAGGGAATAACATGTAAAGATGCACAAGGTAAATTATAATTGGCAATGGCAAACCTTAGTTCTTGGTCAAAGAATGGAGAACAAGCTATTCTCTCTTTTTAAACGGAGCCTTTTAGAGCAGAGCTAATATAGCAAAGACTATATGCTCAACAAGGTAAACTTTCAAAGATATATTCCTTCAGACAAAAGCATTATACAAAACAAGGAAGATAATAAACATGATTAGACGGATCAACATATGGATGAGTGAAACATGACAACTCAAATGCTTGCTTGAGACAGAGGGAAATAGGTTGACTCAACATAAAAGTAAAAGATAGGCCCTTCGCAGAGGGAAGCAGGGATTAAACATGTGCTAGAGCTTTTCATTTGTAAAACAGAGGTAAAAGTTATTTTTGAGAGGTGGTTGCTTTTGTCAACGACTAGCAACAGAGTTCTTGATATCTTCCATACTAAACAAGTGAGAGCGGTTCCGAGATGTTTAATTAGTTGGCACTTTGGTGCTCTTTTATAGTTTTGCACTCCTCCCCACATTTTTCCTTTCTCAAACCATGGCTAACCGATTCCATCGGGTGCCGACCAACTTTCACATACCATTGGAGGAGTGCCTTTTTGTTTCTTTTTAGATTATAATGGTCTGACCAGCTCCCTTTGCAAAATTAATGACGAGCAGATGAAGCTGCCTAGTCGAGGGGTACTTAATTTAGTATGGAAGATAACAAACCCATCCACTACGTCCTCATGAGCTAAAAACAGTGGCACAAAATGAGAAGCGTTTGAAAGTTTTTGAAAGGTAGCACATGAAAATTTACTTGGAATGGCTTAAAATACCATGCATAGGAATTTATAGTGGACTCTTTGGACGTGACTTGGCTTTGGGAATTGGATGCACGAGAAGTATTTCCTCTCAGTACAGGTTTTTGGCTAGCAAGGCTGGGTAGCAAGCATAAGAGTTGCATGAAACAATCATACATACATATAATAAGAACAACCATGCAACCCCCTTGAAGGTACAACGATTTTAACTTTAAGAATAACAATGCTAAGGAAAAACTGTAGTGATGTAACAAGCACTTATTTATTCTTTTCTACTCAAACTTCAAGGTAAAGTTGCTACTGACCAAGCTAGGTTTGCCAAGACCAACTAAATCTACTCATGCTCCCAATGTGATACCAATACCAATCAACAAGATCAGTCATATAAGAGAGATTGCAGACTAACATAAAGTGTGCGAAAAGTAAACGATAAAACTTCTCATTAATATTTCATTACCGCAACTCACACCAAGGGATACAAAGATAACTAACTAAGGAGGATACTTCCAACTGCAACCTATTCTATATGATAACTTCTCTATTCATGATAAGACTCTACTTGAAAAGTAAATGAGCAAAAAGGTAATGATGTGATACCGCGGCACTCCCCCAAGCTTGGAACAAGCCAAGGGGATGCCTATACCGATGATGAATTACTCCTTTGGTGGTGGCGGTGGATAATCTCTGATAAGCTTCTCAATCAAATTCTTCAAATCATCAATCTTGTACTCGAGATTACGAATCATCTCAGAATTGTGCTCAACACGGTTCATGAACCTGTCAGCAAGAGAATCCCAGCTCTTGGAATTATTTCCCCATCTTTCTTCACCTTTCGAGCTTCCTGTCCCTGCATTGTTAGAACGATCTATATCCCAGCCAGATGGTAATCGTGATTTGGGCACCTTTTGGAACTGATGCTCGTGGATCAGTGTATGGAAAGGATTTTGGCGTGGTGGAGATATCCGTGGAGCTAAAGTTTGATGTGGCACACCTCCTCCGATCCTTATGCGAGCACTTTTCTTGAACTTATCGTGATCCGTCACCACCCCTATACTGGCAATCACGGTGCTCGGCCTTGGACTTCGATCTTCCTCTTCGTCTTTGCCTTCAGTTTCTTCTTTCAGCCAGAATTCTTTAGTGTCATCTTCTGCAGGTGTCTTCTCCTTGTCGCCGCTTGAAGAGGCCATGACTCCCCCAAGCTTAAGATCAACTCCTGACAGAAACAGCTCGAAACAAAACACGACGAGAAAATGATAAACAGACCTCGGGGACTCCGGGGGGTTAAATAAACGAAAATCATAAATCGAAACGAAGTCACAGGAGGAAACCGGGACAGAAACGAGTTCCGATGTGTTCTCACACAGGGGTGGCGCGGCCAGGGGTGGGCCCGCGCCACCCGTGTGTGAGACGCACACGGACCTCTTTTCCTCCCCGTTTTCGCCTCGTGATTTTTTATATTTATTAAAAACAGCAAAAATATTAAAGGAAGAACTTTTCATGAAACTTTTCTGACTAGAACTGTTACCTACTCGAAAGCGAACTCTGCAGTTTCCTGCAGTTTGTCTTGGATGTAATCTTCCGGAGAAACTGTTTCAATAACATCAACATCTTCATTATAAGAATCTCCAGAAATATAATGTTTGAGTCTTTGCCCATTCACCACTTGTGTAGAATCATCTTTCAATGAAGCAATCTTAATAGCACCTGAGCGGTACACTTCCACAATAACATATGGTCCTTCCCATTTAGAGAGTAATTTTCCTGCAAAAAATCTGAGACGAGACTTATACAAAAGAACTTTCTCACCAACATGGAACTCTCTCTTAAGAATCCTTTTATCATGCCATTGCTTGACTTTCTCTTTGAAAAGTCTGGCATTCTCATAGGCTTCGTTTCTCCACTCATCTAGAGAACTCAAATCTAACAACCTCTTCTCACCGGCTAGTTTAAAATCTCTATTGAGCTCTCTCACTGCCCAAAAAGCTTTGTGTTCTAATTCTAAGGGCAAGTGACACGCTTTTCCATAAACCATCTTATAAGGAGACATACCCATGGGGTTCTTATAAGCAGTTCTATAAGCCCATAAAGCGTCGTTTAACTTACTAGCCCAGTTTTTCCTAGATCTACTAACAGTCTTCTGCAAGATAGACTTGATCTCCCTATTTGAAAGCTCTACCTGCCCACTAGTTTGGGGATGATAAGCAGAAGCAATTCTATGATTGACATCATATTTAGCAAGAGTCTTTCTAAAACTACCGTGAATAAAATGCGAACCTCCGTCAGTCATAAGATATCTAGGCACTCCGAACCTAGGAAAAATAACATCCTTAAGCATCTTTAACGAAGTCTCACCATCGGCACTCTTTGTAGGTATGGCTTCTACCCATTTAGTGACATAATCTACAGCAACAAGTATATGGGTATAGCCTTTTGAAGGGGGAAAAGGACCCATAAAGTCAAATCCCCAACAATCAAACGGTTCAATAACAAGAGTGTAATTCATAGGCATCTCATTGCGTCTAGAAATATTACCAACTCTTTGACATTCGTCGCAAGATAAAACATACCTCCTGGCATCCTTAAATAGGGTTGGCCAATAAAAACCTGATTGTAGAACCTTCTGTGCGGTTCTATCTCCAGCATGATGCCCTCCATAAGCACTGCTATGGCATTTCCTTAATATCTCTTGTTGCTCATATTCCGGTACGCATCTTCTCATGATACCATCAACTCCTTCTTTATATAAATGTGGGTCATCCCAAAAATAATGCCTCAAATCATAAAAGAATTTCCTTCTTTGCTGAGCTGTAAAGGTTGGAGGCAAATACTTGGAAACAATAAAGTTAGCATAATCAGCATACCAAGGAAGGTCTCGCGAAGTGACATTAATTGCAGCCAACTGTTCATTTGGAAAACTATCGTTAACAGGAATAGGATCAAAAGAAATATTTTCCAATCTAGACAAGTTGTCAGCTACAGGATTTTCAGCACCTTTCCTATCTACGATATGCAAATCAAACTCTTGTAAAAGCAACACCCATCTAATAAGCCTAGGCTTAGCATCCTTCTTAGTCATAAGATACCTAATAGCAGCGTGATCAGTATGGATAGTAACTTTAGAATCAACAATGTAAGATCTAAACTTATCACAAGCAAAAACAACAGCAAGAAACTCTTTCTCAGTAGTAGCATAATTCTTCTGAGCAGCATCAAGAGTCTTACTAGCATAATGAATAACATTCAACTTATTATCTACGCGCTGTCCAAGAACAGCACCAACAGCAAAATCACTAGCATCACACATAATTTCAAAAGGTAAATTCCAATCAGGTGGTTGAACAATAGGAGCAGTAGTTAAAGCCTTCTTAAGAGTTTCAAAAGCTTCCTTACAATCATCATCAAAGACAAATGGTACATCCTTTTGAAGAAGATTAGTAAGAGGCTTTGAAATCTTAGAGAAATCTTTAATAAACCTCCTATAGAAACCAGCATGACCTAGAATACTACGTATACCTTTAACATCTCTTGGACATGGCATTTTCTCGATTGCCTCCACTTTTGCTCTGTCAACTTCAATACCTCTTTCGGAGATTTTATGTCCAAGGACAATTCCTTCATTTACCATAAAGTGGCACTTCTCCCAATTAAGAACAAGGTTAGTTTCTTCGCACCTCTGCAAAACTTTATCAAGATTGTGCAAGCAGTTATCAAAAGAAGTTCCATAGACGGAGAAATCGTCCATGAAGACCTCCACAATTTCTTCACAAAAACCATGAAAAATAGCAGACATACATCTTTGAAAAGTAGCAGGAGCATTGCATAAACCAAACGACATACGTCTATAAGCATAAGTTCCATAAGGACAAGTAAAAGTGGTTTTCTCTTGATCATCTTTCTTAACAGCAATTTGAGAAAAACCAGAGTAACCATCAAGGAAACAAAAATGAGTCTTCTTAGACAACCTTTCTAGCATTTGATCTATAAATGGTAAAGGGTAATGATCCTTCTTAGTAACTTTGTTTACCTTCCTATAATCAATGCACATTCTATAACCAACAACTACCCTTTGAGGAATAAGCTCGTTATTCTCATTAGGTACAATAGTCATACCTCCCTTCTTAGGAACACAATGAACAGGACTAACCCATCTACTATCAGCAATAGGATAAATGATACCAGCATCAAGGAGCTTTAATACCTCATTTCTTACCACATCCTTCATCTTGGGAATTAGGCGGCGTTGGTGCTCCACAACTGGCTTTGCATCTTTCTCCATGTTAATGGCATGCTGACATAAAGTGGGAGAAATCCCTTTTAAATCATCCAGAGTATATCCCATAGCTCCTCGATGTTTCCTCAATATCTCCAATAATCTTTCTTCTTCCTTTCCTGAAAGTTTAGAACTAATAATAACAGAATATATTTTCTTATCATCAATATAAGCATATTTGAGGTCATCGGGCAAAGGCTTTAATTCAAACACAGGATCTTCTTTAGGTGGCAAAGTGGTACCAAGATCCTCCACAGGTAGATTATGCTTGAGTAATGGTGGTTGACGAAGAAGAATATCGTCAATCTCTTCTCTTTCCTTGCTAAAAACATCACTTTCGTGATCTTCCATGAATTGCTGCAAGGCATTATTAGGGGCAAGAGCAATAGAAGCAAGCTGCTCAACTCGAAAATTTTCATTAGGCGTGTCATTTTCATAAGAAGTCTTAGCAAACTTGGAAAAATTAAACTCATAAGACTCTCCATTAAACTTAGTAAAAAAATTCTCCTTCTTACAATCTATTATGGTGCCACAAGTGTTCAAAAAGGGTTTACCAAAAATAATAGGACAAGTTGCACTAGCCTCCTTACCAAGTACTAGAAAATCAGTAGGGTATTTAGTCTTACCGCAAAGAACCTCCACATCTCGAACAATACCAAGAGGCCAAACAGTCTCTCGGTTAGCAAGCTGAACAACCACATCAATATCTTCAAGTTCACAAGCGCCAATCTCGTGCATGATTTCTTTATAAAGCTCTAAGGGAATAGCACTTGCGCTAGCACCGATATCACATAAACCATAATAACAATGATCTCCAATCCTGACAGAGATAACAGGAACACTTGCTTTCCTATGCTTTTTAGGATGTGAAAGAATGTTAGAAGCATCTTCACAAAAAAGAATATATTCATCCCCTACATCTTTAGTAACAAGATCTTTCAATATAGCAACAGGGGACTTAATAGTAATTTGCTCATCAGGCTCTGCAGCTTTCTTAGTACTTTTATTAGACACACTTACCAACGTAGAATACTTTTTTACCTTAGCAGGGAAAGGTGTCTTCTCAATATAAGGTTCGGGCACGATGCTATCGACCGTACAAACTTCAGTAGCTGCAGCAGGTATATGACTAATAGAATCTTTGTAAGGCGCATGATATTTGTTCCAATCTTTCTTTGATACATCAATATAAGAGGCAAAGGCCTTAAGACAATTAGCAAGTATTTGGGAATCAAGACCATAAGCAGCGCTAACACTATGAAAGTCATCGGTTCCCATAAAAGATTTAATGCATTCATAATCATAATTTATACCTGACTTCCTACCTTTGTCGTTTTCCCAACCTTCAGCATTTTCTTGTATGCGGTCAAGAAGTTTCCACTTGGCATCTTCTTTCATATGAGTAAATGATCCAAAGCAAGAAGCATCCAAATAATCCTTATCAGGAAGAGTAAGCCGCGCATAAAAATTATTAATAACAATATTATTAGGGAGCTCATGAATGGGGCATTTGAGCATTAGTAACTTCAACCTCCCCCACGCTTGGGCAATACTCTCTCCATCATGGGGCCAAAAATTATATATCCGATTACGATCTTTATGAATTTCACTTGGAGGATAAAACTTGGAATAAAAGAGAGGCACAATATCCTCCCATGCCATAGATGGACCATCTTGGAGTAGTCGATACCACTCCTCAGCTCTGCCTCTCAATGATATAGAGAATAATTTCTTCTTAACCTGGCTTGGTGAAATACCTGCACATCTGAACAACTCGCATAATTCATGTATAAATAATAAGTGATCACCCGGATGGACAGTTCCATCTCCTGAATAGCAGTTATCCATAATACGCCCAACAATTTTCATAGGTATTTTAAAAGGATCAATTTCAGCAGGCGGTGGCGGTGGTGATTCCTCCGCATGTGCAGCAGTAGTAGTAGTGTTTCCAAAAAGGAAACCAAATGGAGAGTTTTCCATAGCAGAATAAAGCAAAAGACAAAAATAAAACAATACTCACAGTGACGGTTACCTTTTCCAATTCCACTCTTCAATAGCGCTACACTCCCCGGCAACGGCGCCAGAAAATAGTCTTGATGACCCACAAGTATAGGGGGTGTATCGTAGTACTTTCGATAAATAAGAGTGTCGAACCCAACGAGGAGCAGAAGGTGTTGATGAGCAGTTTCGATCAAGGAATCACTGTAAATACTAGCAAACAGGTTTTCAGGAGTATTTGGTAATATGAGTAAATAAAGTGCGAGTAAATAAAAGACAGTAGTAACAATTGCAGCAAGTGGCCCAATCCTTTCTTCAGCAAAGGACAAGCCGGTTGTGTTCTTATAATAACCAAACGTTCTCGAGGACACACGGGAGTTTTCTGTCAAGAGCTTTCGCTTCATAAAGCCAATAGTATTTATTGATTTGGTAAGTGTTATGGGGGTGAACCTGTGCTAGCGCACTACCCTTACTAGGATAAATACACACTTGTGATTATACCCCTTGCAAGCATCCGCAAATACAAGTAAGTAATTAAGATAAATCTAACCACAGCCTTAAACTCTAGGATCCTACGCTCCCTGGTGCAATGGTTTACCAACGGAGGTTTAGGTTTCTGTCACTCCAGCAACCCCACAATCGGTAGCCAAATACACAATGCATCTCACTAGGCCCATAAATGGTGAAGTATCATGTAGTCGACGTTCACATAACACCACTAGTGAAATAGCACCACAACAATATCAAACCATTAAATATTTCTCAACAATAATTCACTACTAACATCTTGACTTCTCCCATGTCCTCAAGAACTAAACGAACTACTCACAAGACATCATATGGATCATGATCAGAGGTGAAATAATGGTGAATAACAATCTGGACATAAATCTTAACTCAACGGTTCCACTCAATAGCATCAACTACAAGAGTAATCAACACCGGAAAAGTTTCCCCTATGAATATAACAAGATCCAACTCAAGATGTTACAGCGGGATGGTGTGGTGACGGTGGAGATGAAGGTGCTGGTGATGGAGATGATGATGATGATCCCGATGAAGTCCGGTGCGATGGTGATGACGATGGCGACGATCTCCCCTCTCCGGGAAGGAATTTCCCCGGCAGATTTCTCTCTGCCGGAGAGCTTTCTCTCTCTGGTGTTCTCCGCCCCGCAGAGGCGGCTGTGTCTAACTCTGAACCCCCCCTTGACTTAGGTTTTCGGGGACGATGATGTACGCAAAAGGGCGATGGCAGAAGTGGGCCAGGGCGACCTCACGTGGGCCCCGCGCGGCCAGGGGGCTGGCCGCGCCGCCCACGTGTGAGGGCGCCTCCTGGCCCCTCTCGTCTCCTCCTTCTGGCTCCGTGAGTCTTCTGGGAGATTATAATTTCTGGGTATTTTTCTGGAATTTTCCTGATCTTCAAAATATGGTCTTCTGATGGTCCTTTTTCCAGCAGAATCCTGACTCCGGTAGCATCTCCTCCGATGATCATCAAACATGTGAAAACAAAGGAAATAACATAAGTATCATATCTAAATATGAAATATATCAATGAATAACAGTAAATTATGATACAAAATAGTGATGCAAATTGGACGTATCAGGCTCCAGCTCCGCTTCTTCAACTGGAAGACGGGCGAAGTGACGGCGATTGGCCTCTCTTTCGTGGCGCTGGAGCTAGAGCTAGGCGGCTGAGTTGGAGCTGGAGCTCAACTCGGCTCCTGTGCTTGCATCGAGAAGGATGGCGGTAGGAGCTTCACGTTGAGAAAGATCTGGGCCACTTGCGTGGCAGCGCCGGCCCAGGACGCGAGTTAAGAAGCCGAAGTTGCGGCAGCAGGAGGTACGCGTGAACGGTGACGCGGTCGCGGCAGCCGGAGGCATGCGGTCGGCGGCACGAGGGCAGCGGGAGGACGCCGACATTTTGGTTGTGTTTTGTCCAAACATGCTTATATCAACTTTAGTCTGTGGTTGCCTCATTTTGGAGTAACTTAATTCTTCTTCTTCGACAGGAGTACAAACCATGGATTAACTTGATGAATCAGGTCAGCTCAAGATGCTATGATGGCCAAAACCCTTATTCTTGTACATGTTGTTGTGCTGAATTTTCATGCAAACCATGGAGCAACTTCATGATTCAGGTGAGCTCAAGTTGCTATGATGGCCAAAACTCTTGTTCATGTTGCTGTGATGATTGCTATACTCATCCAAATATCAGTAAAGCATACTCTAATAATTTTCCTGCTGAGCAGGTTGACCTGCTCTGGGATCATCAATCTGCTGGGGCAATGATCTGTCGGAGGTAGTGCTGCCACGGCGTGCGGCTGGAGGTGGTGGTGGAGCGAGCATTGAACTGTTGTGGCGTCGATTGTGATTTCGGTTTCGTGACTAATTGGGGTTAAAGTTGTCCACTCCTACTATTTGGGGTTTGTCTGGAAATGCTAAAATGTCTTCCATTGTGACACGGAGTGGGTAGCATTTTTCTACATTGCCGAAACAGATCCTAATTAGCATTTTGTTTGTTGATGGCCAGAACATAATCTATTCTCAAATGTTAACTCAGTTAACGTAGCCAGAAATTCTTTCCTGTTATTGGTTCTATTTGTCCTAACATAATCTGGTCCAGATCCTATATTTGTGCTGCAAAAATGTAACTGATCCAGTTAACGTACTGGAAAAATATTGGTCCAGATCCAATTATCGGATGGTCGAGATTTTGTTCATGTAAAATCGGAAGCAGCATTCTTTTTGTTGATGGCCAAATCGGAATCTATTCAGTTAATATACTGGATAATATCTAATAAGTAATTCTTGGAACATATTGATACTGTGTTTGTATGTAAAAATGTCCCAAACATGCTAGAATAAACTAGAAACTTGGGTTACATTGTGCAAAAAACTAGGACGGCCAGATTAGAAATAGCAGGAATTGAGGGTGCTATTTGCAATGTTGAGAGAGTCAGTGCACAGATCTAAAAGCAAGATGGATGGATGAGGATAAGACCTAAGGGTCCATAGCTATGTGGTTTTAGATTTTCGTGCAGACGAAGGTATCAGTGTATCAGCGATTGAGGCCCTCGCCCCAGCCCACCAAGGCCCAGCTAGGCTAAGGAAGTTAGAATTGGCCCAAGTAAGCTGTTTTTCCTTCGTTTTTTTCCAGAACGTACTGAAATTTCAGAAACTTGTATATACAAACGAAAATGCCTATATATATGTAATTTTTTGCCAAAAATCAAGGTAGGGCGGCCGCCCTACCTCGCCCTGTGGGGAGCTTCGCCCCTGATTACATGGATATGGATATGGGTCACGCTGAAATGATTTTCCAGTCAACTTCAGTTACAAACCTCTCTGTCAGGTCAGAAGTGCTGACAGGTGTGGAAGCAGAGGTGGACATGAAAATTTAAAATATTGGTGTGTTCGATCCGCGGGTATCCAACTCTGACAAGTCACAGCTCACACAAGATAATTTTCGATCATGGGAAAATATCACATTTCAAATCACTGATAAGAAAAAAAATATTCAACACATAAGCATTTGCGAACAGAAAAATAAGGTCATTAAAAAAGGAATATTTAGCAGATTCAGTGCAAGGTATAGGCAACTTCAAAGGAAATGGAGCAGTAGCAGATGCCATTTCTGTAAGATGGAAATAGTCAATACATTGGCCATATGATATTTTTAGACGAAAACAGCATCGCCTGAATCACATTTTATTGAAACGAAACCAAGTCACGCCATTTCAAATCACGGTTCATGATCCAACAAGAAGTCAACGAAAACACAATACATAAATCAGGCTATATTGGAGGACATATAGCATGGAATTCATTGCTAGTCTGTCAGTTCAACAGAGAAGGTCAAGTACAGCATCGCGAAACTCAAACAAGGAGGAACATCTACAATTGTGTTCTTTAAATCAAAACTTACAGCTGTACACAAATACAGCAGTTATACTCAGGTACGTCTCACTCGTATGTAGGTACACAGCCGAAAATCAGAAAGGCAAAATTACGGGGTATCAGTTTGGAACTGATCCATCAACACTTCGCTCCATATGCCGTGAGGTTCAACGACAGATATCATCTCATCCAAGTCCATCTCAACCAAAACGGGATGAGTGATATCATCTCAAAGCATGTTGGTTTTGGAGTTGACGGGCATCCAAGTGACCTAATGAGCTCTTCGAGCGGTAAGATCTTGAACTTTTTTCGTGAATTCATGGCAACATTGTCCACCTTATGCTGGTAAATCTTCCCGTTCTTATCCAGCTTATACTCTGACGTGCCATCGAAGCGGCTATGACCATCCTGTAGGACTCTAGGAATGCCATGAACAATCCACCGAACCATAATCACATTGTCAACTGGTTGCCATATCGTCGCAATGTCAATCCACAAGGCCTTGAAGAAGATTTGACCAGTAAACCGTAACGCCCAGAATATCCTTTTATAGCTATCAATACCCACGAATTTATTGAGAGGATCCTTGAAGACAATATCTTCTCTGGAGACAGTGGCATATGGTTAGGAAAGAGCAAGGCAGAAACTAAATATACATGAAAAAGGAATATAACATGGAGAATCATTCTTATGATGGTAAACCCAACTATAAAATACTACCAAGATCATACAAATGGCGTCAAGCTGAGGACTAAGCCTGTTTCCACTATTCTTAACAAGTTACTAAAGTTTTTGTCAGGAATAAAATTTACAATTTGCATATGTCCATATATCAGTTTCGATTAACGTATTTACCCATAGCAGAGAGCTTGTCCGTTCCTTGTTTTGGAGCAGAATGGTGGAAGTTTTTATAAGATTCAAAGCCGGAAGCTAAAATAGAACAAACGATTTGGCTAATAGGGTCATTTTTTTCTGGAAAATAGTAGGGGAGGGGCCAGGGAGTGTACAAAAATGATGGACAACTAAGACAGTACTCTTGTTTGGTTGGGCTTAATTTTGGATTTTGGCTTATAAGCCACAAAAGCACCTAAATAGGGGATTATACCGCCTTGCAACAATGTCCAGTCCAAAGTTAGGTGCTTTTGTGTGGCTTATAAGGCAAAGTCTAAAAGCTAGAAATAAGCCCAACCAAACAGCCCAAGATATCCACGAGAGAATCAGTCCAGCCCCTCAGCAGAATCACAGACTCCTCCATCATTCTAAGGCAAATTAAATATATACTTCGCTTGAACATATACATCATACAACCAAGAATTGACATTAGTTTTGACATTATCGATGATAATAGCACTTTCACTTTACAGATGTACCATGCCGCGACTGTGAAGACTTCGATTTTTTTTAACTCCTTGGAAGTTGGCTCTGCCATGGTTGAGCAAGTTTGGAAGATGTCACTGGGTCCCGTTGGAGGCTGATCCTGCTCCAGCAGCTGGCGCTAAAAGGGCGCTTGAAGAATCCGCACCGCTATTTCAAAGCATGCAGGAGCTGTAAACATGGGCAGTGCAGTCCCTCCTCCGGAGCATGCCTTTGGTATTTGGCCTGTCATTGAGGACAAGCCACACAAACGCTTTGAGCTTACTGATACATCTTGACTTCCAAGTAAACCATAATTGCGGGTCCACTGAATGGCACTGAACTTGTATACATAATTTTTTTTGGACGAGTAGCTGTGAGATCCCCAGGTGCAGGTCCAATAATCTGAAGATCTGGTGTCAGCATTGCTTTCAAGCAAGTTTTCAAGGGTCTGAATCTTATCGAAGGTTTACCTAGAGAACGAAGGTGGAACAGATCTAGGAGTTCATGGGTTTCAGCAGCGACGGTAACCGAGATGCCACCATAAAGACCAAAAGAACGAGCTCCGGCGAAGCTGTAGTCCAGTGGATCATTATTCCAGGAGCCATGTCATAGGTGGGTGCATGGGTGGTATCCGTTTGGGCGACTTGGCGCTTCGCAGGCAATGCTCCTGTAGCCACTGTTGAGCTTCATTATAATTTTCTGCCAGAATAAACCAATCCGGTGGTCATGAGGCACCGAGTTTTGGTTTTAGAACTTAGATATTTGAGGAGCAAGGCCTCATTCTGATCAATAGATTGATGATACCGATACCAAGGCTCCCTATGTTCTTCAACTTAGAGACTATCCCCAATGCCGCAAGGGTTTCGCAACACTCTGTGGTTAGGGATGGCACCCGCAGGGTATGGGTGCGGGTGGAACCACCCCATACCCGTACCTATCTCCCTTGATCTTACCCATCACCCGTACCCATACCCGCCAACGGGTATAAAATTTTCCCATACCCGTCACCCGCCAGGGTAAATGGGTACCCGCGGGTAAAAATACCCGCATTTACAACACATCAATTTGACCAAAAAAATAGTCATAAACAACATATAACCATAATTTAATAACAACATATTATAAGCGACAACAAATACTTGTGAACAACAAAACATTCTCATAAATAACCATACTTGCGCATAATAGCACTGTATTAATTTAGTACGCTGATACTCTGAAGGCCCATATGTCAGACTATTAGATGGGTATCTGGGTATACGGGTATGGGTTTTAGGATCCCATACCCATACCCGCTCTACCCAATGGGTATAGATTTTTCCCATTTCTATACCTATGGGTATTTTTTTGTCCCATACCCGTATGCCTAATGGGTATTTACCCGGCGGGTACGCGGGTGACGGGTACCCATTGCCATCCCTATCTGTGGTCTCACATTTACCCAGAGGCATACGGTCTAGTTCGATGTACTGTAACATCCTTTGGGAACTCGAGGAGTTCAGGGCACCAAGATAGTAAGTGGGTGAGATGTTTTATGGTACCTTCAAATGAATATTAGCCATTCATTTTCGTGCATCTGATGGCTCACACCAATTCATACTAGTCCGAAAAACTGGACCAGTGCAATTCATACTACTCCACAAAACCGAAGCATTTCGTAGGGCGCGGCCCAACTGCTCCGTGGCCCAAAAGCCTCACAAGACACTGCGTTTTTATCTAATCATGTGCTTTTTCAACTCTCCCTCATTTATAGGAAACTAACTGTTTCCATACATCTCACGTGCTAGTATTTAGGAGACATTTAGGGAGGTGGGGGACCTGACAGCGGAGATGTTAGAACATTCTTTTTACGGATCTCTTGGCCGTGAGATGTAAACAGAATCATTACTACGATTAGAAGAATTTCCCAGTAAATCTAACATCATTTGCTACCAGTCTTCTATCGTTTCTTTGCCCATCATATCTCACTGGCCATCTTGCAACGACGCTATGACTAGGTATGCGCATTCGGTTTTAAGCTAGAACAATACGTGCACAATCAAGTCATAAGACACGACAAAAGCCAAGAGGCAGTGGACGTGAAATAACAACTATAGTGATGCATGCAGTTATAGATGAGTACTCCCTCCGATTTTAAAATATAAGATGTTTTAGATTTGTGAAGCAAATGTATCTACACATGCTTTAGTGTGTATATTCAAGTAAATCTATACACTAAAAGATATCTAAATACACTTGCTTCACAAAGCTAAAATATCTTATATTTTGAAACGGAGGGAGTAATTATTAATATTCCAGAGATTGGAGACTAGACTTCAAATGCTCCATTCAAATCATCAAACTAATACTATAATTTTATCACAGAAAGAATCGTGCATATCAGGACAGAACGGAACTGAACCATTCAAACCATTCAGTACATTCATCCATAATATTCAGTAGATTCAAGATTACTATATATAGAACTGAACTGCTGCCAGCCTGATCAACGGACTGTGGATGACTCAACATGGAAGATCGCTATACAGGAAAAACAGAAGAAAAACAAAATTGGCACAAACAAGCTTATCATTTTCCGCAACAAATCGATCGATTAGAACATGTTAACAGCAGCCGTTTGCAGCAGTCAGCTTCAGGTGAATTCTGCTTGAAGATGTTTCTTCTTTGCCCAGAAGAAGCATCCACTAGGAGCCTCGACGTGTCTAATATCTGCATTGTGAGCGGGTTAGGATATAAACACTTAAATATATGCTGAATCTAAAAGCCTAATATGTTGCTAAGAATAAACCATGATAGCCAAAGGAAACAAAGCTGAAAATCAGAACTTACATTCAGTATGAGTTCCTCAAAGCACTGTTCTACATTCAGTTTCGTTTTGGCATTGCATTCCAGAAATAAGCATCCATAGACAACTTTTTAGAGCCCAACAAGAAAAACATAAAAAGAAAACAAATAACTTTGCCACACCGTGTAATGAATCCTAACCTGAAACCAAAAATAATTTTATACTTAACTACAAGATACAATAAACATGAAAACTATGATGGGCCTAAAAGGATGCTCTATGGAACAGACTAATTTTAAAGATTATATATATAGAAATTTAATGCAATTAACAGATATTTTGATTTATTTTCATCTCAAGAAATTCAAGACTTTCCTAGCTAAACAGTCATCGCATCCATACTAGGTATGACAGTGAGAGGAGAAATGAATTACCCCCTGATGATCCCTTGCGCCCCTTATGAACTGGTCAATGTCCTACTCTTCTAGTGCATATGAAATGGTAAGAACAACATTGCTTGATTGTTACCGGTGGGAGTTTAGCTGTGCCGTGCAGCGTCGAGGGAAGAGGAGACATCGCGCTCGTGCGTCTTCCACCATCGACGGAGGCGACGTGCGCGGCGACGGCGGTCTGCTAGGGCGTGTGGGATCCTGACCGCGTGCGAGATGGATGCACTGGCCGCGTGCGATCTGGTGGCGGCAACAGCGGCGTCCGGAGGTGGAGGCGCTGTCAGGGCGTCATCTGGAGGTGGATCCGGCGGCGTCTGGAGCCATGGTAGACGCGGAATCTGGCGGCGGAGGCGGTGGCAGGAGCTGGAGGCGGAGACGGAGGCGGCGGCGGCGTCTTGAGTTTTGCTTAATTTTTTCTACAAGAACTGCTCCGATAAATTCGACTCCCAGCAATTACGTTTTCCTAATGGGCCTGGGCCTTTCATACTAGTGCATCATTTGTGACTAGTATGATTAGCAAAAATGTACCGTAAAAGAGGCCAAGTGGGTAGAGAGCTCAAGAGCAACATAATGATGTGAATTTTAATGCCAAATGATGCAAAGGAGGAATACGAGGCAAGCTGCCATTCCAGCTGGCTCAAAAGAGGCGCGGAGTACTAATAAAGATCATTAGAGGTATTTGCGTGCTCACGAGCATGCACAGAGATGAGTTCAAACAGACTAGTCAACGATTGTTACATGATTTATCTGCAATTCTGTACGGAAGCTTGTCTGTTAGATGCGACTAACCTCAAACAGAAACAACAGATTTACAAACAAATAAACAATTCTTTCTTTAAGATATTACACATGTCACACAGTATAAACTGTTGATTATATTAAATGGTTGAACTCCATTTATGTACTAGTGTACATCCTACAAGAAAAAAGTTGAAAATAATTCTGATTTCGGAATTCAGGTGTAATATTAACTGGTGATTTCTTTTCCATATAACCCTTCCACTCACACGACGACGGAGCAAAGCTTCCATCAACAAACCGATGCAGAGGCCTGGGCAAACCGTTTTTCAAATCAAAAACAAAAAAGCATCCAGCAGCAAAATGCAAACCGAAAAGCGAAAAGTAAAGATAGTTTTAACTGTGGCCTATTGCTAACAGAACCCAGAATGTAGTCTCGAAAGGTAGCAAACGAACACAAACCAATCGGGAGTGCCAAGGCTCCACGAGCACAGATAGAAATACACAGCCATTGGACTAAGACCGTAACGATGTAGCGATTCTTGCGGCGATTGAATGAACTGGGTTGTTTCAGGTCTAGTAGAAAGACAGGGAACACTACTACACTAGATTAGTTAACGCAAGCCTTCTATTGGACTATGCTAGGACCATGCTTCCAAGCTAAACCAGCATCACCATCTTTCACAGGAAGTGTTCCCAGTTCAGCCTATGAATCTCTCGAGAAATTACACCTGTTTCTATTCCCGATTGACTGAAGAAAAGAAACTCTCATGCGCTGAAAATGGGATATGACTTTTGCTACAGTTCGCTGCAATTATCCACTCACATCAGGTACACGGAGTCCATAACATCGAAACAAACCTGTAGATGTCGAGGCTGGGCTCCTCGCAGAATACGTCCGGGAGCTCCTCCCGCAGCGTCCGGATGGCGTACCCCATGTTCACGTAGTACCTCCGCCTTTCTTCCCCATCCTCTTCAGAACGCCGATTCGCCGCCGGAGACACTGCTGGGGTCTCTGGGACCTGAAGGGGCTATTCTTTAAAATTGCACGTTTTGGTCCCAATTGTTTCAAAAATGTGTCACGCGAGGTCCTAAGATCGTATGACCACCGTTGACCGCTGCCACGTCGGCTGGTGGGGTCCGTAGGCTCAACGGACGGAGGTGAAATTTTGCCAATAGCCCCTTCAGGTTTTAGTTCTTCTAATTGCTAGTCCTTTATCTCAATTTTTTTTTGCAAATCGATCCTGTTAGGTGAGGCCATTCTCTGACCCTCTCTCCCCAAATCGCCTCACTCGATGTACACGCAGGGGAGGCACGGGAGGCCGGCGCCGGCGCTGCTCCGCTGCCCGGCCAGCTTCGCCGCCTACCAGCTCGGGGGAGGTGGTCCAGGGCACCAACGGAGGCCGGGAGCGACTCAGCGACCACATAGAAGGAGACCTTGGGCGGCCATGGCAGGCGCGTCGGGATGACGTCGCCACGGTCGTTCACGCGTAGGAAGCTTCTCTGCCCGCTCCGGCTGTATCTCTCGCGATTGCAGGCTCCCCGGTGTACATCTCCTCGAGGAGGGAGAGTCCGGCGAGGGCGAGGCAGGTGGGATGGGGCGCCGCCACTGAGTCTGGAGAATGGAGCGTTGTTCCGCCTACCCATGCTCCGTGCGGGAACCAGGACGCCGCCACGGACCTTTACGCACTCTGCAGTGGCGCGCCCGAGAATCGGCTGCGCGCGGTGGAGGTACGGCCAATGGGCACGGCCGACCAGTCCCTCGCCGCCTACTCCCGCGTCGGCGTCAGTGTGGCAAATTCCTCCTCGCACGCTTCCCAGCAGTCGGGAGAGAGCAGAGAGGTGGGGAGAAGAACTGGGGGCTGGGGAAATAGAAGACACCTACTTATAAGGGTTCATTTGCATAAATCCCAACCACCAGCCGACGTGACAGCGGTCAACGGTGGTCAGACGAGTTTAGGACCTCGCGTGACACACTTTCGAAACATTTGGGACCTAAACGTACAATTTTAAAGAATAGGGACTAAAGTGAAGGCGTGGGAAAATAATTGGGACCGCTGGTGCAGTTATCTCTTTAGGAAAAAAGATACCCATATCTCAGCAGATACAGAGTCAAAGCGATATCGCCGTGGAGGTCCCACGATCCACCTCTGTAAGCCTGCCGTCGCCGTCCTGCTCTCCTCCCTGCTGCCACTCCACCCCGCCACCCTGCTCGCGCACCCAGGCTTCGAGCTGGCTCCATCCTACTATCCTAGCACTCCAGCACGGCAGCACCCCATGGGATCGGGCACGAGGTGGTCGCCGTGGGCGGCGTTGCTGTTCGCTCCTCGAGCCCACAAGGTAGGCGGAGGGGGACGGGGACTGGATGGGCTTGTGGCCTTGAAGGCTATCGGGTTGATCCTCTTCGCCGGCGCCTCCTTCCGTCTGCTCTGCTCCTTCTCTCCCGCCTCGTCCCCGGCGCCGGAGATTAAGGAAGGTACACTGTTTCTCTGCCAGTTCTAAATCTGAGTTCAGTTGACTAAGAAAGCTCAGAGATCCGTAGGGTCTAGGTTTATCTGGTCGGGGTTTTTTAGTGACGGCGAATTGTTTCGCATTTTGTCTCGTCGGCTGTTCTGTACGAGTTCTTACGGGAATTTCGCTCCGTCGTCCCTGAACGCCTGCTTTCTTGTCTGAAGAATAGCAATGTTCAGAAAATATATTGGGTGCTTGCAGAGGAACGGAGGGGTTGCACGGTTACCGTCTGAATGTTTTTGTTGCACATTGAATGCTGGGGAAATTGGTGTTTGCCCTATCGTTTTCCAGGTAAAGCATTTTTTTTCTGCTGTTCGAGGTGACTCTCAAAATGGGAGAATTTGACTGACAAAAGAATAGAGTAGCTTGGAACACTTTTATTCCGTGTATGTACTTTCTAATAAAAAAAAATGCCGACTGGGAATTGTACTGCATTGTTTTGTTTTCCCAAGGCCGTTGCCAACTTGAAGTTTTGCTATACATTTGGTTTGAGGTGTGCTTTTGGTTTGCGTGGAGAAAGTAAAACCTCACACCTGTGGTTTCAGTTCCTTCTTGCGAGTAAATATTTATGTGAGATACTGAGAATTTTGGTACTGTCGTACAATGTAGTCAACACAAGTTAAGTTAAGTTAAGTTCAGTTAAAAATAAATAAGAGAATAAGATTCTATACAATTATATTAAGAGCTTTGCTTCAGCACCCTTCCTAAAAAACATTACATCTTTCGATACAGATCAATGGTTGAGACATTATTGTACTTGCTGAGTTCTTTAATAAAGTATTAGCAGCTCTGTTGCTATTTATTTTTCGATAAATATTTGTTATTTACATTTTGGTAGCCTAATCATATGAATGTGACAGTTGATTTCAAGTTGTCAACCTGTGTGGACCGTTCCAAATTTGTGGCTTAGGGATAAAGGATGAATTTATATGTTTTAGAAGTGCTAACAAGTAATATTATTAATCCTTAGTTATTAACTTGTCATAATATGCTCACTTATACGTTCCACATCTTCCATGCGTCGACCTTCCCATATTAATTTTTGGCGTAGGAAAAAAAATGGTGAATGTATATGCTCTACATGTGGTAAAACAAAATATGAGTTATGAGTTGTCATAACTTTACTAATAGGTTCCACCTATGCCAATGTCATAACTCAAGGAATTCATATATGAAAGATATTTCTGAAAAGGTGATCTGCTGAGCTGTAAAGAAATCAAATTTTACTTTTCAAGAGTAACTACGATACCAACTAGGTAGAACATTTTTATTTTCTGATAGAAGGTGCTTGTGACCGTAATGAGCGCTCGGACATTGACCTTCATGAGCATTCATAGAGGTGACCCTGCATGGTGGTGACCTTCACCAGCACATCCAGGCAACCTTGCCTCTAAAAATATGGTGATCATGGTGGTCAGGTGGCTTTATGTCCAAATGGCCGGTTATTTCCACAGGTGGTCTCCAGGAAGTTTTTTTTTTTTGTGAATTTCAGATAAAATCGTTTACTTCCCATAAGGAATTTGTCAGCAATAATTTCAGACCAATATTTTCTTGTTGAAACAGAGAGAGGAGCAGAGGCAGATATCTTTGTCATCTTTTTGCAAAATAAAATCAAGCATAAACTAGAGTATCCCTACTTGTGTCCTGGAGGTCCTGGGTTCGAATGAGCCTCCTTGCATAAAAGCAAGGGAAAGTCTGCCTAGAAATTCCCTTCCCCATACCCCACAATATGTGGGAGCTTTCGGCGAAGGGTACGTCCTTTTAAACAAGCGTTGCTTGCACTTGGCACCGGGTGCCTTCTGTTGCCATGTTGTGAGTTCGGATCCAAAATGCACCGCATTGCAAGATTAGTGACTCAGCGTCACGAAGCAATTCTTAATTCCTATTATCTGAATGCACCCACCTCACTAGTTGTTTTACTTGAGGATTTACTGTCCTGGAAATCTGAAACAAAGAAAAACATTGTAAGCTGAATTGCTTGTTCTGCAGTGTTCTCATTTCTAGCAGTTCTGAATTTCTATTACCTGAATGCATCTAGTTGTTTTACCTGAGGGTTTACTCTCTTGGAAATCCGAAAGAAAAAAAAGCATTCACAGCTGAATTGCTTCTTTCTACAGTGTTCTCGTCTTCTAGAACCTGATGTGGATACTATTTTCACAGGAAAATGTGACCTTTTCAGTGGGGAATGGCTGCCAAATCCCTCGGGCCCAGCCTATACGAATTCAAGCTGTCGATTTATTGATGATCACCAGAACTGCATGATGAATGGTAGACCAGACAATGGGTATCTTCACTGGAGATGGAAACCTTATGAATGTGATCTGCCACCATTTGACGAAGTGAGATTTCTTGCTGCTATGAGGAACAAAGCATGGGGCCTAATTGGTGACTCCATACTTCGTAACCAAGTTCAGTCATTGCTTTGTCTTCTGTCTAAGGTAAATGATAGCACATTACTTTGCTCCTCTTTTCAACTTCTCAGTTTCTCATATTGGAGCACTGTAAGTGCTTACTCTGAAGTACCATGCTCATCTCTGTACTTTCTTATTGTCGATGTTTAAACTTCCTGAAAATAACATGAAAACTGTCCTGGAAATTGTATTTTTCACCTTATTAGGAGGTACTGTTGGAGGAGCATACACTCAATTATGTTGAGAAAAATGTGCAATTGTACAGCAAAGTACACTAAACTATTGGCTTGACTCACTTTCCCCCCTCAAACTTTTTCGGGCTCAATTAACCTCCTAAACTATCATATCCGAAGCACTTACTCCCTGGCCAGTTTTTGTAATGCAAAAGTTGCTCCTGAACTTAAAAAAAAAACCTGAAGAAAATCTTGTATGTAGGTTGTGATGTGATGTTTATGCGTGCAAATCTTTGTTTAAAAAATTGTCATCTATGGCTCTGTACAAAAACAATGCAACATATTTACTTTATTTTTGCAGCGATTGCAAAGTCAAGTTTTATAACCAAAGTTTACACGCATACGTTCATCCATTAACTTACATGTACGAATTTCAGATTCTAAGACCTGTCTAGGCACGATTTTTTCATTCTAGAAACCAAGGGGTAATGTGCCCTGGCTCATGTTACTTTAGGGACTCAAGTGAGCCAAACAGTATTTGAAGGGCCAAGTGAACCAATCCATGTTTAAGGGTCCAAAGTGGACTTCTTTCCTCAATTACAGTTTGCATATTGCTTGGTTTATAAATTGTGTGCACTATTTGAAGGTAATGGATTTGCTGCCATTTTTCAAGAATTTGCAGTCAGTTTTTCTTCAATTCCTTAAAGAGTGAAAACTGAAAAATAATGAGTGTATACTCCAAACTACACATCAAGCTGTTTTGTTGGATTACATGGGTGATGTCTGATAACATTGCAGATAATTTTCTATTGTGTTATGTGTATAAATTTTTATAATACGTGGAAAGCAATATGATCCGTGACCTTTATCTGTACTTCTGGTTGTTCCTTCATTCCCCATGGGTGTGCTAAATCTGGAAATATCTCTCTGACTTTCTTTCATTCGTGCAATTCTTTTTCTTCTCCCAATGTACATTTAGTTGTGTTAGAACAAGACATCCTTATGTAATATGCTTAGAACTTGCATTTGTAGTGCTATGCTATCCTTATTGTCGGACCTGCTTGCTGTTTGTTTAGGCTGATGAACCTGTTGAGGTCTACCATGATAAAGAATACAGAAATAGGCGATGGCACTTCAAAACATACAACTTCACTGTTTCCCTCCTTTGGGCCCCCTTCCTTGTCAAATCAGAGGTTTCTGAAAATGAGAATGGAGAGTCCACCTCTGAGATCCAGCTTCACCTTGATGTACTTGAGCCAACCTGGATAACTCAGTATGAGAGCTTTGACTATGTTATTATTGCTGGTGGACAATGGTTTCTTAAGACTGCGGTTTATTGGGAGAATGGTAAGGTGATAGGCTGTCATTATTGTCAGGACAAGAGCCTAACTGAACTTGGCTTTGAGCACCTATATCGCATGAGTTTACAAGCAGTACTCAGATTCATCTCCTCGACAAACCACAAGCCAGTTGTTCTCTTCAGGACTTGGGCTCCTGATCACTTTGAGAATGGCGAGTGGTTCAGCGGTGGAACTTGTAACAGGTTATTGCCTTACAGGAAGGGAGAGTACAGTGGAAAATACATGGATAATGTCATGAGGGGGGTTGAGCTTGATGAGTTCAACAAGACCATATCGGCGGTCAATAGTTCAGGGGATGTGGTGAACCTGAAGCTCTTGGACATTTACAGCCTTTCATCCATGAGACCTGACGGCCATGCTGGGCCTTACAGGATGTTCCATCCATTTGCACAGGGCAACGAGGATGCCTCATCAGTTCAGAAGGATTGCCTGCATTGGTGTGTGCCAGGCCCCATCGACACCTGGAATGATCTGATTATGAAGTTGGTTCTGAATTGACGAAACCTGTAGATGTGTAGTTGCGCTGCTTGCTGATCTGAGTACTAATGCTGGTTGTCAGCAAAGTTGCCCATCTTGATTCAGGGTTTGGTTCCTCGCATGCTACTGCGGTCTGTTGCGTTTAGCAGGAAGTTGCAAAGAACAGACAGTTTTTGCTCCTTATAGAGGAGTATACATTATGGTTTGGACGTATGAACCCGCCAGCTTCTTACCGCTCGTTGGTTGTGGATGGTTGGCATTTTCGAGTGTATGTAAAAAATGTGCATTTGTTTGGATGCGGTAACATAAAGTCTTATCTTGAATCTCTCCATTCAAACTTAGTACTCTTTTTCATCTTCGTTTCCATTGTTTTTCTTTTGCGCTCGAGTCCGAGTTTAAAGTTCTTTTGGTTCAGGTTGGGTTAAGACATCTGACCCCCGCTACTCAAGAGTTGAACTGATTTAGTTGTTAGCGATGATTTGTTTGTCCTTGCAAAAGGAGAATTAAAATGTTAAAAAAGAGTTAAAAGCTGCTATTGATCTTGGTGCAGTTCAGGCCGTGTTCAATGGTCTCGAAAATTTCATGGACAAGGATTTCAATCACGGGATTTTCGTTTTTATGTTTTTTATTCTTGTATTCGTCTTTAGCAAACACAGGGGTCAACCCAGGGGTTCTGTAACTTCTGTTGGTTGATTTGGGCGGAGTTTGTAAGAATTACTACATGTCTCCAAATATAAGACATTTTGATGGGCTGTTTATAGCTCACCAAAACGTCATATATTTGGGGACAGAGGTAGTAGCTCTTAGCTGAAACAGCAATTAGGACTCTATTATGTTTCGGTTGACTAATGACAAGTGAATGAGAAAACTTTTAAATCTGGAATTTGGTCGAATGTTATTTTTTTTTATGTATCTATGTTGGTAGTTTCGTTGTATTTGAACTTTCTTTGCGTTTATTAGATGCATGTATCTGAAATGTATTCAAAATGTTAAAATATTACAATTTGGAATTTTTTTTTGTTATGCATTTCTGAGAATTTTGGAAAATTTTGAAATGTTTTGATATGTTATCTGCATTATGGCCTGGATAAAAAAAATATTGATGCAACTTTTGTTCGCCAACGAATTTGTATATCGGTGTGTAATGTATATCGTCTGCTAGAATAATATCAAGAGAAAATGATTATTAGCTCATATTTATTATTTAGCGCGGCATAATGTGTGGTAAAAATTCAAATTTTAAAATACTGACATTTAAAAATTGTGAAGAGATGAAATTGTTAAAATGCAAAGAAAGTTTACATTTTGGAATTGCTTAGATTTTGAAAATTGTTCAAATTGGGAAGTTATTTAGGTTTTTTTTCTTCAAATATTTACAAAATGGTTAGATTTGAAGGACATTTGTAAATTTGAAATGTATACCATTTAGTAGTTTTTGGAAAATTGTTTGAATACTCTAAAACAATATCTGTAAAGTGTTTTAAATTATTTGAAGCATGTACCATTTTGAATTTTATTTTTTTTGATTCAATTATTTTTGTTTGGAAAGTAAGTTGGAAACAGTTATTCGTTAATATTTACATTTATAGTTGCACCACCTAGTAGTGTTTGCAAATTATTTAAAAATCATAAAATAATGTTTGTAAAGTGTTTTGCATTATTTAAAGCATGTTTTATTGTAATTTTTTTTGTTTTTTATTCAATTATATTTGTTTGGAAAGTACGTTTGGAATAGCTATTTCTCAGTATTTGCAGCTGTGGCATTCTTATTTTAATATTTTAAAGTCCATGAAATAAATGGGTAATTGTATTTAAATGATTCGCTGAATTTTATTTAAATAAGTTTTTTTCCAAATTTTTTTTTTGGGTTTATCATATTGGATGATTTTACTGTTTTTTTGGATTTTATTTGAGTTCAAAAGGAAATTATGAATTTCAAATTTTATCAAATGGACTATTATTAATTGTTTAAAATTATTAAGATTTGAAATAATTTTGGAAAGGTCCCAAAGTATCTAAAATGTGTATTTTGATTTTTACATTTTTTTTTTGAAATTGGGCTAAATTATTTTGGAGTTGTATTTGAAAAGTTTAAAAAGTTTTGTAAATTAGGAAAACAAAACAGAAAGAAAGGGAAAAAAAAGGAAGGCTGAGCCAGCGGCCCAACTATCAGCCCAGCAGCCCATCTCGCGGCCCAGGCCCACCTTTGATGTGATGATGACGTCGTCAGCAGGCGGAGCTGCCGCGGCGGCGACGACGACGCCGGCGGCGATTCACGGCGAGCTAGGACGTACGGATGGGCTCGCTGGATGCGCCTCGACGTGGGCTACCCGTGAGTGGCGGCGCCGTCGATTTTAGGTCGCCGGAACGTCGTCGGCGGAGTCTGGAAGCGGCCACGGAAGCCGAGTGCGGCGTGGATGATTCCGGCGCGATTCCGGCGCGGCCGCGGCGTCCTGGCAGGCGGCGTCCGGTGAGGATGGAGGGGAGACGGCGACGAAGCTAGCCGTCATCTTAGATCTGGACGGGATGGTGTGTGGCGGCGGGGACGTGCGGCGGCGGTGGCGGCGACCTCGGCCCGTCGCGGGAGAGGGAAGGAGAGGGAGAGGACGGTCTGTGATGTTTTTGTACCGAAGTCCCTGGCATTTGCAACAATTGCGTTTAGGTCCTTCTCTTCGAGGAAGCGAGGACTGCAGGCGCAATTTCTGGATAGCACAGGTTGTTTTTCGTAAAACGACCACCGGGACGCCTACGGGGACCGTCGGATCGAGAGTTGACGGCGCGGATGCGTGCACTGTAGTTACTGTAGATGCTACAGTGTACTACAGTACGAATCCTGCGTGCTTTTATATATACATGAATGAATGAATGGCAAGGAGGTGCGCCGTCGGGCCCTAGCAAAAAGCTAGGAACAAATGGTAAACCAAAAGAACAGAAATTACTACTCCCTCCGTCTCTTAGGTTGTATTTGGTAGCCCGTGTGGTCCATCTCACCTTATACATGTCAAGTCCAGCTATGCTGACTACACACAATATGTTTCAATGTGTTGTGTTTGGTACCTTGTATGAGCTCAACTGTGCTAACTTGAGATGTTTTTTGATAGCCCGTATGATTTGAGATAGTCCACACATTTGTTAAAAGTAATCATGTCTCTGAATAGAAATATTAAATGCAATCAGGTTCCTAAACAGGAAAACGAAAAGCAATTAGGTCCTGATACATTTCAAATGTATCTATAATTTTTGATGTTCCATGCTTGTTTTATACCAAATGCTACGTGTTTTATTTACACTTTATATTATTTTTATGCACTTTTTGGGACTAACCTATTAACAAGATGCCACAGTGCCAGTTCCTGTTTTCTGCTGTCTTTTTGTTCCAGAAATCCTAGTCGAGAAATATTCTCCAAAAGACCTGAAAATTTACGGGATTTATTTTTACGAAGGAACCAAGACACTGCCCGAAGGAGAGGTTCAGGGGACCCACCAGGGGAGCAGGCGGCCCACAGGCGCGGCAAGGGCTAGCCCACTGCGGTGACCCAGCATACCACTGCATGTTGTAGTACGCAAGTCGTTGACATAACACTTATGAAACTTCATTTCACAAATATTACATCCCTCAGAGTGGTACAACAGAAACATTGCGGGTCCACATACAAACTTTTATTATTACAAGCCAAATAACAACAACTTCGAGGTCCTCTTAGGTTCATCGAGGATACCCCATTGACTCACAACTTACAATACTTGTTCTAGATTAACTGAAAGTGCAACTAAGAACTAAGATAGCTCAGCAACTTATTTAGTAGAGTTTTAGGTTGCTCGGCTAAACTAACAACACTAATTCGTCTACTGCTCGGCTTCCTCTTCGACACCGTAGACGATCTTGTAATCTTCACCTTCTACACCACCAGACAGATCTGGCTCTTCATAGAATATCTCCTCCTGGTTTGCATTGGCGTAGAGTGCCTCCTCTTCCTGGTCTTCAGAGTCTAAGCAAGGGTTAAGAGGGAGTGGGGTGAGTAACGAGCGTTACCCAGCAAGTTCATTTAACAGGGATAAGTGTTTGATGCACTAGCTACGACCCTAGATCAATGATCACAGGTCATGCAGGTTTTCATAAACATTTCTTCAAGAGATTGTTTTTATTCTGAAGAACTATGCCCGACAGCCTTCACAGGTTGACTAGAACTTCATGGAGTTCCTTTCCTGCCGTGTTCGCAGTTCCTTCCCGGAACAAGGAGTGACAAGCCACAATTTGATACACTCTGCAGAGGTGCGTTGCTTTACCCATAAGAGATCAAAGCCTTGCTGCTCAACCGGGCGAATCTTTCCCGTCCATACACTTTGGTATGGGGCCCAGTCATTGATCCAAGCCAATCACTACCCTTCTCCGCGACCTCGCATGCCCACCCTTTTGCTTCGCTCAGGCCACGGTAAGCCCCGAATTACGGCATAGCCCACGGCGAGCCCCGAATTATTGCCCGAACCCCACAATCCATCATAGACACCAGGTACCGGGGAAACTTAGGGGTCCCACCCATTGTCGTCAGGCCACGGCCAAGTCCGAATTACATCCTGACTCTCCGGTAAGGTACGTCCGTTGACATGCGAAAGGAAGAAGAACTAGCTGACTTCCCCGTCCCATTCCAAGTCTTATGGTTAACGCGTAATTTACGGCACAAGAATCACTGTCGACATTGGTTGTTAAGTCCTAGGGTTTACTTTCCCGTGCAAATGGAACCTCCACCACCACAATCTTACCATGGTTCCATTTGCCATCCCTCCTAGGTTATCACCACTCGGGTCGATAACCAACTAGACATATTTCTTATAAAAGAGAACCTTTTGATTTTTGATGCAGTAGTAATACCACAGGTATAGATTTGCAAGTACTTTGATAAAAATAATCAAAAGGGATGAGCAAGAGTGAACTTGCCTTGAGACTGCAAGGTATTGCAATCGAAAACTTCGGTTGAACCCTGAACCCCGGGTTCTGGAAAAATAGCATCATTGTCTGGTAAGACAATGTTTAAAGAGACAAATCATGCTATGATGCATATAGATGCTATGCATTAGGGTTTAAGTAGTTTACCCCTTTTTGTGTGTTTTACCCAGGTGTTACTCATGCATTGAGTAATTGGAATTTATTTGAATATCATGTCATTATTAGTTTAGTAACACATGGGATTATCACTTTAAGAGTGAAACCCATCTAAGTAGGGAATAACTTTCAAGCTTATGTGCTAATAATTCTATAACACTTGAAACATGGCAATGCTTAATTCATTCCATGAATAAGTATTAGTCAAGATTATGAATAATAAAACTTGATTCAATTATTTATTTCCGTTCTTAAATAAAATACTAAATTGTTGATAAGGTTCAAAGACAGGTTTTAATTGTATTTACATTTCTATAAGGTGTTATTAAAGTTTTACTCACTTATAGAATTAATTAGATTCTTATTAAAATAAAAATTTGCAATTTTTATTTCTAACTCAGGCCGAAGCCCTTTTGGCCCAGCCGACCCACTCGGCCAGGACACCCTGGCCCGAGCGCCTCTCCTCCTCTCATTCTTCTCCTCTCTCTTCTCTCGAACCTGCCCCTGTCCAGGCGATTCCGCCGCCGCCGCCTGGTGCTGTCCGGTCGCCGACCATCTCCGGCCACCGCCGGCGACTCACTCGAGCTCCCTTCCGAAGCTTCCCCAAGCACCCACTCTTGCGGCCCGACTGTGGCGCCTGCTCAATCCTATGCGCCGATCCCCTCTACGGCTAGGGTTCCGACCCGCCGCCGCGGCTCTCCGGCGCTCCTCCAGATGCCGACACCGGTGGCCTCCCAGTCCTCGAGCTGCTGTGGCTTGGCGCGGGTGGTGCCACGGCACCCTCGTGCCGCCATGCCGCCTCTGCCACCACCAGCTTCTCGACGCCGGCGGGACGGCGTTGCCCCAGCAACCCCGGCATCGCTGTTACCCTCACTGTGAGCTAACTTCTCTCTCTCTCTCTAATCCTCTGGTTCTATGCGATGCTTGATGTGGTCTCTGGCCACTGTTTGTGATGCTATACTGATTAGTTGCTCTAATGATAACCTGCTTGTGCTTTTGCTGGGTGCTATTTGATTTAATTACTGTGAGTGATACACCAATCTTGTGATGATTCTGTGATGTTAGCTTTACTGTATCATGCTAGCTCTTCGATGGAATTCAGTTAAAGTGTTAACTGAACTTTGGGTTCAGTTTGACAGTTTACTCACTGTCCCTATGTTCTGTGATTTGTAAGATGCACAGGCATACTTTGTTTATGTGCTGCTGTTAGCTATTTCTAACACACAACTAGGGTGCTGAACTGAATCTTTGATTCAGTTACCCTGATATGAGTTGATAGATTCATGTGATGTTATGTTGGGCTTAGTGAGGGATTTTAACTAAATTACCCTTTAAGATATGAACTGAAGTATCTATTTCAGTAAGGATCTTAATCAAGCCCCAATTTCTAGATGCTTCTAGAATATTATGCTTGATCCAATATGAATACTGCTACCCTTTGTCTATCTCCTGTGATGCTCCCAGAAGGATATGCATACAATATGTTATGCTGTTTGGCTGGCTGCTCTGATATATATTGCCTTTCTAATGTTGGTGATGACTTTGGCTGTTGTGATGTGTAGATGTTAAGCTTCAGCTTAATGATATACTGATAAGAACAGATATATGCTGGTTTGCTTAATTTAGCCAGTGATGCAAAGGCTGAGGCAAATATTGGATAAGAACAGATACTTATTATTGGATTATGTTTTTACTACTCCCTGATGAGTTTAGCATAGCACTTCTATGCAAATCTGAGAGTATCCCTGCTACCCCACTATTCTTCTTGTTAATGATAAGAATAGAAACTATTGCTTGTTCTTGGTTGTTCACCTTGTTGCTGAACTTTTTAGAAGAATAGAGGTTGGTATCAGGCTTGATTCTGGTGCCCTTCTACTCCTTCTTGATCTGGATCTTGTGGTGGTCTTGACCTGCTTGAACTGGCTCGGCTGGCTCCTTGCTGCCTTCTTGCTCCTCTTCCCTGGCAGCCTTGCTCCTCCTCTTGATCAACCTCTGGGGATCTTCTAAGTGACCATGGTCACTGATTGCTTGAGCTGGGATTCTTGTGATGGTTTCTTGGTGTTCTTGAGGTGTGGATGAGCAGGTGTGAAGTGGTGGTGAAATGTTCTCGTGAGTGTGAGGTGCGGCTGCCTCAGATGTGCTGGTAGTTATCTACCCTTAGTGCAAAATATCAACTTGGCTTGTTTGACTTCACATGCCAGCCACGGCTGTGTCATGATTATCATGATGGTTGTATTTCTTTTGGGGTGCCACTTGTAATTTGGCTGTGCAATGTTACTGATCTTGCTAAATAGATTTTTGGTGACTTCTTAATTCTACTTAACCATTACCATGTTAAGTATGAATTTAATATTCATTAAATTGGATTTTATTAATTTAAACTTAGCTAGAATTAGAGGGTGTCATATCTGCTTGTTTTATTTGATTTAGTTGCCTGTCTTTTTAAGATGCCTATCAAATCAAGTGTATGAGTTATAGACCCTTTCTCCAAAGTTGGTTATTTATTCCAGTGATGCCCTCTAGTTCTAGGACATAGAATTTAGGAGTTCTTCCTAAATTCTCTAACTAAGTTTAATAAATTAAATTGCCCAAAAATATGGGCAAACATTTTAATCAAACAAACAAATTTCCTTGTCTTTGTTACTTCTTATTTGCAGGAATGAAGATGAAGACAAGATTAAAGATTAGTTAGGCTTTTATTTATTCTTTTTGTAATTTCTATTCCTTTAATGTAAATAATCTCATTATTGAGATTTGTAATGTAATATCCTATTCATTTGTAATAAAAGCATTATTCCAAAACTAATTTCTATATTCAATTTGTATAATGATTATTATTCAATTGCTTATTTCAAATTTATTTGAATAATTCTTAAATTCAAATTTAAAACTTGAATTCAAATTCCTTTCCCCCAAATCAATGATTCAGCAAAGGTCATGCCAAAATTCATCGCACTCACTCCGATGCACTAAACTTAAACATCAGAGTAAGAGAAACTTCAGTCGCTTTGTGTTTTAAATAGTTTGCGCGAAATTTTTCCAGGTTTTCAGATGCATGAATGCAATGCACAAACCCTGATTCTACCCCCGCTTGGTCCTAAACGCTGGGATGTTACAGCCTTCCCCCCTTAACAAAAACTTCGTCCCAAAGTTACGTATGGTAATACCTGAATAGCTCGGGATAAGCTTGTCTGAGGTCTTCCTCTTTCTCCCAAGTAGCTTCTCTTGCAGAATGATGCTTCCATTGAACCTTGCAATACTTGATAGCTCTGTTTCTCAATCTCTTCCAGGTTTCATCAAGAATTTTGGATGGATGTTCAATATAGGTCAAATCTGCTTGCAGTTCTAACTCTGCATGTGAAACTGGCTCATCTGGAGTTCTAAGACACTTCCGTAGTTGTGATACGTGAAATACATTGTGGATTTGTGACAGTCTCTTTGGCAACTCCAATTCAAAAGCTACCTCTCTGTTCTGACTCAGAATCTTGAAAGGTCCGATATACCTCGGACTCAACTTCCCTGTCACTCCAAATCTCTTAACTCCCTTCATTGGACTAATTTTGAGATAAACCATGTCTCCTACTTGAGGTTCCCATGATCTTCTCTTCTGATCTGCATAACTTTTCTGTCTGCTCTGTGCAATCTTGAGACGATCTCGGATTATGTCAATTGCCTCTTGTTTCTCTTTGATATAGTCCGGTGCAAACTCTTTGTTCCCTCCAACTTCATACCAACATATTGGTGATCTACACTTCCTTCCGTAGAGTGCTTCATAAGGTGCCATCTTGATACTACTTTGATAGCTGTTATTATATGAAAACTCTGCCAATGGTAAATGTTCCTCCCAAGAACCTCCAAAGTTCAAAGCACATGCTCTAAGCATATCTTCAAGAATCTGGTTAGTTCTTTCTGTTTGTCCTCCAGTTTGTGGATGATAGGCTGTGCTGAAGTCTAGCTTTGATCCTAAAGCTTCCTGAAGTTGCTTCCAAAATGCTGAGGTAAATACAGAACCTCGATCTGACACTATCTTCCTAGGAACTCCATGTTTACTGACAACTTCCTTCACATATAAGTTTATCAACTTCTCACCATTGTCCTTCTGATTCACAGCAATGAATTGTGCACTTTTGGTCAATCGATCCACGATTACCCATATCATGTCCTTATTATTCTTGGTCTTCGGCAAACCTGTGATGAAATCCATACCGATCTCATCCCACTTCCATTCTGGAATCTCTAGAGGTTTTAGAAGCCCTGCGGGACTTTGATGTTCCGCCTTCACTCTTTGACATGTGTGACACTCAGACACATACTTGGCAATTTCTCTCTTCATGTTATTCCACCAGAATATCTCCTTCAAATCCATGTACATCTTCGTACTCCCGGGATGTATTGAGTAAGGTGTCTCGTGAGCTTCTTTGAGTATTATTTCCTTAATCTTCTCATCGTCGGGTACACAAATCCTCTTTTCAAACCACAGTGAATCAAATTCTCCTAAGTGGAACACTGATTGCCTTCCCTCGGTGATTCTTCTAACTTCTTCTTGTATGAAAGGATCGTCATCTTGCTTCCGAATTATCTCATACTTCAAGTCATTTTGTAGCTCCTCTATAACTCTCATAGTTGCTATGCTGCCTATAGCCTCTCCTTTTAGGAACATGATTTCTGCTTGCTCTAATTCTCTTTTCAACCCTTGAGGTAACTCTATGTCCACGGTCACGCTATCAGTACTCTTCCTGCTCAAAGCGTCTGCTACTACATTCGCCTTCCCCGGTGTGTAGTTGATGGTCAAATCATAATCTTTTATCAACTCTAACCATCTCCTTTGCCTCATGTTTAGCTCCTTCTGAGTGAAGAAGTATTTGAGACTCTTGTGATCCGTGTATAGCTCACATTTTGCTCCATAAAGAAAATGTCTCCAGCTCTTCAATGCATACACCACGGCTGCTAGCTCAAGATCATGTGTTGGATAATTGACTTCATTTGGTCTCAACTGTCTGGATCCATAGGCTATTACTTTTCTATCTTGCATGAGCACACATCCAATTCCCTGCTTGGATGCATCGCAATAAACAACATAATCCTTGCCTGTTTCTGGGACTGCTAGCACTGGTGCGGTAGTTAACTTCTCTTTAAGTGTTTGGAAACTTTGTTCACACTGTTCTGACCACACGAATGGTGTATTCTTCCGTAGCAACTTAGTCATTGGTCCGGCTATCTTGGAGAACCCTTCTATGAACCTTCGATAATATCCAGCCATTCCTAGGAAACCTCGGATTTCCTTAACACTTTTGGGTGATTTCCACTCCAGAACTGACTCAACCTTGCTTGGATTCACAGCTATGCCTTCTTTGCTGATTACATGTCCAAGAAACTCCACTTTATCTAGCCAAAATTCACACTTGCTAAACTTGGCATATAATTGATGTTCTCTCAAAATCTGTAGAACTATATTCAAATGCTTAGCATTTTCAGACTTATCCTTTGAGTATACCAGGATATCGTCAATAAACACTATCACAAATTTGTCCAGATAAGGCATAAAGATCTTGTTCATCAGATTCATGAATATAGCTGGTGCATTTGTCAATCCAAAAGGTACAACAAGGTACTCATGGTGTCCATACCTGGATACAAAAGCTGTCTTCGGAATATCTTCTGCTTTAATCTTGATTTGATGATAACCCGATCTCAGATCTATCTTGGAAAAGACTCCTGCTCCCTTCACTTGATCAAACAAATCTTGTATTCTAGGCAGTGGATATTTGTTTTTGATAGTCACATTGTTCAAATTCCTATAATCTCCACACATCCTTCTGCCTCCATCTCGTTTATCAACAAAAATGACAGGTGCTCCCCACGGTGATATACTTTCCTTGATGAATCCCTTCCTTTCCAATTCATCTAACTGTTCCTTCAACTCTTTCAGCTCCTTCGGACCCATCTTATAAGGTGCTTGTGCAATCGGTGTAGTTCCCGGTATCAAGTCAATTGTGAATTCTATCTCTCTATCAGGTGGCATTCCAGGTAATTCTTTTGGAAACACATCCTTAAAATCCTTAACTATAGGTATCTCTTCAATCTTCACTTCCTTCATTGAGTTCAATTGCAGTTCTGCCTCAATTTGAGTATGCTTATCACCTTGATAAACTATTCTTCCACCTTCTGGATTTCTAATGGACACTGTCTTTTCTTCACAATCAATTTGAGCTCCATGATTTGACAGCCAGTCCATTCCCAGTATCACTGCTATGTCTCCCATTGGAATCACGAATAGGTCCGCAAAGTACACGAAGTTGCAAATCCTGATGATTTGTTCCTTCTTTATGTGGGTGACTACTAACGTACCCCCCGCGGATAAGACAGTAATAGGAGACTCTATCATAGAACATCTAATCCCATACTTCTCCATGAATTGCTTGGAAATAAAAGAAGTAGTTGCTCCAGTATCAAATAAAACTTTGCCAGGATGTGATAGAATGCTTAACGTACCTATCACAGCTTGATCTGAGTGGCCCACTTCCTCCAGTGTGGTGCAATTCAGCTTCCCAAATGGCCTTCCTCGTTTACCACCATTGTTCCCACCGAAATTCCTTCCTCCAGCTGATGATCCTCCTCCGACAGTTCTACTACCTCCTGTTGCTGGCCAACCACCGGGAGGTTTGTTCGGACAATCAGGCTTCATGTGTCCCTCTTGGTTACACCCATAACAGATGATCTTAGGTTTCCAACACGTACTCCTAGTGTGCCCCGATCGCCCACAATTATTGCACACAACCTTGCTTATTGGATTTGGAGATGTTGGATTGGGTGCGTTACCCCCAGGCCTGAATCTAGGCTTAAAACTCAGATTGGGCACTGACTTCTTGGGTTGGAACTGCTTTGGCTCAAGCCTTGCCCTTTTCTTCCTCTCCTCTTGGACCTGCCGGTAATCATCCTCGAAAGTAATGGCAGCATCAACTAGCTTCTGGAATCCTTGTGTACTGAATGGCCTCATTTGCATCTTCACATATGGATTCAGACCTCTCAGAAACCTTTTCTTGCGTTTCTCTTCAGTACTAACCTCGTCAACCGCATAACGAGATAACCGACTGAAATCCCGGATATACTTCATAACCGGTGTACTCCCTTGTTCCAGCTTCTCAAACTCCTGCCTCTTGAGCTCCATGATGCTTTCCGGAACATGATGTTCACGAAACCTTTCCTTAAACTCTTCCCAAGAGAACACGTGTGTGGTTGGATGTATGGCTATAAGGTTCTCCCACCATGATGCCGCTGGCCCTGTCAATAGATAAGTTGCATAGCGTACCATTTCCTCCTCGCTGCAGCCGACAGTCTTTAGCTTCCTTTCGGTGTCAGTCAACCAGTCTTCTGCGTCCATAGGTTCGGGTGCTGTTGCAAATGGAAGAGGTCTTGTATTCTGAAATTCAGACAGATTTACTCCTTGCCTGACATTGTCTCTTCCCACTATTCCAGCTTGTCCAGCCAAGTCTTGCATGAATTTGTTTTGTTGCTCCTGATCTCGCCTCCTGTTCTCCTCCACGAACTGCATATACTGGAGAAAACTTTGCTCCGAGATAGGACGAGGTGGTTGCGGTGGTTCCATTGCTGCTGCATCTGCATCCGCCTTCTGCTTGGCCTCCCTTTCTTGACGCTGCTGCTCAGTCTCGCGTTCTACGCCCTGATCCATGCCCCTCTAGTCCTGTGGCACAAAGCGAATTCTCATAATTACATCATGCACATGTTTTCTAAGTTCAACTTTTTGCACAGTACTAGTCACACAATGAAATCAAAAGCAAATCCAAATGGAAACCAAATGTATTATACGCACACAATACTTAACTTTTGCAATCAAAATAATTTCTTTGTGAGTGTGCATACTTACTTATTAATGCTACCCTCTCTCATTAGGATATGTAGTACAATATTATTTCATGATTAACTCTCTCATGAATAGTAAGATTTAACCCCCTACTATTAAGGTTACTACATCTCCCTTGTTCTTAACACAACCAGATGTGTGTGAAAAATGTTTGGGTATTTTGGTTGTGATTCATTCTACATCGAGTTACAATAATAGCAATGCTTGATAATAAAGAATCATCGCACTAAAATATATGGTAGTGTTATTCTCCAGTGAATATCCACCATATTTCTAGAGGACTCTTTACTATTCCTACAAGACTTCCTACAGGTTCTACCCAATTTAATAGGTTTCCAACCTAAGGTCAAAGCAATTGCTCTGATACCAGCTGCGGTGACCCAGCATACCACTGCATGTTGTAGTACGCAAGTCATTGACATAACACTTATGAAACTTCATTTCACAAATATTACATCCCTCAGAGTGGTACAACAGAAACATTGCGGGTCCACATACAAACTTTTATTATTACAAGCCAAATAACAACAACTTCGAGGTCCTCTTAGGTTCATCGAGGATACCCCATTGACTCACAACTTACAATACTTGTTCTAGATTAACTGAAAGTGCAACTAAGAACTAAGATAGCTCAGCAACTTATTTAGTAGAGTTTTAGGTTGCTCGGCTAAACTAACAACACTAATTCGTCTACTGCTCGGCTTCCTCTTCGACACCGTAGACGATCTTGTAATCTTCACCTTCTACACCACCAGACAGATCTGGCTCTTCATAGAATATCTCCTCCTGGTTTGCATTGGCGTAGAGTGCCTCCTCTTCCTGGTCTTCAGAGTCTAAGCAAGGGTTAAGAGGGAGTGGGGTGAGTAACGAGCGTTACCCAGCAAGTTCATTTAACAGGGATAAGTGTTTGATGCACTAGCTACGACCCTAGATCAATGATCACAGGTCATGCAGGTTTTCATAAACATTTCTTCAAGAGATTGTTTTTATTCTGAAGAACTATGCCCGACAGCCTTCACAGGTTGACTAGAACTTCATGGAGTTCCTTTCCTGCCGTGTTTGCAGTTCCTTCCCGGAACAAGGAGTGACAAGCCACAATTTGATACACTCTGCAGAGGTGCGTTGCTTTACCCATAAGAGATCAAAGCCTTGCTGCTCAACCGGGCGAATCTTTCCCGTCCATACACTTTGGTATGGGGCCCAGTCATTGATCCAAGCCAATCACTACCCTTCTCCGCGACCTCGCATGCCCACCCTTTTGCTTCGCTCAGGCCACGGTAAGCCCCGAATTACGGCATAGCCCACGGCGAGCCCCGAATTATTGCCCGAACCCCACAATCCATCATAGACACCAGGTACCGGGGAAACTTAGGGGTCCCACCCATTGTCGTCAGGCCACGGCCAAGTCCGAATTACATCCTGACTCTCCGGTAAGGTACGTCCGTTGACATGCGAAAGGAAGAAGAACTAGCTGACTTCCCCGTCCCATTCCAAGTCTTATGGTTAACGCGTAATTTACGGCACAAGAATCACTATCGACATTGGTTGTTAAGTCCTAGGGTTTACTTTCCCGTGCAAATGGAACCTCCACCACCACAATCTTACCATGGTTCCATTTGCCATCCCTCCTAGGTTATCACCACTCGGGTCGATAACCAACTAGACATATTTCTTATAAAAGAGAACCTTTTGATTTTTGATGCAGTAGTAATACCACAGGTATAGATTTGCAAGTACTTTGATAAAAATAATCAAAAGGGATGAGCAAGAGTGAACTTGCCTTGAGACTGCAAGGTATTGCAATCGAAAACTTCGGTTGAACCCTGAACCCCGGGTTCTGGAAAAATAGCATCATTGTCTGGTAAGACAATGTTTAAAGAGACAAATCATGCTATGATGCATATAGATGCTATGCATTAGGGTTTAAGTAGTTTACCCCTTTTTGTGTGTTTTACCCAGGTGTTACTCATGCATTGAGTAATTGGAATTTATTTGAATATCATGTCATTATTAGTTTAGTAACACATGGGATTATCACTTTAAGAGTGAAACCCATCTAAGTAGGGAATAACTTTCAAGCTTATGTGCTAATAATTCTATAACACTTGAAACATGGCAATGCTTAATTCATTCCATGAATAAGTATTAGTCAAGATTATGAATAATAAAACTTGATTCAATTATTTATTTCCGTTCTTAAATAAAATACTAAATTGTTGATAAGGTTCAAAGACAGGTTTTAATTGTATTTACATTTCTATAAGGTGTTATTAAAGTTTTACTCACTTATAGAATTAATTAGATTCTTATTAAAATAAAAATTTGCAATTTTTATTTCTAACTCAGGCCGAAGCCCTTTTGGCCCAGCCGACCCACTCGGCCAGGACACCCTGGCCCGAGCGCCTCTCCTCCTCTCATTCTTCTCCTCTCTCTTCTCTCGAACCTGCCCCTGTCCAGGCGATTCCGCCGCCGCCGCCTGGTGCTGTCCGGTCGCCGACCATCTCCGGCCACCGCCGGCGACTCACTCGAGCTCCCTTCCGAAGCTTCCCCGAGCACCCACTCTTGCGGCCCGACTGTGGCGCCTGCTCAATCCTATGCGCCGATCCCCTCTGCGGCTAGGGTTCCGACCCGCCGCCGCGGCTCTCCGGCGCTCCTCCAGATGCCGACACCGGTGGCCTCCCAGTCCTCGAGCTGCTGTGGCTTGGCGCGGGTGGTGCCACGGCACCCTCGTGCCGCCATGCCGCCTCTGCCACCACCAGCTTCTCGACGCCGGCGGGACGGCGTTGCCCCAGCAACCCCGGCATCGCTGTTACCCTCACTGTGAGCTAACTTCTCTCTCTCTCTAATCCTCTGGTTCTATGCGATGCTTGATGTGGTCTCTGGCCACTGTTTGTGATGCTATACTGATTAGTTGCTCTAATGATAACCTGCTTGTGCTTTTGCTGGGTGCTATTTGATTTAATTACTGTGAGTGATACACCAATCTTGTGATGATTCTGTGATGTTAGCTTTACTGTATCATGCTAGCTCTTCGATGGAATTCAGTTAAAGTGTTAACTGAACTTTGGGTTCAGTTTGACAGTTTACTCACTGTCCCTATGTTCTGTGATTTGTAAGATGCACAGGCATACTTTGTTTATGTGCTGCTGTTAGCTATTTCTAACACACAACTAGGGTGCTGAACTGAATCTTTGATTCAGTTACCCTGATATGAGTTGATAGATTCATGTGATGTTATGTTGGGCTTAGTGAGGGATTTTAACTAAATTACCCTTTAAGATATGAACTGAAGTATCTATTTCAGTAAGGATCTTAATCAAGCCCCAATTTCTAGATGCTTCTAGAATATTATGCTTGATCCAATATGAATACTGCTACCCTTTGTCTATCTCCTGTGATGCTCCCAGAAGGATATGCATACAATATGTTATGCTGTTTGGCTGGCTGCTCTGATATATATTGCCTTTCTAATGTTGGTGATGACTTTGGCTGTTGTGATGTGTAGATGTTAAGCTTCAGCTTAATGATATACTGATAAGAATAGATATATGCTGGTTTGCTTAATTTAGCCAGTGATGCAAAGGCTGAGGCAAATATTGGATAAGAACAGATACTTATTATTGGATTATGTTTTTACTACTCCCTGATGAGTTTAGCATAGCACTTCTATGCAAATCTGAGAGTATCCCTGCTACCCCACTATTCTTCTTGTTAATGATAAGAATAGAAACTATTGCTTGTTCTTGGTTGTTCACCTTGTTGCTGAACTTTTTAGAAGAATAGAGGTTGGTATCAGGCTTGATTCTGGTGCCCTTCTACTCCTTCTTGATCTGGATCTTGTGGTGGTCTTGACCTGCTTGAACTGGCTCGGCTGGCTCCTTGCTGCCTTCTTGCTCCTCTTCCCTGGCAGCCTTGCTCCTCCTCTTGATCAACCTCTGGGGATCTTCTAAGTGACCATGGTCACTGATTGCTTGAGCTGGGATTCTTGTGATGGTTTCTTGGTGTTCTTGAGGTGTGGATGAGCAGGTGTGAAGTGGTGGTGAAATGTTCTCATGAGTGTGAGGTGCGGCTGCCTCAGATGTGCTGGTAGTTATCTACCCTTAGTGCAAAATATCAACTTGGCTTGTTTGACTTCACATGCCAGCCACGGCTGTGTCATGATTATCATGATGGTTGTATTTCTTTTGGGGTGCCACTTGTAATTTGGCTGTGCAATGTTACTGATCTTGCTAAATAGATTTTTGGTGACTTCTTAATTCTACTTAACCATTACCATGTTAAGTATGAATTTAATATTCATTAAATTGGATTTTATTAATTTAAACTTAGCTAGAATTAGAGGGTGTCATATCTGCTTGTTTTATTTGATTTAGTTGCCTGTCTTTTTAAGATGCCTATCAAATCAAGTGTATGAGTTATAGACCCTTTCTCCAAAGTTGGTTATTTATTCCAGTGATGCCCTCTAGTTCTAGGACATAGAATTTAGGAGTTCTTCCTAAATTCTCTAACTAAGTTTAATAAATTAAATTGCCCAAAAATATGGGCAAACATTTTAATCAAACAAACAAATTTCCTTGTCTTTGTTACTTCTTATTTGCAGGAATGAAGATGAAGACAAGATTAAAGATTAGTTAGGCTTTTATTTATTCTTTTTGTAATTTCTATTCCTTTAATGTAAATAATCTCATTATTGAGATTTGTAATGTAATATCCTATTCATTTGTAATAAAAGCATTATTCCAAAACTAATTTCTATATTCAATTTGTATAATGATTATTATTCAATTGCTTATTTCAAATTTATTTGAATAATTCTTAAATTCAAATTTAAAACTTGAATTCAAATTCCTTTCCCCCAAATCAATGATTCAGCAAAGGTCATGCCAAAATTCATCGCACTCACTCCGATGCACTAAACTTAAACATCAGAGTAAGAGAAAGTTCAGTCGCTTTGTGTTTTAAATAGTTTGCGCGAAATTTTTCCAGGTTTTCAGATGCATGAATGCAATGCACAAACCCTGATTCTACCCCCGCTTGGTCCTAAACGCTGGGATGTTACACCCACGCCCCCAAGGCCGTGTGGCCCCCTTGATGGTCCTCTGACACCGCCCTTTCGCCTATAAATTACTCCTTCCCCGAAAATCCTAAGTACCCGATCAGAAATCCATGAAAAGTTCCGTCGCCGTCGTCGTCGTCAACCCTAGTTCGGGAGGGTTCTGAAGCTCTTCCCGGCACCCTGCCGGAGGGGAGATCATCACCGGAGGGCTCTACACCACCATGCCTGCCTCCGGAGTGATGCATGAGTGGTTCCCCACAGGATTACGGGTCCATGGCAGTAGCTAGATGGTAGTCTCTCCACTTTTGTGCTATCATGTTTAGATCTTGTGAGCTGCCTACATGATCAAGATCATCTTATTGTAATGCTACATGTTGTGTTTGCTGGGATCCGATTAAGTGTGAAGTTAAGATCAAGTTTGTTTATCTTTCTATATACGTGTGTTATTTATATTCTTACATGCTAGCTCTCTGTTGTTAGTAGATGATTTGGCCAAGTAGATGCTAGTGACTCCAAGAGACGGTATTTATGCTAGATAGTGGGTTCATGTCTCCAGTAGCCTGGACTCGAGTGACGGAAACGACTGAGGTTGTGGATGTGTTGTTGCCACTAGGGAGAAAATAACTTTGCTATGTCTATATGTCATTTGCATGGTTTACTTTACACACATTGCTTATTGCAATAATCTGTTGCTTGCAACTTAATACCTGTGGGAGACACGAAAGTTATTTCACCGGTAGATTATTAGTCATAGATGCAGCTAGCAAGCGGTCTATGTATCTTGTTGTAATGCCCAATAAATCTCACAGTGAACATGTTCTTGTCATAATATGCATTGTCATGCCATTGCATTTTTTCAATTGCCCAGCTGTAATTTGTTTACCCAACATGTTAGTTTATCTGTTTTATGGAGAGACACCTCTAGTGAACTGTGGACCCCGGTCCTTTATTTTACACGGATACAAACACCGTTTTCACTACGTTCGCTGTCCACTTTTGCACTTTTATTTATTTTACACATCATACGTTTAACCCTTTGTATTCAACAAACCATGGAGATTGACAACCTTCCTGTTACGTTGGGACAAAGTATTTTGATTGTGTGTGTGCAGGTCCACGTCAGAGCTACAAGCGCCAGAGTAATTCTGACATCGTGTTGCAGCTCTTCCAACTCCTACTGGTTCGATAACCTTGGTTTTGCAATCAAGCGAAATTTGCTACTGTGTTGCTTCATACCTTCTTCTTGGTGTTTCCAACGGGCGGTTGTAGCCGCATCTGGTCCCTGTGAATGTTGGGCTCGGGATTCGGCGTTGCCGTCGGCGAGAGGCGCCACCGCCGGTGAGTGGAGCCGCCGCCACGCGCCACCACCACCAGGATGCCGAGCTCCTCCTCCGTGCGCGCCAGGGAAGCCGAAGTCCTTGCTACGCGTGAGGTGAGGCCGAGCACCTTCTCCATGCGCGCCGCCACGAGGCCGAGCTCCTTCTCCATGCGCGCCGCCAGGAGGCTGAGCTGCTCCTCCATGCGCATAGCTCAACCGGCAGGGCTGAGAGCCTTTTTCGGTATGATGTGGGCATGGCCCAAGTAGCTCACCCGGGCTACCGAACACTCAAAAACGGGGTGAGGTGAGTGGGTTGGACCAGGCTACCAAACACGGCATTAGTTAATAGATAGAGCTAAAAAAAGTCGCTCACAAATCAAAGGAGGGTTCACTGGAGAGTTACCTCTCAATTCATATGCCAAATCCGTTTTGTTCATGTGTTTTATCCTCGCACTTGATGCACTCCCTCTCTCCCTCCATACGCAAGATCACATCCTTTTCGCATGCTCTTTCTCTCTCACTCATGACACATGGCAACATGGCCTAGCGAGCCATCAGCCATGGCCGCAACTTATCTTTTGGTCACGAGCTCCATCATATGGACCACCACGAATAGATCCTTAATATTGATCATTCAAGTTTTCCGTCAAAAAAAATCATTCGTTGCCTTATCTACATAGTACTTTCTCGCAATTTGATTGATATTTGAAGTTGTTTGATTTGGTGGAGTACTTTCCTAGCACTGTTTCGTTGTATGCGTTGATGTTAGACATTAGCATTGGCTCATCCTCGAATGCCGCAAATAAATATGTTTGGTTGGTCTTTGCATTCGTTTGGCCCACGATATTGAGACATCCAATCACGTATACTGAATAATACTTGCCGTCCTGGTTACTGCTAGTTCAAGTTCAAATTAATAAAGCCCATTTTTTCCAAGTTCATGTGAAAAATTGTTTGTCCAATTTTTATGGAAAATATCTGACTTTGTTAATCTTAAACAAATACATCTGACCAAATGACGTAAAATACATGTAAACAAAAAATTCCTGATAAAACTAAAAGTTACAAGTCATCGTCTCTAGCTTCTCTTTTTACATCTTGACATTTGCAAGACCCAGATGAACAAATCACAGAAAACCAAGCCTGCATAGATTGCACTAACCACAAATGTAAAAAAAAAAACGCTTGAATTGCCCACCCAATATGTGTGAACCTGATAACAACTTTTCCCTAAACCTCCGACACGGAGCGCCTTCCTTCCCTCCCGTCTCGCGTCGCCCCGCGCGGGCGGCCAGGACGGAAACCCTTGTCCGCCGCCTTCTTCCCTCCCTCCTCCTCCTCTCCTCCCGGCCGCTGCCGGCGCGTGCCGTCGGGCAAAGCCCGTGCGGTGCCGGCAGCGGCCGGCCCTATTTTCCCCGACGCGAGGAGCCCGGCGCGGCGGCGACTCCTTTGGCGGCGGTGCATCTCGGCGGAGGCCGGCGTGGCCTGGCGTGGCGGCGGCCGGCGCGCTGCGCCAGGGGCGACCTCACGCATGTGGAGGCGGCGACGGGGGGTCGTGCTCGTGGCTTGTAACATCCCAGCGTTTAGGACCAAGCGGGGGTAGAATCAGGGTTTGTGCATTGCATTCATGCATCTGAAAACCTGGAAAAATTTCGCGCAAACTATTTAAAACACAAAGCGACTGAAGTTTCTCTTACTCTGATGTTTAAGTTTAGTGCATCGGAGTGAGTGCGATGAATTTTGGCATGACCTTTGCTGAATCATTGATTTGGGGGAAAGGAATTTGAATTCAAGTTTTAAATTTGAATTTAAGAATTATTCAAATAAATTTGAAATAAGCAATTGAATAATAATCATTATACAAATTGAATATAGAAATTAGTTTTGGAATAATGCTTTTATTACAAATGAATAGGATATTACATTACAAATCTCAATAATGAGATTATTTACATTAAAGGAATAGAAATTACAAAAAGAATAAATAAAAGCCTAACTAATCTTTAATCTTGTCTTCATCTTCATTCCTGCAAATAAGAATCAACAAAGACAAGGAAACTTGTTTGTTTGATTAGAATGTTTGCCTCCATATTTTCTGGAGGCAATTTAATTTATTAAACCCAGCAAAAGAATTTAGGAAGAACTCCTAAATTCTATGTCCTAGAACTAGAGGGCATCATTTAAATAAATATCCAACTTTGGAAAAAGGGTCCATAACTCATACACTTGATTTGATAGGCATCTTAAAAAGACAGGCAACTAAATCAAATAAAACAAGCAGATATGACACCCTCTAATTCTAGCTAAGTTTAAATTAATAAAATCCAATTTAATGAATATTAAATTCATACTTAACATGGTAATGGTTAAGTAGAATTAAGAAGTCACCAAAAATCTATTTAGCAAGATCAGTAACATTGCACAGCCAAATTACAAGTGGCACCCCAAAAGAAATACAACCATCATGATAATCATGACACAGCCGTGGCTGGCATGTGAAGTCAAACAAGCCAAGTTGATATTTTGCACTAAGGGTAGATAACTACCAACACATCTGAGGCAGCCGCACCTCACACTCACGAGAACATTTCACCACCACTTCACACCTGCTCATCCACACCACAAGAACACCAAGAAACCATCACAAGAATCCCAGCTCAAGCAATCAGTGACCATGGTCACTTAGAAGATCCCCAGAGGTTGATCAAGAGGAGGAGCAAGGCTGCCAGGGAAGAGGAGCAAGAAGGCAGCAAGGAGCCAGCCGAGCCAGTTCAAGCAGGTCAAGACCACCACAAGATCCAGATCAAGAAGGAGTAGAAGGGCACCAGAATCAAGCCTGATACCAACCTCTATTCTTCTAAAAAGTTCAGCAACAAGGTGAACAACCAAGAACAAGCAATAGTTTCTATTCTTATCATTAACAAGAAGAATAGTGGGGTAGCAGGGATACTCTCAGATTTGCATAGAAGTGCTATGCTAAACTCATCAGGGAGTAGTAAAAACATAATCCAACAATAAGTATCTGTTCTTATCCAATATTTGCCTCAGCCTTTGCATCACTGGCTAAATTAAGCAAACCAGCATATATCTGTTCTTATCAGTATATCATTAAGCTGAAGCTTAACATCTACACATCACAACAGCCAAAGTCATCACCAACATTAGAAAGGCAATATATATCAGAGCAGCCAGCCAAACAGCATAACATATTGTATGCATATCCTTCTGGGAGCATCACATGAGATAGACAAAGGGTAGCAGTATTCATATTGGATCAAGCATAATATTCTAGAAGCATCTAGAAATTGGGGCTTGATTAAGATCCTTACTGAAATAGATACTTCAGTTCATATATCTGAAGGTAATTCAGTTAAATCCATCACTAAGTCACTAGAACATCACAGTTACCATCAACTGGTATCACAGCTTCACAGATGAATTCATATAGCCAACGAAGCAATATTGTAGCAAGCAACAAAGCACCCTAATCCAATCATCACTGAATAATTATTCAGCTCATAGTATAGATAACAATCAGCAGCACATATCTTTGAATTTTTCAATAAAAATTATCTCAGAATCATGTGTGATCATGATCAGATCATCACTGCATCATTTCAATCACAAAAGCAAAGCCACAAGATTAAAATGCACATCACAGTACCATAACCAGCACAATCAAAGGAATCATCACAGCACCTTCACCAATATAGTATCACCATCCATAACCAGTGACTAGCATCAAGTGAGCATGGACAGTGAGATCAGAAGAGCTAGCTCACAGTTTTGTCGAGGAGTCGACGGAGTGGCGACACCGGAGTTGCGTGAGCAACGCCGTCTCGCCGGCGTCAAGGTTGGAGCATGGAGGCCTCGGCAGCAGGTCGTGGTCGCCCGGGTTGCAGCCGTACTGCCGTCCCGCAGGCGTCGTGGAGATCAGTATGGGCAAGGAGTCCCATGGCGGCCGACGGCGACCGAATCGGTCGGGTCGCTACTAGGGTTCCGAAGCCGTGGTCGAGTGTGGGGCACCGCAGTGAGGCAGAGGAGGGATTGGAAAACCAGCACCTGGTGATGGCCAGTCAGAGCAGCGCCGGAGCACGGCGGCAAGCCGGCGACCTGGCTCTGCTAGGGTTAGCTGTGCGGGTGCGAGGTGCCGATTCCGCTGTAGAGGCTAGTACCGAGGGGGAGAAGCTAGCTGTGGAGGTTCCGCAAGGCGGCGGCGCGGGAGAGGGCCGGCGGCCGAACCGGAGCAGCAACGGCGGCGCAGCGCGTGCGTGAGGGGATCGCTGGAGGGGGGCTCGTGCGTTTGGTGGCAGAGGAAGACGACCGAGCAAGCGAGTGGGTCGGGTCGAAACCTTGACCCAAGCCTGATTGGGCCGGTGGAGCCTAGTGGGCTTCGGCCTACTTATTCGGTTAAATCAGCCCAATCCGAAATAATAAAAAAAAGGGTATTTGTTAAAATTCTATAATTTCTAGAAAATATCAATAATACCTAATGGATACTTAAAATAAACTCAAAATGATCTTTGAGTATTACTAATAACATAATATTTGCCAAACTTATAACCACCCCAAGAAGTGGAATAAACTTCACTTATGATATTTTGACCATTATTTATATGAGGAACCAAATTACCATATCTTAAATGTCCTAAAAATTTGCAAATAAAATTTGCATAGTTGGGATTATACTTAGATAGTTTCATAACATCATAATTGCTAAGTCTACCACTCATATGCATAAGTTTGATTTACCATCTAATTGAATTCCTGAGTATTTAACTCTTTATTGAAACTGGAATACAACTCACAAAAGGGGGGTAAACCACTTAAACCCTAATGCATGGCATCTATATGCATCATAGCATGATTTGCCTCTTTAAACATTGTCTTACCAGACAATGATGCTATTTTTCCAGAACCCGGGGTTCAGGGTTCAACCGAAGCTTTCGATTGCAATACCTTGCAGTCTCAAGGCAAGTTCACTCTTGCTCATGCCTTATGATTATTTTTATCAAATTACTTGCAAATCTATACCTATGGTATTACTACTGCATCTAAAAGCAAAAGGTTCCCTTTTATAAGAAATATGACTAGTTGGTTATCGACCCGAGTGGTGATAACCTAGGAAGGTTGGCAAATGGAACCATGGTATGATTGTGGTGGTGGAGGTTCCATTTGCGTGGGAAAGTAAACCCTAGGATTTAATAACCAATGTCGACAGTGATTCTTGTGCCGTAAATTACGCGTTAACCATAAGACTTGGAATGGGACGAGTAAGTCAGCTAGTTCTTCTTCCTCTCGCATGTCAACGGACGTACCTTACCGGAGAGTCAGGATGTAATTCGGACTTGGCCGTGGCCTGACGACAATGGGTGGGACCCCTAAGTTCCCCGGTACCTGGTGTCTATGATGGATTGTGGGGTTCGGGCAATAATTCGGGGCTCGCCGTGGGCTATGCCGTAATTCGGGGCTTACCGTGGCCTGAGCGAAGCAAAAGGGTGGGCATGCGAGGTCGCGGAGAAGGGTAGTGATTGGCTTGGATCAATGACTGGGCCCCATACCAAAGTGTATGGACGGGAAAGATTCGCCCGGTTGAGCAGCAAGGCTTTGATCTCTTATGGGTAAAGCAACGCACCTCTGCAGAGTGTATCAAATTGTGGCTTGTCACTCCTTGTTCCGGGAAGGAACTGCGAACACGGCAGGAAAGGAACTCCATGAAGTTCTAGTCAACCTGTGAAGGCTGTCGGGCATAGTTCTTCAGAATAAAAACAATCTCTTGAAGAAATGTTTATGAAAACCTGCATGACCTGTGATCATTGATCTAGGGTCGTAGCTAGTGCATCAAACACTTATCCCTGTTAAATGAACTTGCTGGGTAACGCTCGTTACTCACCCCACTCCCTCTTAACCCTTGCTTAGACTCTGAAGACCAGGAAGAGGAGGCACTCTACGCCAATGCAAACCAGGAGGAGATATTCTATGAAGAGCCAGATCTGTCTGGTGGTGTAGAAGGTGAAGATTACAAGATCGTCTACGGTGTCGAAGAGGAAGCCGAGCAGTAGACGAATTAGTGTTGTTAGTTTAGCCGAGCAACCTAAAACTCTACTAAATAAGTTGCTGAGCTATCTTAGTTCTTAGTTGCACTTTCAGTTAATCTAGAACAAGTATTGTAAGTTGTGAGTTAATGGGGTATCCTCGATGAACCTAAGAGGACCTCGAAATTATTGTTATTTGGCTTGTAATAATAAAAGTTTGTATGTGGACCCGCAATGTGTCTGTTGTACCACTCTGAGGGATGTAATATTTGTGAAATGAAGTTTCATAAGTGTTATGTCAACGACTTGCGTACTACAACATGCAGTGGTATGCTGGGTCACCGCATGGCTGCTGCGGCCATGGCGGTGGTGGTGGCTCGAATCGGCCCGCCCAGATCCTGGCCGGCGGCGGCGGTTCGGTACGGCGGCGGCGCGGCTCACCGGCGACTGCGACGGCAAGGACAGGGACGGCACGGTGCTTGGACGGCTGCGGGTGGCGCTGGCCAGCGATGGCGGAGCCCGGCCTCGGCCCAGGTCTGGGCCCATTGGGACTGGATCGGGTTGGCTAGGCTTGCGGGTCGACTGGTTTCAGGGGCTTATATCCTCGGAGCCCATCCCCTGACCGTTGGTTGGGGCGCTGGATCCGGACCCTTCGGGTCTAGATCCGGTAGCCGCCTAGCAGCCCCGTATTGGGCTCTGCGGGTTCGACAGGCGGGTGCGTCCTGCTAGTCTTACCTCACTGTCCGAGGACCGGTTGGCTGTCCCCGTTCTTTCCTGTCTGTTCCGGTAGTCTGCTCGTGTTGGTGGTCGGCTGCATCGTGGGCTAGCGATCTTGGATGCCGAGGTGGCGGCCTCGGAAGGTGGACTGCGCGGGTGTCTCTGCGGCGAGCGACGTGGCAGTGGTGATGACCTTGCTTTTTGGCCATGTGGATGGCGAGAAGCGGGTGGTGGGAGCTCCCGGGGTTGGCGGTGTTTCGACAAAGTCAACTCCCAGATCGTGTTCTGGAAGCCTGACTCGGTGGCGGTGGGTGGTCCGAAGTACCGGGTGTGGGGAGAAGGTTTTTCCAGGCGAAAGCCTAGCGCTCTGGCGCCAACGATGGCGATGCTTGCGTGTGTCGTTACCCTCTTGGGGGCGTCGTTGTGGCTACCCTCCTTACATTAGAGCTCCGGGTGAAAACCTTGGACTATGGTCTCGACATTGGCGGCGTAAGGCGTCGTTACCCTCTTTGGGGCATTGTTGTGGAGCTCCTGTTACTTTCGTTTTCGGTTCTTTGCCATTGGTGGCAAGTCTGGTTTTCCTGTACTTTTAGTTTATCTTTGATCTGTCTGTAAGAGGATCTCCTCATCACCTTGTATCGGTTCGGCCGTTGGGCTTTATTTATAAAGCGGGGCGAAAGCCTATTTCGTCAATATGTGTGAACCTAATATTGTTGAAGTGTTTTTGTTGGGAACACGCCTTTTGTAAGACAGTTTGTGGAATCACTGATTGACTATCATACTGCCGTTGTTGTCACCACCACCACGACCGACGGAAATGCCAGCCGATAAACTGCAAGATTAAGAGGGAAGATCTACGGAAACAAAACACCGCAGTCTCCTGATGTCTGCCCCACTTCATCACTGTGGAGACAGATCCACGTTTTTTTTAAAGAAATGCACGCATATATTACTCAAGGTAGATAAAGTGTACAACGCAAGCACACACACACGGAAATCCACTCGAAACAACAAGAGAGGACACAAAATCTACTGCAACAGCTAAGAAGCTGAACCACCGACGAATGCCACGATCTTCCTTCGCCGCCGAAGCTGCAGGAGGAAAAGGGGACTCCACAAACCAAAAAGCCTACGGAGCACCATCACTGTGAAGCTTTGAGAGACGAAGAAAGGACCGCTGCAAGCAGCGGAACACCTCTCACTGTGGCACGTCGGCCGGGGTATCACCCCATGCACCTAGGCTCCGGATCTAGCGTTGTCGGTCGACGTCGTCGAAGAAGAACACCCGATCCGCCTACCGACCTCCACAAACCCTGCAGCAGAACAAGCATACCTCTGTAGCTAGTTCCTGCACACGATCTCCATAACTCCATGACGGCGAAGGAGCACACGCCGTTGCGACGGTGGAGAAAGAGAAGCAAAATCCACCACGAGACCGTCACCACCGCCATGACCCTCTCGCTTGGAGCACCATCCGCCCAGATCCATGACCGGCACCAGCCCAGGAAGCCGCCCCGGGGACGGATCTGGAGGAATTTATTCGCCGCCGCCGTCGGAACCGAAGCGACGGACGCGCGGAAACCTAGCCCTAACCTATCTACACGCCATGAATGAGCCAAAGAGGTTCCCCTTCCCTCCCGCCGCCGGAGCGGCCGGCGGAGGACGGAGGAACCCCTCGGCTCTCCGGCGGAGAGCGGTGGCAGACGGGTTTCTTTCCTTATCGCCTGTCGCGAGAGCGAGAGGATAAGGGAAGAAAAAATTGAGACAGATCCACGTTACTCTTACTCTATGTGATGTTAAATTCTCCCTCGAAACGCCTTAATACAGCGGCTACAGTACCTGTAAGTTGGATAATTTGTGTGCCTCCAATCAGGGCACTGTAGCACCGTCTTACTGTTGCAGCCGTAGTTGTTGACCTAGGTTTAGCCTAGATCAAAAGATCCAACATTCTCCCCCCTTGACCGTAAGGCTAAACTTTATAAGCCCACTTATCAATGAAATGGCATACGAGATAAAAAGATTACTGCGGTCAGTTGTTTAGTACCGCAGAACCCAGTTACTACAATATACCACCCATCTCAAAATGGAACTTCTTTAACTTATGAGCTCCATAAACTTAAACTTGAGTGAAAAACTTATGAGCTCATCTCTTTGTTGAAACTTATACAGAGTCAATAAATTACAACGGTCAATTAAGTACCGCTGAACTAATTGACTACAGTACATCATTCCAGCGAAGAAATGAACCCTCTTTAGATTTGTGGGGAGATGGTGTTGCAATGGTCCCAAGAGTGCAATTTGTTCTCTCATGAATATGTATACTTATAATTATGTGCGCACTTGAAACGAGAACAATATGTTTTCAGAGTCTTAATTAGTCCCTTAATAATAGGCTGCCACATAAACTTAATGCCGGCAAAGTTAGAAGGCAAGCCTCTTAAATATGGTGCTCAGCTCTTAATTCCTTAGTATAATGCTTATATACCAAGCACCCAAAAGTTAAACTTTATATGTGTTCAACCCTTATGTCGTAAATCTAATACTTATTTGTTGAACATCAAAACTTAATTCATCAAAGCATTGAACATAATTGACTCTGTATTCAAACTTTCACAATGTCTTAGGTCTGGCAGGAACCTTTTGACATGTTACTCGAATAGACTGCACTCTTATATAATGTGTCCCGGGATAAATTCCTTAAGAAAAAACCTTATTCTTGAATTGATATGGATCAGGGACAAAGATCCATATATTAAATTATAGGGATTAAAACATGCCACATCTTAATTTGCATCTTTTAGCGATGCCTTTAAGTATTTGGGTGAAACCATTCCACAATATGGCTCCCCTTGCAAGGTGAAACTTTTGTGGATAAACCTTAAGATGATTTTCATTCCTTGCAAAATACCTTAAAGACCCACAACTTGGTGGTCATTATATTTATTAAATGTGTGCATGTAATCCTTTAGTGTGATATATTATCACACAATTGACTTAGCGCTTGTACCAACAAGGCTAAGCTTTTCTTAATAATTTTCCAGTGGTCCAATCCTGGACTTATGTCTGCCAGATATCCCGGTCACAAAATCTTAAAGGGCACATAATAACTTAAACATTAGTGGTAACGTGAGAAAAAACTTTAATGCCCTTGAGGGAGTAAACATAAACTTTAGAAATTAACTTAATACTCCCCTTTAATGGACCAATCTTAGTGAGTCTTAATAACTTAAAGAACATCACCAAGATGAACTTATCAACCCCGAGAGAAAACTCCCGGGTCTTATGCAATATCCCTATTGCTCATAATTAACATAAGATTGATTGATCAGAAAGTTCTTATTGAACTTATTTCTACTTGAGCTTCGTACCACCGTTAGATGCTTATTGTTAAAAAATATCAATCACAATAATTGATTCCTTATTTCATAAAGGATGGTTTCCATCTCCAAAATTTTAAATTTGGTGATCATGTGCCACTTTTCTCACAAAACTCCCAGTCATATCATTATATCAACAAGTCTTTTGTCAAGACCCGTTGCTTAAACTTTAGAGAGACCAATTAGGAAAAAAATAGTCCATAATTTTGTCAAGGTGACCCTTGACAATCTGGGAGTTAGTAGATGGCTCTACTCATGGTATCCATGATGGAGTTCTTAATTGCCATGCAATATTTGACTGCTCTCTCTTAAATTTCATAATTTTATTATCCTCCTTAAGTGATTTAGAAGAACTATTGTAGAGAGCAGCTTGTATCTTACTTAAGAAACATGGCACAACCTTTTAGCATTGAAGGGCAATCTAATAATTCTTAGTCATAATGATGCCCTTAGGAGATGGAGTTTTTAATAAATCTGACTAAAAGTGCTACTTAGCTGCTTAAAAGAAAAACAACTTAATATCAAACTTAAATACCTTATTGGTGGAAACTAAACATACCTGATCAAATACTTCTTCCTAAGTTGAAATTCATTCATGGAGAAGGAGAGGTTCAATGCTCCCCCTCGAAATGTGGACTGAGCCAGAGCTTAACATTTCGACGAACTTCCATAATAAATATTCCACCTTTAGTAGAGAAGTCAATAAAATTTGTAGCACGAATCACATTATTGGAATGGAGGATGAAGAACTTAATTTAGGCTAATGGAAATCTTCCAGTAGCTTTAAACATTAGCCTCCCGTCCATCTTTAAAGCTTCTCTTTAAAAACTTCCTTATTTATGAGGCCATAATAATATTATGCATATAGCATCTTTATTCAAAATGTTTACACACTTTCTTATGGATATAAAATCCTTTGAGCTTAATCACAGTCCACTTTTGTGCTTTGTTGTAGATGACATAATAAAGCGAACTCAAAAGCTCGATAATTAAATCATGAGAATTTTCATGATCAACATAATCTTATAGAATTTTGAGAAGCTTCTTCAAATTACTTCTCCATTAAGGCCAGATAAACTGTATTTTGAATGAACTAGGAATTATTTTCCTAGATCCTTACTGGTACACTCCCCCAGATTCTTACTGGGTTTTGCTCCCATTAAACATCAATAGACAAGAAATCCATTGGATTCTCATCAATACTCTAATAATCAAAATTTCTTTAATGAGAGCTCATTATTTTTGTATATACTTCATTACTTATGACCTCATGAAACAATAATATGTACATAAGCTTAACTCATTTCTCATAAGAAGCATTAAATCAGCCAAAAACATTATGGCTGAATTGAAAAAGATTAGCAATAGGGATAAAATTCATGATCACAAATATTTTGTAGTGATCATGTAGAACATAATTCCTCATGTAAACATTAATCTTTAGGGAATGACACATGTATCCAATCAACTTTGGTCAGAATGAATTCACGTGCCACAACCTATCCCAAAATAATCATCAAATCTCCAACCAAAATTTCCTTTGGTTCCATCATAATTGGAGATTACTTAGTTAGGGATAACTTAATTCCCCGAAGGTACTTAAATATTTGTGGCATATTGCATTACGTCCATAAGCCTTATGCATGAAATCTTTCCCAAATCATAAACTTATTTTGTTGATCTGATCCACATCAGCTTTGGCCAGAAATGGACGAGAACAACAAACTTTTGCGAGCAAGTATTTATTAATCAGCTTTGGCCAGAATAACAAATACATGTCGCACTTTATAGCCTCTTAAACTTCTTTCACCGATCCAGCCCACATCAGCTTTGGCCAGAAATGGACAAGACTGGCAAAATTTTGTGGTCAGATACTCATCAATCAGCTTTGGCCAGAATGATAAGTATCAGCCACACTTAATTAGAATCATGTCTCTGTACACTTCTTTTATTGAACTAGTCCGTGGACCAGAACAACTAAATTTTGTGATCATGTGTTCATCAATCAGCTTTGGCCAGAATAACAAACACAAACCACGCTTTATTTAATTAGAGACATTCGATAGAAACAACTTCATATAACATGCATGGCTTAAGGACGAAAACTTTATTGATGGGCAATTATATTTGACATACCATGGTTCAGTGAGATATAACCATGAAAGGTCAAAACTTAAATATTGCTTAGATCAAGGGCCACTTAATTTTGAATCCTCCCACTATTTTTCCTTATCATCATAATCCCTTTTCAGTACATCATAATTTGCAATACCTTCTTTAGGTACTTTAGGAGGATCATGAAGGAGAGCCCAACTAGAGTGATCTCAAGCTCCTCCTTCCATAAAACATAATTGCTACCATTTAGTTACTCCATGCCATTAATTATTTTGGCAATGAGAGACATTAAAACGCTTCAATAAACATCTGAAAGTACAAGGAGGTCGCCTAGAGGGGGGGGTGAATAGGCGATTTAAAAACTTTTACGAGTGGCTTGACAAATGCGGAATAAAACTAACGTTTAAATTGCCAAGCATACAAAACCTAAATAAACTAGGTTCACCTATGTGCACCAACAACTTATGCTAAACAAGATAAGCAACTATGTGATAGTAAGATATATATAACTTCAAGCACGAAGGCTATCACAAAGTAAATTGCATAAGTAAAGGAGCTCGGGTATAGAAATAACCGAGGGACGCGGAGACAACGATGTATCCCGAAGTTCACACCCTTGCGAGTGCTAATCTCCGTTGGAGCGGTGTGGAGGCACAAGGCTCCCCAAACGCCACGGAGGCTCACCGTAATCTCCTCGAGCCCTCCCACCAAGATGGAAGACCCGACCACTATGGGACACTTGAGGGCGGTCACCGAACCCGTACAAGCTTGGGGCAATCTCCACAACTCAATTGGAGGCTCCCAAGAATCGCCACTGAGGCACCACAAAGCTTGGGAAGATCTCCACAACTTAATTGGAGGTCCCCAAGTAATTGCCACGGAGGCACCACAAAGCTTGGGAAGATCTCCACAACTTAATTGGAGGTCCCCAAGTAACCACTAAGCCACTAAGCCGTCTAGGGTTCCAAGAACCCAAGAGTAAAAAGCTCAACGAACTTTCACTACCGAATCTCCGAGGAGAACTCAAACCGATGCACCAAATGCAATGGCAAGAACACACGAAGTGCTCAAATCCTTCTCTCCCAAATCCTACCAAAGCAACAAATGCTATGGAGGGATATGAGAGGAAGAACAAGAAGGAAATCCACAAAGAACTCCAAGATCTAGATCTAAAAGGTTCCCCTCACATAGAGGAGATAATGATTGGTGGAAATGTAGATCTAGATCTCCTCTCTCTTTTCCCTCAAAAAGATGCAAGAATTATGGGAGGGATGGGGAGGAAGGGCAAGCTCTTCAAGGTCAACAATGGAGGAGAGAGAAATGGAAGAGCCAACCTCCAAATGAGGAAGAAGGGGCTTTATATAGCCCCCGCACGAAATCTGACCGTTACAGGATTTTTAACCCGGAAATTCCGGCCTCGGGGGCGGAATTTCCGCCCCCCTTATAAAATTTCCGGCCCAAATTTCCGCCCCCCTACTGCAGGTTGCACCACAAAAGACTTAGCAGAATTTCGCAGGGCCGAAAATTATGGAATTTCCGCCCCCCGGAAATTCCGGTCTCGGGGGCGGAATTTCCGGCCCTGGGGAAAACATCAGTACGAAAACGGCTGTAACTTTTGCATCCGGACTCCGTTTTCGATGATCTTGGGCTCGTTGGAATCACCACAACAAGCTCTACAACTATATTCATAGAAACATCATAGTCCAACAAAGGAGGATGAAGCCAAATGATAAAAGGTTTGACTTAGCTATAAAGAAGAACCGGTAAAACCTCCAAACACCAAAAACGCAATAAGAGTTCCATACGAAATCCGTTTTTGATGACCTAGAGCTTGTCATGGAAATAACCACAAGCTCTAGAACCTCACATGGATAAAAGCCAAATAAGAACCAAGAAAGATAATACCAAGTATGCAAAGCTTTGAGCTCTCTCTGAACGATACAATTAAGTTACTCACTCGAGAGCCCCTCTTGATAGTACGGCTATCGATCCTAAAACCCGGTCTCCCGAACACTATGAGACCGGTAAGAAAGAAACCCTATCAAAATCATACCTTTGCCTTGCGCATTCCACTTGAGCTAGATGGTGACGATCTTGATCTTCTCAAGTTGGACTACCTTTCTTGATTGCGCTTGCTCGGTGAAGTCTTGCAGATTGCTCCCCCATACTTCACTATGGGAGAGACACTAGTAGAAATATCTTCACATGTCCGCTACCACCAAATGGACACCGAGCTTCAAGCAAATGATATCTTCTATATGCCTATCTTGAACTTGCGCTTCGACTTGATCAACATTGCACTTCATCTTCTTCCTTCGTAATGATGATGCCTTGAGAATGCACATGAGATCTCACTCCATCTTATTCCTCAAGACACACTCTATATAGGCTCAACTCCCTTGATCATCACATAAACTTCTTTATTTGCAACTTCTTACAACCTTGAAACCAATATATGGCTCAAGCGTTGTCTACGGACAAGTCCTACAAATATAACTCGATGCAAACATTAGTCCATAGGGATTGTCATTAATTACCAAAACCACACATGGGGGCAAATGCTCTTTCAACATCATTTTCATAACTTCTTATTTTGTGGTCAACATACCCGTCAATCAAATTTGGTCAGAATGACGAGCATAAGCCACACATAATTAAATCCTCACATGTATAAACTTCATTCATCAACCCGGTTCACATCAGCTTTGGCTAGAAGCGAACCAGACCAATAAAATTTCATGGTCAAAATGCCCGCGAATCAGCTTTGGCCAGAATGACGGACATAAGCCATGCTTTATTTTGAGGATCAACCAATTTCTTTTTGTAGCGAAACTTTATGGCATAATGGTAGCAATAATCATTATAATAAATTTTGGAGAACATTATTATCATAACGGCCCTTTCTTTAAATAATACATTATTCTAAGCAATAAAAAACTAATTGTTTCGGGGCTTTATTCACATATTTGGTCATCATAATAACATAAAAGTCCCAAACCTAATTTTATTGGACCACTTAAACTTTACTAATCATAATGAAAAGACATCACAATAATTTAACATGACACATAAGCATAATTAAGACATAAAACAATTATGACATAGAAATAACAAAAAACATAGACAAGCAAATCATATAAAACATCACTGATAATAATAACAGCAGGCATAATAAAAGGTGCTGAAAATAAGCCCTGAAAATTGCCCTAAAATGTGACACTTTATCACATAAAAATTTAATCATCATTTCATTATTAGGGTAATATAACTTTCCCTAAAAACATTCTGCCCAGAATTTTTTTTTCTGGCATTAGAATTCTGCCGAAACTGGGCCAAACCGGCCCAGCCCAACCATTAACTCCCCCTGTCCCAAAAGGACCATAAGCCCAGTGGGCTGTGACTAGAGAACCGTCCAGCCGTCGGATCTCCATTCGACGATCCAGGAGGCGCGCGTGCGTGGGACAAAACCACCGCATCGCCGCCACCCCCGAAACCCTAACCTCACTCGTTCCCCTCTCCTTTCCCTCTGCTTCTCCGCCCGCGGCGCCAGCGAGCGAGACGCGAGATGCGGCGGCGAGGCCAGCCGCTACGGAGGAGGGCAAAGACGGCGGCGTTGTCCAGGCCCCCTCGTCGGAACTGTGTGCAGCTTTGGCTTGCGCGCAGCTCCGTCGAGCGGCTCCGGGCAGCGCCCTTTACTAGGCGAGCGTGTCCCCGCGGCGGCGACGGCTGCCTTCGTCAGCTCCGGCACGGCAGCTGGACTCCATCACCGACAAGCGAGCGAGGAGGCGCAGCCACTGCCCGGTGGGATGGACGGCAAGATGCTCCAGCAGGAGCCCGAGCGCATCCGCAAGCATAAGAGGTCGACCTCTTCGCCGCCATGGACAGTGACGGTGACAAGATCCATAAGGTAATCGTCCACCACTCCCTTTAGTTCTTGATTTAGGATTAGGGTTCATCAGAAAATGGGGAATTTCCTCAATTAGGGTTTCGGAATTTGGGGATTTTCTTTAGGGTTTGCTTCAAATCACTTTATCCCCACTTTGAACTTTAACCGAAACCATAACATTAACAGAGAAGAAATCATAAAATTGAACAGGCTTGGGTTTCGGATTTGGGGAAATCCTTTAGTGTTTGCTTCAAATTAATTTAGTTCCCCTTTGATTCATACATAAAACCGAAGCCACAAGCCTAAAAACATAAGATAAATTGAGGAATTTCAATTTTAGGGTTCCAGAAAATTGGGGATTTTGCTTTAGACTTGCATCAGAAGCTTTGATCCCCTTTAGTTATCATTAAAAATGGAACCCTTGATCAACATGTGATCTGTTAGGGCTAGAAACTTGATTATTTTTGGGCTAAAAAAATTGGATCAGACATGAACAAGAAGAACAGCTTGATACATGACATAACCTTAAGAGATAAGCATGAACTTGAGCATAGGAGGGCTCAAACTTGAACCTAGGTGCTCTGATACCATTGTTGAACTAACCAGGAAACAACTAGCCCAAGATTTGAGCCACAACCGAGATAGAATTAAGTAAAACTTATCTTGATGCTTGAGATGGAGTCTAGGGCTTCGAGGGATGAAGCCCTTGTTCTTCTTCACCTTCACTGTAGCTGCTGGAGCTAGAGGAAGGTGCAGGAGAGTCCTTCCCATGGCTGCTGTGCTTGTGCTGGATTGGGCAGCTCAGAGGGGCTGAGAGAGATTTCTAGTGGCCTCTCCTTTCTTCTCTCTTAACCAGTCCCTAAAGGACACCCCTCTATTTATATGTATGCACAGCACCACAGGGGTCAGGGGACCCACCTGTAAGTTGGATAATTTGTGTGCCTCCAATCAGGAACTGTAGCACCGTCTTATTGTTGCAGCCGTAATTGTTGACCTAGGTTTAGCCTAGATCAAAATATCCAACACTACCAAGGCAAGAACGATCCAAACATTCCAATCTGCTCCCAACGCTCCCCGAAACACCGCTCACGTCGCACGCGGCGCCATGGGAGGTGACCGGGAACTGTCGCCGGAGAGCGCTCGGCCGCACGTGCTGCTCCTCTCTAGCCCGTGCATGGGCCACCTCATCCCTTTCGCCGGAGCTTGCGCACCGGCTCGTCGCCGACCACGGTCTGGGCGCCACGGTCCTCTTCGCCGAGGCCACGGATTCCCCCTCGGAGCAGTACGCTGAGCTGGCCGCGTCCATGCCCGACGGCGTCGACCTGGTAGCCCTTCCCGCGCCACCCGCCCTGCCGCCTCCAGTGTCTCGCACGTCCGGGACATCGCCCAGTCGCTAACCTCAACCACGCCGCTCGCCGCGCTCGTGGTGGACATGGTCAGCGTGCCGGCGCGTGAGGTCGCCACGGAGCTAGGTGCCCCGTGCGACATGTTCTTCACGTCGCCGTGGATGCTGATGTCCCTGTTCCTGCACCTCCCGGAGCTCGACGCCGGGCTCGTCGGGGAGTACAGGGACGCGACGGAGCCGATCCGGCTGCCGGGCTGCGCGCCGATCCACGCGCGCGACCTCCCGGATTCGATGCTCGCCGGCCGGAGCAGCGACGCGCACGCCTGGTTCCTGTCCATGGGCAAGAACGCCGCGAGAGTCGACGGGATCCTGGTGAATACGTTCCGTGCGCTGGAACCCGGGGTGGGCGACGGCACGGACTGCGTGAAGTTGCCGGTGCACGCGGTCGGGCCGTTGGTGTGGGCCAGGCCGGTGGGCGTGAACCGCGGCCACTCGCGCGTCATCCGATGGCTGGACGTCCAAGCAGCCAAGCGGATCCGTGGTGTACGTGTCGTTCGGGAGCGGTGGCACGCTCACGTGGCGGCAGACCACCGAGCTAGCGCTCGCGCTGGAGATGACACAGCGTCGGTTCGTCTGGGTCGTCAAGAGGCCAGACGAAGACACGGCGAACGGCGCTTTCTTCGGTACCCGGCGAGGAGAAGACGACCACGAAGCGCTCGGCTCCCTTCCGAGGGGCTTCATCGAGAGGACGTCGGGGCTGGGGCTTGTTCTCCCGTCGTGGGCGCCGCAGACGGCGATCCTGGCGCACGCCGCTGTCGGGTGCTTCGTGACGCACTGCGGGTGGAACTCGAGCCTGGAGAGCGTCCTTAATGGCGTGCCGATGGTCGCATGGCCGCTCTATGCGGAGCAGAAGATGAATGCCGCGATGCTGGAGGTCCAGGCAGGGGTGGCCGTCCGCGTCCACGCTGATCCTGACAGCTTTTTCAGCAAGGAGGAAATTGCCGGCGTGATCCGAGGTGTGATGGACGAGAAAGAAGGTGCAGACTTGAGGAAGCGTGTAAGCGAATTCAGAGGCAAGGCGGAACAGGCTCTAACCAAAGATGGTTCTTCAGTTCTTGCGTTAGCGCAGGTCGCAGGTACTTGGATATCTTCTAGTAGTACAGGTGAAAACTGAAAAGTAAATGGGTAAAAAATGTTTTTCCACTAGTCAAAGTACCATGAGTTATTTAATTTTTCATCTAAAAAAGAGTTATTTAAATTTGTAAAGCCATTTAATGCGGGCTAGGGCTGACTGTACTTGAGTGGCTATTTTCACAATGTGTCTGTGGAAATCATGAAACATATTGATAAAACCAGGAGGCACTGCCTCAAGCTGCTCACAGTGGGGAGTAACATAGAGTAGTAACATGCTGATGTTACTACCCTATGTTACTACCTCCACAGTGGGGAGTAACATATGTGTGGTGTCATATAAGGCTTTATTTATTAGGCTATAGACTCATTTTATCTTGATAAGTGTGATGTTACAGTAACTAGCTAAGTTACCACAAATATCTCTCTCCTCATTAACTACATGCCACAAAAGCAAACTTGTCTTGAAATGTCCGATGTTACTATCCAAGTTACTCCCACTGTCAAGAAGTCAGATGGCATCAAATGCGACTCCTTGATTTCCTGGGAAAATATATGTAAGCCAAAGATAATGGTGGAGTTGGTGTGCTCAATTTACCTGTCCGAAATTCTACACAAATTTTATAACAAGGTTGACACACCATGGGTGCACTTGCTTTGGAATTCATATTACCTGGGAAGATCCCACATGCAATCAATCCATGTGGTTCCTTTTGGTGGAAGGATATTCTCAAGCTCTCACCTCTTTTTAGAGGAATAACTATTTGCTCAGTTTCATCTGGTTCCTTTGTTCTTTTCTGAAAGGATAAGTGGCAGAACACAATCTTAAGTGAGCAGGCACCAAGGGCGTTCTCATATGCTGCTAATGAGGATGTTTCTGTGTCAGATTTTTTGGGAGCTCAGAGCTTGTTAAATAACTTCCATTTGCCACTGTCAACTCAGGCCATGCAAGAATTCAGAGATTTAAAAGTCCAATTGTCTAATGTTGAGATTGTGGAAGATCAGCAGGATCTTTGGGCTTATGAGTGGGACACTTCCAAGTTCTCAGCTTCTTTATACTACAGATTCTGCTTTAAGGACTTTGAGCCTCATCCCTCCTTGAAGTGGATTTGGAAAGCAAAGAATACGTTCAAATTGAAGTTTTTCTGCTGGCTTCTTTTATCAGACAGAGTAAATACCAGAGATATGCTGAGAAGGAGACACCCTCCAGATGAAACTATGGAACACCTCTTCTTTAACTGTCGCTTTAGCAGATCTTGTGACATGGACTAAGAAAATGTTTATGGAGATTTTTATGGTGGGGGCTTGGTCGATTTGGGAGGAGAGAAATGCATTTGTCTTTGAGGGAGTAGCACCTGATATTCTCTCCTGGAAGTTGAGATTTACCACAGATTTCAAACTCTTGGTTCGTAGAACCAAGCCTGATTTGCACCCATTTATTCATAGTTTGGTTGGTAAACTCTCTTTGAGCATAGACCATGGCTTTCTAAAGCCCTGTAATTATGTAACTGTTCCATTTGTTTTAATACAAAAAACAGTAGGAGCCTTTCCTACTGTTATGAGCTTCAAAAACATATTGACCGGTTTAGTGCAAAGTTAATGCTGAAACCGATGAACTTGAAGTCTAGTTTGTAATTCAGGTTGCTTTCTAGTTTGTAATTGAAGTGAACTGCCAGGTTGTTGTCTAGTTTGTAATTCAGTATGAGTACACAAGATGTAAGATAGGTGGCAATATAATACGTTTTAGCAGTCCAATTTGCCAAAACGTCTCATATTAAGGAACATAGGTAGTACAAGTTATCCTCACTGCATTCCATGAATTCGTCTCATTCCGGCCAGTTTCATATGAACCATGTGAATTGCCAATCAATTGCATAACTTGCCGTTCCAGTTTGCTAGCCTGTCTCATGAAAACATGTCTTATTCAGGTATTGTGGACAAAGTAAGGTGTATTTCGCGATGAGAATGTACCGTCCATCGAGACTGGTTGATTTCTTATTAGCATACTATCTCTATCAATTTTTAAGTTAGTTTGCTGGGTTAGGGGTGACAGTGTCACCATATCTGACACCTTTAAAGTGACTAAAGCTTCATTTGATGGCCCTTTTTCATGATAATATCATAATAGCCGTATGTGCTGCATGGAACATCTGGAAGGAAAGAAATGGTTTCATATTTGAAAATCAGGACCCAAGTTTTTCGAGGTGGAAGATTCTTTTCAAGGACATTCAGTTAACACTTAACAGAGTTAAAATCACCCCATGCCTCTCATGTAAATTCTGTAAAAATGCTTTTGGTTCTTTCTTGTAATAAATAGAATCATACTGTGGGAGGACACCCCCCCCCCCCCCCCCCCCCCCCCCACAGTTTTCATGGTAAAAAAGTCTTGGTTTACATCTCTGGTTACTGGCCTACTTGCCCATAACAATTCAATGTCAGCCTTTGCAACAGCCTTCTTAAATCTGATGGTGGTAATTTTTTTGTCACGCTCTGTCAATATCAAACCGTCCAAAAGACAGGGAAGGTAGTTAAAAAATTCAGAGAAAAAATGCTTGGAAATGCAAGAATCGAAAAAGTTAACTGAATGCAGAAAAAGTGACAAAGATATGCATTGCTCTTCGGCGCCTCCACGACACATATTTTTCCTCTCCCATTGCAATGCACTGGCACGTTTCCGAGTCCAAGCTTAAGACAGTTGGTTCAAACGAAACCATCCTAACATGTCACGACACTTCTTTCACCCACGTGGGGCCAAATATCTCTAGCCCAATGAGAGGCAAAAAAGAGCATTCAACTAGCAGCAGTAGGTACCGCGGCTGGCTTCGAATCCTCAGTCTTCTCATGTTCCTTGTTTAGCATCTGCAGCCACATCAGAATTTACACAGAAGATGAAAAAAGGGAAAAAAAAAGGAACTTCATAAATGTTACCAGTGCGAAGACGAGCGAAGACGATGCAGATTATAGGGAAGGATTGCACAGACTATAAACAGCTTACCTTGTTGTTTATCAAGTTGTGGAGTGCAATAACACTCCTGATGACTGAAGAGAGGTATATGACCAGCATCATATCATTTGTTTTCACTGAGAATAACAGTAAACATTAAGCTGCTGATGTAAGAAAGCCCGGGCAATGGACGTTAAAAAATAGGTCAATTCTGGAAACCGATGGCAACATGCAAGATTACCTGCGAAAGCTTTAATAAGCTCATTTACATTGAGATTGGGGAGCAGATTAAACACATCCTGCAGAAAAAAATCGAAATGAATAGGTTTATTGCCACCATCAGCAAAATTGATTGGCCAGAAGAACTTATTATGGACTTCAAAATTGAAATATCAACATACTGCCTACAACATGAAAACATGAAGCATAACTAACGTGTCGTAGGACATATAGAAATTATCATTTCCTTATTCCAAGTATTAGTGTCCCCATCAGATGTCCACTCAATTGTAAGGAATCCTCAGTGTTTAGGAAAAAATGATCAGACAAATTACTGGTCTGAAGATAGGATAGCAAACATATAGAAAGGACGCTTTGACCACCCAACATAAGTGTTTTCTCCAACCCAAGTATCATGTCATTAAGAGCCCTCCATGCTTTCGACGTGTCTTTACATTCTGGTGAAAATTACTACTGGTATCACACAGCTCTAAACATGGCACTCCAATTTCTAAGCAGCCTCTCAAATTTCATATAAAGCTTAAAGGAAACATGTATCTTCAAAGCACATTTATATTTTCTTTGGGAGTTTGATCGGTGTAGCAATAAGAATGGAGGTGTATCAACATTTCGTAAAACTGAACGGCAGCATCGCATGACAAGGTTGACAAAGAGTAAATGCGGGATTACTCAGACACGAGCAAGATAATTCACTACAGGAACGAATCAAGGGGCCGACGGCCGCTCGCTGTGCCGACGGCAAAATGTCGGGGCCGTCGGCACAGCCGGAGGCTGGGGGAGGCGGAGGAGAGGGCCGTCGGCACAGATAAGCCGTCGGCACAGCCGCATCTATGCCGACGGCCACCGTCGGCCTAGATGCCACCCTCGGCACAAGCGAACTGGAGCCGTCGGCACACCATCGCCGTCGGCACAAGATCATGACAGGTGGGCCCAGAAGTTACGGCCGGTAACGGAGACATGTAGTGCCGACGGCCAGGCCGTCGGCTCAGATATATGGGCTATGCCGACGGCTAAGCCGTCGGCACAGCTGAAATTTTTTTTTCTTAATTTTTTTATTGTTTTAAAGAATTTAAATTTGTTTATTTATGTATTACTATCAAGTATTTATACATGTGAAGGAAATATTTGATATGCATAGCCAAAGGATTAGGGTTCACTCGTGCATAGCTCCCGAAGCCCGGTCTACGGCGAAACCCTAGCCCGCTGCACCCGTGCGGTCTACCCCCCTAGCTTTCTTCGGACGACGCAAAGATGGGAGGCTAATGTGTTCCATCTGCTTTGGTTAGGTCATATATACATGAGGAACAAAGGTTTGCCCATGCATAGCTCCCGAAGCCCGGTCTACGGCGAAACCCTAGCCCGCTGCACCCGTGCGGTCTACCCCCCTAGCTTTCTTCGGACGACGCAAAGATGGGAGGCTAATGTGTTCCATCTGCCTTGGTTAGGTCATATGTACATGAGGAACAAAGGTTTGCCCATGCATAGCTCTCGAAGCCCGGTCTACGGCGAAACCCTAGCCCGCTGCACCCGTGCGGTCTACCCCCCTAGCTTTCTTCGGACGACGCAAAGATGGGAGGCTAATGTGTTCCATCTGCTTTGGTTAGGTCATATGTACATGAGGAACAAAGGTTTGCCCATTTATAGCTCCCGAAGCCCGGTCTACGGCGAAACCCTAGCCCGCTGCACCCGTGCGGTCTACCCCCCTAGCTTTCTTCGGACGACGCAAAGATGGGAGGCTAATGTGTTCCATCTGCTTTGGTTAGGTCATATGTACATGAGGAACAAAGGTTTGCCCATGCATAGCTCCCGAAGCCCGGTCTACGGCGAAACCCTAGCCCGCTGCACCCGTGCGGTCTACCCCCCTAGCTTTCTTCGGACGACGCAAAGATGGGAGGCTAATGTGTTCCATCTGCCTTGGTTAGGTCATATGTACATGAGGAACAAAGGTTTGCCCATGCATAGCTCTCGAAGCCCGGTCTACGGCGAAACCCTAGCCCGCTGCACCCGTGCGGTCTACCCCCCTAGCTTTCTTCGGACGACGCAAAGATGGGAGGCTAATGTGTTCCATCTGCTTTGGTTAGGTCATATGTACATGAGGAACAAAGGTTTGCCCATGCATAGCTCCCGAAGCCCGGTCTACGGCGAAACCCTAGCCCGCTGCACCCGTGCGGTCTACCCCCCTAGCTTTCTTCGGACGACGCAAAGATGGGAGGCTAATGTGTTCCATCTGCCTTGGTTAGGTCATATGTACATGAGGAACAAAGGTTTGCCCATGCATAGCTCTCGAAGCCCGGTCTACGGCGAAACCCTAGCCCGCTGCACCCGTGCGGTCTACCCCCCTAGCTTTCTTCGGACGACGCAAAGATGGGAGGCTAATGTGTTCCATCTGCTTTGGTTAGGTCATATGTACATGAGGAACAAAGGTTTGCCCATGCATAGCTCCCGAAGCCCGGTCTACGGCGAAACCCTAGCCCGCTGCACCCGTGCGATCTACCCCCCTAGCTTTCTTCGGACGACGCAAAGATGGGAGGCTAATGTGTTCCATCTGCTTTGGTTAGGTCATATGTACATGAGGAACAAAGGTTTGCCCATGCATAGCTCCCGAAGCCCGGTCTACGGCGAAACCCTAGCCCGCTGCACCCGTGCGGTCTACCCCCCTAGCTTTCTTCGGACGACGCAAAGATGGGAGGCTAATGTGTTCCATCTGCCTTGGTTAGGTCATATGTACATGAGGAACAAAGGTTTGCCCATGCATAGCTCTCGAAGCCCGGTCTACGGCGAAACCCTAGCCCGCTGCACCCGTGCGGTCTACCCCCTAGCTTTCTTCGGACGACGCAAAGATGGGAGGCTAATGTGTTCCATCTGCTTTGGTTAGGTCATATGTACATGAGGAACAAAGGTTTGCCCATGCATAGCTCCCGAAGCCCGGTCTACGGCGAAACCCTAGCCCGCTGCACCCGTGCGGTCTACCCCGCTAGCTTTCTTCGGATGACGCAAAGATGGGAGGCTAATGTGTTCCATCTGCCTTGGTTAGGTCATATGTACATGAGGAACAAAGGTTTGCCCATGCATAGCTCTCGAAGCCCGGTCTACGGCGAAACCCTAGCCCGCTGCACCCGTGCGGTCTACCCCCCTAGCTTTCTTCGAACGACGCAAAGATGGGAGGCTAATGTGTTCCATCTGCTTTGGTTAGGTCATATGTACATGAGGAACAAAGGTTTGCCCATGCATAGCTCCCGAAGCGCGGTCTACGGCGAAACCCTAGCCCGCTGCACCCGTGCGGTCTACCCCCCTAGCTTTCTTCGGACGACGCAAAGATGGGAGGCTAATGTGTTCCATCTGCTTTGGTTAGGTCATATGTACATGAGGAACAAAGGTTTGCCCATGCATAGCTCCCGAAGCCCGGTCTACGGCGAAACCCTAGCCCGCTGCACCCGTGCGGTCTACCCCCCTAGCTTTCTTCGGACGACGCAAAGATGGGAGGCTAATGTGTTCCATCTGCCTTGGTTAGGTCATATGTACATGAGGAACAAAGGTTTGCCCATGCATAGCTCTCGAAGCCCGGTCTATGGCGAAACCCTAGCCCGCTGCACCCGTGCGGTCTACCCCCCTAGCTTTCTTCGGACGACGCAAAGATGGGAGGCTAATGTGTTCCATCTGCTTTGGTTAGGTCATATGTACATGAGGAACAAAGGTTTGCCCATGCATAGCTCCCGAAGCCCGGTCTACGGCGAAACCCTAGCCTGCTGCACCCGTGCGGTCTACCCCCCTAGCTTTCTTCGGACGACGCAAAGATGGGAGGCTAATGTGTTCCATCTGCTTTGGTTAGGTCATATGTACATGAGGAACAAAGGTTTGCCCATGCATAGCTCCCGAAGCCCGGTCTATGGCGAAACCCTAGCCCGCTGCACCCGTGCGGTCTACCCCCCTAGCTTTCTTCGGACGACGCAAAGATGGGAGGCTAATGTGTTCCATCTGCTTTGGTTAGGTCATATGTACATGAGGAACAAAGGTTTGCCCATGCATAGCTCCCGAAGCCCGGTCTACGGCGAAACCCTAGCTCGCTGCACCCGTGCGGTCTACCCCCTAGCTTTCTTCGGACGACGCCAAGATGGGAGGCTAATGTGTTCCATCTGCTTTGGTTAGGTCATATGTACATGAGGAACAAAGGATTGCCCATGCATAGCTCCCGAAGCCCGGTCTACGGTGAAACCCTAGCCCGCTGCACCCGTGCGGTCTACCCCCCTAGCTTTCTTCGGACGACGCCAAGATGGGAGGCTAATGTGTTCCATCTGCTTTGGTTAGGTCATATGTACATGAGGAACAAAGGATTGCCCATGCATAGCTCCCGAAGCCCGGTCTACGGCGAAACCCTAGCCCGCTGCACCCGTGCGGTCTACCCCCCTAGCTTTCTTCGGACGACGCCAAGATGGGAGGCTAATGTGTTCCATCTGCTTTGGTTAGGTCATATGTACATGAAATGATAGCTATTACCTATCATTTTATGTGACGCCTCACCATCGTGGCAGTGTGCTAGGATTCTTGTTTCATGCATGAAATGATATATATAGCGGCTATACTACCTCTGTTCCTAAAAAGTAAAGCACAAATTTTAATTTTTAATATTACTAGACAGCACAAAGTTATAATTTTTAAAGAAATTTGTATTTTGAGAGTCAAAAAAAAAAAAAGCTATGCCGACGGCTAGGCCGTCGGCACAGCTCCTAGCCGTCGGCATAGCTAGGGTTAGTGATAACCCGGCCGGCCCCGCGCGTGGCCCTCCCACGCGCCGCCTCCCTCCTCTGCACCTCCCACGCGCGCCGCCGCCGCCTCCTCCGACGCGCGCGCCGCCGCCTCCTCCCGCGCCCGCCGCCGCCGCGTCCTCCCGCGCGCGCGCCGCCGCCTCCTCCCGCGAGCGCCACCGCCTCCTCCCGCGCGGCCGCCGCCTCCTCCCGCGCCGCCGCCGCCTCCTCCCACCGGCGTGCCGCCGCCTCCTGTCCGCCCCTCCTGCCGGCGTGCTCCTCCCACGCGCGAGCCGCCGCCTCCTGTCCGCCCCTCCCGCCGGCGTGCTCCTCCCACGCGCGCGCCACCCTCCTCCCACGCGCCGCCGCCCTCCTCCCGCGCGGCCCGCCGCCTCCCGCCGGCAGCCCCGACCGGCAGCCCGCACGGCAGCCCCCGCGCCAGACCCCGCTGCCGGCCCCCTCCCGCCGGCAAGCCGTCGGCCGGCAGCCCCCGCGGCAGCATCCGCGCCACCACCTCCTACAGCAGCCCCGCGTAAGCCCAAGCTTATTTTTTTATGTATTTTGTTGTTTCTACTATGTTACTAGTAGATTTAGAAGTGGTAGAAATAGAAGTAGATCGTCGGAATATTGGAGTAAATCATTGGAATTATGGCAATTTACAGTCTTTGTGGTATTTATGGCGTGATCGTCATTGCGGGAGTTGGTGTAGGTGACGCCTCGAGTCCCGGCGCTATTCCGGACTACTTTTCCCCGGTCGCCGACCTCGACAACGCCGGTGGTGAGATACCACTCCACATCCCCTACTCCGCACTTTTTTATGTCACTAGATTCAATTTGATGTCAAGTCGCGAAACCTAGGTGTTACTTCCCGTCCGCAAGCGTTACGGGGATAAATATGCATTAGTGGTCGACATATTTGCAAACGTAACGCTTGCGGCATTTACGGGATAGTCGGCGGATGTGTAGTTGGGTACATTCTCCGTGCTCTACCCCGGTCCGAGTTAGGATTTTGGCGGCGCCGCCCCGTTGTTCTCCGGATGCACATCCTCTCGGTTTTTGCCGAGACGTGTATCGGGAGAGCAGCGGGGAGGTGCTGCCGAAATTCTGCCTCGACCGGGGTAGAGCACGGAGAATGTACTCAATCTACGGATCCGGCGGCTGCTAGAAGCCCACCTATTAGAGATGTAGGTTGATGCATGCGTTTTGCCCGGTAGAAAAATAAAAATATAAGATACATATAATTTCATGCTATTATTTATTGTTTGTTTCCGAATAAAGCAGACGATGACTGATAATGGATGGATGTATAGTGGCCGTCATAGTGGGACTGAAATGACAGAAGAGTGGGTTTGGAAGACTAATTGCTTAGTGAAGGAGTTAGCGCGTAGTTCAAAGTCAGGCGTTCGTCCAGCTTGTCCTTGCGCTCGTTGCAAGAGGCGTCATCGTCAGGGAAAGGATGACATGACTAAACACCTATGGTTGCATGGGTATATGCCTGACTTTGTCACGTGGGTCGACTTTTCCCAGTACGAACGTGACAGAGGTGAGGTGATGCGACAGCGGATTGATGGCAATGAGGATGATGGGATTAGATATTTGCTAGATGATCTTCGCGATGCCGACATGCCAGATTCGCCACCGGGACAGGAGGAACATCCAGAACCAGAGGAACCGGAGGAACCGCTAGAACCAGAGGAACCGGAGCCAACCGCGAAGGCCTTCTTTGATATGATGGCCTCGGCTAAGAGGCCTCTATACGAGGGTGCAAAAGTTTCTCAGCTCGATGCCATAGCGCAAGTATTAGCCAACAAGACCCAGTTCGACAACACCCGAGCATGCATTGAAGCTCATCTGACAACATTTGGTAACATGCTGCCTGAAGGACATTGTCTGCCTAAAACCATGTACGAAGCAAAGAAAATCTTAAAAGCGCTCAACATGGATTATGTAAAGTATGATTGCTGTCCGAAAGGTTGCCTTCTGTTTTGGAAGGAGTTTGCGGATGACAAGTACTGTAGCAAGTGTGGGGCCTCTAGGTATCATGAGGTAGAGGGACCCGATGGTCAGAAGACGCAGACAAAAGTTGCTGTGAAGATTCTTCGTTATCTCCCATTCATTAAAAGAATCCAACGGCTTTATATGTCCGAGGAGTCTGCCAAACAGATGACGTGGCATAAGAAGGGTAAGAGATACGAGGACGAGAACGGACGGATAAACATGGGACATCCATCTGATGGTAAGGCATGGAAGAACTTTGATAGAAAATACCCTGATCAGGCAAGTGATGCTCGAAATGTCAGAATTGCGATAGCAACCGATGGATTCAATCCATATGGTATGTCGACTGCCTCGTACAGCTGCTGGCCTGTGTTTGTTATTCCACTCAATCTCCCTCCCGGAGTCGTAATGCAAAGGAAGACCATATTTCTGTCCTTGATCATTCCAGGGCCTGAATACCCGGGGAAGAATTTGAGTGTCTTCATGCAGCCGCTTGTGGATGACTTGCACCACTCTTGGCACCACGGAACGTTGACATACGACCGAGCATCGAAGAGAAACTTTGTCATGAAAGTTTGGTACCAGTATTCAATGCACGACCTACCCGGTTATGCTCTATTCTGCGGGCATTCTACAGCTGGTAAGTTTCCATGCCCAGTGTGTAGGCACCGACTTGAGTTCCTTTATCTAAAGGCGGGTCGCAAATATTCTGCCTTTGACACACATCGAAAGTTCCTCAAAAGAGACCATCGGTTTAGGGGAGACAAAAAGAACTTCACGAAGGGCAAAGTTGTGCATGAAGAAAAAATGATACCGTCGTTCGATGGTGTGGCTGTTGCTGCTGAGCTACGTGCTCTCAAGCCTAGTGCTGAACCCGGCCCACGATTTCAGGGATATGGTAAGACACACAACTGGACTCATGTGGCAGGCTTAACGCAACTCGAGTATTACAAGGACCTCGAACTTCCCCATAACATCGATGTGATGCACACCGAAAAGAATGTCGCGGAGTCCGTCTTTAACACCGTCTTGAACATTGCTGAGAAGACAAAGGATAATGTCAAGGCTAGAGTCGATGTTCAGAATCTGTGTGATAGGACGAAACTACACATGGAGCCTCCACAAGGGAGTCAAAAAAATTGGGTCAAGCCGCATGCCAAGTACTGCCTTGATAGTCTCCAAAAAAAGGAGGCATTTAAGTGGCTCAAATACGTCGTGATGTTTCCTGATGGTTATTGTTCGAATATGAGTAAGGGAGTCAATCTATTAACAGGAAAAGTAACCGGGCTCAAGAGTCACGACTATCATATATGGATTGAGCGGCTGCTGCCGGTGATGGTTCGTGGGTATCTTCCCGAGAATGTCTGGCGAGTGCTTGCGGAGTTGAGCCATTTCTTCCGCACGCTCTGTGCTAAGCAGATTTGTCCCCTCGCTATTGAGAAGCTGCATGATCTAGTGCCGGAGTTGCTATGCAAGTTAGAGATGATCTTTCCCCCAGGTTTCTTTACTCCGATGTTACATCTCATTGTGCATCTCGCGAATGAGGCACTCTTGGGTGGACCGGTGCAGTATCGTTGGCAGTTCTGTATTGAGAGAGAGTTTAAGTATATTCGATACAAATGTGGAAACAAAAATAAGATTGAAGCATGCATAGCTGAGGCAACTCAACTCGAGGAGATGGCAGCTGCCACGACAACATACTATGCCGATGATGTTCCCACTATGCATAACCCTGTCTCTCGGTACAATGTTGATGAGCCCAAGAATGACCCGAAGCTTAGCCTCTTCCAATATCCCGGTGGCAAGGCCGGTGGCGCAAAAAGGCATATGTTGACCAGGGAAGAGAACGAATGCATAATGCTCTATGTGCTTACGAACATGAAAGAAGTGCTCAATTTTATCAGGTAAAATGGTGAACAAATTAATTTGCAATAAGTAACTTAGTTTCCATCTAATACGTATTTTCTCCTTTTAGCGAATTCCAAGATGAACAGTGGTCGGGAACGAGGGATCCGTCTCCCGCGGAGTTGGACACTCTTCTGAAAGAGGGTGCCCCTGGAAAGAAAAAATTTGTGACTTGGTTCAGCGAACAAGTAAATTCTAGCCTGTCCCTTTTACCTTGCAATCCGTCACTTGGCCCTCTTATTACACGTAACTAATGCAATACACAAACCCATTTGTAGGGAGCTGATCCCAACATTCAGATGACGGATGAGTTAAGATGTGTTTCCCAGGGTTGTAACCGTAGAGTCACTGTGTATGAGAAGTATGATGTGAATGGGTATCGCTTCCATACAGAGTTTCACCAGAAGAACCGCCCTAATGCAAAAACTATAAATACTGGGGTCTGGACCAATGGAGCCGATGGCACTGATTACTATGGAAGGTTAGAGAACGTATACGAGCTGACGTTTAATATGACAAACATAGAACTCAAGCTCGTTGTCTTCCGATGCCACTGGTTCGACCCACACGGTGGACAAAGAAGCACCCCTTCCATTGGGTTAGTTGAAGTTAGGCCTTCAACCACCTATAGCGGAGCCGATGTCTTCATTGTGGCTCATCAAGCCAAGCAAGTTTATTATTTGTCATATCCATGTCAGAAAGAGGAACTCAAGGGCTGGGAAGTTGTGTTCAAGGTTTCTCCACATGGTAAGCTACCCATGCCATCCGACGATGATTACAACAACATTGACCCTGTAACATATGAGGGAATTTTCTATCAAGAGCTAGAGAACTTCGGGGACTTTGAAATACAAATTGGTCTTGAGGACCTCGAGAACGAAGCCCAAATTCCTGGTGAGACAGTGGTGAACCTAAAGGACATAGAGATGCTCACCAAGTACCATGCGCAAAATGGCATCGATGATGAGCCTCCACCGTGCGACAATGATGAGCCTCAGTACTCACGTGATAGTGACAGTGATAATGATAATGAGAACCCAATGCCTAATTATGAGAGTGATGATTCTAGGTGAGAGTCTTTTATGCTTAGTATCAAATTTACAACTCTTCATGCTTACTATCTAATTTACAACATGCTTTTTAATTGCAATAGTGACATTGTCTATATTTTGTTATGTCTTCAACTCTTCATGCTTACTATCTAATTTAATTGCAATATGTCTGTATGCTAACTTGTTCACTCTTTCTCAATGCAGGTGATTGACCAATATGAGCCAAGGGAAGCAATCAACCTCGTCCTTGATGAATACCCTTCGCCAGCAGAAGGTCACCCGTAGTGGACGTGAGCCTCGTCCCAGCATGCGTTACCCGCCTCCTAGCGGTGAGGGAGGACGAGGACGAGGTGGAGGTGGAGGACGAGGCCGAGGTGGAGGAGGAGGACGTGGACGAGGTGGAGGAGGTGCACCTTTCTTTCTGGAGGAGGAGATACCCTCTGCTTCTGGCGACGTGGCTTCCCAGTCCGCTAGGTCGGAGTCTCCTGATGCGGAGGTGGAGATGGAGGGCACTATGGACGAGGAGACTGAGCGGGCGATGGCTCCGAAGAAGATGCGGACTCGTGGGGAAGCCCGTGTCCCTGATGTGGCCGCGGAGCCTACTACTGAGGAGGGGAAAGCCCTCCTCAAACCGGGCAAGAAAGAGTAAGTTTAATTTTTTACATGTAATTCCATTTTGGTCATAACTAACGTTTGAATATTTTGCAGCAATTGGACATATGCTAAGGGAATTCGCCAGCCCGCGAGCTTGATTGGAGCTTTGATCCGGAAGTTTTGGCCGGGCTATTACACTCCGGTTGCCGGCGGCGATAGGAAGCTAGCCTACACTTGGGCGGACTTTGAGGCTGCGCCTTCCCCGGGCTTTGCTAGCGCTGCTGACGCCGTGATCACTAAGTTCTGGGTAAAGCATACTTCTCGAGTTTCGTTCATAGTTCATGACCACACTGTGCTAACTCATACCTCTCACAATTTTGTATGATGCATAATTGCAGGCCCATTATAGGGTAGAGGAGGAGGATCGGGCCACGGCGGATGGGGTCCTCCTTAGGGCTTGTCGGAGGTTGACACGGCAGCAGTGGTACAATCAGAAGCATACTTGCATCGCTCACTACATGGCTGAGCAAGGCAAGAGGGTCAAGAAGCGTGATAATATCGCGGAGCCACCTGAGATGACGCTGGATGCTTACAGGAGTGTAAGTACATTGTCAATGAGATTCTATGTTTTTGCTAAGTTGCAATTGCATTATCTGTTCTTCTAATGAGTATTGATGTTTCAGGTTATGCCTGAGTGGTGTCGCAATAAAGATGAGGCATTTGAGGCGTTGGCTAGGAGGTGGCTCGGCATTGACGAGGAGTTCACGGCCGTGAGCGAGCGGAACAGGGACAACCGCGGCTCCGAGGGAACACACAGGGCGGGAAGCCGCAGCACCGATCGCTACAGAGAGGAGTTGGTACATATGAATGGAACAACCTGCATTTATTTCCCCTCATAGTTCCTTCTTCATAGACATAACATTTCTTTGGCGATGCAGGAGAAAAAACTCGGGAGGCCTGTTACCGAGACGTATGCGTGGCAGCATATGAAGCTGAAGACTCCTGATCTGAGCGAGCCGCAGTCCTCGCTTCCAGAGTACTATGGCGAGGCCGGCGAGAAGTTGGACAAGTACTGCACGGTGTTCAAGGGTTTCCATCCGGAGGTGGATGACCCACTTGAGGAGGAGACCGACGAGGTGGCGGTGATGGTGGCGGGGCACGGCATGGAGCATGGTCGTACAAAGATTCTTAGCTCGGTGATATGCCCTACGAGGTCCCTCACGCAGATCAAGTCTACCCTCACCGCCGACCACCCCCTGTCGCGCCTCCGTCACAGCCTCGTCGCGATGTAAGTCTTTTCATTAACGTCCTCTTTTCGACATTCGTTCATGAATATGGCTAAGTTCATCACAATGATTATGTATGATATTGTAGCGTGCTTTCGATGCGGCCTATGATGCCATGTATGCGGATTATTTGAGGGAGTATGAGGCGTACAAGGCTCAGAAAAATGCCTACCACCAGTACATGCTGGCGTCGGATGATGTAAGTTTCATCTTTATAGTTGCAAAACATGACAAGTCCCACTTCCTCTTTTTTGAACTTTTATTTATGCAATGCCTAACATCTAACCTATCTTGTAGGCGCTGCAACACTTCTTACGCACTGGAGAGAGGATCCCCGTGAGCATGGAGCGACCACCTCTTCCGGAGGAGGTTCCCTTGTGCCCATCGAGGGAAGATTTTGCTCGCACCTACTACGCAAACACCCCGGTATGTTCTGTGTCAGCCCACTTGTTACAGCTTCCTATTACACGGCTAAGTAACTAACTATTGCTCAAACATGTAGGGAACGAGAGGTTCGGGGAACCGATACTTTGGTCGTGCTTCCCCGAGTGTGTCGCGCGACATCACACCGGTTCACCCTAGCCGCCGTTCTCCTGCTTCTGGTGGTGATTCTACTTCCGTTGGCCAGGCCGGCCATCGGGAGCCTGATTTGACGCACGACGAATTCGATTTCCCGTAGTAGGTCTCCTCTTGTCGACGATGATGCTATCTTGCTACTTTGTGTATGGATATGATGCTACTGCTACATTGTCTATGTGCTCATACTCTTCATGTGCTACATTGTGTTATGTTTGTGTGATGATGATGCTATTTGTGTGATGATGATGCTATTTGTGTGATGATGATGTGATGCTATATGTGTTGCAAATTGCTATCAATATATACTGTAATTTCTTCTAATCATCATGTGCTATTTATGTAAACAAGCAGGAAAAAAAACTGGGCACCCCCTGTGCCGACGGCATTGCCGTCGGCATAGCCCTGGCGTGTGCCATATGGCAGGGGCTATGCCGACGGCAATGCCGTCGGCACAGGTGGGTCCCAGGTTTCGGGCGCGAAAGAGCGGGAAACGGTTGCTGGAAATTTTTCGCGCGAAAAAATTGGTCCGAGCTGTGCCGACGGCATTGCCGTCGGCATAGCTACCGCCGTCCGTTAGTCCAAATGGGTCCCACAGATGCTTGTGCCGACGGCCGTCCGTGCCGACGGCGATTGCTTGCCGTCGCCCCTAATGCTATGCCGACGGCTTCGGTTGTGCCGACGGCCAGGTGGCCTCGCCCGACGCCCGCGTAGCCCGACGGCGTTGTGCCGACGGCGGCCGTCGGCACAGTCTGTGCCGACGGCTTCTCCTGCTGTGCCGACGGCTCGGGGCCGTCGGCCCCTCGTCTGCGTGCTGTAGTGATTTATCAAATATAGGAGCTCAGAATAAGAGAATAACATAAAACATAAGAAATCACAAGAGAGGTGAACCTGCAAGTGGTACAAAATCTCATGGTTCAGCGGGAGCTTCGCATCAATTACAAGATCAAGATAGCCCCGGATCTCCGTGAGCCTAGCATCAAGTCCTTTCAAGGCTGCAAGCTTGCTCGATACCTTTGTTTGCAAACGATAAATTAGAGGTGTTGCATAAATGAAGCAACTTGCAAAACTGAAAACTGAATCCTCCCTCATGAAACATTACCTCTGTTGCAAGCGTGCTTATCGTTGTGTCTTTCACATCCCTTAGAAGGTGCTCAACTCCTGAAGGTAGGATGAAGCGTATATCAGTTAGAATTTAGAAGTAAACTCGAAAACCTCTCAACCATAATTATAGTTGTTGCTCAAGGTGACCTAGTTATCAGAAAGAATTTCTATGACCGAAAATTGGCTCCATAATGTCTAAACTGATACATTAATATGCCCTTTTTCAATCAATTTCAGACGAATAGTCTTACCAATTTCCTCAACTTCATGAGCAGCAATTTCTGAAGGAACATGGACAAACACCTTTTGACTTTTCTGGGTGGCATTCTGTAAATAAAAAACATGTATGTTAGTGAAGCTGAAGAAGCAGGCATGAATAACTTCTTAGATTCGAGTCTTACCTCTTTAACCTCTTCCACAGCATAGTATGCTTTGGTAGGTATTCCCAACTCCTTGGGTTGCACATCGATAATCACCAGGACAGGATTAGGAACATAGCTGCATAGTGTAAAGCAATGATATACGTCAACTACAGGAACTCAGGAAGAAGCATGAGCCAACAGGAATACAAGATAAGCACCATGGGACCTACGCAAGAAGTTAAAGGGTATTGACAATTAGCATTGTTCTTTATGCTTCCAAACCAGCAGAAGGACTAAACGTCTGTAATTAAACAGACAGTTTTGACTAAGCAAATTTGATTATTTTATTAGTGATGGAGAATAAGGTAAAAGGGAGTAGCAGGTGATATCTAATACTAATATCACTTTGCTAATAGATCTTTATAACACCTAAGGATGGCAATACTTTCATCCTTTCATCAGAAATAATTCAGTGTTAGGCTAGTAGCAGACAAAATTAAAGGAAAACATGGAGAGCAAGCTAAGAGAATCCAGGACTAACTACTGTTATTTGGAAGCTTAGCAATTACTGTGGTAGCAAGGTTTTGTGCACAAGTGAGGTGATATTGTCCAAGTTCAAAGGTATCATCAGTAACAGTAGTAAATCATAGAGAGATTGAAACTGAAGGAAATTATTGACTGACACATCATGAAGTTATTTAAAAGTAGCACAGGATCGTACTTATTGAACAAGGCGTGAACATCCAAATCATTCTCCTTTAGTTTTGGACCAGTGCTATACCAGCCGACAACATGCTCCTTGGCTGCATCCAAAACAGGCCATCAGCGCGACAGAAACAACGAGCTCGACGCATACATACATATCTTGGAACAAATCAGAAACAGCATACCATTGATCCTCTTGAACATGGAGAACATTGACTCGTGGTAGTTGTGGTCGAGGAACCAGATCCTGGGGTCCTTGTCTTCCTCCTCGAACGGAACTGAAAAAAAATACAGGGTTACAAAACCTAGCAGGCTACGACCGCAACGAATTGAGTTACAGATCCAATCGTGCAAGGGCAAGGAAATCCACGCCCATAGATCTAACTAATTCCACAGGCGCATCGGGAACCGGCGGGGTGCGCAAACCCTAGAAGGGACGGGGGCAGCCAAGGAGGGTTACCGGCGTAGGAGTTGGTGACGTCTACGACGCCGCGGGAGGAGCATCCGAGGAGCACGCCGACGACGCGCTTGCGGGTGTCGCGGGCGACGCGGTTGTAGTGGTCGACGATGCTGAGCAGCACGAGCGGGTGCACCACCACCCGATCCAGCGTCCGCCCCGAGAGCTGCGCCGCCTTCACCACGTCCATCTCCTCCTCCTCGTCCTTCTCTCCCTCTCACGGATCTGCGGGAGCGTGTGGGTTCGAGGTTGCTGCTGCTGCTGCGTTCTTTCTTGCGGAGGCGGGAAGCAGAAGGACGTGTTGCTCGTCTGGTCTGGGAGTTGGCGAGTACGAGCAAGGCTCGCTAGCTGGGCTGGGCCTTGGTGCTGGCTCGGTTGGGTCTTCGGTGGGCTGGTGCGGCTGCGTAGCACTAGCACGTCACTGTAAAGAAGGAAAAGAATAGGTAAAACCTATAATACGCGTACCGCGATGGTAACCAACCATCGCGTACCCCTTAGTGGGCCGGGCCGCCACAGCGTGAAGAAGAAGACGACGCCGGAGACGGGGAAGAAGGAGGCGGCAGCGGGCGCCCTGGCCACTCACCGACGACGGGGACGACGCGGCTGGCCGCGGCGCCCCGGCGGAGGTGAGGCCAGGACCTCGCCGGAGACGGGGACGACGCGGCGGGCCGCGGCGTCGCCGGCGGAGGCGAGGAAAGAAACTTAACGCAGGGGGGTGCAGGTGCGGGTGCGGTGGCCGGAGTTAGGGTTAGGGTTCGGGTGCGGGGGGGGGAGGGTAGAGGGATGGCCGGCCGGGCGGCGGCGGACCGGCGGAGGAGGCGGCTGGGGCAGGGCGGGGCGCGGAGGCGGCGCGGCGGCGGCGCCGAGCGCGGGGGGCGGGAGCAGACGGTTAGGCCGGCGGCAGCGGGCGGATCGGGGAGGAAGAAGAAGAAGAAGAGAGGAAGAAGGAGAGGATGCGGGGAAGAAGAAGGGGAGGTGGGCCGCGGCCCATGGAGGGTACGCGACGCGAATTTCAGCTCGCGTAACGCGCTGTATAGGACCTCCCAAAAGAATATCATATTGTATTTTGTGATGGGGCAACCGACAGCATCAGATGCCTAGTGCCTACCTGTTACTTGAAATGGTAGTCACCACAGCATCAGACAAACTGCCGCTATTCGTCTGCAAGAATGGTAGTCATCACAGCATTAGTTCTTCCGCATGAACAAAGCAATTGTTCTTATATCAGATATATTTACGCATCAGATCTAAGTCAGCTAACGGACCTTAGTGTCTCCTCCGGTAATGCGGTCCTTTGGAGTGCATCAAGAATCAAAGGAAAATAATCTAAAAAAAAACGAATCAAAGGAAAACTGAAAAGTATAATTTGGTGCTTTCATGACCTGTAAGGATATTCAAACTGGAGCACTATATGATATAAAATGTGTGCATGTCTTCTCATGAGCAACAAATTGAAAATTGCTTAGAATACAAGAAACAAGAATAAATAAAGAAGACATGTAGGCCGGTAACACCAGATGTAATCGGACTCCTGTAAATACTTTCCTCCCAGTTTTAATGAAAGGACAGGCAATGCTCTTGGATGTTTTTGAAAAAAAGAACAAAAATAAAACGATAAAATCCCTTTCCCCCTAAAAAAAAAAAGGAACACCCACCCTTTCACACGAAACTGATGCTCGCCTGCGCAAAAAAAAAAGACACCCTTTCACACGAAACTGATGCTCGCCATCTACTATATTTTCATATGCATGACACTCACCTTTTCTTGGAACCAATTGCTTGGTATCGAAGATTTTATATGTAGCATGGCAACTTCACCACATATTTAGGATTACTGATATTTGTCAGCATATTTCTACCTCCGGTTCCAAAAAAACAATGTGTTCAAATTTAATCAAAAGTAAAAGCTTGCCAAGTTTGACCAAACATATACAAGGCAATAACAACATATACAATATTGAATAAATACATTATAAAAATATAGTTTATGGTGGATCTATTGATATTGATTTGGTATTGCAGATATTCATATCTGTGTCTATAAACTTGCTCAAACTTAGAAAATGCCATTACTGACAATAACAACACTGGTTACACTACGACGTGAGAAATAGCAGATAGATTACTTATGGTCATGGGAACCAACAGAGCCCGGTTCTATACTGGCAGCGAGACAACTTTCACTGCAAGAGAACTGCAGAATGCTCATGTGGCAACAATCAAGAAACAAAATGTTAATCAATAGGTTGTCATAATAACATTTACTTCAGATCATCAATTAGTTAAGAGGTTACTGAATGCGACAAAATATCTAAAACTTATATACTTTTTTTACCAGAAAAATGCAGTTGTTCGTTACAAGTTGTAGCATCAGTCTTATTATTGGAAGAATAGAAATGTTCTACGATCTGATATTGATGCACGATGCATCAGATGTATGGCTACTTCTTAACAAGTATGGAAAAAGTGAAGAACGGACAGCATTTATTGTTTTTCACCATTTTCTTTTCCTGTGGATCAACAAGTTCCATTTGTTAGCAACAACTAAAGCTAATAAGACACTTTCATGTTATTCAATACCTTTATAGTCAAGCAAATCTTACAGTTGGACACCATATCACACTATCTTATTTCTCTTCTAAAGGGCGCTAGCCTACCCGGCTCCTCACGCAATCTGCACTTGCCCCGTGCTGCTGCAACGTTCGATCGAGTCTACAGCAAAAAAATTCATCCCGCTTTTGACCATAGCCGTCCGATGCGATAACTTTTTGTTTACTTCTTGTTTGGATGGACAGGTCTATGACAATTGGGCCCGTCTGTGCATGGGACCGACAGTTCAGACAGCTATGCTGCGCATCCGGTGTGACAAATTCCTAGACTTTTTTGTCTGTGGTATATAAACACCGCTCCGAAAACCTAGATCGAAAATATCTCCTCCCAGCTCATTCTCCTCAAGGCCGCCGCCAACGACTCCTCAAGGCCGCCGCCAGCGCCTCCTCAAGGCCGTCACCGCCACCAGCCGCCGCCACTGCCTCGCCTCCACGTCCGCCGCCAGCCGCTCCAGGGTCGGTTCCCTTCTTTCTTTGACCATGAGGTCAATCTTTTCTCCGTGTCTTCCTTGCTGCGGCGGCCGATTCTTTTCTCCAGCAGTGCTCGGCCTTAGTCCTCGGCTCCTCGCTGCTCATCGGCGCTTCGCCGCTGCTCCGTTGCCATGCCGCTGCTCCGCCGCCCTCGCTGCGGTCGGCTCGCTGGCCTGACCGTCCCGTGGGTTTGCCCTTTCCAGGGTCTTTATGTTCTGACTCCGTCGGTGCCACTCGCGTCCGCGCCGCCTGGGCGTTCTTGCTCCTTCGTCTGGTTCGACTTCTTGCTACTAACTCGTGCATTTTTTTTCAAAACGCTGTAGAGGAGGGTTGCAGATGGCGACCAAGGTTTCTTGGGGGCGGTTGTGGGGTGATTTTTCCGTCCTCCTGGTCTGTTCGCCTTCTCGCTATGGATTTTTTCGTTTGGGGTTGCTAGACTTGTGCGGCGGTGTTGATTGGGCCAGGACGGTGATGGGATCATCCGTACCTAGGTGTTCTATTGGGTGTGAGGCTAGCAATGTGGTGCTTCGGGGCTCAATTTAGAAAAAAAACTACGCCCGGACGTGGTTTTCTCTATGGATTTGGGGACGATTCGGAAAGGATTTGGTGACTTGCGGCTGTGTGCCACTGCAGGTGGATTTAATTTAGTTGTGCGTGCTCTGCTTCGTCTACTGGATGTGATTCGTTTGGATTCCTTTACGAATTGGACGCATTCTGCTGTATTTCACTATTCATGTGCTGTCGGGCGTTTCTGGATTTTCCGGTTCTGTTCTTATATTTGTTCAATCCCGAGATCCTCTGGACTTTGGACTGTAGTGCTCTGGCCTCAGTCTGGATCGATTTGGCCTTGGACTCTTTTAGACCAGGTCGAGAGCTTCTCACAAGGCTGCTGATTGATAGTGTCACAGCTGCATCCGTCCACGGTATATCCGTACACAATAAAATTGTATGCATGATTTAGTCAGCACGATCCGGTGAGTCATTTGCGCATCACTCTTTATGCTTTGTTTTCTCTCATCCTGGTGGCATGTAGATTATAGTCAGCAATTAATTCTATTAAGTTTTTCCAGGGAATTATATGATTTATGTTCCGTGGTATGTGTGCAAAAGAGTAGGTTTTATTAGATTCGAATTCAAAGTAGCAAATATCGCCTCAAGGTGTTCTCTTTTGTTATGCATTGAGCTCCATGTTCTCTTGATAAGATTTAGTAATTAAGATTTGATTTTACGTGTAAAAAATAGGCTTTGACATCATATTGGAGAGGAGAAGCGGACCATGAGAGCCTGCATCTCCGTTTGTGCTTGTGTGGTGTTCGAAAAAATGCCAAAACTAGCGACGATGTTGGACAGCTGTTCTTCCACATGGTAGGAAGGGTATGAAGCAGAACAATGTTAATTGATGACAAGAACCCGTTGATGATTCACTCTGGCTTCTCTTTTTGTATGGTACTTGCAGCTGCTGTTTGGAGCCTGGTGGAGTTGGGGTAGATACATGCTCGTCTGGCCATGGCTGGCTGGATGCTTTGATTTCTATAGCTAGAGAATAGATTACTCCGATGTTCAGGTGTGCTCTCCCTCTCTATTCTAAATTGAAACCTGTAGATCAGTTGATTGAATCTCAGAAAGGGGCTGGGTATGCATACATTTATTTTGAGAAATTACCTTGCTGAGAATCTTGAGGAAAGAAAAGAAAGCTGAGAACGCTAGAAACTAACAAAGAAAAGCAAAATAAGTACTAGGACTAAGGCGGAGCGTGCACTTTTACAGCGATTCTGGTTATTGATATATGGAGTTTGATCTTTTTTTCTCCGATTTAGTTGATGGGCCTTCAGAAACTCCAGGGCCAGCCATGGTTTTTTGGTTTGACGTGCGGGCTTGATAAGCAAGGGACCCATGTCATCACACATCTTAACAGCCGTAAAGATCAATGTTTCTTAGCTTTCTAAGCATTCACTAACTACAACCTTTACATAAGAAATTTTCTTTACTTGTGCATTGCAAAATCAATATTCAGTAGCTTCGTATCTTATAATTGTCTCATTTTATTTGCAGATGTATCTGCTTCGTCTGATACAACAACTGTTGTGCATGGAATCCTCTTGTTGCGAGGTAACAAATTGTATGCTTACCCTATCCCCCCTGATATGCAACATTATTCCATGTTCATTGGTATAACATCGCGATTATTCTGTAGTTCGGTTCAAGGTATTTTCAACTACGTGCACGACTGCACGGCTAAGATTTTCTTAATGTGGTCTCACTGATCTGCAGGGTTTACAGCTTTCTTATTTGATATATATGTCCATTCATGTAGTTGTGGGAATGGCACGCACCTCTCTTCCAATACAATAATTATTTAACTTGCCTGGTATTCAAAGCCACTCTTATTTGTGTGGCTGCATTTTATAAAACAGAGTGCCAGAGTTATTTGAGACGATTAGCAACTTTTGGGTCTCTTCGTCGTAACCATGTTATGCCACCTTGAATCAGTTAACCATGCTCACTAATGCTAAAATTGAGTGATTTTCCTTTTTAATGGTTTATTATGTGTGATCTACCTTTTGCCTTAATAGTGCAAGTTTTCTACTACTATTTTTCATCTTGTGCTCATTCAGATCCAACGAAGCCGACTCCATGGATTTTGAGGTTTTCATATTTGTTAGGTTAGCATGTGTCTTTATATGTATCAAATCAATAATAACCGAACTGTATAAAATGCAGTGTGCCCTTTAATAACCATATTCTTCGTGTCGAGTTTTTGTGCTATTAATACCAAAGGCCACTGCTATTTTGTGGCGGCAGCCTGAATTTTATATAAGAGTGTCAGTGTTATTTGAGATGATTTGGTTGTCAAAAGGAATCTGGCGTGGTCCTACTACCAATGTCTAGATTGAGGTTTTGTTTTCTATTTGTTGTTTGGGTCTATTCACCGTAACCATGAGATTTATGCTACCTTGAATTACTTAAACGGGCTCACTAATGCTGGAATTGAGTGATGGTTTATTCTGTGTGATCTAGCTTTTCCCTTTGGCTTAGGGACCATATTCTCCTTGTCGAGTCCTTAGTGCTATAAATTCAAAGCCACTCTTATTTGTGTGGCTGCATGTTATAAAACAGAGTGCCATAGTTATTTGAGATGATTTGGTTGTCAAAAGAAATCTGGCATGGTTCTACTACTACTGTCTAGATTGAGATTTTGTTTTTGTTGCAATTAGCAACTTTTGGGTCTGTTCGTATAAATTTATACCTTAAGTACCAGTGTTATAAATTTTGAGTCATCATATCTCTTTTAAGAAGCGCCACAAAGTCAGATTTTTGTTCTATTTTATATTTATATTTCTAAAACAATAAACATGTGGTTTCAGTGATTGATATAATTTTTGTTCTGATGCGCTTATCTCTGTATTTCAAACGTTGTAATGCTATCTATTTAAAATAGTTAAATTGATAAGAAAAGGATCTGGTAATTCAGTAGGGGGATAGTTGAGACGTTGTGCATCAACTCTTAATTTCTACACTACTATAGGCAGGTGTACAGTGGATCTTCTTGTCTCTTTTGTGGACAAACAACTTCGTTTCAAAATGATCGAATACTTTGTTGCACCGGATGTTTTGTCTGTCTAATGTTTTTGGATACATTTGCTTTGTTGTGTAGGGGGATACTTGGTTTTGTTGTGGAAAATGTATGATTAGGTTTACATAGGTTAAGAGGAGAGTCGGCGGCAACCAGCATGGAGAGACGCGGTGTGCTTCTAGCTGCACCTCCTTGCGTGAGTTCTAGCTGCACATATTTTGGAAACATAGCTGTAGGTAATTACAGTTGGGAAGCAGTGGTTGCTTTTCTATAGCAGAATTATAACACTGTGTTTCTCTATTTTAGTCTCCCTTTTGATTTTAACAGATATGTGTTTAGTATTGTTGTTAACCTTATTTTTTTAAGGTATATTGTTGTAAAAATGCACATATGAGTCTGATTTGCTCACATGTTTTTTTGGTTAGTAACATTCTTATGCTTACTTTTCCTGCACATTAGATATTGTTTTCTCTCCATGGACTGTAAAAAGATAGTGGTACTTTACTGATGAACCCTATTAACAAATAATTTTTGTTTTATCTTCGTAGAATCTGTCCTTTTAATTTACTATCATGGTCGTTGTTGTGTAGTTTCATACTCATGCTCTGACTTGTTTAAAACTTAATTTCTGATATTCTGAGATACTATAAAGTTTTGAGGATTTATTGCTACCAAAACCACATCCTGGTTGCATTTTGTAACTGTACATCCACAAAATTGTTGTAGGATGTAGGCATCACTTTTAGAAAGATTTGTTCCTCTGTCTCTGGTGTTGCTTGTTTTGCATGTTTTTAATCTACTCGTATTGTGAACCACCTCTTATTGCCACACATATTGTTTGATTAGACTTACTGATTGTCTAGGTGTTGTTTTGTCTTGTCATTTTTTCTCATTTTCAGTATCATATTATGGTTAATAGGAAATGCTAGGCCTTTTGTGTTTACTTGGAAAAATAATTACCTGCTGTCCCAGTTGTGCTTGATGCAGAACAACGGTAATGGCTATAACAATAAAACATCCACAATCTTGTGAGAGTTTACACACTATTTGAGAGAGTGATAATTTCAGGACCAGGCTATAGCTTTTTGGAATGAGAAATTGTTAGGTCGAAGGCAAGGTTTCCAGTTGCTATTTAATGAAGTGGTACTCTTGTGAGAGTTCACACATTGTTTCATTGTATCACATTTACTGATTTCGTCCTGTTTTAGTTTCATGGTGTTGCTTCATTTTATCACATAAAAGAGTGACCACCTTTAACTGTGGTAATTTGTCACAGTGAAGCATAGATGCAAATTGGTCAGTGAAAAATCATTTTGTATTCTTTTCCTGCATTATGTAGTGACCCCTGTCCTGGGCACATATTATAAGCAGTTCAGCTTATAAACTGCACGTTATTCTCTTTCATGTGAGAAATTGCTTAATCTTCAAGAGGCCTGAAAATATGTGTATTTGTGTTGTAATCTGCCATCCTTCTGTATATAAAAGTTTTCTTGGATATAATGATTGAATTTTGTTAAACTTCATTTTAAATATTTGGTTGATGTCATATTTGCAGAAAATGTTGGAGTCATTGTGAACCCAAAGGGAGAGATGAAAGGTGATTGGAGATCATAGTGGAGAGGATGCATGCTAGAGAAGTATAATAATGCATCCTACCATTTCCCTGTATCCTGCTATTTATTAGATTTAGTATTCAGCTAATGGTTACTCTGTGGTGTAGGTGTATTCCTGATGGTAAATTCCAACAAGCCATGGGTATGGCTGTTGAATGTAGGATACTGGATAAGATGGAGGAGTGTGATAAAATTCATGAAGCTCTTTCGTATTGCATTAACATTTCTCATCAATATGTTAGTCACCGTGAATACCGCTGTTAGGTACACCAAATTGTCATCACTTCTTGAAATTATATTCATGGTGTCTCTATTTTTAAAGTTATTTCTCATAGTTTAGAATATAGCTGATTGTTGCGAAATGTTGTAAAGCTAATTCTAAACAAATACTGAATAACATGAAAGCCACCCTCCTTTTGTATGCACTGGCTCTCAAAAGGAGCGTCGAGATCAAGCAAAGCACTACACTGCTCCCCACATATGGTTGCTCTCGGGATCACTCCACAGTCACCCTTCTACATGTAAAGTGAAGTCTGAAATCTCTTTTCCTACTCCTATTGTTGGTATAATAGCTAGGGCTTCATGGCTTCTTTGAAGGTGAATTGACACCCTTATATATTGTTCTAAACTTTTCTGAGATAATTTTTTACACGAGTATATGGTTTTAAAGTTTAGAAGTAACTGGCTGGCATGTATGGTGCAGTCATATGGCTTTCATTTTCGAGCCAGATTTTATATATTTTAGATAACTATGTATGGGAGATCAAATGGTATTATCTTAGTTAGTATATATTTTAGTATATGACATTTCCAGTAATTTGCATTACTGGAAAGATGCAGCTCAGATTTGCTTTGACCCATTAACATTCCTTCTTTATGAAACAAATTGTTCATTGTCTTTGTACCTAGCCTGCCTTTTCTCGCAATGTTTTAGAACGTGATCTTATACAATAGTATTTTATATTTGCTTTGCAATACAACATGGTTATATCTTTCTTTGTAAATTATATTGTTTGCTGCATCTGTAGGAAAATTGAATTTACTTGTTTTTGTTTTGTTTCCTTCAACAGAAAAAAGAACGAAGGAGCATCGAGTATACGCATGCTGGCAACACCAGAATGGCGAGTAGACCTGTTTAAGGGCCTTGGTAGAGCTAAAATGTGTACCAGTTCTGGTGTAATAGGATAACATGCTTAAAACCTCAAACCAAATTATTTCTATGTTGTTACATTTTTCTTGGGATTGGTGATGTTATTTTTCATGCTTCCTTTATCATGCAACTCCTTTCACTACAATAACCATCGTTTGGTGGGTGAGCGTAGATAGAAGCATAAAATCTAAAAAAAAGATAGTGCGGAGTTCTACTAAATCATATCTTACCGCAGAACCTCGATGAACCTGATGATTTTTTGTTGACTCTTATACTAAAGCTAAGCTAAAATTTATGGCTTAAATTCTAATCTGATTTTGACAAGACTACTATTTTTATTTGAATTAAAATAATTTACTTTTTATGGCTCCAGTGCCACTTTGGATTTGGTTTTGCGCCAGTGGCGCAACGGGTCATCTAGTAGAGAGAATAGGTGCTAACATACCAGGTTCTCCAATAACCCAGACGGATGGACCAGAATCAAACATGAAAGCTTTTGAGGTTCTTCTACATACATGGTTTGAATTAATTAAATAGATACTGGGAAAAAACATGAATGATCATGTCATCCATATTTGACTTTTACAGTCTTGCGGAAAACTGTGCAATGTTTCGTATGTACAAGAAAACAGCATGGTCCTACTACTTATATTCCATCCTAGTGGTTTGAGCAGTATCTTCCATTTCCACACTTTAAACAACTATCGTGCATTATAAATAGCATGCTCGTCGTTGTAAACTACAAACCTGGGAAGTCTATTTTCTGTGGCAAGACAAAACCTTGAGCCCAGGCCAATGTTTCCTGATCTACATGTAACAACGGGGATTATAGGTCATTTTCAATTCACTAGCTACTTCACTTCATTTGTTTCCTCTTTTAATGTCACCATGTTCTTTTCTTGCAGGAAGCATAGTTTGCCTTCTCCTTTATGCAGCACCAATGTAATATATGACTACATCATAGGCTCTTATAACCAGCTTAGAGTATATGATGCATTGCTTAACCCTTTCTATTTTACTTTGTTTCCCAGATTGACATTCAAAAAAGTGATAAAGAAGGGCAGTGTAGAAGAATACTCATGCATACCGTATATCTTAACTTTGTTTAGTAGCCTCATATATACTTGGTACGGCCTTCCAGTAGTGAGCTCTGGCTGGGAGAACTGGACCCTCTCCGGCATCAGCTCACTAGGTGTGCTCTTTGAAAGCACATTTATCATTATATACACATGGTTTGCACCACGAGGGAAAAAGGTAAGTTATTTCTGAAGATCGGTGATGTTGTGTTCCTTTAGCATTTTAATAAGATCCAGGCTAAATAAGAATTGGCAGCCCACTAGCATGTTCTACAAATATAAACACTACGACAAATATAAGCATGTGCTGAGGCCTAAGCCTTGCACATTAATCCAGTCTTTGGTGACAAATGAGGTTGTGTACCTGTATAGGTATTTGATTGATAATTTAAGTAATATAGTGACGATTTCCTTTGTCAGGCACCAAATGAATGAATGTAAATACTATCTGGAGCAAAACAGTTGTTGTTTAGGGAAATCAATCAAAATAATCTAGCTACTTGTGAGTAGAGAATATCAGAACACAAAATCTATACATGTTGCCGAAGGACAGATTTTTTTACATATTCAATTCATAAATGTCATTTGCTCTTCCTTAACCGTGTAAGGAAGAACAGACACCAGCATTCTGATGCAACATAAAGAGAATGATGATGTTGTTTCATAGATACACCTAGGTAGTTATAGATAAAATGGTTAACAATTTGATGTTTACAGGCATATAAGATGTTGCAAGAATTTATTGCCTGTTAGTGATTCAAACACCATATCTCATAATATTTTGCAGAAACTTGTCATGCTGATGGTATCTCCGATTCTAATAATCGTTGGCACGGCTGTATATTTCTCAAGCTTCTTCATCCACACCCATCAAATGCGAAAAGTATTTGTCGGTAGCATTGGTCTGGTGACTTCTGTATTAATGTATGGCTCTCCATTCGTAGCTGTGGTAAGTGTCGTCACTTATTGTTGCTCCAGAGTTCTGGATCATAGATGAAAAGACCATGTTTCATCATAATTACTTGAAACAATTATCTGTGTCTAACGAAATGACTCAATAAAACAAACTCAAGGGATAGTAAAAACTATCTTTTTTCCACAATATTTAATAATGATTCAATGCAATAATTTTCATATTTGAAAGTATTGCAGCGAAAAATATTCAGTTAAGATATAAAATATGTGCACATGGCCAGAAAATTAACTTTGTGTCCAACCTTGCAGAAACAAGTTATCAGGACAAAAAGTGTGGAGTTCATGCCATTCTACTTGTCATTGTTTAGCTTCTTGACAAGTTTACTCTGGATGTTATATGGGATCCTAGGAAGGGATCCTTTTCTCACGGTTAGAACAGAACTAGTTTTAGCACAAAGGAATCTATATATTATACTGACGTACTTGTTTTCTTATGAAGGTACCAAGCGCCATTGGCTGTTTAATGGGTATCCTTCAGTTGGTTGTGTACCGCATTTACAGAAACCGCAAGGAAGCACCCAAAACGAACCCTTATATTGAGCAAGCAGATGTAATGAAAGTTTCAACTAGTCAAGAGGACACAAAGGGACAAAAGCCATAATCTGAACCCAAACTACCCAATCTGAAAACCCGAACTACTTATATTTCTGCGACAGCTACATATTGTCCCCAGGCGAGGTGTCTCTTGTACCCGTATAATGTGAGAAGAAATGATATCAAATATGTTTGTAGTCCAATAAGGCAAATATAAATTATTTGTTAACAAGGTGGCTGCAATTTCCCATGGTTACACATCCCGGAAGTGCATTTTCAGTGTACAGTACGGTTGCTTATGCATACAATTAGAGCTAAACCGAATTTAAAATCGTTACAAAGTAAAGCTAGAACTGAAAAAAACTGCAGATTGGCAAGTTATCTTGTATAGAATCTTATAAAGTTGACCACTGTTAGAGAGATAATTGTATGTTGTAGTTTCCCTATTAGATAGGGGGTTCCCTGCATATTGACACTTGTACATGTACTATATATTGTGGCCTTTAACCCCTGTGGAATACAAGTTGCTTATTCCTAGCATAGTATCAGAGCTAGGTTAGGGTTTCTGATGAGGACATCCCTACTGTAGATGCATCCACTGTCATTACACCTCCTGAAATGCAAGGACCGTTAACTAGAGCTCGTGCCCGTCAACTCCAACAAAAGGTACTTTCGTTTCTACGAGCTACTCCTGATATACATGCGAATATGATGCTGCCTAAAATAGATGTGTTTGTTTCTCTAAGGAATGACGGACCAAGCATGGACGAGAAGGACAAGCTATGGAGCATGTACGTCGATGGAGATCGCAGCTAGATAGGAATCGTTGGAGATGATGACGCCACCAAGGGAAACTGTCGCAACCTGGAGCCATGATGACTTGGACGAAATAATCACGTCTACACTTTATAATTTCGTCCATAGCTATAAATGGTGCTGCGTCACCTTTATTAATGGGCCAGACCCATGTAATTTCGTACCAGACTTTTTTTAGGAACATTTTTAGAGTCCGTATTGAGGGAGAAAAGGCCCGTTAGGGTTGGATTCGGCCGCCGCCTCATGGCTGGCCGAAATCCCCCTTTTCCTCCTTAAATACCTCGTCTAGATTTACGTTTAGACTCGGATTTTGTTTAGTTAAAAAGAACTCAGCTATTGCTAGTCTTCGCCATAGGCACGAGTGTCGGCTAGACCTCCTGTACTACGCACTTGCAGAATCCCGCCTTCATCAATAAAGCTCAATTTTCATCCGCAATTCTTAATTGCAATATTTGTTCTTACTTGTTTCTCGATCGCAGGAAGAACAAGACCATCTGGTCAGGCTGATCGTGCTTCTGCAGGATCGGTAACCTCGGGAGATTGGTTTAGCGATTGCATTGGTGTTGCGTACGTGTGCGTAGTAGTCGGATCACCAAGGTCGAACTCCACCAGAATCGACGTATCTACATCTCATCGAAAGATCGGACACCTTTGCCCTATCAAGTGGTATCAGATTTCAGGTTGCTCGGTGAGATTTACTGTTTACTAGTTTAGATTGCATCTTCATACCTACAGTCCACGAAAAAGCCACAAATACAATTAGGTTTAGATCATCCCGTCCTACAACCAGTCCGGGCCTTTTGCATTTTCTTTTCAGTGCATTGCATTGTTGAATTTTCGTCTGCATCGTCGTGTCGAGTTGCTGGTCTTAGCGTCTAGTTCCTTTAGAGTTTCGAGTTCTTTGCATAGTTGTCTCGCCGCCGCCGCCGACTCGCATCTTGCCACCATCCACCAGCCTTCCGCCGCCATACATATCTGCATACCCACCACCACCATCTCTATCGCCGCCATACATATCTGCATACCCACCACCACCATCTCTATCGCCGCCACCACCACCATCTCTACCGCCGCCACCCCCCATCTATTTAGGGTTCCTATTTGTTTCGGTTTAGACTTGTAAAAAAAAATCAAATCCGCATCCAAGTCGGGTTGACCACGATTTCTACTAGTCCAGTCCGAAATTAGTCCGAATTGGTCAATTTTTCTGCCAAAACTTTGACTGGCCATAACTTTTGCATACGAACTCCGTTTTCGACGTTCGACCTATCAAAATTTTCAGCAGAAAAAGATCTGTCCAACCCCAACCACTTTGATCAGCTTTCAGAACGCTCAGAATTGCCAAAAGAGGCCGGGAAGGTGGAGTTTTTGCCACTTTTGTGAAAAAAGTTCGGAAATTTCTGTGATCTTCACTTATATCTTGCTTTTGAGCTCTCCATTTGTGCTTGTTGTTGCCGCGCCTTGACTTTGTTGGTGCTATAGGCTCGCGTCTCTAGTACGGTCTAGCCTAGGACCAGCACAGTACCGTCTTTGAGCGTTTATTCACCTTGCATTCCTGATTTGATTATTGCTACACCTTGTTACCATAAAGCCTCCTACAGCTCCACAGATTTCTCCTACGTGCATTGTGCCTTCCCTGGTAATCGCTTTGCCAATCTTTGAGGTGCTTGTCCTCGCGGTTGCCGTGAGGCTCTCCTGCGTGGTAAGAAATTTGTAAGGGTTTTTGTATATTGCTTTCCGGTTTGCGTGATTTTCCACCATATTTGTCGAACTAGGAACATATACTTGTGTTTTGTCTCCTGTCTCTACTAACCATGTCAGGCGACGAACTGAACAAGATGACGAACAAGGAGTTGTACAAGCACTTTGAGAAGATGGTTTCCAACCATTTTCTGGACATCGAGACACGGGTTGGCAGCGCCATGGACCGTATCGATGGTCTAGAGGGCACTTTCAACACCAAATTTGACGGCGTCACCACCTCCTTGACTGCTCTGACTGGCAAGTTTGATCGCTTGCTGGAGAACCTACAGACGCGCATACCTGAGCTGTTTCACGTGCCCGACAACACTGCGGCGTCTGCAGCCGTCCTTGGCGCCGATGCTAACTTGGACGGCTATGAAACCGAGGTCGACAATCGTCAACAACCGTGGGGTCGACCACACCAACACCCTAGGAACAACTTGCAGCAGCGACCTCAGGTGCGTGATGAAGAACATGTCGAACATGTCGCTAAGCTAAAATTGACAATTCCACCTTTTGAGGGTAGATATAATCCTGATGCTTATCTTACCTGGGAATTAGAGGTAGAACAATGTTTTTCATGTTTAAATTATCCTGAGGATAGACGTGTTTGTGCTGCCACTTGTGAATTCACTGGTTTCACTTAAGTTTGGTGGTCCGAGCATACTAGAGTTAATCATGATAATATGCCTACTACTTGGGATGCTTTGAAACGTGCTATGCGTACTCGTTTTGTACCACCTTATTATCAGCGTGAACTGCTTCAAAAATTGACACGTTTGCAACAAGGAAAAAAATCGGTAGAAGAGTATTATCAAGAATTACAAACTGGTTTGATTCGTTGTGGACTTGTAGAAGATAATGAAGCCATGCTTGCACGTTTTCTGAATGGGTTAAATAAAGAAATTCAAACAATCTTAGATTACAAGGAGTATACTACCATCACTCGTTTATTTCATCTTGCTTGCAAAGCTGAACGTGAAGTGCAGGATCGACAACAAACGCGGCCAAGACCTAACTTTTCTGCAGGGCGTACACCGTCATGGACGTCACGCCAGCCGGATGCCGCATCACGCAGCGCTGCACCACCTTCTTCGGCAAACAAGTCCACCATCTCGCCCTCCCGCGCACCTGCACCGACCCCACCATCGACATCTGCTGCTCCTGCCAGGAGTTCGGCGTCTTCCGCGGGCTCCACGGGCAGGACTCGGGACATTCAGTGCCGCAAATGCTGGGGTTATGGTCATATTGAGCGAGAGTGCAGAACACATCGCGTCATGATCGTGCGTGAAGATGGTGAGTATGATTCTGCTAGTGATTATGATGAGGAAACACTTGCTCTTCTTTCTGCGCAGCAAGGGGATGACGGCCATCCGGAACAAGATGTCGAGTTTATGTCCGCCGAAGCTGCGGATTCCTACAAGAGCTTGGTTGCACAGCGTGCTTTGAGTGTACAATTAAGTCAAGCTGAGCATGATCAACGCCATAATTTGTTCCAAACCCGTGGTGTTGTGAAGGATCGTGCTATTCGGATCATTATTGATGGTGGCAGTTGTAACAACTTGGTAAGCATTGATATGGTGGAGAAGCTTTCTATATCAACACAACAACATCACCATCCATACCATATTCAATGGTTCGACTCCACAGGTAGACTCAAGGTAACGCGTACAGCGCGAGTGCATTTTTCCATTGGCACATATTCTGATTTTGTTGATTGTGATGTTGTGCCCATGCAAGCTTGTTCGTTGTTACTTGGTAGACCATGGCAATTTGATAAAGAATCTGTTCATCTTGGTAAAACTAATCATTATACTCTTGTGCACAATGGCAAGAAAATTGGTCTGAAACCCATGACTCCTGAACAAATTTTGAAAGATGATCTTTGCTAGAGCTAGTAGAGCAAAAACTGAGCAGAAAAATATGAGTGAGAATCAGATTGTTGCTAATGAAGTAATGCCACCTCCGAAAAATAATAAATCTGGATCTTCCCTTCCTAATGAAATTCGTTTGAAACATCCATCTTTACTTGCTACAAAGTCTGATATTTCTGAATTGGATGTTACTACTTCTGTGTGTTATGCAATTATTTGCAAAGAAGTACTATTTTCATTTGAGGATATGCCTCCTTCCTTTCCCCCTGCCGTTGCTAACATTTTGCAGGAGTTTGCGGACGTTTTCCCCAAAGAGATGCCACCGGGGCTGCCACCCATTCGCGGAATAGAACATCAAATTGATTTGATTCCTGGAGCTTCACTTCCTAACCGCGCGACATACCGTACCAATCCTGAGGAGACTAATGAGATTGAACGCCAAATTCAAGAACTACTCGATAAAGGTTATATTCGTGAGTCCCTTAGTCCTTGTGTTGTTCCGATTTTATTGGTACCTAAGAAAGATGGATCATCTAGAATGTGCACTGATTGTAGGGCTATAAACAATATTACAATTCGTTATAGACACCCTATACCACGTTTGGATGATATGCTTGATGAGCTGAGTGGTTCTACCATATTTTCTAAAGTTGATTTGCGTAGTGGTTACCACCAAATTCGTATGCAATTAGGAGATGAATGGAAAACAGTATTTAAAACTAAATTTGGCCTCTATGAGTGGTTAGTCATGCCTTTTGGTTTAACTAACGCCCCTAGTACCTTCATGAGATTGATGAATGAAGTTTTACGTGCTTTCATTGGACGTTTTGTGGTGGTCTATTTTGATGATATCTTGATATACAGCAAATCTTTAGAGGATCATGTCAATCATTTGCGTGCTGTTTTTGATGCTTTGCGTGTTGCTCGTTTATTTGGTAATCTTGAGAAGTGCACCTTTTGCACCGATCGAGTCGCGTTTCTTGGTTATGTTGTCACAGCGCAGGGCATTGAAGTGGATCCAGCAAAGATTGAGGCAATTTTGAGTTGGCCGATTCCTCTTACGGTCACCCAATTGAGGAGCTTCCTTGGCCTTGCTGGGTTTTATCGGCGCTTTGTCAAAGATTTTAGTTCGATTGCAGCGGCACTGAATGAGCTTACCAAGAAGGATGTGCCATTTGTTTGGGGCGCTGCACAACAGGATGCTTTTATGTTACTGAAAGATAAGTTAACACATGCTCCATTACTTCAACTTCCTGATTTTAATAAAACTTTTGAGCTCGAATGTGATGCTAGTGGAATTGGGTTGGGAGGTGTGTTGTTACAAGATGGTAAACCTGTTGCATATTTTAGTGAGAAACTGAGTGGGGCTAGTCTGAATTATTCTACTTATGATAAGAAATTATATGCTCTTGTTCGGACTTTAGAAACTTGGCAACATTATTTGTAGCCCCGCGAATTTGTTATACATTCTGATCATGAATCTTTGAAGCATATTCGTAGTCAAGCTAAACTGAATCGTAGACATGCTAAGTGGGTTGAATTTATTGAGTCTTTTCCTTATGTCATTAAACACAAAAAGGGTAAAGACAATATTATTGCTGATGCTTTGTCACGTCGCTATACCATGCTTTCTCAGCTTGATTTCAAAATATTTGGATTGGAAACCATAAAAGAACAATATGTGCATGATGTTGAGTTTAAAGATGTGTTGCAGCATTGTAAGGAAGGAAGAACATGGAACAAATTCGTCCTCAATGATGGATTTGTGTTCCGTGCTAACAAGCTATGCATTCCAGATAGCTCCGTTCGTCTTTTGTTGTTGCAGGAGGCGCATGGAGGAGGATTGATGGGCCACTTTGGTGTCAAGAAGACGGAGGACGTGCTTGCTGCACATTTCTTTTGGCCACGCATGCGTCGGGATGTTGAGAGGTTTATTGCTCGCTGCACTACTTGTCAAAAAGCTAAGTCACGTCTGAATCCTCATGGTTTATATATGCCTCTTCCTGTTCCTAGTGTACCTTGGGAGGATATCCTAGTGTACCTTGGGAGGATATTTCTATGGACTTTGTTTTGGGATTGCCTCGTACTCAGAAGGGGAGGGATAGCATTTTTGTTGTTGTGGATCGTTTTTCTAAGATGGCATATTTTATTCCTTGTCACAAGAGTGATGATGCTGCACATGTTGCTGATTTATTCTTTCGTGAGATTGTTCGTTTGCATGGTGTGCCAAATACTATTGTTTCTGATCGTGACACTAAATTTTTTAGCCATTTTTGGAGATGTTTATGGGCTAAGTTGGGGACAAAATTATTATTCAGTACTACCTGTCACCCCCAAACTGATGGTCAAACTGAAGTAGTGAATAGAACACTGTCTACTATGTTAAGGGCTATGTTAAAACAGAATTTGAAAAAGTGGGAAGATTGTTTGCCTCATATTGAATTTGCTTATAATCGTTCTATGCATTCTACCACAAAGTTGTGCCCTTTTGAGATTGTGTATGGTTTTGTTCCTCGTGCACCTATTGATTTATTGCCTCTTCTATCTACGGTGCAAAATAATTTTGATGCTACACAACGTGCCGAATTGATTTTAAAGTTGCATGCAACTACTAAAGAGAATAATGCACGCATGAATGCTAAGTATAAATTCTATGGTGATAAAGGAAGAAAGCATATTGTGTTTGCACCTGGAGATCTTGTTTGGTTGCATTTGCGCAAAGACCGTTTTCCTAATTTGCGCAAGTCTAAATTAATGCCACGAGCTGATGGTCCTTTTAAGGTGTTAGAGAAAATAAATGATAATGCATATAAACTTGAGCTGCCTGCAGAGTTTGGGGTTAGTCCCTCCTTTAACATTGCAGATTTGAAACCATATTTTGGAGACAATGATGAGATAGCGTCGAGGACGACTTCGATTCAAGAAGGGGAGGATGATGAGGACATCCCTACTGTAGATGCATCCACTGCCATTACACCTCCTGAAATGCAAGGACCGTTAACTAGAGCTCGTGCCCGTCAACTCCAACAAAAGGTACTTTCGTTTCTACGAGCTACTCCTGATATACATGAGAATATGATGCTGCCTAAAATAGATGTGTTTGTTTCTCTAAGGAATGACGGACCAAGCATGGATGAGAAGGACAAGCTATGGAGCATGTACGTGGATGGAGATCGCAGCTGGATAGGAATCGTTGGAGATGATGACGCCACCAAGGGAGACTGTCGCAACCTGGAGGCATGATGACTTGGACGAAATAATCACGTCTACACTTTATAATTTCTTCTATAGCTATAAATGGTGCTGCGTCACCTTTATTAATGGGCCAGACCCATGTAATTTCGTACCAGACTTTTTTTAGGAACGTTTTTAGAGTCCGTATTGAGTGAGAAAAGGCCCGTTAGGGTTGGATTCGGCCGCCGCCTCATGGCTGGCCGAAATCCCCCATTTCCTCCTTAAATATCTCGTCTAGATTTACGTTTAGACTCGGATTTTGTTTAGTTAAAAAGAACTCAGCTATTGCTAGTCTTCGCCATAGGCACGAGTGTCGGCTAGACCTCCTGTACTACGCACTTGCAGAATCCTGCCTTCATCAATAAAGCTCAATTTTCATCCGCAATTTTTGATTGCAATATTTGTTCTTACTTGTTTCTCGATCGCAGGAAGAACAAGACCATCTGGTCTGGTCGTGCTTCTGCAGGATCGGTAACCTCGGGAGATTGGTTTAGCGATTGCATTGACGCTGCGTACGTGTGCGTAGTAGTCGGATCGCCAAGATCGAACTCCACCAGAATCGACGTATCTACATCTCATCGAAAGATCGGACACCTTTGCCCTATCAGTTTCCCGCAAGCGAAACTCATGCTTTTTCTCTCTGCCCCAATTTCACGTACAGATCGAGATTGGTCCCAGCGTACAGACCAAAATCCATCTTCATCTGACTCCGGCCGCCGCCGCCCGATTCCCGGCAGCCTGGGTGTAAACAGTCAGTATACTGCACTATCCTGACAGCAGCTTTCAACCTTCCACTGTTCGAGAAAAGCTTTCATCCTTCTAATGGTATCAGCATGAATGTGTGTCCCTAGTTTTGTGACCCGTGATCACTGGTAAGTACATCAGTCTGGAAGCTTCCATATGGATATAATGTTCTCTGTTGGTTTCTGCAATGAGTTCTTGCCAAGACATTTTTCGGGCTAGCTGCACTACAAGGTTCAGCCAATTGATTCGTGTCTACAGCGCGTCTACCCGAAAAGAAATGCAAACAGATAGCTGTTTGGGCTTTATAAAATTGAATAGCATTAACTCAGCTACGTAAATAGATGTTTTTATATACTGATATGGATTTAGAATTTCAGATACATTTATCGATGCCAGAAGTGATTAATGAAAAGCATAAACATGCAGTCAGCACCAGGACTAAGCGCAGAGGCCGGGGGTTTATTTTCCTTTAAAAAAATCACCAGGACTAAGCAAACAGGATTATTCTAACATTTTATGGATGTAACTCCAGAATAAAATTAAGAAGGAAGACTCCTAAACAATAAATTATGAAGTACTACTTGTTACATGTTTATTAGCAAGACCAAACATAAAAAATAGGTAGCAAAGTTTGGCTATTTACATGCAAGACTTCCAAATTCTGTACTGAAGTTCAGCATCATGGTTGAGTATAAATGGCGGCTCTTCATAACTTAATCTTAACAAGAGGAATCTTCTGCAAAATCTTCATTTGTTAAGTTGGGATGATAGGAAAACAAAAATATTTGCATTTGTAATCATATTTACTATGGATTAATGAACCACCATGCTTGCCACTGATATATTCATGATCCATAGATAAGTAGCCAAGAGTAAGTTTATGTCTCAAATTCGAAATGGTATCTCAATCGCGAGGAAACCTGGTGACAAGTCAAATATGTGTTCCATATAAGACACAAATAATAGCAGGTGTACATGAACACATTAGGTCATGCAAAAGCCAGAGCGTTAAGATCTAGCAACCACTAGATGTTATAATAAAATGCAAGGAAACAGCTAGGTTAAGCTTTCTGCTATGGAGTTCTGGATGAACTGTGATATTGCTTTAACAGCTTCTGTTTCAACATCATGTTGATTTACTCCAGCAGTTTTTTGGTATTTTTGGCCGACTTTGAAAGAGTGGTCACCACCATCAACAACATGCAGTTCATTCTGGCATGTCATCTTCTTGCGAGTGAACTGAAGCTTGTGCAAGGGGCATAGGCCATCTTTATTGCCCTGTCAACACATGCACTGCAAGTCAAGTTTTAATATTACTATTTAAGGTGCTGTTTGGGGCCCTGGAATTTTCTTCATATTCTTGTCAGGATTGAACTGTTTAGTGTTTACTATAAAGTTTCTATCAAATTCTGTGTTCCAAACAACACCTAGATTGTTTTGCTACAAATATTCAGAAAACAAACAAAGAAATTATTTTCTTCAGTACCTGCACAAACATTGTTGGAGTCGTCAGCTTTAGTAATACCTCATCCCTCAGTACCCCCTTCGCTCCCTATGTTGAAAAACGCAAAGATGCAACAGAAAAAAAGAACAGATCCTTTAGTTTGTAATTATATCTGTTGTAAAAGGACATATTGAATTATCATATCAAAATATCCCTGCATAGTTATAACAAAAGACTGAGAAACAACAGCATGTAGATCTTAATATCACAAGAATCGATAACAAACATTTCTGTGCACACCTAATTGAGTTCTATAACAATTATAATAAGATGTTATCCATTTTCTGTGTCGATTATATTGTTAAGTCTTGAAGAAAACAGGCACAGGAAGGAGACGGGCCAGGAAGCAACCGAAATACTACGTACGCACTGTAGATTGGGATACCTTCAATGGATAACCCAAGCATATGATCGCAGAAGCATTGATATCATCAGAGCTAGCCACCATGCAGCTGACCCTGAGAATGTTGAAGCATCATGACTCAAAGGTACTCAGATCATGAAATGAGCCAAATAGATGCACACGAAGCAACATTAACACTGAATGTTTACCTCGAACCCATAGACTTCCCCATCAGCACAAGCGGGTGTCCCGGATGCTCTGCTACAGCATTCTTCACCACACTGAGATGATGATCGACAAGCTTGTCCGCCTTTGGAGGAGGCCTCCGCTTACCACCCGACATATCTGCAGCCACATTGTTGTTTAATCAACGATTAGGTAAACACGGGTGAAGAATTAGCACTGGACTTTCGGAAATAAAACCTTTAGCTCATCAAATTGACTCACATGGATAATCAAATGTTACAACTTCGACGGCATCCAGTGCATCTTTCACCATCTCCTTCCAACTAGAAGAATCAATTGCCAGTTCATCATACAGATACCAGGTACCGTACAGATTTATATCAACTGAAATCCCCAACCCCGATTTTTTTTATGAAGCTAGAGTTTTATCGCCCAAATGAGAGGCACTTTACCAAAGAGAAGAATACTGGCTACAGATCTATCAAGCGCGTGCAGAATACAGAGAGGAAAAGAGCTCACTGGGTCATCCAATCAGACGAGGAGGGGGCACCGGCGCCGTGAGCGAAGATGACCACCGGTCGACGTTGAGACAGTTCAGACCCAAGGGGCGGAGGCGGAGCTGGCGGCGGCGCGCGCTGATCCGCGCGGCGGCGTTTGGGAGCCATAGATGAGGAAAACCCAGCTGGGGGAAAGGACACGAGGCCGGCTGTTGATGGAGGGAACTCTTCCCGCTGTTTCTTCAAGAATTCGGTGCTGAATGGAATACGTGGAGGAACTGCCTTCGGAGTACTACGTTGTTTTAGCCTTTTCGGATTTTTTCTGGAGTGTCTAATTGTCAGTCGACTGAATCTCAATTCGTCATCCGTCGAATTTTTTGGCCAACTAGTAATAGAGCACGTGCAATGCACGTGTCATACGGAATATCCAATACAACCATTGGTTTTAGTAAACTCATTTGGTTGTTACATGTTCATCCAGTCATCATCGAAGGCACAAAGATTACCATGAGATTCACTATTTCAGCAATGAAAGAGAACGAAACGAATGAACAAACGCTTGCGGGTTGGACATGCTAGAATATCAGGTTCCAATAATGTCGGGAGGGCTTAGTTTTCTGCATAAATGGCGAACACATTACTTGCCAAATAAATATCCAAATGTGACAATCACTGAGATAAAAGAATTATATTGATTCTAGAAGCTCGACACAAACTGGCAAGCTCAATAAGTTGTGGGTTCTTCCCTCCCTCTTTCCTTTATGGTAGAATAAAAAAGTGGCACTTCTCTTCGGAAAATTTAGATTCAGTGAAACTGCACACGGTCATTTACAATTTCATTAGTTCATACCAATTCAGGAAAATGTTTTTTCCTTTTATTCACAAAAGACGTAGTGCAGATAAGTTACAGGCAAACAAAAAACAAATGATGGGTGTTAAAATGCTTGATTATTATTACACTGTCAAGGAGGATCTTCAACTGATCATACTATTATAACAACGGAAGGTCATAGAGGTCCTAAAAAAAGGATTGTGCTCCTTCTTTCCCTGTTGTTTTTGGCACCTAGAAACATAAAGAGTGAAAATTTTACAAAGTACTATTGTCAAATAATGCTTTTTTTGTGAACTGAAATTACATTAGTGAACTGAAAACGGCACGTATGGAGCTGCTAAATAAAGTCACAATATACCAAGACATGTACAGTACATGGTGTTTTTTGTGCTTTTGCCATCAGTTTACAATAATGGTTTTGTACATTAATCCAAGCTATAAGAAGCATATGGTCGAGAACTCGAGATTAAAAAAATAAGAAGGACTAATCATGCATTTTACTTCGTAGGATACTAACTCGGCAAAGGGACGATTCAGTTGCATACCTTTTGGCCAGTTCCTTTTTCTCCAGGTGAGGTTGCTCAGCATCAAAAACAAACCTGGCATAGAAGTTCAGCGGTTAACCCCTTTGACCATGTCAGAGTGTACAGCACATGCGACCACATAAACGAATCAAACTTAAACATATTTTAGAGTGAATTCCACTTTTTACCCCCTAAGATCAATTTTGTGACACATTTTACCCAATTTAACAGAAATTCCACAAGAATACCCCATTTAACATAATTTGTTCCACTTTTTACCCCTTTTAATATATTTTCAGCTTGTCTCCAGTATATTGATTCCATACTAGATATGTACACACGATTAAAGACATGCGCTGGTACATGTTAGAACGTAGAGCAGTTCCCTATTCATCCACGATATACGTATGCACATACAGATTGTGTTTTTGTTTGCTCGGAACCAACAAGGAAGGGCGGCATGGGGGCATGGTTGCAGAGGGCGGTGTGCACGTCGGTGCTGTGGGATGCTAGCGACGAAGCGCTTACCCGCCTGGCCGCGATGAGGTGAAGATCCCGCAGATGTCGCCATGTCGGGCCAACGGTACTTCCTCCGCCGCTAGCGACGGTGCCGTGTCGACCAGGAATATGATGCTAATGCAAGACACTCGCTTCAGCGCCTATACGGTCAAGAACAGAATGTCACTCCTACAGAGCAACCACTCAGCACCTCTCCCTGCTGCCGAAGCTTCATCTGGTGCCAGGATCTTGCCATTGCCGCCAAATGCCTAGCTCGGGGAGAGCGGAAAGAAGACAGAGGGAGAGGGTGGTCTGGCTCTACCCGAGTAGAGCAACCAGCCCAGGAGATAACTGAATCCAATTTGGCATAGCCACATCAGACTGGCGCTAGGACCCACCGGCCAGAACATCAAAAATATATCAAAGGGGTAAAATGTGGAATAAAGTATCTTAAATGGGGTAGTCTCAAGGAATTTCAGTTAAATTGGGTAAAACGTGTCACAAAGTTGATCTTAGAGGGTAAAAAGTGGAATTCACTCCATATTTTATTGCTACTAATAGCAGTGTTACAGTTTGTTTGAACATACCTTGCATATGACTGCAATTTACTTAAAACAAAAATCATATGAGATAATAAACATCATCAGTTCACGGCCAATCACATAAAATATTTGCTGGGCAGATGATGAAGTGGACATTCTTTTTCCTTGCTTTGTAACTTTCAGCAGCCTCAGTGATCAGAACTTCTGTTCATTTCCTCTGAACCACAATGTACAGAAATGGAGATGGAAAGAACAAAATGTCCAACGGTAAGACATAGAAAATGTTCACAAAACTGAATGCCAAAACTTTATGAGTCGGTCACAAAGCAGAAATAAGATAAATCCACGCCTTGGACTAATCATCATTTTATCTGCTACTTCTTTCTGGTAAGAGGCATCAACATTGACCGGATCCTCAAGTCATCAAAAATTATATACAGTGGTGGCTGATTGACCTATACAACATTGACGACAAGGTTTATTTGGCAATTAAATCAACCTTAGAGCATTATCGTCGTGAATGAGAGAGTTTCTAAACCTGCAACATGATGATATACTAAGATGGACAATTGTTCAGATTACCGAAACATTCAAATTTGTAATTGAGACTTACCTCAGGGGACATGTTCAGTACAAAAAGTTGTGAATGCGTACATATCAAATGCCAATTGTGATCTTTGAGGAGCTGCTCCAGGTGCTGGCGCTTCCCTCCACCTCACGGTCCAGCACCGCCGTGAAGGCCTATACATCAGCGCGGCGGTCGGCGGAGACCACGATCTCAGGGAGAAGAGCTTCAGGCCAGCCAGAAACCAGGAGCCCTCGCCGTCCGGCCATCCAGCATTACCAGGTGGAGCGAGATAGTGAGAGCATACAGGCGGATGTTCCCTCCCGGCTGTCCTCCCTCCAGCACCATCCCGATCCCTCTCCCTACTCCTCCTCCTGATTTCCTAACCCTAGAGAGGAGGTATGGATCCGACGGTGTCAGGACCCGCTATGCCTGTCCTGCATGTTGTTGCTGCTACAAGGGTTCAACGGTCCAGATGCTCAGCTACCGCTTCGCCACCATCCAACGGCCCTGGATCAACTCTTTTCCTTCAGTTGCTTTAGTTAAACTCCAGCTCATAATGAGACTGTCAAATGTAATAAAGTACTGATGTAATGAACTATTAGCGTGACCCTACTCTGGTATATAAAGAGTAGGGGTGGGAGGTTGGGAGGCACGCTACCGAACCCTAATAATATTTTCCCTGTTCTTGTTTTAGTTCTTCTTCTTGTTCCTCCTCTTTTCCTTGTTTTCCATGTTTTTCCTCTTATAACCGGAGTTATCTGGGCTTCGGCTCGTTCTCTCTCTCCTACCTCCGGATACTCTGCTTATCAGCGCCCATCGGGGCCTGACAGTGGTATCAGAGCAGTCGGCCCGAGCGCCGCTGTCCCTCCCTTCCCAAACCCCAATTCCCCAACCCATCCCTCCCAATTCGGTGATTCCTACCCCGAGGTTGCTGGATCTGCCCGGATTCGGTGGTAAAATCCCTCTCCGTCGCGCTCTGTACTCCGACATGGCCGCGGGACGAAGGTCAAGGTCGGCGTCGCGCGAACGCGCCACTGCGGCCGGAAAAGGCGTGGACTTGACCGCCGCCGCGGTTGAGAAACCGGTGGAGCCGCAAGATCCTTTCGATGCTGCTGGCGACGACGAGGTGCCGGAGAGCGAGCTGGAGGCCCGCATCAGTGCCTCCCTTCCTAGGACGGTCATGGAGATTGGCCGCCGCCTCGATCTGCATCAAACGGACACGGCGAACGCCCTCTACAGTATCCAAGGTGATGTCGCAAAACTCACTTCCATCATGGCGAATATGTCGTCTACTCTTGCGCGGCAGCGTCCCGATCCGCCGCTGGAACCACCGAAAGTTACACGCTTTGCCACTCCGCCGCCGTTACAAAACCACTCCCTTTCGCCCATCACTGAGCAAATCACACCGAATTCTGCTCATCACCTTGCACAAACACCACCTCCTTTTCCTCCACATTTCGGCAAGTTTTGCCCGGATCAACTTCCCCTACCACCTTCTCCCAGTCCTATTCCGGAGTCGTGTTCCCAAACTTATACCCAGCCAACAACGACCACCACAGCTCCTATCATCACCATCCCTCACTACACCCAACAAATCAATCCACAAACCCAACCACAATACTACCTACCACCAAACAATTCCCAAGCTCAACATCCTTCCACATCTTATCAGCCACCCCAACAATCCCCTCCCACACCTCCACCACAAGAACAAAACAACCATACACATCATCACAATTCTTATGAACCTCACATCCGTGCTCCCCATGTCGAGATACCTCTGTTTCATGGTGAAAATCCGCGTGCTTGGCTGCTTGAGTGTGAAGACTTGTTCAACCTTGTGAAGATTCCAACTGAAAGCAGAGTTCAGTGGGGTATTGCTCATATTCGAGGTCAAGCAAAGACATGGTTAAACAACTCTGGTCTGCAGCTGCATAGCATCACGTGGACAGAACTGGGCAGAATTCTGGTGGAAAGGTTCCCTGACAACAATACCATGGATCCTATGGAACTGTTACAAACGCTGAAACAAGTAACAACAGTCAACTGTTACATAGATGCATATGAGCAGTGGATGACACTAATGAAGAGAGAAAAACCATATTTGCAGCTTGATTTCTTTGTTGACAGATTCATCAGTGGGCTAAAAGAGGGCATACGACACACTATGCATGGCCAGAAACCTGTTTCTCTCATGTCAGCTTATTGGTATGCGCGTCTGTATGAAAAAGCCTACTTGGCAAAACACCAGAAGACCAGCAAATCCAGTCCCTCAACAGAGACCAAATAATTTCGGTGGTCCTCGACCAATGGCAGCCCGAGATAATAGAGTCTGTAACAGGGAGCCTCGCAAATGCTGGTATTGTCCTGAAAACTGGACAATTGGACACAAGTGTCAACAGATGCAATTAGCACTGAACATTATGGAAATGCAGGGCAATTACATGGAAGAAATGCAAGAGGACGAGCAAGTTCGTCTACCTGAGGAATAGCTCCAAGCTCCACAAGCAGTTCCAATAGCTAATCCACCAGCCCCACAACTTATTGCAAACCCTCCAGTTCCAGCTCCAAATGAACTGTGCAATTCAATGAGTATTTCTGCAGTGGCATACAATGGGTGTCCTTCCGATGACACTTTATCCTTTCTCCTGAACTTCCACAAAACGCAAGCTTTGGCCTTGGCAGATACTGGAAGCACAAATACTTTCATGGATCACAAATTTGCAGTCAAGAACAACATCGTCTTGACTAATTCACCTCCGAGAACAGTGACAGTTGCTGGCGGTGGCACTCTTTCCTCAACAGCAGTAGCATACAACTGCTCGTTTTCAATCCACGGCATCAAATTTCAAGGAGATTTCCGTATCTTAGAACTCCAAGGTGCTGATGTTATTCTGGGCGTCAACTAGTTTAAATTGTACAATCCAGTGACTTTTGACTTTATCAACAGAACAATGTCACTGGAAATCAATGGGTCGTTGAAAACCTTCACTGATCATTTGTTCCCGAAGGAGAAGTTTTTGATATCGTCAGAGGACTGCAGTGCATTAATAGCACAAGGGGCCCAAGGGTATATGTTGTATACAACAGATGATTATGAGACAACTGACAATAGTGTACCATCTCCTGAAGGCAACACTGAGATACCTGATGAAATCAATGAGCTCCTGCATCAGTTTCAGGACATATTCCAAGCTCCATCAGGTCTTCCTCCTCAGAGAGCATGTGATCACCAAATACCTCTGAACCCAGGAGCTAAACCACCAAACATCAGACCATATAGAATGTCCCACAGTCAAAAGAACTCAGTGGAACTTCTCATCAAAGAAATGCTCAAGAATGATGAAATTTGACCAAGCCACAGTCCTTTCTCTTCTCCTGCCATATTAGTGCGAAAGAAGGACAAATCTTGGAGATTATGTGTTGATTTCAGAGGTCTCAATGAACTGACAGTAAAAAATAAATTTCCAATACCAGTAATTGAAGATCTACTGGATGAGTTACATAACTCGATTGTCTTCTCCAAGTTCGACTTGCGATCAGGTTATCATCAAATCAGAATGAAGGAGGAAGACATCCACAAAACTGCTTTCTCTACACACCTTGGTCACTACATGTAACAACCCAAATTTTTGGGAAATAAAAATAAATGGATTTACTAAAATACCAAATTTTTGGAGACAACAAAAACCTTTATTTTAAATACAAGATTAATTTCTTGCCTTTTTGAAACTTCAGAGTTTGAGCATTTGCTCCCATGCTTCAAATAAAAAGAGTATGGGAAGGGTTTTAAAACAAATAATTATACCTGTAAAATGTTTGTGTTAAATTAAAATAGTTTTCTAACTATTAAATTGTGTGCATGGTTACATGCTAAACCCATTTGGGTCAGTTGCCAAACCCAAAATTAAGTCAAGCAATCACAAACAAATAGAAAGGAATCAAGAAAATAAACCGCCACACAAAAACCTAAGTAAGAAAAGAGGAAGTAGTGATCTTAAAGAAATTACTGATTCCACTACTTTGCCCTTATATATTAAGCAATATTTGAACTGGACCATCATGCATCTCTCCACCACAACTAAGAACAAGTTACAAAGAACCCAATACAATAAAGTTTGAATCAAAAATCAACTTGAAACCCTATTCAAATTTCTACCAAAGTTTGAATTCAAATAAGAGGTCATTTCCCAACTCCAGGTCATCTCCCAGAAAACCAACACTTTTAGACCAATTAAAACCTTGCACCCCATATTGCATGCATACGTAGTATTGAAAATACATGTTTTCTATGATTTTATGTGTGTATAATATTGTTGTGCAATAGTTAGTTAGTTCAAACCCAACCAATAGAAGCATTAGAGAAAAACCACAAGGATCAAAAGAACCAGAAGCAAGAGAAATAAAGAAAAAGAGAAGAAAAGATGATCTAGAAAAAGTTAACCACTACCCTACTTTGGACACTTAGAATAAGAAATCTATGACTCAAGCAAAGGTGTGGTCAGTTAGTTGAGCTTGACCAGATCACATACTAACTCAACCAAGAAGTTTCCAGCAAAAACTCAAATCCTAACCTATTTCAAAATCTGTCCGAAGTTTGAATCTGAATCAGAAACCATACCTCAAATCGGAAATAAGATTTTTGCAAAACCTCATATTTCTTCATAACAAAAATATTTCTGGAATCCCTATCCAATATAATGACCAACCCAATTGGAAATTTTCAAAAATTCAAACTTTTATTTCTTGCGAGCATTTGATCGAACACGTGGTGGGCGAAATCCAGGGAAAATCGGTTCTACTGTGGCCAACGCTGTTCACCCCTGCCCAAACCCTGTAGCCATGCTTGGGGACATCTCTTGGTCGAGCCCCAGCATCCCCTGCCCCGACCACGGCCGTGAGACAAGGAAGCACAGAGGAGAACCATCGCCCGGACCCCTCCCATGTCCCCCTATGAACCAGACCGTCCCGACCTCTCCCATCGCGCCAGGATGCTCCTGCAGCACACCGTAGCCCGCAGCACCCGCCAACACCGCCCCTCTTCACTCCCACAGCCGACACCGGCCGCGCTCTCTCCCCAGATCCACTCGTCTCGTGCTCCCTCTCCCGACTATAAAAGGACCTCCTCTCTTCCCTGAAAAGAACCCCGCCATCACCAGGAACCTCCTAGACATAATCTCCTCGCTAGTTGCTCGCCGGTTTGAGCTCGCCGGAGTAGGCCGAGCTCCAGGACGCCTGCCGTTCCCAGCGAACCACGCCGCCTCCCGCGCTTGTTCCTGCTGGAGGTGGACGAGAAGAGCTTCCTCCGCCGCCTAGACATCCTCGCCGCCGCCCCCCATCGCCGCCGGTGAGCTCCCCGTGCGCAGCCCTCCTCCCAGTACTCCTTCTCGTTTACGTTCCTGTAGCGCCCGGGGAAGAAGAGCCCGATACCCCTTCGTTTTTAAGTAGCGGGCCCCCTTTGTCAGCTTTTATTTTTTTCCCTTGCACCCGCCCAGCTGCAGCCGAACGGGCCGGCCCAGCTCTGTCTGTGTGTCCGGCCCGGATGAAAAAAAAAGGGGATATTCGATTTTCCGATTTTTGAAGAAAACCATTCAGATGCTTTCGTATATTTAATTTTCCCGGAGATCTACCGATCCAAATCTAGCAAATGAAAATGTTCTGGAAACCTTAGAACATAAGCTATCCAATAAAAGTGGTTTCAACCCAATTAGATTTACAGAATAGTTGCAGTAAAAATAACAAAACAGGAGCTTTTCCAACTTAGAAAATCCATATCAATTCAAATAAAATTCCTAAAAATATAAATCCAACTTTGGAAATTCACAATTAGTGATGCCCATCTGTCTATGGCATTAGATCTCATTTTTGAACATTTTAAAGTAAATGCTATTTACCTATATGGTTAAATAATCATTTGTCTTATAGGATTTTATTAAACTCAAACTTATGATCAAAATTTTTATGGAACCTTTATTGTTAAACCACATTTCCACATACCCATCTGTAGGTAGTGATCTTAGTCCATGTGAACTTGTAGGAAGTATTTGGAAATTTAATCCTACATAGTAGTAATTAGAAACTCAAACTTGCACACCTATTTCAAAATAAATGGAAATGATATGGAACCAATTCGAATCAACCACATTTCTAAAATATTGATCTATAACCTTTGATCCAATTCAACTAGGATTAATAGATTGCACTTATAGATTCAAACTTGATCACTAAATAGTTGCAAACTAGAAATGGCTTCAATAAAAGAAAAATACTCCAAACCCTATGAATCCTCTTCAGTTGAAACATAATCTCGAATATATACTAGTAGTATATGAACTTTGGTCAATAAGGACTTGCAAGAGATATTTCACAATTCAAAGTAAATCAAATCCTCACTTAAGTCAACAAAGTGATAATTCTATCTATATGAACTCAATTAAGTTAGCCACTCTCCATAGACTTCCTGGAACGTCTCCTTACCCCAAGTATCCTTATTTGCTTGAGTATGTGTTGCTTGTAAATTGTGTGGTGATTGTATGCTTATTTGCTTTCCCGACGATTAGACGACAACGAGAGTAAGGAGAATGGATCCCGAAGTCCACCGGGAAATGGAGATGGAGATCAATCAATCCAAGATGAAGATGAAGACTATTTTAACTTTGCCAACCAAGGCAAGCCATCTTTTGATTCATACTCCCCATGCCTAGTTTTAATATTGCATTCTACTTGTTTTAAGTAAATTGCATGATTGAATTGCTAGAGTAGAATGATAGAAGTAAATTGAGGTCTTGGTTATCAAGAGCCTCAAGCTGAGTTTATCAAACACTACATAGTGGTCATCACTCAATGTAGTTGCTTAGTCGCTAATAAAATTGAGGCCATCTATCAGGGGAGCTCTAGTTGAAATTGGTGACTTGAACTTGAAGCTTGAAATGGAGATCTCTCCTACATAATGGCTTTATGAAAGAAAATCAATCTTGACTAAGAACTATGAAATATCTTCTAAATGACAACGAGTGATGTACCATGGGAGCCAATTTTACCGTACAACCATATTACCCCTATATGGGAAGGGGCTCAATCCGTAGCTTGTTCATCTTAGTATGGGAGGTCTTGCAACAAATCTTCATGGGAGGACTCCATGGGCGGATACTTCTTGACCAAGTGGATTCCACTAACCCGGTCTCCGGGATGGGCAGAACTAGAGGCGCCGGAGCGGGAATGCCGTATCCCGGGCTCTAGGGAAGGATCCTATACTAGGATGAGCAAGTGAAAGATTTTGTTTGATTATCTGAACCTCGCATACTTTGTGTATGTCGAACCGTGGATTTCTCCCGGCAGATGTATCGAATCTTGTGGGTAAAGTGTACCCCTCTGCAGAGGTTTTGAAACTATTCGAATAGCCGCGTCCGCGGTCATGGACGGTTGGCAAGCTGTACTTGACTTTTGTCAATAATGAAAACAACTTATGGTGAATTGGTGAATGACTTGACTTGACAATGTTGTTGACACACCTGAAGTCCTCTCTAGATTAAACTTAGAGAACTAAACCTCTTTTCTACCAATGAACATTCTTGGGAAATAAAACTAGCTTTTGCAAATAAACTTAGTGCTTAGTCCACCATATCAACCATGCATATCTCTTTCCCCACTTTGTTTATAAGATGGTTTGCGAGTGCATCCAATGTACTCATGGCTGTGTCCCTGGCTATTAACTTGGCCAGACTTGAAGGAGCAAGATCAAGAAGGAAGGACTCATTGACGACTTTGCGAATTAGGCTCGTTTCCTACTGTCTGCTTTGCCTGTGCGGTTGAAGCTTGACAATATGGACCCAAAGTGTTATTCCGCTGCTTATTGATGCAATGTAAGGTTTGGTCTGTGCGACCACCTATGTAATCCCCTTTAATTACTATTAATGTCTATGACTGTGGTATCAACTACGTTATGTAAATCACAACAATGATTCTGGGATTGTGATGGATTACATAACGAGCACTTCGAATTTGTTATCAAATTTGAGGTCGTCACAAGTTGGTATCAGAGCCTAGGCTGACTCTAGGAAACCCTAGTTAGCATGGTCGTTAGAAAATAATATCTCTGATATCACAAGTTTGGTATCAGGACTATCATGACCTTAGGAGACCTTAGTTAGTATGGTCGTTAGCTAAGAAAGTGATATGTTGACAAAAACTTATTTCTACAAAAGAAATTTATTTGCTTTTGTATCCAAAGCCAATCTTATACCCTCATCTTATTCACTTGAAATATCTTATACTCTCAACTTATGGTCTCAAAATATTTTGACAAAGAATTTTTGTATGAACATCTTGGATTACAATTTATTTTTAAAAGATTTGTTTTATTCTATTCCCCATCTACTTCAAATATATACCATGGACGATATACCGACCTTAAGACCGAAGGACTTTTGGATCAAAAGATTAGGGACTCAATATTTTTCAAGACTTCAACCTTGGATGTCAACTACGACTGCTACCATCTAAAGAGAGTCTCTTCACCTGATCTAGAAATCTTCCAACAAGAGTCAACCCGATGAGATAAGGACTTCAAGAGCAAAGAGAGAGTGATAAAAAATGACAAAGACCCAACAACCTTTTGACCCACAGGATTTATAGGAAATGCTCAGTTGATTTCATTGAGCCACCCTTACCTCACGATTACTAAGTGTGCTTACTGCGTTGTGTGTTTGAATTTTGTTTTGAGATGTGTTGCTCATACGCCATCCGGCAACATGTAGCAACCACTTTGAAAACTTGTTTGCTCAAAAATGTTTTTTGTCTTTCTCACCCAAACTAAACTCTAACCATACCAATCCGGCGATAGAAAACTTTTTAAAGTTGTTCCCAAGACCTTTTTAATGAAATCCTATGGTTTAAACCTAGAAGATTTTTGTTTTTGAAAGTGTGATTGTTTGTTGAAATTGCTATGTGATTGATGACGATGTGTTTTTGGCCCGTATGGCCTTATCACATTTTGGGTGTACCCAATCTTTCCATCTGATAGGAATCAATATACACTCCATCTCTTATCTAGTAATCTCAATTCTCAATCCATCTCAATCTTAACTTGTGAATCTCGGGACGAGATTCTTTTTAAGGGGGGAAGATTGTAACAACCCAAATTTTTGGGAAATAAAAATAAATGGATTTACTAAAATACCAAATTTTTGGAGACAACAAAAACCTTTATTTTAAATACAAGATTAATTTCTTGCCTTTTTGAAACTTCAGAGTTTGAGCATTTGCTCCCATGCTTCAAATAAAAAGAGTATGGGAAGGGTTTTAAAACAAATAATTATACCTGTAAAATGTTTGTGTTAAATTAAAATAGTTTTCTAACTATTAAATTGTGTGCATGGTTACATGCTAAACCCATTTGGGTCAGTTGCCAAACCCAAAATTAAGTCAAGCAATCACAAACAAATAGAAAGGAATCAAGAAAATAAACCGCCACACAAAAACCTAAGTAAGAAAAGAGGAAGTAGTGATCTTAAAGAAATTACTGATTCCACTACTTTGCCCTTATATATTAAGCAATATTTGAACTGGACCATCATGCATCTCTCCACCACAACTAAGAACAAGTTACAAAGAACCCAATACAATAAAGTTTGAATCAAAAATCAACTTGAAACCCTATTCAAATTTCTACCAAAGTTTGAATTCAAATAAGAGGTCATTTCCCAACTCCAGGTCATCTCCCAGAAAACCAACACTTTTAGACCAATTAAAACCTTGCACCCCATATTGCATGCATACGTAGTATTGAAAATACATGTTTTCTATGATTTTATGTGTGTATAATATTGTTGTGCAATAGTTAGTTAGTTCAAACCCAACCAATAGAAGCATTAGAGAAAAACCACAAGGATCAAAAGAACCAGAAGCAAGAGAAATAAAGAAAAAGAGAAGAAAAGATGATCTAGAAAAAGTTAACCACTACCCTACTTTGGACACTTAGAATAAGAAATCTATGACTCAAGCAAAGGTGTGGTCAGTTAGTTGAGCTTGACCAGATCACATACTAACTCAACCAAGAAGTTTCCAGCAAAAACTCAAACCCTAACCTATTTCAAAATCTGTCCGAAGTTTGAATCTGAATCAGAAACCATACCTCAAATCGGAAATAAGATTTTTGCAAAACCTCATATTTCTTCATAACAAAAATATTTCTGGAATCCCTATCCAATATAATGACCAACCCAATTGGAAATTTTCAAAAATTCAAACTTTTATTTCTTGCGAGCATTTGATCGAACACGTGGTGGGCGAAATCCAGGGAAAATCGGTTCTACTGTGGCCAACGCTGTTCACCCCTGCCCAAACCCTGTAGCCATGCTTGGGGACATCTCTTGGTCGAGCCCCAGCATCCCCTGCCCCGACCACGGCCGTGAGACAAGGAAGCACAGAGGAGAACCATCGCCCGGACCCCTCCCATGTCCCCCTATGAACCAGACCGTCCCGACCTCTCCCATCGCGCCAGGATGCTCCTGCAGCACACCGCAGCCCGCAGCACCCGCCAACACCGCCCCTCTTCACTCCCACAGCCGACACCGGCCGCGCTCTCTCCCCAGATCCACTCGTCTCGTGCTCCCTCTCCCGACTATAAAAGGACCTCCTCTCTTCCCTGAAAAGAACCCCGCCATCACCAGGAACCTCCTAGACATAATCTCCTCGCTAGTTGCTCGCCGGTTTGAGCTCGCCGGAGTAGGCCGAGCTCCAGGACGCCTGCCGTTCCCAGCGAACCACGCCGCCTCCCGCGCTTGTTCCTGCTGGAGGTGGACGAGAAGAGCTTCCTCCGCCGCCTAGACATCCTCGCCGCCGCCCCCCATCGCCGCCGGTGAGCTCCCCGTGCGCAGCCCTCCTCCCAGTACTCCTTCTCGTTTACGTTCCTGTAGCGCCCGGGGAAGAAGAGCCCGATACCCCTTCGTTTTTAAGTAGCGGGCCCCCTTTGTCAGCTTTTATTTTTTTTCCCTTGCACCCGCCCAGCTGCAGCCGAACGGGCCGGCCCAGCTCTGTCTGTGTGTCCGGCCCGGATGAAAAAAAAGGGGATATTCGATTTTCCGATTTTTGAAGAAAACCATTCAGATGCTTTCGTATATTTAATTTTCCCGGAGATCTACCGATCCAAATCTAGCAAATGAAAATGTTCTGGAAACCTTAGAACATAAGCTATCCAATAAAAGTGGTTTCAACCCAATTAGATTTACAGAATAGTTGCAGTAAAAATAACAAAACAGGAGCTTTTCCAACTTAGAAAATCCATATCAATTCAAATAAAATTCCTAAAAATATAAATCCAACTTTGGAAATTCACAATTAGTGATGCCCATCTGTCTATGGCATTAGATCTCATTTTTGAACATTTTAAAGTAAATGCTATTTACCTATATGGTTAAATAATCATTTGTCTTATAGGATTTTATTAAACTCAAACTTATGATCAAAATTTTTATGGAACCTTTATTGTTAAACCACATTTCCACATACCCATCTGTAGGTAGTGATCTTAGTCCATGTGAACTTGTAGGAAGTATTTGGAAATTTAATCCTACATAGTAGTAATTAGAAACTCAAACTTGCACACCTATTTCAAAATAAATGGAAATGATATGGAACCAATTCGAATCAACCACATTTCTAAAATATTGATCTATAACCTTTGATCCAATTCAACTAGGATTAATAGATTGCACTTATAGATTCAAACTTGATCACTAAATAGTTGCAAACTAGAAATGGCTTCAATAAAAGAAAAATACTCCAAACCCTATGAATCCTCTTCAGTTGAAACATAATCTCGAATATATACTAGTAGTATATGAACTTTGGTCAATAAGGACTTGCAAGAGATATTTCACAATTCAAAGTAAATCAAATCCTCACTTAAGTCAACAAAGTGATAATTCTATCTATATGAACTCAATTAAGTTAGCCACTCTCCATAGACTTCCTGGAACGTCTCCTTACCCCAAGTATCCTTATTTGCTTGAGTATGTGTTGCTTGTAAATTGTGTGGTGATTGTATGCTTATTTGCTTTCCCGACGATTAGACGACAACGAGAGTAAGGAGAATGGATCCCGAAGTCCACCGGGAAATGGAGATGGAGATCAATCAATCCAAGATGAAGATGAAGACTATTTTAACTTTGCCAACCAAGGCAAGCCATCTTTTGATTCATACTCCCCATGCCTAGTTTTAATATTGCATTCTACTTGTTTTAAGTAAATTGCATGATTGAATTGCTAGAGTAGAATGATAGAAGTAAATTGAGGTCTTGGTTATCAAGAGCCTCAAGCTGAGTTTATCAAACACTACATAGTGGTCATCACTCAATGTAGTTGCTTAGTCGCTAATAAAATTGAGGCCATCTATCAGGGGAGCTCTAGTTGAAATTGGTGACTTGAACTTGAAGCTTGAAATGGAGATCTCTCCTACATAATGGCTTTATGAAAGAAAATCAATCTTGACTAAGAACTATGAAATATCTTCTAAATGACAACGAGTGATGTACCATGGGAGCCAATTTTACCGTACAACCATATTACCCCTATATGGGAAGGGGCTCAATCCGTAGCTTGTTCATCTTAGTATGGGAGGTCTTGCAACAAATCTTCATGGGAGGACTCCATGGGCGGATACTTCTTGACCAAGTGGATTCCACTAACCCGGTCTCCGGGATGGGCAGAACTAGAGGCGCCGGAGCGGGAATGCCGTATCCCGGGCTCTAGGGAAGGATCCTATACTAGGATGAGCAAGTGAAAGATTTTGTTTGATTATCTGAACCTCGCATACTTTGTGTATGTCGAACCGTGGATTTCTCCCGGCAGATGTATCGAATCTTGTGGGTAAAGTGTACCCCTCTGCAGAGGTTTTGAAACTATTCGAATAGCCGCGTCCGCGGTCATGGACGGTTGGCAAGCTGTACTTGACTTTTGTCAATAATGAAAACAACTTATGGTGAATTGGTGAATGACTTGACTTGACAATGTTGTTGACACACCTGAAGTCCTCTCTAGATTAAACTTAGAGAACTAAACCTCTTTTCTACCAATGAACATTCTTGGGAAATAAAACTAGCTTTTGCAAATAAACTTAGTGCTTAGTCCACCATATCAACCATGCATATCTCTTTCCCCACTTTGTTTATAAGATGGTTTGCGAGTGCATCCAATGTACTCATGGCTGTGTCCCTGGCTATTAACTTGGCCAGACTTGAAGGAGCAAGATCAAGAAGGAAGGACTCATTGACGACTTTGCGAATTAGGCTCGTTTCCTACTGTCTGCTTTGCCTGTGCGGTTGAAGCTTGACAATATGGACCCAAAGTGTTATTCCGCTGCTTATTGATGCAATGTAAGGTTTGGTCTGTGCGACCACCTATGTAATCCCCTTTAATTACTATTAATGTCTATGACTGTGGTATCAACTACGTTATGTAAATCACAACAATGATTCTGGGATTGTGATGGATTACATAACGGGCACTTCGAATTTGTTATCAAATTTGAGGTCGTCACACTACAAGTACGTGGTAATGCCCTTCGGGTTATGCAATGCCCCGGCTACCTTTCAGGAGCTCATGAATACCCTGTTTGCACCCTTCTTGCGCAAGTTTGTGTTGGTTTTCTTTGACGACATCCTCGTCTACAGCAAATCCTTGTCAGAACACAAACAACATCTGCAGCAAGTCATGACAGTCTTCAGGCAGCATTCCTTGAAAGCCAAACTGTCCAAATGTCAGTTCGTGCAACCTCAGGTGGAATACCTGGGTCACATCATATCTGGTGATGGTGTGCAAACAGATCCCAAGAAAATTGCGGCTATAACTGAATGGAAAACACCAACAACTTTGAAGCAGTTGAGGAGAATCTTAGGGATGTCTGGTTATTACAGAAGGTTTATTCAGCACTATGCTACCATCTGCTATCCTTTGTATGCCATGTTGAAGAAGGATTCTTTCGTTTGGGGTCCGGAACAAGACACAGCCTTTGCCAAGCTGAAACAAGTAATGTCTACTCCACCTCTTCTGGCCCTGCCTGATTTTTCTATTCCTTTCACTCTGGAAACAGATGCTTGCGCCACTGGCCTAGGAGCTGTCTTAATGCAAAAAGGCAGACCTCTTTCCTATTTCAGTAAGAATTTGGGTCCCAACAATAGTGCAAAATCCATATACAAAAAGGAAGCAATGGCTATCCTAGAAGCATTGAAGAAATGGAGGCACTAATTTCTTGGCAACATAATCATCATCAAAACAGACCAAAGCAGTCTCAAGTATCTCTCTAGTCAGAGGTTAATTGAGGGTATTCAGCATAAGCTCATGCTTAAGTTACTCGAATTTGATTTCAAGATCGAGTACAAAAAAGGTGTAGAGAACAAGGTTGCTGACGCACTGTCAAGGCAACATCTCGAGCATCCTGAAAACACAGTCGAACAAGAAGATGAATGCATGGCTACGTCTGTTGCTATTCCTGCTTGGACTCTTGATGTGACTGCTTCTTATGATGGCGATGATCACTGCCTCAAGCTTTTACAAGAACTTGCCATTGACAAGAATGCTCATCCGCATTTCACTATGCAATCTGGCATCCTCAGGTATAAAGGGAGAATTTACATTGGGCAAGCCACTGATCTGAAAGGAAAGATATTTAGCTCTTTTCACTCATCCATTTTTGGAGGACACTCAGGGAATAGAGTTACTTATCACCGCATCAAACAATTATTCTATTGGCCAGGACTAAAAAAGTACACTGAAAGTCAGGTAGCTCAGTGCCCTGTCTGTCAAATTTCCAAGACTGAAAGGGTTCCATATCCTGGGCTATTGGATCCTTTACCGATTCCACAAGCCAAATGGTCTGAAATCAGCATGGATTTCGTGGAGGGTCTTCCGAAAGCTAAAGGCAAAGATGTTATCCTGGTGATTGTAGACAGGTTAACAAAATACGCACATTTCATTCCCTTAGCTCACCCATACACTGTGCAGAAAGTTGCCCAGCTGGTCATGGACAACATCATCAAGTTGCATGGACCTCCCACAGTGATAACCAGTGACAGGGACATGATCTTCACGAGCAAACTGTGGCAAGAAATCTTTTCTGCCATGAAAATCTCTCTGCATTTCACTACTGCATACCATCCGGAGTCCGACGGTCAGACTGAACGAGTTAACCAGTGCCTTGAGCAATACTTGCGGTGCATGACGTTTTCTGCTCCAAAGAAATGGGTCGATTGGTTGCCCTCTGCTGAGTGGTGGTACAATAGCTCCTACCATTCAAGCATCAAGATGTCACCGTTCGAAGCTCTATATGAGTATTCCCCACCTTTGCTTACTCAACTCATTCCACAAGCTGAGATGACAACAGATGCACAACAAACACTATGGGACCAAAACAACATGACAGCAACCCTGCAGCAAAATTTGGCAATTGCATAGAAGGCAATGAAGACCCAGGCTCACAAGAAAAGAACTCCTAGATCATTCATCGTTGGTGACATGGTTTATCTTAAGATGCAGCCTTATCGCGAGCACGCGCTGGGTAGTGGAAACCCCCTCAAACTATGCTCCAAGTGGTATGGACCGTTCAAGGTTCTGCAGGAAGTTGGCAAGAGAGCTTACAAGCTACAGTTACCTGAAGACACTCAGCTTCATGATGTTTTCCATGTAAATCAACTAAAGAAGCAGTTGGGCCCACAAGCTGTTCCAAATCCAAAGCTTCCTTTGGTGACTGCTTCAGGTAAACTCAAATTGTACCCTTCTGCTGTTTTAGAACGTCGACAGGTTCCTCGTTCTACAGGTGCCTTTGATGTGGCGGTACCTCAATGGCTAGTTCACTGGGATTCCATGACGGCCGATGAAGCAACTTGGGAAGATGCTGAGTTCATCTCCAAGACATTTCCTCATTTCAAGCCATGATGTCTTGTGTCGGCGAGGGAGTACTGTCAGGACCCGCTATGCCTGTCATGCGTGTTGTTGCTGCTACAAGGGTTCAACGGTCCAGATGCTCAGCTACTGCTTCGCCACCATCCAACGGCCCTGGATCAACTCTTTTCCTTCAGTTGCTTTAGTTAAACTCCAGCTCATAATGAGACTGTCAAATGTAATAAAGTACTGATGTAATGAACTATTAGCGTGACCCTGCTCTGGTATATAAAGAGTAGGGGTGGAAGGTTGGGAGGCACGCTACCGAACCCTAATAATATTTTCCCTGTTCTTGTTTTAGTTCTTCTTCTTGTTCCTCCTCTTTTCCTTGTTTTCCATGTTTTTCCTCTTATAACCGGAGTTATCTCGGCTTCGGCTCATTCTCTCTCTCCTACCTCCGGATACTCTGCTTATCAGCGCCCATCGGGGCCTGACAGACGGGTTCCCTCTCCATCTCACGGCTATCCAGATGACTCGCATCGGATGCTAGTGGCAGGCAACAGGATAGCGAGGTCGCGCTGGGGTCGTGCACTCGTGCGGCGGCGTTGGGATGTGCGGTTTGGTGAGGAAACAAGATTAGAGGGGAAAACGGGTTTTGATTAGGCGTGTTGTCCGTTCCGCGGTGTTTTACCGCTAATGACGGGCGGTATGTGGAGCGTTAGATATTTGTTGGATGGCTGTGATTTTATGGATCTGCCCCCCTCTGTCTTTTTATATTGGTATAGATATAGATGAAAGGTCGACACGTCAACCACCCTGGCCCCGCTGGCACAGCGCGGGAAAAAACACAAAACGAACAAGGGCCTCGCCTGTTTTCCTCTAACGGGTTTTGTTGGGCTCAAGTTCGCCCGAACCAAACAACCTGCTGCCTGAGGCACTACAAATCAGCCCAAAAATGTAGACATAGTCCACGGGCCGGTAACAACATAAAGAGAAAAGAGAACAAAGGCCCGGCCCAAAACACCTCTCCCAGATCTTCTTCTTCCTCAAGAAACAACAAAGCCGTCGCCCCCGAACCCCCCAGACGGCAAAGAACCACAAACAACAGTGAGATCTGAGATCAACAGAGAGATAGTACACAACTGAGATCATGGATAGAATCCTAAAACCCCCAGACGACAAAGGGACTGACCTGGCACTCTTCCATCTTTAGCGATCCAGGTTTGCTTCTGTGTATAATCTGTCATTTGTTGCAAAGAAACCTGAGCACCTCCACGTTCCCCCTCTATCTGATGCTACCAACTTCTTCACCAAAACAAACAGGGACAGCTGGGCTTGATCTGCCAATCTGGAACTATAGAGAAGAAAAGGAATCCTCCACTGCATACGCAACATTCCTCCCTTACACAGGTAAAATAATTCATAAACACTGCAATTTCAGAAAATATAGACCTGTTCCAGAATTCCATCACTGTCTTTTGTTACAAAATCAGGGAAGAAATGGGTGTGCAGTGGGGTGTGCACACTTTAGTTATTACCAAACACAGCATTGGGATGTTCACAAATTGAAGAAAAAAATCCAACAAAAGAAAAGGCCTCTCTGATTTAACCAGCTGATGCAACAAAACTGGAGAAATGAACCAGAACTGATGTGTGATCAGAAAACACATAACATGAAGGTAGAACACATAAAAAGCTAGTTTGACCACATAACTTCTAGAATTCAAAATAGCTTAGTTCGCATAAATATAGAAACCAACACGACAGGTAGATGCTTCCTTACACTAAGAAGGTTCAAACCCATTACGATATAGGGGGTAGCAACCGACGGGAACAAGACTAAAAAGAGGCAACCACGACACATAAAACACGACATATAAATGGTTCTCTTGCATCAGGACTGTCATAAACTCCAAAGCTGTGCTTTAGAGACGATCGAAAGAGACACAAAGACGATCTACGTTGTCTTTATGGAAGAGAATCAGCAAAACAGAACCATCACCTGTCTTGTGCTGAGCGGCAAACTGCAGCTAACCAGCTCTGAAACAAATCCTCTCATCTTTGCAAGTGTAGTATGAAGCTTCACAGCTGTTCCAATCATATCCAAATATGAGGTTAGCTTTTCCCTTCTCGGGTATGTCAAGAACAGATGCAATCTCTTTTGGGATGCGCTGTAAAACATCATGGAAAAAGGTTCAGGATAAAAAAGAAGATAATAACCACAAAGCTAAACTGAACTAAAAAAGGAAGATAGAAAATGCTATAAAAAATTACTAGTCCATTGTGTGCAACATCTGTTACAGTTATGGTGTGGACAAAAACATGTCCCAAACCAAGACCTCGAGTGATAACATGATGGTTCATCCTTCCAGTCTGGCCAACAGTGAGTATGAGTCCTTATGAAAAGACGACAGACTTGGCGCTTTCCTCGAAACATGAGCTTCTATACATTTTAGATAGACCAAAGAACAGAAACACAAATGAGCCATATAGTTAGTGTTATAACATAGAGAAGTAACACATGCAGAACAATCACACTGTACCTAAAATAGCATACAAAAAACATACTGACAGCTCAAGAAAAATACCTAACACCCTCTGCTTGGGAACACCATCAGCTCCCTTCGGGAAGACGGTGAAAAATGCACCAATTGGGTGATCCCATTCAATCCTTACTCGGTCACCCCTCTTCATGTCGAAATCTTTCAATATCCTCTCATATTCAGGACCAAAGATGAGTGTCTTGTCACATTTCTTCTTCACATCGAACATGTACTCATCTTGCTCAGGAGACATGGCAAGCATGATCTTGCCTAATACCATGTCCCTAAACTGTGCTCTCATGAAACAAGGGATAGTCTGCTCATAAATAAAACATGGATATCAAATAGTGAGGAGAAAAAATGAGATATGTAACAAGAACATTAGACACGACAAAAAAGAGAGAAAAGGAAAATATATACCATTGACTCAAGAAACCTTTCCCCAAGATAGACATAAAAGAAAGAAGACTTCCTCTTCTTCTCTTGGCAAGGTCCATCTGGACATCCACAGGTTTCGCACAACATCTGGATATAAGAACATAAAAATTATCAAGACATGCAGCAGAGGTGCGCGCAAGTATATTGCATAACAACAGTATAATTATTTCAAGCATTTCAAAACAAAGAAAAATACTAGATAGATATGCAATACTGATATATCATCATGCATCTAATTGAAGGAGAGACACTGAACATCTTGAAATTGAAAGAAAAGAGAGAGAGAAGAGAGAGAGAGAGATGCCAAAAATAGAGAGAGGCTGAATCTAAATAATAGGGATAGAGAGAGACTGAATCTGAATAATAGAGATAGAGATATAGAGAAAGAAAGAGAGAGAGAGAGACTGAATCTAAATAATAGGGATAGAGAAATAAAGCAAAAATAGAGAGAGAGAGATTGAGAGATACTGAACCTAAATATAGACAGAGACACTGAATTCAGAGAGAGAAAGAGGCCAGAAATAGTAAGCACCAGGAATAGAGATAGAGACAGAGCGCACAAATAGAGATTGAGAGAGAGAGAGCAACATTCAGAGAGAGAGAGAGAGACAGAGAAATATGCCTGAATCAAAGAACTAGAAAAGGAGAGAGAGAGAGAGAGAGAGAGAGAGAGACAGAGAAATATGCCTGAATCAAAAAACTAGAAAAGATGAAAGAGAGAGAGAGGTGCCTGAATCAAACAAATAGAGAGAGAGATAGAGAGGTGCCTGAATCAAACAAATATATATATAGAGAGAGAGATAGAGAGACAAAGAGAAATGTCTAAATCAAAACAAAATACTGTAACAGAGAGAGATAAGGCTGGTGCCAACGCGGGCGGTAGCGTGGGCGCTACCGCCCGGCGAGAGGCGAGAGGCGGGCGGTAGCGGAGCGGCGGGCGCCAGCCCCGTCGCCCGGCGATAGCGGGCGATATCGCCCGGCCGGCGCCCGTGCTAGCGGGGCGAGAGGGGGGCGCGACGGGGCGATAGCGGGGCGGGGCGTTGGCGGGGCGGGAGCGGGGCGATAGGCGGGCGGGAGGCGGGCGATAGCGGGGCGGGAGCGAGGCGGTAGTGCCAACGGCTAGCTGACGCGGCGAGCTCTGATTCGTCCACATCAGCTAGCCGTTGAGGTATCCGTTGGAGCTCAAAAAAATTCGAATTTTTTTGCAAAAAATTCCAAATTTCATCCCCAACCCCCTATAAATACCCCCACCTGGTTTCAGTCATTCCACACCCCACTTCATCTCCTCCACTCTCCATTTCCACTCCTCTCGACGCCATGTCTTCTAGCAGCAGTTCGAACTCCAGCGACGGAATGGAGAGTGATATGATCGATGCATTCCAGGCGGAGTATGAGGAGGCGATGCTCAACCTCGAGGCGGTGCCAAGACCGCCGCGACGCCGCCGACGGTCCATCAGGCGTGATCGTGTGGGTGCCCACGATCGGCTCTACGAGGACTACTTCACCGACGACTGCAATTATCCTCCTAGCTTCTTTCGGCGAAGGTATCGGATGAGGCGATCCCTTTTTCGACGCATTGTTGATAGATTGGGTGAATACTCTCCGTATTTCACCCAAAGAGTTGATGCTCTCAACCGTGTTGGTTTTTCTCCCCTACAAAAGTGTACTGCGGCTTTGCGTTTATTAGCTTATGGAGCCGCTGCAGATACGATAGATGAGTGGCTTAAGTTAGCTAGACAAACTTCATCAGATTGTCTAGATAGATTCTGTGAAGGCATCATTGACTGTTACGGGGGAGAGTTTTGCCGTCGACCAAATGTCGAGGATACTCAGCGTCTGTTAGCGAAAGCCGAGGAGCGTGGCTTTCCGGGAATGTTAGGGAGCATCGATTGCATGCATTGGCAGTGGAGGAACTGCCCAGTGGCGTATGCCGGTCAATTCACAAGGGGAGACATCAAACACCCTACCATAATCTTAGAAGCCGTTGCGTCGTATGATCGTTGGATCTGGCATGCCTTTTTTGGAGTGGCCGGGTCCAACAACGACATTAATGTACTCAACCAGTCGCCGTTGTTCACTGATGTGCTCAGAGGAGAAGCACCCGTAGTGAACTTCACGGTGAATGGACACGAGTACAACTATGGTTACTACCTTGCCGACGGCATCTACCCCTCCTGGCCGGTGTTCATGAAAGGTGTTACTCTTCCACAAAGTGAAGAGCATCGAGTGTTCACTGCTGCTCAATCAGCTTATCGCAAAGATGTCGAGTGTGCCTTTGGAGCGCTGAAGGCTAGGTTCAACATTCTAGCAGTTCCGGGACGCTCCTACTCGACGCGTACTCTTGGGTTGATCATGCGTGCATGTGTCATTCTGCACAACATGATCATCGACGATGAGCGTGATGCAGATTTGGATGACATCTATGAGACAGTTGATTCCAATGTCGGCCCTGCGATACACAACAATGTACCACCAAGCCTAGCAGCCAGGATTCAGATGGACAACGAAATGAGGGACTCACCGATGTATACACAGCTCCAGCATGATTTGATTGAGCATCTGTGTAATGCCTAGATTATGTATTTTTTTCAAATTTTTATGTAATTTTTTCAAATAATGTAATCGGTAACAATTTTAGTTGAATAAAATAATTTTCTTGCATTATTTTGAATGTTGTAAAAGAGAGGAGAGAGAAAAGCTGATGTGGAGGAGAGAGAAGTGAGAGCTCGCACTATAGCCCGTGCACTGGCACCGTGAGGGTGAGAGTGGGGTGAGAGTGAGGGTAAAAGCTGACGTGGCGAGGCTATAGTGGGGTGAGAGTGGGTGATGCACTGGTACCAGCCTAAGAACTAGAATGAGAAATGAGAGAGAGAGAGAGTGTGTGTGTGTGTGTTAGTAACAAACCTCACACGACAAAATGCTAAGTTCTTCAACACCAGTGTGCTCACTTTGGATGAACCTGAGAGATAAGAGGAGGAACAAGAAGACTAAACGTGAGGGTATGAGATAGGTGGGGAACTAAATGCAGCAGCCATTAAAAGAGATGGTGGGGGCAGTTGGGCTTTCATATCCCTGTGATGACTAAATACACTTGAATATAATCTCTAGGACTAGTAGCCTTGCACGTGCACGCACGTCTCTACAAGAAACATCTTGTCTGATGATTCGGTTGGATGCAAAAAACACTTCTTACTCCCCGAGCTCCATTGCACCCGGTTTTTTTAATCAAAAAATTATGTTTACGTCTCACAAAATGCTAAAACAAATCATGCAAGTACATATACATGTCTAGTATATACGACCAAATTTTCGGAGAAATATATTTCCATGCGTGATCTATAAAAAACAAAATATAGGAAGTAAAATTAGTTTTATTCAAGCCATGATTTTGTGATTTTTGTGTAGCCTCAAATAGAGCGTATTATCAAACAAAATTATGCAGATATGTAGATAGCATGTATATGTATTCACGTAAATATTTGTATTTTATTTTAAACTTTAAAATACAATTTTACAAAAATCGGATGCACTGGAGCTCGGGAGCCAAAAATCTCCCTCTCGTTTAAAAAACATTTTTTTTACATACACAATAGAGAGTATGCGTGGTATACAGACGTATAGTGTGTCACTTTCTCTTTGTTTGCCGTACCCGTAACCCCGTTATGTTTAGGCTTCAATATTGTTACGCTGACAAGTCAAAAAAATTGATTCATCTGTTAAACTTTCAAGCTGCTAGTAGATGGGATCACCGGTTATTTTTCCAGCAGGGAGGGATCATGGGAGTAACTAAAAAGTGAAGCAAACTAAAAAGTGAATCTGCCCGTAAAAAAAGTGAATCTGAACCAAAGTTAAGCGCAAATCAAGAAGCATCTGTTTCTACAATATCTGAACCAAAAGGTAGACAAAACGCAGAAATTATTTGCGTCTTCATGTTGTGAATTTTTGAATATTGATTGCTTTCTCCTGTGAAAGCAAATAACTGAAGCATGAATCGTGCGAGCACCTATCTTGAAGCAAGATGTGTTCTAAAGCACAAAGACAAATATATAACTGGGTAACAAATGTTTACCTGCCTGTCAATGTTCATCGTTGTACGAAATTCAATGGAGCAAATTCAGTTGAAGTGATCAGCTGCAAAAAGGCTAGCTTCAGAGAGGCCAACGATCATCTAAAGAAAAAAGTGGAGTCCACTGCCGTGGCTCTTCCTGGCTTTCCACGACCTTTGGTGCCGGCGACCAGCCCAGCTGACGGTGGTTCATGGCACCCACTGGTTGATTGCCTCATTCGTCCAAAATCTCCATGACCAGTCTATACTTGATACTTCAAATTGCAATATGGCATGTAGGCATGGAGATTGGCGCCCGAATGGCATAGTGTATGATCTCATCCTGCGCAACCCTAATAACAATGAACCACAACCCTTCCCTTCCTCAAATAACTAGATGAAAATGCAGGAGGGGTGGTAGGAATTTGGTTTCAAGACGGGCACATCTTCGTCATCGTGGAGGAGCTTCATGATGCGATCCATGGCAAGGGGCACGAACTGGTTTCCGAGCTCGCCTCTCATCACCGCAGTTTGGCATCTGGTGTATGGCTTGGCACATCGGAGCCTGTGGGTGCAGGAGAGGAACGGCAGCCGCGACGATTGGTGTCGGGCATGACTCGTCGTCAAGGCGGAGGGGAGTAGCGGCGGCAACGCCTTCGGGGGAGATTTTGGGCACAAAATTTTTCCTCCTGTGTGGAGAGATTTTAGCAATATCTCGATCCAAATAACATGGTAACTGCCGCGGATTGAGGCGAGCGCAATCGGCGTTGATAGCCTTTTTTTCCGTACCGGAACAACTCTGTGCGGACGCGGGCGGATCGGCTGGCAGAGTTTTCGTCTGCCCACTCAAATTGCTAAACGTACTTTTGGTGGGGTTTTAATCGTTTGGTTAGCTCGACAGGAGAAAGAAAGAAAGAGAGGCGGCGGCCTAGGGTTTCAACCCTAGCCGTCGCCGCCGACGCCATCTGCATCTTCATCGTCACCTTCGTATAAGAATTGACGGGTCCTCGCCTCCTCTAGTTGCCGCTCTGGCACTAGGAGGGGTGGGGACCTCGGACCTGCGCAGGGCGATATACAAAGGTCCTTAATGTTAGAGCTTGGTTTTGGTTGTTATCTTCTTCGTCAATGGAGATGGCATCGTCTGCAATAAGTGATCTTTCACGATTCGTTTGACGGCGTGATCTCCTTTCCGACGTCAATGGTGTCTTTGAAAGATTAAGTTTGTCTAGGTATGGTTCTTCAGATCTTGCTTCGCCAGATCAATCTTGGATTGTTTCTTATGGTTGCCGCGAGGAGGATTGTCCTCGCAATATCTATCCCGGCTATTACGTCTTCGGCAATGGTGATTCGTTCTCTCGGCTCCCAACGACGTCGACAGAGTGGTTCGGTTATTTGTCCCTGAAATATCAGTGGTGGTGCTCTTGCCGATGTTGCTTGATTAATTTAGTGGCTGCGTGCGTGCACAAAGCCTTGGCATTGCGGCTCAAAATTAAAAGGGGAGAACCTTCGTTGGTATTCACAGGTCTGTGGTTTGGTGTGTTCGGCGTTGTTCTACGGCTGCCTTCAGAAAAAGTACAAGATTGTGTCATGGGAGAAGAATGTAACATCCCAAAAATATTATAAGTATTATTATTCCAAAATTGAGAGCCAACAAAAACTTTTGTTAATTTATGTGTGATGGTTGTGAATTGTTGCTTGTGATGTTGTGCTCTAACTAAAAACTTGAAGAAAAGAAGAGAAGAAAAATAAAAAGCAAAGAAAGAAAAAAATCATGTGACAAGTGCCACACAAATTTCTCCAAGTGAGAAACTAATTTTCTTCAAACAAAAATTCAGTGAGGTGATATTTAATCATTCTCAATTTTATTCTACAACTTCCCTCTCCAAAAACTATTTCTAAAAAGTCTCAAATTAAAATTCAAAAACCTTCTTTACAAATTCAAATTGCAAAGTGTGCTATGTTGCACTTGTCCAACAAGTGTACAAATGGCACCACAAATCTTAGTAAATATATGTGAGACAAATTAAGAAAGAAATTTGAAGAAATTTGAATTAAAATTTCAGTGAAGCATTTCATCGAACACCTAGAGGGCACTGCCCTGTTCTTCCCCAAATCCTTCCCAATCCGTGATCAATTCGACGAATCCGAGTGTTATACGTCGAATTGTTGCTGGCAATCTTCTTTCCTTCCCTCCCTGATCTCGCCGCGCTCAAGAAACCAAAGAAAGAGGGTCGGGGACAAGGAGGAGAGCGCAGGGAACCGAGCTCCGGCGCGGCCGCGCCATGGTCGGCACTGTGGCCATGGACGTGGTGACGCCGCGTTGCGCAGCTCCGTGCCCCCCTTCTCTCCCATGCCTCCCTGCTCCCTCCTCTGCACACACCAGCCTCAACACCAGCCCGCCCCCGCCGGAAGTTCGACACCCCGGACGTGCTCGTGCGCCGCCCGAGCGCTCCCAGAGCACGCCAGGGCGTCCCCTCCTGCCGAGCTCCCTCCACACCTCCCCTCACCACCATTCTGCTCCCTGGACACCCCGCAGCGTAGCCGCACCCACCACCGCCCCTACGGCGAGCCCGCACGACCTCTGGTGCCCCCTGCGCCCAGTTCACCGTGCGCCGGCCGTCGGCCTTAAATACCCGCCCCGAGCTCTCCTTCGCTCCACACTCCACCCCACTGCCTCCCTCACTCTCCACCCTCTCTCGTGCACCACCAGGAGGGCGGAGCCACTCCCTTGAAGCTCCAGCTGCTCGTGCGCAACCTCGACGCTCCGCCATGTCGAGGTAGACGACGACGCAGCCACGCCATGCTGCTACCCCATCTCCCTCTCTGACCCCTGCACCGTGTTACCCTCTCTCCCCGCACTCACCCGAGCCTTTTGTCCAACTTTTTCGTGCACAGACGCGTCGTAGAAGCTTCACCGGAGTCGCAGGCCGTGGCCGTGGAAGTGCAGCGGCTCACCGTCGACGATTCACGCCGCCCCAGCAAGCTCCAGAAGCACCACGACCTTCCCCGAGTCTCCGCCGTCCTTCTACACCATCCCCGCACCTTCCCGAGCCCCCTAGGTGAGAATCCGAGCACCACCGTGTCGCCGGCGCCGCCCGTTTTTGGTCGCCGCCGTTGCCTTTGAACGTGGGCCGTTGGATTCAGATCCAACGGCAACGTGCCTGTTCACGTAGATGAGTGGCTGACGGGCTGGCCCCACCCGTCAGCGTTTTAATATTTTCCCCGCACGCACTGAGTCACTGACAGCCGGGCCCCACCTGTCATAGATCTAAACATTATCCAAAACAGTAGCTTTTCGAATTAAATCTTTCTGTGAAATCTAGTACTGGTATCAAATTCAAACTTCCATATCTTGAGATCTAGACATCCAAATAAATCAAACTAAAATGTTCTGGAAAGCTTATGAAATTGTTTAACCAACCCAAGTGGTCTCACTTCAATTAGATTAATAAATAAAAAGTAGTATTTAAAACCCCACAGAAGGTTTTAAATCTAAACTTGTTTGTTTCTGAGAAAATATTAATCCAAATGGTGTCAAACCAATTTTACTAGCTTAGTACTGTGATAACTTAGTTCTCCTAATTTTTGTAGAATTAATTGATCACTAGTAATAATCTAGCATTGGTTTAAAATTTGATAAACCCTTCTGAACCAAAATAGTTACAACTAATTATTGGTTAATACAAATTAATTGAAACCAATTTTGTTAGATCACAATTAATCCTTGTTAGTTAACCCTAAAAGGATTTAATTTTTGGATCAACCTAACTTAAGTTGTGGCCAAAACTTAATTAATTAGTTTCTGGACTAAAACAAATGTGTAGAAAGTTTGATAACTCCAATTGACTTCAAACCAATTGGGTTGTCTTCTACACATCAATAGATTTCTGTAGAAATTTAGTTCACATTTTTGTGACCAACAGAACTCAAGTTATGCAATTAAACTTGAACAACTAGATTCTACCATTAAAAAGGCATATTTAAATCTTGGATAATTAAATTATTTTGAAACCAAATTGAGTTGTTTGATGTATGCAGTAGCTATTTGTAATGTTTGTAATGTTGTGATGCTTGGTTGAGTAGTTTGGTAATTGTTGGTATTGTTTATTTATCGTATAGACGAGAACGTTGTCGGAGTTGTTGAAGAGGGGAATTTTATTGAATCTGAAGATCAAAACCAAGACCACTTTGCCGAGCAAGGCAAGCTACCTCCTGAGCTTGCACCCCATATCTATATGCATCTACTTTTATAACATGTTTTACTCCTAAGTCAAATATTTGAGCACCTTTTTACAAAAGCATATGAAAATTTATTTTGCCACCTTATGTAGTAGAATAAGATAGTTCATATACAATTATAGGATGGGAAATTAAAAAAATGATTTATTCAAAGCTCCTTTGGAAATGTTGATGGTTGAGGAATGCCGAGATGTCGGTGTTGAAATGATGAAGTGGAGATTGGTGATGAAAATTGCACATTGTGTCCTAGTACTATGACGACCAGCCGATAACCTGTGCGACCACATCTACCCACATATGGGAAAAGGGCGTAGTCATATAATTTGCTCTTATTAGTACTGGATACCTCATCGACGGAGATGACTCCGTTATGCATGGAGGGATGGTCTGAGGACCTACCCTTGACCCGGGTCCTCGCTCAAACTCTCTGAGAAAGATAAGGAGGAGGATAGAAGACGCCACCTTTGGGTCGCCGGGGAAAACTATGAGTCCTCGCACTTAGATTCCAACGGGCTGGGTTAAGTGTGGTGGAATGTTTCATAGGGCAGGATCCTATACTAGCATGAGCAAAGGGACAGGCTACGGTCGGTGGCTCAACTTCGCATACACCTTGTATGGCGGGACGTGGCTGACACGATGAGTTACCGGATGGGTGTGGGAAAAGCGTGCTACCTCTGCAGAGGGTAAAACTATTCGAATAGCCGAGTCCTCGGATATGGACAGTTGAGAGGCTGTCCTAAGACCATGTGCAAGTTTTTGGAAAAGTCTTGAGTTTTAAAATGAAACTGAAGTGGAGATGTGTGGTATCCGCACTATACCAACGGGCTGGTATGAGTGGCGGAGAATGTTGGACCATGACGGCTATGGTCAGGAAAAAGGAGGAGTTTTGGAAAAGTTATCTAAAAGGAGGACTTCTTGGAATATAAGTTAAAAAATCCTTCTTACCTTTTTCAATAAAGATATAGATATGTTTTCTATAAATAAAATGTTATAAAACCAATCCAAAAGCATACTCATGTTGGGGTAGTTTGCGAGTACAATCCCAAATGTACTCATATTGGTTTCGTCCCTGGCTATTGTCTTAGCCAGACTACGAGGAGCACTACGCCGAGGAGGAGTATGGCGACTTCTACGCGAACTGAGGATCTCCATAAGTCAGCTGCCTGCCGGGTCACCGTTAGGCCTACTATGCCGTAGCTTCCGCGTTATATTTTGGTTTGGCCCTCGAAGGCACCTATGTAAGGACTTGGTCAGTATGACCATTTATGTAAGACTCTTATTCGGTATTGTAACGGATGTAAACTATGGTACCAATTCGGATTATGTGCAACGACAGACTGATCACGGGATCGTTGTGTGAAGCATAATCGGGTATTTCGGACGGCTAGTCCGGGGTGCCCACAGAGTTGGTATCAGAGCCACGTCCTGACTTTAAGAGGCCTTAGTTAGCATGGTCGCTAGATATGAGTTACAAAAGTTAATTTCTAAAACAAAAGGATGGAGTATTTTCGAAAATTGCTTATCCTCCAAATCCTCTTATTTGTGCAAAAGGTTACTCTCATTAAATATTACAATTTTTCTATGTACCCTAAAAATTTTCACACTTGCCATCTCATTAAGCTTAAAAGTTTCGCGCACTCGTTATCCCACTTAATTTAAAATTTTGTACACTTGTCATCTCACTAACTTAAAATTTTGCTTAAAAACATGTAGATGGCACTCCCTCCCACCGAGTTCGTTCAGCTCGAGAGAGACGGCAAGCTGATGTTCGAGAAGGACTTGTTCGAGCTGAGCAAGCTGCTAGGTCGCCCCGCTCCAGAGTTCACAGGAACTCAGGTCGATGCCCTCGGCCATGGGAACCTGTGCTGGCGCATCGAGTCGTCTGTCCGGAGGAACATTCAGTCTCCCGGATCCAGGACGTTGGTTTTCGTCACCATGGCCACCCACTGGGGTGATGGTTTGTGTCGGGCAATGGAGAGGTTGCTGGCTCGGCTTTGTGAGGAGCACAAGGCAGAGTTAGTAAACTCCCGTTTCCGGTTTTACGGGAGGCGCACCGACGACGGACACCCTGTTGCGTCCCTTCCACACCCGACGTTTGGAGAGCACATCCTGGACATGCGGGTCCTACTCCACACCACCCAGGAGGATCTGATGGGCGCCAGACTCCAGTCTCACTTTCAGCGCATCGCGCTCAAGGAGAGTCATGATCGTGAGGCGCAGCTGAAGCAGGACAAGATCGGCCTTCTCAAGAGAAGGACCCATCTTAAGAAGGTCGTCGCGAAGCTCCGACAGAAGGTGGCAGAGCAGGAGGAGATCATTGAGGACATGGAGCACCATGTCAACGAGATAGAGGAGGAGGGCGAGGATCTCCGCAAGGAGAACAACGCTTTCCTTAGTGATGATGATGATTTCCTGGAGGAGATGGATTATGAGATGGAGGATGACGAGGAGGAGCTAGTTGACAAGGAGGAGGAGCCACTTGAGGCAGTTCTCGAGGACGAGGAGGAGGACCCCGAGGAGCCTCCGTACCAGTCCGACGCCGACGCAGCAGAGCCTGAGGTTCCACCTCAGTAGTCGAGTGACTCGAGTTCCACCGTAGGATTATGTCGACCCCCATCGCTAGTCGAGTTCAGATGTTGGATCTTTTGTGATCTTGTACTATGTACATTAGATGTAGTGTAATGTTGTAAGCTTGATGCTGTGAACTTGTTGCCGTGATGCTTTTGATGTATAAAGGTGTTAGTCTTGTTGAGTTGTGCCAAAATGGTTTTATAACTATCCTAAGCCCATCAACTCTCGCAACTTCGTCGTTTTCCCTTAGTCAAAACTCCCTTGCCTTGTCTCTTATACCCGGTATGCTTCAGGATGGTGGAAACACGTCGCACCAACCCGGATGGAGGAGCACCACCACCGCCAGACCCAACTCCCGCTCAGCTTCTCGCGCTTATCATGGAGGAACGCCAGAATGCTCGGGAGGAGCGCCAAGCTCATCTCGCTGCCCTGCAGCAAATTGCCGCTGCCCACAACAACAACAACAATGGCAATGGCAATGGCAAAGGCAATCATCGATCCACTCTGAGCGATTTTCAGAAGACCAACCCACCCACCTACTCCAAGGGACTTCACCCGCTGGAAGCCGATGACTGGCTTCGTACCATCGCAAACAACCTGGAAGTTGCTGCCGTCGGAGAAGCAGAGAAGGTTCTGTATGCAACCCACTATCTTGCTGGACCTGCACGAGCTTGGTGGGAAGCCACCAAGGCTCTCTAGCAGGCTGGTTATGTGATCAACTGGGCTGAGTTCCAGGAGAAGTTCCGCAAGAAGCACATCCCTGACGGCCTTATTGAAAGGAAGAAGGACGAGTTCCGCAGGCTGAGACAGGGAAGTAAAGATGTGGTTGGTTACCTTGACGAGTTTACCGATTTATCTCGGTATGCTCCTGAGGATACCGACACTGAGAAGAGGAAGATGGAGCGTTTTCTGAATGGACTTCATGATGAACTGCAGTGTGCTCTGATCATCCATGATTTCTTCGATTTAGAGACACTGGTGAACAAGGCCATCCAGTTGGAAACCAAGCGCAAGTCCATGTTTGAGGGCCGCAAGAGGAGGATGAACTTTTCAGAAGGTTCTGACAACCAGAAGCCCCGTATCTTTCAGCAAGCCCCCAAACCTGTTTATCGACCACCACAAGCTCCACGCCCAAACTTTCCTAGCCGCCCCAACAACTTCAACCGTCCCAATGACAATACCCATCCCGGAGGAAATTACAACAACGCCAACCGCAATGCCAATGTTGTCTGCTTTGAATGTGGCGCCAAGGGTCACTACTCCCGAGAATGTCCCAACCCCAAGAGGAATGTTCAGCGCCCCAATGCACCGGCACCCAACAATGGCCAAGGCCATAATGGTAATGGCAAGGATGCCGCACCCCGCGGAAATGCCGCTGTTGTCAAAGGTCGTCTGCACCACATCAATGCTGAAGAAGCCGAAGATGCGCCAGATGTTGTGCTGGGTACGTTCCTTGTCAACTCAGTACCCGCAACTGTTCTGTTTGATTCCGGTGCTACCCATTCCTTTGTTACCAAAGGATTTGTTTCTAAGGGGGGTTTAGCAGAAGGCTTCTTAGTTAAACCTATGAGTATACAAATCCCTGGCTCCACCATAGAAACCAAAAAGTTCTGCCCCAATACTTCCATTGAGATCGGAGGCGAAATCTTTGCCGCCGATCTGATCTTTCTAGGCACCCAAGGTATAGATGTTATACTTGGTATGAATTGGTTAGCCAAGTTTCACGGTCGTATCGACTGTGCCAGAAGAGCTGTTTCCCTCACTTCAGATAAAGGAGTCGAAGTGGAGTATGTGTCTGAAACTAGCCATTCCCATCCAGGCTGTCATGAGAGCATAGCTCGACCCACCCTAGATGAAATCCGTGTTGTTCACCTCTTCCGAGATGTTTTCCCGGAGGAATTGCCTGGTATGCCGCCAGACAGGGATATTGAGTTCATTATTGAACTTATTCCAGGAACATCCCCTATATCCCAGAGACCATACCGGATGAATCCAGAAGAACTGATTGAACTGAAGAAACAATTGGCTGATATGCTCAGCAAGGGTCTTGTGCGCCCCAGCGCTTCACCCTGGGGATCACCCATTATCTTTATGGACAAGAGAGACGGTACCACACGTCTGTGTGTGGATTATCGCCGGCTTAATGACGTGACCATCAAGAACAAATATCCTCTTCCCAAGATCGAGGATCTGTTCGATCAGATGAACGGAGCCCGAGTCTTTTCCAAGATCGATCTTCGTACCGGATATCATCAGTTGAAAATTCGAGAGTCAGACATTCCCAAGACCGCCTTCACCACCCGTTACGGTTTGTTTGAATACACCGTAATGTCCTTTGGTCTGACCAATGCCCCAGCCTATTTCATGAACCTCATGAACAAGATTTTCATGGAGTACCTCGACAAGTTCGTGGTAGTATTTCTGGATGACATTCTTATCTACTCCAAGACGGAAGAAGAGCATGCTGAACATCTGCGTCTAGTTTTGGAAGTTCTCCGAGAACACCAGCTATATGCCAAGCTTAGTAAGTGTGAGTTTTGGCTTAGCAAGGTGGCATTTCTCGGACATGTTATCTCTGCCGGAGGAATTTCTGTTGACCCGGAGAAAATTTGAGCCATAATGGACTGGAAAACCCCATGACTGTAACGGAAATCCGAGAATTTCTTGGACTAGCGGGCTATTACCGCAAGTTCGTTGAAGGATTTTCCAGTATAGCCAAACCTATGACCCAGCTGTTGAAGAAGGACAAGAAATTTGAGTGGACCCAGAAGTGTGAAGAAAGTTTCCAAGAATTGAAGAGGAGGCTGACCTCAACCCCAGTCCTGATTATGCCAGACGTCACCAAGAGTTTCGACGTGTATTGCGATGCATCACGCCTCGGACTTGGTTGCGTTCTGATGCAAGAAGGCAAGGTGGTGTCGTATCTGTCTCGACAGTTGCGACCGCATGAAGAGAATTACCCAACCCATGATCTGGAGTTAGCTGTTGTTGTTCTTGCTCTTAAGACGTGGCGTCCCTATCTTGCGGGACATCGCTGCGAGATCTATACTGATCACAAGAGCTTGAAGTATATATTCACCCAGAAGGAGTTGAACCTGCGACAGAGAAGATGGATGGAATTAATCAAGGATTATGATATCGGAATCCACTATCATCCCGGAAAGGCTAATGTAGTTACCGATGCCCTGAGTCGCAAGCCTTGCACCCTGAATGCCTTAATCCAAGCCGAGCAACCAGCCTTGTTTAAGGAGTTCAAAGATTTCAGACTAGAGCTCATTAGCCATGGTTATCTCGCCAATTTAGAGTTAGCCCCAACCTTGATAGATCAGATCAAGGAAGCCCAAAAAGATCATGTTAGCATTGAAGGAATTAAGAAGAAGATCTCTCTCGGCAAAGCCCCCGGTTTCACCGAAGATACTGAAGGAGTGTTGAAATTCAACGGCCGCATCTGCGTGCCCAATGTCAAGGAACTCAAGGAATTGATTCTAGCCGAAGCCCATGAAACCCCTTATTCAATCCATCCCGGCGGAACAAAAATGTACCAAGACCTTCGTGAAAGATTTTGGTGGCATGGAATGAAGCGAGAGATTGGTTCTTTCGTCGCCAAGTGCGATATCTGTCAGCGAGTCAAGACTGAACATCAGCGACCCGCTGGATTGCTTCAACCATTGAAAATTCCTAAGTGGAAGTGGGACGAGATTGGAATGGATTTTATTACCGGCAGTGTGCTTATTACGGCAGGCTCAACTCGTGGCTAGTATAGCTCAATTCATATGGGCAAGTTAACCAAATTACGACGGCCTACAGCCAGTGCATAGTGCTGCCTGCCTGCATACGGAGACGGAGTACGGAGCAAGGTTGAAACCGTGAGGCAAGTGCAGATGTGCAAATAATCGACTGACGGGCTAGCTAGAGGGTCTGGTTTTTACCCCAAGAAGAAAGCAATTACTCACGTACCAGGGTCTGTCGGACGTACGAGCAGCGGAGGGAGGTGACGGGTGGTCGCGACGAATCCAAGCCAGATCGCTCATTCATCTCATCTCACCTCACCTCCATCAGCGCCAGAGTCCGTCGTCTGCAGCAATGAATTGGGAGCAGGTGACGGCAGATGGACATGGATTTCGGCAGGACGCAGGGGCAGGTACCTGGAGTCAAATCTCTGCGTGAGATCACCGTCGAACGGGTCAAAATCGACAAAACTGACCCATTGGACAAACTTCAGTACAAAATGAACCTAGTTTCAAACTATTTCACGAAATAACCCTTTTCAGTAGCGCCTGCGGTGCCGGCGCTATGCTCCCATGCATAACACCCTGTATTAGGGCGCTATCATCCTGGCCACGTGGCGCAGTGGGCCCCGCATCTGGCACCATAGCGCCTGAGCCTGGGGCGCTATGCCCTTAATGGGCCGGCCCACGATGGCTGCGCCGGTGCGATGCTAACCGAGGTGGGAGTTTAGTCCCACCTCGGAAGCTGGCGGGAATTTTCACCAGTTTATAAGCCCGTGTGTGAGAGTGCCACCGAGCTCCTCTCAACACACACATGCAGGCTGACCCGTGCAGCCTAACCTTCTCTGCCCTGTAGGCCCGCCTGGCTGGGCGTGCTGCACGCGAGTAGGGTCCACCCCGAAAACTTGTGGCCCTGGCCAGGCTGGCGGGCTTTTTTTTGCTGTTTCTTTTGTAGGTCCCACGGTTAGGTAGCGCCGAAGCCGCCGGCGCTATGCTTATGAGGATAGCACCCGGCTCGCCGGCGCTATGTGTTGGTGTTTAGCACCCCAACTGCCGGCGCTACCTGACACACCTGGGTATAAACAGGTCCGCTCCTAGCCCGCTCCCCACCTACCACCTCCTCGAAATCTCCCGAAATTCTACCCCTCTCTCTCTTATTTCGCCGCCCTGCTAGATCTCCCCATATTTTGAAGTTTTTGTGGGGGATTAAGGCTTTGGAAAGCGAATCAAGGTACTCTCCCCCATCACTCATGTATTTGACCAATCCGAATCTTCAGATTTTGGGTGAATGGGTTAGATCTAGATCCTAGATTTTCATATAGATCTAAAAAATGCTTAGGATTACATATAGATCGTAGATGTATAATTGATGGGTAGATCATTTGCATGGCATAGTCATTGAGTATTAATGCTTAGGATTACTTAAGAAAAAATGGATTATGATGGGTAGAGCATTTTAATGGCATAGTCCAATAGCCTATATGAAATCTTAGGATTATTTTAGAAACAATGGATTGTGATGTAGTTTTCCTATTTGCATGTAAATGTAAGTTTGTTGGATAATTTGAACTTTTACATGTTGAAATCCCGCTCATAATATATGCATAACCATGTAGGCATCACAATGAGTTTGCCTTGTTCCGACCAAAGTGAGAGGCCAAAGAGGATGAAGGATGCTAGTTTGCCGACGGGGATGGAGGCTGCACGTTGCTGGTGTGGTGATGTCGCCAAAGTGAAGGAGAGTATCGATTTCTCTTATACGATGGGTAGAAAGTTTTTCAGGTGTCCCAATTATGAACATGATCCACCTCCAACAATTAACCCTTACGAGAGACCGGTGGTATGTTTGAGCATTGTTTCAATGTTTGTCCATTCTGAACATGATCGTTTTGTTGTTGTGTTTGAAACAATATTTATTTTATTGTAGTCTCCTCCACCCTTGTGCAAGTGGTATCATTGGATTGACATGGAGCAGCCGGATTGGGCTGTGCGTGAGACAAAGGAAAGGTTACAGACAGCCTGGGATAATTTTCACAAGGCTGAGCGTGCAGAAAAGGCTGCGGCACGTGAGAAGGCGGAGGAAGAGAGATGGTTGAAGAAAAAAAGGGAGGAGGAAAAAGCATACAATAGGGAGCAACTTCTGAACTGCGAGGAAAGGCTTCGTGTAATGAAGGAGGAGGAAGCCCGTAAGAAGCACTTCCGAGAAGCCGAGAGGGAGAGGAAAAGAGAAAGAGCTGCCGAGACGGAGGCTGCAGAAAAGCGTGGTGATACAAAGGGGAAGTTTCCACGCTGGACCCAAAGCTAGTAGTTATGTCACATATCATTGAGGTCATATGTGGTTGTACCCCTAACAATATGTATTTCTATCTATCTTTAGTAGAACTTTATTGTACTCAGTTGAACCTTATTGTACTCAGTTCAATCTTATTGTACTAATTCTCGTTGTTGTTAAGTTGTGGCCGAGCTGTTTGTTTACATGTAACTGAACCGTGACATCTGCAGTACCATATCATATTTTCTGATCATAGCTCGTGTCCATAGCGCCGCCAGCAGGGGTGCTACTCTAATACTAATAGCGCCTCCCGCAAGGGTGCTGTATTCATGACTATAGCGCCTACGGTAAGGGTGCTATTATTATGACCATAGCGCCCCCCCAGGGTGCTACCCTCTGGCATCGTATCCCTTGGTGCATACCGTATCTCCGAACATTTGGGAAAAGGGCCCACAACCCGTTTAGGTAGCGCCTCTGTTGGGGGCGGTATCCTCTTTGAGTGTAGCGCCGGATGCTGGGGTGCTATCGTCTGGTTATGTATATTGAACCCATGGCCGCTAGAACCAGTAGTTTTCTTCCTCCTCCAATCCGAAACTCTTTCTCTCTCCCCCTCTTCGCCCCCACCCAAATCCCCACCAATTCCTAGCCTATTTTCCAAGGATTAGGACTGCTCCAAGTGCCTCAAGGTAATCTCCATGACTTACATAGGATTTGTCCAATTAGAAACTTGAGAACTTATTGTTTTTGTTGTACATTGGATCTAGATCTTGGTAACCCTAGATATAATTTTATATAGGATTTGTCCAATTGTTTGTAGGGTTTGGTATTCCCATAGGTGGTATGAAGTGTGAGATGTAGTTGTGATGGCTAGGGTTAGATATTTTGTAGGATTAGGCTATTTGTTTAGTACACCTAATGTTTGTTAGGGTTATGATATGTTTAGTACACCTAATGTTTGTTAGGGTGAGATATATTGTAGGATTAGGCTATTTGTTTAGTACACCTAATGTTTGTTAGGGTTATGATATGTGCATATAGTTCACATCATTTATGATGGATTTGGTTGTTTGAACCACATTTTTAGATGGCAAGAATTGTAAGTGTCCACATTGTCGGCAAGGAGGCTTTTCTAAAAGGCAATTTGGATGGTGACCCGGATGAAGTGGTGATGGTATTTGATCGTAGTCCTACGTATGCGGAAGTTGTGGACAAAGTTCGGGAACAATTGAAATGGAATGACCCAACTCACTTGGTTGAATTGGAAGGGCGGCATAATGTAGGGTTTGGAATGCACCTTCGTTGGAAGACAATGCCCCTCAACTCGGAGCAACATTGGGTTGCATACAAGGAGGTTGTGGCCGAGTTGCAAGACAAGGCTCTCGAGTTGTTTGCCACCAAGAACATTAATTGTCAGTATGAGCTTGACTTGAACCGTCGTGCATCCCCTTTGCATGGTGGGAGTCCGGAACCAAATGATCCTCTAGTTGACCACGATGGGAGCCCACCTCCGGCAACCCAAGATGAATTAACTCAACCAACGAAGATGCTACCATTGAGCCCAAGTAGAACTCACCAACGTGAACCACCGGAAGAGGAGGATGAAGACCATGGGGGAGATGACCCTGAGGATTACATGTACAACAATGGAATCGGTGATTTAGATGGATATTGTATGCAAGAGGATATGGAAAATGATATCATGAACCGTGACATGTTTTATAACCGATGCTATGCATCGGAATCCGATGAAGAAGGTCCAGAGGAAGACGTCGATGATGAAGGGTTCGCCGCTAAAGAAGCCGAGGCTTTCTATAAGGTTGTGGGTATGGATCATGGGACACCATTGTTCCGTGATCTTACTTATGCGGACAATGCCGTGGTTGATGGTGGCACTAGTATATGTCTAGGACCAAGACCATCTTCTAAGCGGGATATGGACCATACAAAGTATGGGATTATGAAGGGACTCAAGTTTGGGACCTTGTTGGAATATAAGACATGGATCAAGGAGTTCTCGGTTAAGTATTTCCGTCCTTACACGGTTGTCCACTCCGATGCAAAGAAGCGATACACGGTAAAGTGCGCAGAGGATGGATGTCCATGGATAGTGCGAGCAAGACCATTGAAAGGAGGACCCCAATGGCACATAGCTAGTTGTGTTGCAACTCACATGTGCGAAGGAAAGAACATTGACGAACTCAATGTGAAGGATGATCACCGGCAATTGACATCCGAATTCATCGCCTACCGACTTTCCAATAGCATTAAAACACTCCCAACCTTCACCATAAAGGGTGTCATAGATATGGTGAAAGCACTCTTTGGTTACACTGTGAAGTATGGAAAGGCATGGAAGGCGAAGCAAGCCGCATTCAAGATGTTATATGGTGATTGGGAGGAAGCATACAACCGCCTACCAAGGCTATTGGGAGCGATGGCATCTACTAACCCGGGCATGTATGCGGTTGTTGAGGCTTACGGGAAGAAAACAAGGGTTTACAACGGTGCAACTGTACGAGTATTTGGTCGTGCATTCTGGGCATTTCAGCAGTGCATTAGGGCATTCCAACATTGCCGGCCGGTTATCTCCATAGACGGCACATTCTTGACAGGCCAATTCAAGGGCACTTTGTTGGTTGCAATTGCTAATGATGCCAACAATTGTTTGTTGCCGTTGGCATTTGCTTTGGTGACGGTTGAGAACAACGATAACTGGGAATGGTTCCTACATCTTGTGAGAACCAAGGTTATTCCGCCGGAAAGAGAAGTTTGTGTCATCTCAGACCGGCATCAAGGCATCCTCAACGCCGTGGAGCTTGACATTCCAGGGCATGCTCCTTTGCACCATCGATGGTGCATGAGGCACTTCGTCTCCAACTTCTATAGGGCATGCGCAAACAAGGAATTGTCGGACGATCTAAAGGATTGTTGTCTTGCTTTCAGTGACCGGCGTTTTGCCACACTCTACAACAGATTGGTTACTATGAAAAACCTTAAAGCTGGTGGTCATGAGTTCCTAAATAGGCACTTGCCCCACATAAAGAAGTGGGCTCGAGCTTATGACGAAGGGGGGCGGAGATATGGTCACATGACATGCAACATGGCTGAATGCTTCAACAGTGTGCTAAGGGGAGTTCGGGCATTACCGGTGATAGCGATAGTTCAATACACATTCGACAAGATGAATGAGTATTTTCTACACTATAGTGAGGAAACGGATAAGCAAATTGCTGGAAAGTCCACTCCTTTAGGAAAGAAATACAAGTATCCTCCAAAAGTTGATGATTTCCTTGTATTCCAAAGAAGGAAGGCCGACTCCCAAAAAGCGACATGCTTTGATAATGAAGAATGGATATATCAAGTAAACGAGCCTGGAGGTACAACACGTGATGGTGTCCAACATGGAGGACAGGCTTTCAAGGTGTCTCTAAGGACTCGTGAGTGCTCATGTGAAAGGCCGAGGTTGCTTCATTTGCCATGCTCCCACTTGTACACGGCGGCACGGCTACGCAATGTGGATGTCAACCATCCCCTAACCGTTAGGTTATCCGAGTTCTCAATAGATACCACAAAGTCAACTTGGGCAGGCAGATTTCACCCATACTACGACCAATCACAATGGCCGGAGTACCATGGAATACAACTATGGCCTGATCCGGAATTGAGGGTCAAGAAACGTGGAAGACGACAAACAAAACGGTTCAGGGGTGACATGGATGGGTGGGGTGGAGGAGGCATGAGAGACTACGGTAACAGCCAATTTGAAGAGCCCCGTGTGAAATCCCGTTGTGGTGCTTGCAATGGTCATGGGCACAACAGTCGCGGATGTAGTCACAGGAAGAGAGCAAAGGGAGATGGTGGAGGAGACGGTGCTGGCCGTGGTAGAGGAGAGGGAGTTGGCCGTGGTGGAGGAGAGGGTGCTGGCCGTGGTGGAGGAGAGGGTGTTGGACGTGGTGGAGGAAAGGGTGTTGGCCGTGGTGGAGGAGAGGGAATTGGCCGTGGTGGAGGAGAGGGTGCTAGCCGTGGTAGAGGAGAGGGTGCTGGCCGTGGTAGAGGAGAGGGTGCTGGCCGTGGTAGAGGAGAGGGAGCTGGCCGTGGTGGAGGAGAGGGTGTTGGACGTGGTGGAGGAGAGGGTGTTGGACGTGGTGGAGGAGAGGGTGTTGGCCGTGGTAGAGGAGAGAGACTTGGCCGTGGTGGAGGAGAGGGTGTTGGTCGTGCTCCCGGTCATGGTTTCGGTTATTGGTTAGGTTGCGAGCAGCCTAGGAGGCGTAGATATTAGGTACATTATTTGCTTAATATATTTGTCAACCAATACCATATATATATATGCTTGTCCTTACTTTATATAATCAGTCTATCTTTTTGCAGGTATGGCGAACAACGATGAAGCTGGAGGTAGTAATTGGACTAAACGTTTTGTGAACATGGCACCTTTTGATCCCAAGAAGATGTGGGTGGAGATCCAAAGGAAGAAGAAAAAGGAGGAGGAAGCAAGGATAGAGAAGAAGAAGCAAGAAGAAAAAAGGAAGCATGAAGAGGAAATGAGAAATGCATACCACTTGAGGATGATGAGGCAAAGGAGAGAATACGAGCGTTTGAATCGAGAAAGCCGCAAGGTCACAATGGTAGGTTCCGTGGCCGAGGAAGCAAAGCCGCAAGAGGAGGAGAAGGAGAGGCCTTGCAAGTTTCCACGTTGGACTCAAACTACGAATGAAGACAAGCCGAATGAAGATGAGAGCAAGAAGACTTCCAGGGCTCCTCGTTCGACTCAATAGAGTATCCGCTATGTTGCTTCAAATATGGACTTTAAATCTGTAATGACTTGAAGTATGCATTCGCTATGTCTTAGTGGACATTAATTTGTAATGACTTGAAATATGCATTCGCTATGTCTTAGTGGACATTAATTTGTACTGATTTGAAGTATGCATTTGTAATGTCTACCAGATTGTTATTGAAATGCTGAATGCTACAAACGGTGGTCGACGATCTGGAATAAATAACTTATGAGTTACAGAGCATAGCACCCCACAGAGTGGCGCTACTCACCATACCATAGCGCCCTCACAGACGGAGTTACCGTGTCAACGCCGTTGTAGGGTGTGCTACCCTGTTATGCATAGCGCCGTCGACAGGGGTGCTACCCTTATACGTTTTTGACATCGCCAATAACAGTACCGAATTGGTCTGGTACTTAGAAATTTTTTGGCTCGATCATCCGTGTAGCACCCCACAGTAGGACGCTACCCTACGAAGCATAACGCCGGCGAGCCCGAAGTTATGAGCTATAGCGCCGGCGAGCCCGAAGTTATGCTCTATAGCGCCGGCTCCTAGCGTGCTATGGTATTATGCATAGCGCCCTTACCTAGGGCGCTACCCATCTACGTTTTTTGACGTCGCCAATAACAGTACTGAATTGCTCAGGGACTTAGAAATATTTGAGCTCGACCATCCGCATTACAGACTATAGCACCCCACCCAGCGGAGCTACCCTACCAAGCATAGCGCCGGCCGGCTTGGAGTTAGAGTTCATAGCGCCACCAGTTACGGTGCTACGCTGTGATGCATAGCGCCGGCACCAGGGGTGCTACCCTCCATGAATTGCAAATTAGCATTGGATCTTTTGCACAAAATTTTGACAGCCATAGTTCAGCAAATATAGTCCAAACCATTCCAGCAAATTTTGACAGGCATAGTTTCACATAATGTCAGATAAGCATCCCATACGATAGATAGAAGTTCAGCATCACATATCTTGTTACATGCAACGATATATAGAAGTTCAACATCACAAACGACATAAGACTAGTTTCACAAGGTGGGACACAAGTTCACCATCACATGCCGGCATAAGGCAACTAGTTGCCTTTACGAACCCATGTAGACCTCCTGAGACGCACTGGCTCCTCTTCTTCCTCTTCTTCCCCTTCTTCCTCTTCTTCATCTTGCTCCTCTTCTTCCTCTTCTTCATCTTGGTCCTCTTCTTCTTGTATCTCCTCTGATTCTTCCTCATAGCTCTCCATGGTCCTCATTCCCGAGCTTCCAGCATCATTGTCGGTCAGCTCCGTAGCCATCTTCTTCTTCTTTTTCTGGTTGTAATCGTCGGGCGTGAAACGGTTGACGGTCCTCCTTTCACATTGACGCGGGAGACTACGTTGCCATTGAGACAAGGTCATATCGTCGGGAATTTCTACCTCAACTTCCTGCACAATTCGTGAATGTTAGACGGGAAAGCATGCAATCACCATTAATAGAACCAACCAATAATTTGCATACCTCGCTAGATGGGTTTGAACCAGAACGGGAATGCGAGGGCACATGTACCTCTGCGGTACGACATCCCAACAAGTTTCCTAAGCGCCGTAGTCGTGCTTGGCTTCTCTGTTCAAATTAGTATAGCATCACCAAACTGTACCAAATTTTGCAAATTTGATGTACTAGTAGATGTAGTACCTGCAGAAACTCCCGCATGGCTCCAACACTTTCGTTGCCCGCTGGCAAGGCGAGTACATCATCGGCTTCATCAACAAACCGGCCAATAGACGTACGCTATGGGGCAGATAGTATATAAGTTTCAACGCCAAACAAAAGCATGTAAGCTAGCTAACGGGAAAAAACAAACATAATAGTCGAGATGAATACCACAAAGTTCAGTGTAGGAGCAAACTGAGTTGCGCCTCCTTTCCGCATAGCTCTGTTGAACGGGATATCCGAGATGGCGTCAAAATCTAGGGGCTTCTCCAATATGTTCTTCTCATATGCCGATGGGCACAAAGAAACTCGAGTGCTCATAAGAAACCATTCAAGGTACTCGTTAAAAGCATCAGCATCATAGCGCGGAGGTCCCGGTCTCCGTTTTTTCTTATCATTCTTAGCTATTGTCAAAGCATTCAACCACTGATTGCAGTAACTATGGTGGTAATCCGCCCAATCGGTCACCTTCTTCTGTCTTTTCCTATCTAACCTGAAAAACAAAGGCAGGCCAAGTTTAGAAGGGAAAATAGGAGAACTTGTATGCAAATTTTTGTATGCAATATTTTGTTTACTCTCACCCATGGAGATGTATGCCCGTGTCGACCCACTCCGGTGGACAAGTCTGATATAAGTTGAACTGGGACATCACCCGGTGTGGCAAATGCCACTCAACAGCAAAAAGACAAATCATTGGACAACGCATTAGCCAAAGATGTGATTCGTCCAAGCACTTCGGGTTCAACGCGAACTCATGAGTATTAGCGAAGTCATCATCAAAGCCATAAGGCATAAATGACACCTACAAAGTCGAAATAGATGCCACAGGTTTATAATTGAAATGGCAAAAATACAAATTCATAAACATGAATATACTAAAGATCATACATGTTTTTACCTGCTCACATGTTAGCGCATCAAACTCATTGGTGTAGCGGATGTACTCGCGTTCCGGGTCTCCTTGGAACTCCCCAACGACATCCCACTTGTAAGCCCATGTAGGGTACCGCAAAGGGTTGCCATGATCTTCCCATCTTAACCATTGACGGAGCGGCGGCCTACCAACAGAGAAATGCTCCCACATCCAAACCGCTAGAAGTAGCATACAACCACCTATCCCGGCTTCAGGACGGCATCTACGGCAAGCATCGTCCAACTGAAAGAAAAATGCACAGATTAAAATATAGATATTTTCTCATAAGACGATATACCGAAATATGTAAAAATTACCCTCACCTGACGGTACAAGTAGGCGAGTGCCGCTGAGCCCCAGCTACGTTTAATGTCCCAACCCGACAATGCCTTCAGCCACATCCATGGAGCAGCCCTACCTCCGGAGTCAGCAAACAAAGTCCTCGATATCACATACCAAAGGTATGCGCGTGCATACTGCTCGATCACCTCATCGCTAGCATCAGCGGGACAGTGAGCAAAGTTTGCTCTGATCCACTTGTAAGTCGCTCCGGCGGGGACCCTATCTTTGGTTGGGTCTTCCTTTTCAGGAGGAGCATTACCAATAAGAGCAAACATTAGCTCGCGCCAATTTGTCGAGTTCGTGTTGAAGCACACAGGTGCTCCATCAATGGGCAGCGCCAGGATCATCGAGACATCCTGTAGAGTGACCGTCAACTCTCCCGCACGTAGGTGAAAGGTGTGCGTCTCCGGCCTCCAACGATCCACAAGAGAGGTAATCGCCGAAGGGTTGAAGTTCGGAGTAGACCGGGAGACAAGCGACACAAAAGGAAGGAGCCCTATCCTTGTAATGTACCGAGTGTACCGCTCGTCATACGGCATTTTCGAGGAGGAGGCCTCATGTGACCTAAGGCGCAAAGGACCGAAAACCTGAAATATACAAGTACAACATTAGAACTAACATGGTGTTTGTTATACAACCTCATGTGACCTAAGGCGCAAAGGACCGAAAACCTGAAATATAACAAGGATACTTGCCTGCTTATCCTCCGCCATAAGCTTCCCACGATGTTGAACATCATAGTGTTGGTGGAGCATTGGATATGCCATCCTACATATTTCAGTAATTAATAATTATACTATATTTATAGAGCATTGCATCTCAACTACAAACATCAACATATTTCTTACAACCTATCCAACTAATTTCTTACCACCTATCCCAACCATCAAATAATTTCTTACCACCTAGCCCATACAAAAAAATTATACTACATACAGTAGGATACAACAATAATTTATTAGGGATTCACATATTCACATGACTAAACAAAATACAAATTCCGAAAATACAAAATACATACAATATCCAAAATACAAATTTTGAATTAATCCCTTCTAACTTCTACAACTATGAGGGCTTTACATACAAGAATCATGAATTTTCATTCACAAATTGGAACCCAAATTTCGTAAATAGGGGATGAACTAGGGTTTCAAATAGAGGGCAAATGTGACAAATTTTGTGGATGAAATTAAGGGGATCTTAGGGGAATACCTTTAGGGAGGGGTGGAGAACGAAATCCCGGCTGGAATCGTGCAGATCTGTTGGAGATTAGATGGGGGAGGAGAGAGGAACCGCCGCCGCCATGGTCCTCTGCTTGGTCGAGTTGGAGTGTGTGGAGTTGGAGTTGTTTGGTGCGGGCTGGGAGCGGACCTGGTTATACAGGTGTGTCAGGTAGCGCCGGCATATGGGGTGCTAAACACCAACACAGAGCGCCGGCGGGCAGAGTGTTACCCTCAGCAGTATAGCGCCGGCCACAGGGGCGCTACCTAACCGTGGGACCCACAAAAGAATCAGCAAAAAAAGCCCGCCCAGCCTGGCTAGGGCCACAAGTTTTCGGGGTGGACCCTACTCGCGAGCAGCACGCCCAGCCAGGCGGGCCCACAGGGCAGAGAAGGTTAGGCTGCACGGGTCAGCCTGCATTTGTGTGTCTTGAGAGGAGCTCGCTGCACCTCTCACACACGGGCTTATAAGCTGGTGAAATTTTCCCTCAGCTTCCGAGGTGGGACTAAACTCCCACCTCGGTTAGCATTGCACCGTCGCAGCCGTCGTGGGCCGGCCCATTAAGGGCATAGCGCCCCAGGCTCAGGCGCTATGGTGCCAGATGCGGGGCCCGCTGCGCCACGTGGCCAGGATGATAGCGCCCTAGCACAGGGTGTTATGCATGGGAGCATAGCGCCGGCACCGCAGGCGCTACTGAAAAGGGTTATTTCGTGAAATAGTTTAAAACTAGGTTCATTTTGTGCTGAAGTTTGTCCAATGGGTCAGTTTTGTCGATTTCGACTCGAACGGTGACACAGCACGGGACTATACCGGATCCAGGCCGATTTTTTTCCTGTGGTGCCATCATAGTCCATCGCTGTGAACTGGGGACTAGTGCTGAAGTACCACGGCAGTGTCAGTATTCGCTGACTAGTGACGACTCGGGGACTAGCGCACTGTGCTGGCTGCGTGGCCGTAGCATGCAACACCAGTAGCAGGGGTAAGACAAAACTTGCGGTCCTTTGACACTCCTACAATTGTTGCCTTCCTCTTTAGACAGGTCGCTCGTCTTCTCCAGGGGCCCGGCTGCCACAACTGCCCCACCAACAATAAAAAAGGAGAAGAGAAAAAAGTACAGTTGTGGTAGGGAGCTCGACTGAGTACTCGACACTAGTAGGCTAAAATTGATTTTAAAAAAAAGAGATTTATGGGTACTAGCATCCAGGGCATTGTTTTTAAGGATGTGTTCGGTTCCGGAATTTGGAGGAACGGAACGGGTCGGTTCCGTCCCTAGGACCCGTTCCTGTGTTCGGTTGGAGAGAAGGAACGGAACCAACTAGTCCCCCGAAATGGAATATTCCTCTCAGATGCGGAATTGCCTGGTCCGGCCGATTCGGCCGGACGGCGTGGAATGGCGATTAAGCTAATCAAGTTTAGCTATAATTAATCAAATTTAGCAATAATTAATCAAGATTAGGCTATAATTAATCATGTTTAGCAATAATTAATTAAAATTAGAAATAATTAATCAAGATTAGGAATAATTAATCAAGTTTAGCAATAATTAATTAAGTTTAGTAATAATTAATCCAATTTAGGAAATAAATAATTGAGTTTACAATAATTCCATTCTCATTCCATTCCATTCCATTGTCATCCCATTCCAAAACCGAACACAGGGATGAAACCGTTCCGTTCCTCGAATTTTTCCGAACCGAACACAGGGTCGGAACCATTCCATGCTCTAGGAATAGAACCATTCCATTCCGTCCTCCCAAGTTCCAGAACCGAACACATCCTAAGAAGAAGCAACCTGAACACCCATGGGGGAGCCTGGGGACTTGAACCCGTGTGGGCTGGGCACGCACCCGCTGTCGACCATGGAGTGAGAAAAGAGATGCCACATCAACCCAATGCTCCATCGTACAAATATTCCTGCGATGGTGTTGCTTCACCAGCTAGAAGTAGCGTAACACAAGTCAAAAAAAGCAAGCGGCCGGCTCATGTCGAGCGGACGAAAATCGGCTCGCGGGACCTCCGCCGGCGATACGGCGCCGGCAAGTGCCCTGCTTTCGAGCATATGCACAACAACGATTTCGCCGGGATCCTGGACAGCAACCATTCAGCCGCACACATGCACTGAAGACGCCTTTCCCGCCAGGCAACACAACAAAAGCCACGCTCACTTTACTGTGAGGCCAGGTCTTTTATCGAGTATTCCCAAGAGTGAGCCAACCGCGAAGCAGAGCAAAGCAGACCAGACCAAGACTGGGCAAAGGACCTTTCACTTGTCCACTACCCAGTTCTATCGCCCAAAAGAGATTGGAGTAGAGCTGAGAGGAATCCCACTCAAAGCTATGCCAGGCACATGCATAACTCATCTGAACTCCTGGCGGCCATCAGCTCATCAACCATTTTCACAGAAATTCTGAGAAGGAATGCTTAATACGGCAGCGAATAATCTGCAAGACTACTGTTCAATAGATTTCAGTTGTCCAATGAATACAATCTCAACTAGATGGGATACTAGTCCCGAGAGCAGAATCTATCAGCTATATAGATACGAATGGTAAAGGAAATGCCATCATCTGCAGGAGCAGTAATGGAAGAATCACATGAATAACCCCTATCCAATCGCCAATCATCCTTTCTATCAACTTTGTACAACCCGTCCCCTTGGATCTGGAACCAATCTCCGGAGCAATAATAATGAACAAGAAGCTCCGCCTAGCAGTCCTGAACCAAACAAAGTCAGGATCTTAACTCATGTGAAAGAAGAACAAAGCATTGTCTGAATACTAAGGCATATAAAACTTCTACAAGACTGGACTTATATATTGCCCCCAATATTTGTGTACCAATGAATCCACTTTAATCCTCATGCAATGCCCCATAGACATGCTATAGTTCAGAGGGTAGACCACATAACTACTGTCCTGTAAGTTGTATATTGAAACCTTCATGTTTAATTTTTCTAGTAGTAGAGCTAACGTCTCCTGTAATCAATCGTACGTGCAGTGCTACTATTCATGTAATGAGCATCACATAGAATATTGAAACAGAGAACTGTAGGTTACCTCAAGACAATATAACCAGTCCAAGATATATCGACGCACAGAGAAAAATAAATGAGATGAATCCCCTGAAACAAAGAATATAAAGTGTTAACAAAAACAAACGGCTTTTAGAGTCTGCATTAACTTCAAACAGCAGCATCAAAATAAGGAAAATTCTGAAATGCAGAGCATACCATATAACACCCCATCCAACGCCATTGCAAGGGCAAGGGCAGATTTCAGCAAATTTCTCAGCATCACTTGAATTAACTCTTCGGGATATAGTGCCATCATAAATATCTAGATAATTTGGCAACATTTAACTTGATATCCCATTTAACTTAGAAATACAGCATGCAACTTATTGATTATTGTAACATGAATTTATGATTTTCCACTCCTTACCGTAAACTGAGAATAAGCTATTCATAACACCTGTGACAATAAACAAGCATCAGAATATATTTACAATGATAAATAAAAGTCCCAGAAAATCAGGGTTTAAAATAAGCAAGAATATACTCAGTGGGGGTCTAAGCTCTCACCTATGAATAGAATCACATACTTCAGAGCATGGAAAGTTGTAAATTCTTGTATAACCCAAACAACAGCAATGAATATGATGAAACCTGGAAAGTTATAATGTAAGTAGCATGCTGGAGAGTATAGTTTTTAATGAAGCTGACGTCATATTTGTGCATACCAATGCAAAGCCAGCGTAGAAACCACTGCATAATCACACAAGAGATGGTAATACTTTAGCAAATTATCATGGTTACAGAGCGAATGAAGAATCAAAAGCTGCAATAATAAATTAGCAAACTTACATTTTTTGCAACAAAGAGAACAATAACTAATGCAAGTATGAAGCAACCTGACGCAATTCTTGTAGCGAGGAGATTTGTGGATGAAAGTATGAATACCATTCCCCAAAATGAGGAACCCAGATCTGCAATTGGAAAGAAAACAGTGGCATTAACATTATGCCAAACTGTGACAATAAACACAAGTGGGACATGTCCAACAAATCTTCACACAGAAGTATAGAACTCAAAAGGAAGATGAATTCGACTTTCTTGTTTAAAGACAATACAAACAAAAAAATTAATGAAGTATTGAAATGCCATAAGAAGCTAGATCTTTTTACTACCTCCGACCACTGTTACTTTACCTATCTGTAATGTGGAAGCATCTAGACACATTTTAGTACTAAAATTGCGCATAAGCTCCACAGGAGAAATTATATGTCATCCAAAAGGTTCAACAAAATAAGCCGCTTGGATCTCATGTGTCAATCAGGGAGGACATTCAGTGACAAAGGATGTGTTTGGCAATGTGGTGAATAATAGTAATTCAGCTTCCGCAACCAGCTTTTTCCTATTTTACCATTTGGCTAACCAGTTTATGGCTATTTTCCTACAGTATAGTATAAGGTAAGTTCAGCGGCCGCAGTATAAGCCAAAGAACCCGTAACTTTCACTTTTTGTTTGTGTTCCTGCTAAGAGTTGTATAAGGCAGGGGGAGGGAGCGAATAAGTGCTTACATCCAGCAGGCAAGATTATCCAATAAATGCCACCACGAGTTTGCGTAACGCCACCCTCATTAGCATGGACCTGCATACCCTCAACCTGCAAAGATTATCCTATTAAGATATAGTTTCAACATGGGAATTCTGTTCACGAACAAAAAATTGAGGCAGCAAGGCTAACGAGTGGAGATTTTTGGCTCCTGGGCATCAGTGATCTCACTGTTTTAAAATTCGAAAATCATATTTACGAGTTTCAAAAAAATATGAAAAACAATTCTAGATGTAGACAATGATTTATTCCACAAATGTTCATAATATCAATTTAAAATACTTAATATTTTTGGCTACACAAAAATGACAAGTGTGTGGATCTGAGTATGTATACTTTCAAATCTTCTAGGATTTTGTAATTTTTCTGTAGCCAACCATTCAAAGAATTTCACATTGAAAAATTGCATGCTTGTATATTACATTATTAACTATGTCCAGAATTTATTTTTGCATTATTTTGAAACTTGATTTTTCAAAAAAAAAAAATTTAACAATGAGAGCACTGGTGCCCAGGAGCCAAAAGCACTTTCCGCAAGGCTAACTGGCTAAGGAATAAAATATTACAATCCAAATATAGCAAGAGACTAGGTATTTCTAAAAGGCAGGCCTAAAGAAATTAAAGGATAGAATCGTCAGTTGTATCTTAGCTATGGGGTTGTCCAAAAATAGAATTAACACTCCCCGACAATAAGTAAATGTTAGGCCAACTAAGTGTTTAACATGGAAAATAGAGGAAAGAAACAAAGACAAACGAATACATGGCACATTACAAATCATGCAATTATAACCAGAAAGCTATCGTACGCTCTATCCCAATGGCGATTCAACTCCGAGTCTCCGATAACCGCTGATCAGAACTTACAATTCTGCCCATACCAGCATCAAAATACACTAAAGAGGAGTTTCCACGCGCCCATATTTTACATGTAATCCTGCAGTTGTCTCTCTAGCAGCGCCTGCGGAAAGCAGATGCATGTGATACTTCACATCCTGCGACAACAATCCAAGGGAAGACGCATTCAACGCCCGCAATATACTAGCCAATAATCTGAATGACCAGTCCATTTAGCAATGTGGCACAAGAAAACGTCCAAGAGAGCATACGTTCTCTAGAAAAAATTCAATGTTTCACCAGAATCCCCCCTCACTTGCAAAATGGGTGTTTCGGTTTGAAGGAGGAGAGAAAAGGCTTAGCGGCCTTAGGTCTTTCATGAAAATGAAATCCTTTTTTTAAAGAATGCAAGAATTCATACTTCCGTAGTATGTACTAGTACTATGCGACCAAAGCAAACAGTAAGGGCTCCTTTGATTCCTAGGGTATTCAAAGGATTTGTGTAGGTCTATAGGATTAGGATTGAGATCCTATGGAAATATTCCTGTGAAACCCGTTTGATTCATAGGATCATATCTCATAGGAAACAATCCTATAGTAATCTTGTAATGTAAATTTCATCATAGGATAAAAGAATTAGGTTAGACCTCAGGGGAATTTCTCTTCTCATAGATTCAACTAGACATGGCATCCCAATCCTATACGTTTGCTATGCCTGCACTTTTCCTATCATAATAATCAAAGGAGCCCTAAAATTTGTAAATTTCTAAAAGGAAAAGCTAAATTTCAAATTGAAGGCAAGAGCTAGATAAGGAGCGTCAGAAGACGGTTCTAACATCAGTGATCATCTTCTTATCATAACTATGGGGTTGTCCACACATAGAATGAAACGATCCCAAACAACAAAAATCACTTGACTAAGTGAAGTGTTTAATACGGAATGAAGGAGGAAAGAACAAAGATGAACTAATATCTTGTACTGTACAAACTCTGCAACAATGACCATAAATATAGACCATTATTTGCTAACGCCAATGGTAATACAAATCTGATCAGTGATGACCACTCATTAGAAATTCCAATTCTGCACATGCTTGCATTTATATACAATTAACAGAAGATTCTCGTGCACCCTCATTTTACGGGAATCAGAAAATCTAATCCTGCACATGCTGGCATTTATATGCATGTGATACTTCACATGCTGCGCCAGCCAACAATGTAATGCATAGATCCCCTCACACGCCTGCTATCATTGAGCCTCCGAGAGAATACAGTGTCTAGAGAAGGATAAAAGGGGCTAGCTGTCTTAGGTCTATTATGGAATCCTCTTTTTCAAAAGAATGGGAATATACATACTACCAAAGCAAACGGTAAAAAGGGTCTATCACAAGGAATCCATGACCCATGCCGGTGAGTTGGTAACCTACTTTTGGTTGAAACTGAAGTCACCAACCGGTGCGAACACAAAGTGGTAGGAAAAGTCTATCCCCACTTGTAGCCTAATCGGATTTATCCCATGGCTGTCCAGATTGCAATGCTTCAAGGGTGGGTGCGCGCGCAGAAGGAATGAGTAAATCCTAGTAAATCGGCAGGGAGATAGAAGACGCGACGAGTAACCGGAAAGGGGGGGCTTACATCTCCGCATGTGAGCTTGCAGGCGAGGGTCTCGTGGAGGAAGACGGTGATGAGCTTGAAGGGCGTGATTCCTATTTGACGTGTTTTGCGTCGGTTACGAGCCGACGCGTACCCCTCTAATCGCTACTTCCAAAGCTGGCCGGCCCAGTAGCATTCAGCGCCTTACTTTTTTCGTTTTTTACGTTTTCGATTTCTTTTTTCATTTTAAAATTTTCTGTTTCTGTTTCTTTTTCAAAATTTCGAAATTTGAAATTTGAAAATCTGTTCAAATACAAAAATTATTAAAATTATAAATCTGTTTCATTCAAAATCTGTTACATTCAAAATCTGTTTCATTCGAATCAGAACGATTTTTAAATTTGAACTATTTTCTCATTAAAAAATTTAAATCTGAAATTTGAACAATTTTAATTGGAACAATTTTTAATTGGAACAATTTTAAATTTGAACAATTTTTAATTGGAACAATTTTAATTGGAACAATTTTAAATTTGAACAATTTTAAATTTGAACAATTTTAAATATGAACAATTTTTAATTTGAACCGTTCCAAATTAAAAAAAAATCAAATTTGAACTATTTTCGAACAGGAATAAGGGAACGAGTATGTGCCCAAAAAAATACAGAGCGGTCCGAAAAGAAAAGAAGCCACAACAACTGAGCAGCTACATGGGCCGGCCCACCAAGGATTCGTCTCAGGTGTCGCGCGTGTAACGGAAGCTGAGAGCGCCGAATAGGACCTCCCGAAAGCTCGTCCCTTTTTTTCGAATTAATTAGAATCGTGCCTCTTCTAGTCTTCTGGCCCAGGAGGGAGTACGAGAGGATCGATCCAGTAGGTCACGCTCGTGGTCGTGGTCGTCCTCGTCTCTCCCCGCACCGCACGCCTTCCAGCGACAGCCGCCAGTAGGTCACGCTCGTGGTCGTCCTCGTCTCTAATTTAGGAGAAGGAGGAAGATGATGAGGAAAATGTGGAGACCATCAAGTTGCCTAAGAATGCGATGAATAACAACTATTGGTAAGTATATAGAACAAAAAATTGTGGAGACCATCACTTGTCATATGTGCAAAAAATGAACTAAGCCTACTATTATTTGTAGACTATCTTCTCATGTGGATGTTGCCATTTTGGATCATGGAGAATGAAGTTGGAGAATGGAGTTGCTACTATTTGAACTAGTGTTATTGTGTTGGAAACTTGCAAGTGAATTCTATTTTATTTGATTTGTGTTGAACTTGGAACCTAATTTGTAACCGTATCGATGTCAACGTGTTGTGATTTGTGTTAAAGTACTCTATATGATTGTCTATTGTGTTTGTGTTTTTGAGATTTCTCCATGTGAATGTTTCCTGGGAATAACTTGCTCTGTACAGGTTCAGTTTCAGGCAATGCAATGTTCAGGTTCAGGCAATGTACATGTTACACGCAAGATTCCTTTCACTCAACCTTTAGATTGTGCTTGTTGCAAACTTGCTTAGATTGTTGATTTTTTTTATGGAATTGAATTGTCTCTATGTTAATTGCTATGTACTATGTATTTTTTGGCAAATTATGAATACATATTTGCTCAATTTGATGCACAAAATCTTCAAAACGTGCATATTCTGTGTCTTGAGGTGCCCAGCTCGCCAGCCAGCCCGAGTTTCACCGAGCTTCTACAAAGCCCGAGCCGAGCCTGGTTTTCCAGCTCGCCACGCCAACGAGCCTGACCGAGCCGAGCCAAAAAAGGACGAGCCAAAGAGGAGCTCGCACCGAGCTCGCACCGACCCGGCTCGTGTCAGACCCCTTAAAAGGCCCAACCCCGTAAAATAACTGCCGACATATGGGGTAGAGTCCGACCCGGCCGTCTAGCAGACCCCGTAAATCAGCCCCTCGAATCGAATTTTTGCAGTTTTGGCTACGGGGCGGCTCTTCACCCCCTACTTGTGCGGGGTGGGAAGGGAAATACAGGGCGAAACCTGCATTCTCCCTTCCACTGCGCGCGAAGGGTTTCACAAAAACCCAACCGCCGCCGCTGCCGCCCGATCTCCTCCGCCCCGCCCTTCCCGGCAACGACGCGGCCGGATCTCGCTGCCATGGATCCCCCGCAAGCCCCGCCGACCGCCGGCGGTGCACCACCTTCGACCGCGGTGGTTACTGTCCCCGTCGGATGTCCGCCTACCACCGGCGACGTGGTGGCCATGATCTCCGCCGCCATCCCGTTGAAGAGGAAGAGGATCCCGAAGCAACACTTCGACGCCCCTGCGGCGGTCGCAGCTCCGCCGGCTGTGGCTCCGCCGGCTGTGATTGGTGCAGCTGACAAGAAGGGTCGGGTGAAGACAAAGGCGGTCCGGCCGAGGGGCGCCCCGCCGAGCAGCGTGAAGACGAAGGCGGTCAGCCGCATCGGACTCGCGCCTCCACCGCCCTCCAAGGCCACAGCCCCTTCTCCCTCCAAGGCCACGCACCGTGAACTACACCGAGATTGAAGACACGACCTTGGTCCGTGCTTGGAGTAGGGTGGGCATGGATGCGTGCACCGGAGTGGACCAAGGCGGCAAGCGCTATTGGCAGCGCATCGAGGATCTCTACCACCAGCTGAAGCCTCGCACCAAGAGCATGGCCGACAGATCCTACCGCTCCCTTGAAGGCCGGTGGAACGTCATCAAACCAGCTTGTTCTCGTTGGAGTGCTGCCATGGACCAAGTGGCCGACAACCCCCCTAGTGGATGCGTGCCGGAGGGCTATGTAAGTTTTCCAAGCTTGTTCTTGGTGCTATCCCAACTATGTGTTGATGATGTGCAAACATCACATTAATATTGTTGTTGTGCAGCCCAAGTATGCTCAACTGAGGTACAAAGACATGGCCGGCTCCAAGAACAAGGAATTTCAGTTCCAACATTGCTTTTCCTTGCTTCAACATCTTCCTAAGTGGAAGTTGAGGGACAATGAACCAAAGTGCAAGAAGGAAGCAATTCTTAGCATGGATGATGAAGGGGAGGACATGAGTACGAGAAACAAAGACAAGCCCGAGAGCTGCAAGAAAGCCAAGGAGAGAATGGAGGTAGAAGGCGAAGCAGCTAGCTTCAAGGAGAAGTTGGATCAACTCATGAAGTCCAAGGAGTCATTGACGATGAAGACATTGGAGACCAAGCTCCTCATCACCGAGAAGAAGAAGGAGGTGAAGCTCGCCATGGTGGAAGCAAGGCGGGAAGATGCTAAGGCGAAGGCCGAACTGGAATCGAGGATGATCACACTCAAAGAAGCCAAGGCGATGAAGGAGCTCTTGGCCGAGGAGAGGGAGATCATGATGATGCGCACCCACGACATGGACGAGGATCAGCTGGCATGGTGGAAGAAGACCAAGGCGGATATCATGGCGAGGAAGATGCTCGCGCGTCAAGCTCGTGCCGCAAGTGCTGTTGGTGCGTCGACTCCTCGAGGTGAGTCTCCGGCGAGTGGTGGTGGCGCTGGCGATGGACTCGTTGATGGTTGATCGCATTGATGGTATTAGTGATGTAAAACTATGAATTATGCATCACATATTTGGATGTGCTATGTTTGATCACAATCTAAAACCCTGTTTTGAGGGGTTGAAAACTCGTCCGAGCTAGTAGACCCCGTATCCCCACCCCGTAAAATAGAATATTCTGTTTTACGGGGTGGGATACGGGGGTATTCTGTTTTACGGGGTGGGGATACGGGGTCTGCTAGCTCGGACGAGTTTTCAGCCGGTGAAAAGTGAATACAGGGCCCTCTACTCGCGTTTTACGGGGCGGAAAAATAGGGGGTCTATTACACATGCTCTAAGATGTGTACCTGTACTCCTGTAACCGGATACTCCACAGATCCGGGCGGGTTGATGCCGGCGGCGGAGGAAGCCGGATTCGGATGGCAAGCGCGGCGAGGAGACCTCAAGACTGAGACTATCGGCCGTGCGCTGAGCAGATGTGTCCATCGGGTGATCGGTGGTTCATTCAAAAGGTTTTGCCCGTCGGATGGGTTGCCTTTCGTTTTCTCCGGGGCTCCGCCCGCTGCGTTTTTTCGTCTGGAGCTGGTCTTGTCTCGAGCTGGTGTTGTTCTTTTTTTTTTGAGAGTTCAGCCACTTTATTAATCAAATAACATCAATACACAGTTTGTCACGGATGAAATCCGGGACAGAGTCTCGAAAGAAAATACTACCACAAAGTTCTGCTCGACGAGCCAGAAGGTGAGCTGAATTATTACAAAAGCGGCTAATATGACGAAATGTCACCGAAGATAAGGAAGTAGCGAGGGTTTTTATGTCCTCCACTACAACTCCAACCAGCGACCGATCCCTACGAGGGGAGTTGATGCGCTGGATGACGGTCAAGCAATCCGACATCAAGATGATCCTATCCAAGCCTTCTTCGCCAGCGAGGGTGACTGCACGCCTAACGGCAAGTGCTTCTGCAAGTTCAGGCGATGTGACCTCATGAAGAACCTGACTGCAGGCAGCCAGGAATTTTCCGTTGTGGTCCCTGATCACGACACCGACCCCCATTCTTGAAGTAGACGAGAACAAAGCAGCATCAACGTTGATGACAACCATACCTTCCGGTGGCGGAGACCAAACAGGAGCTTGTGGAGTCTCACGCCTATGGATGGCAGGGGGCATGAATAAATGCTGCAGGATCATCTCAATGTATGATTTAATTTGCATTGGAAGGCTGTGTGTGTGCTTCATCGGCTCTCCATTACGGACAACATTGCGAGCACTCCATATATGCCACACAGTCACAGCCAAAGTGACCGCCTCGCGGTCGTCCGCTCTTGCCAGAAAATCAAACAACCATACCTTGATGTTGGTGAACTGACTTCGGCGCAAGTGGACAGTGTACGCCGTCTTGACCTCACGCCAGACCTCACAGGCGTAGGGACAGAACAACAGGGTATGTTCCAGACGTTCCTCACGGTGACAGAAGATACAGTCGTGAGTTGGTGTCCAGTAGGAAGACAGTCGTGAGCTGCTCGCCAAAGGGTAATTTTCATCTTACCCGGCACCTTGATACGCCACAGTTTTTTCCACATCTGCACAATGCCTGACGCGTCCGAGGACATTCCATGGCCTGAATAGTTGCCAGTAATCAGAAGGGACTGCTCTCTCGCCATATTGTATGCGGAACGAACTGTGTAGGTGCCATACCGAGAGTATGGCTAGGACGCGAAATCTTCGCCTCCAAATCTGCTAATCGGCACACGCAGAATTTTCAGTGCAATATCCTCTTCAAAGATGCTACGAATAGTGTCAGCATCCCAGCCTCCTATTTCCTGGTTCAGCAGAATATTCACTTTTGCATTTGCAGGCAACGGCACCAACGAGGACACCCTATCAGGTGTAAGATCCGGAATCCAAGAATCAGTCAGTATGTTGGTACTCTGTCCATTGCCAATACCCCAGCGCAAACCTTGTTGAACAATCTCTTTGCCAAATAAGATACTGCGCCATGTAAAAGATGACGAGCGAGGACGCGGTGCCTCCCAGAAGGAGCAGTTCGGGAAATATCTGCCTTTCAGCACCCTAGCGCACAGAGAGGATGGGTCTGTTAATAGTCTCCAGGCATGTCGCCCTAGCATCGCCTTATTAAACAGCACCATATCCCGGAAGCCCATCCCACCCAAGGATTTTGGCGTTGAGAGCCAGTCCCAGGATTTCCAGTGCATCTTCTTCTGACCGTCTTCCATGCCCCACCAGAAATCGGCGATCGCCTTACGGAAGGATGTACAGTTGCCGATAGGGAGTTGAAAACAACTCATAATATAAGCAGGTATTGCCTGGATGACAGCCTTGATAAAAACTTCCTTTCCCGAGCGAGACAGAGGACGATCTGAATAGTTGTTCATCCTTTTCCAAGCTCGGTCCAGCAGGAAACGAAATGACCCAATCGGGGAACGGCCAACTTCAGTGGGCATGCCAAGATATGTATCTTGTAGTGTCTCATCGTGAACACCCAGCTAGTTTTTGACCTCCTCCTTGATGGCCACATTGCAATTGTTCCCAAAAAAGATAGATGATTTATCATGATTGATTTTCTGACCTGAACCATCGCAATAAAGCTGCAGAGTTGATTTCAGCGTAGCCACACTACGCTGATCACTCTTAGCAAAAAATATACTGTCGTCTACAAAGAGAAGGTGTGAGATAACTGGACCCTGACGTCCATTACGAATACCCTGCAGCTCTCCCACAGCTTCCTTCAAATGCAGTAGACATGACAGCCCCTCTGTGCATAAAAGAAACAGGTATGGGCTGATGGGATCCCCTTGCCTGATTCCCCGAGTCGGTATCACCGGTTTCATAAGATCCCCATTAACTTTACCAGCATACCTGACCATAGTGACACATCTCATAACTGAGTTGATCCAAGAAGGATCAAAACCGAGCTTCACAAGACAGCCATGAAGATAGATCCATTCAACTCTGTCGTATGCCTTCATCATATCTATCTTTAGAGCAAAAACGGGTTTTTTCACACGTTGTCTCCGGATAGTATGCAGGCTTTCATAAGCAATTAAAGCGTTATCAGTGATTAGCCTCCCAGGCACAAATGCACTCTGATATTCAGAGATGATAATAGGAAGTATCAGCTTTAGGCGGTTGGCTAACACCTTGGATGCAATCTTGTACAAGACATTGCAGTGGCTAATTGGACGGAAATTCTTGAGATTGTCAGGATGTGTCACCTTAGGAATTAGGACTATGACAGAATCACACAGCCCCTCTGGTACCGAATCTCCTTCCAAAAAACCCCTCACTGCCGTACATATCTCCTCTTCAAAGAACTCCCAATGAGTTTGGTAGAAGAGTGCCGGGAAGCCGTCCGGCCCCGGTGCTTTGGTTGGACCCATTTGGAACAAAGCCTTTTTAATTTCATCATTGGTGTACGGTTGGCACAGTGCCATGTTCATGTCATCTGTCACCTTATTCGGAATGGCCTCCAACACATCATCCATGCGCTCACATGGTTCCGAGCTGAACAAGTCAGAGTATAAGCACTCTACTCTACTTTTTATTTCAGCAACATCAGTGCACTTTGAGCCATCTTCTCTAGCCAACCCAGTAATTTTATTCGTTCGTCGGCGAGCAGATGCTCGTGCATGGAAGAAGGCCGTGTTACGGCCCCCCTCTTTGAGCCAGTCTATGCGGGATCGCTGACGTGCCATGATCTCCTCCCGCTCGAACAGCTCACAAAGCTCTCCTTCCACCCTTTTGGCTTCTGCATCATTGTTTCCCCAGGGCGCCAAACGGAGATACTTTAAATATTTCTCCAACTTTTGAATTTTTCGTTGGACAGAACCAAAGGTGTCTCGGCTCCACTGGCCTAGAGAGGTGGCCACCCCATGAAGAGTAGTCCACGTACCCTGCAACGAGTTCGGCCCGACAGAGTTTTCAGCCCATGCTTGCTCTAGAACCTGCCTGTAGTCCGGAGACCGCAACCAGGCTGCCTCAAACTTAAAACCCGATTGAACTAGTTTCGGTGGCTGAACAGCATCAAAATTTCCTAGAGCAATGACCACGGCATAATAATCTGATGTAGTGGTGATTACATTCTCCACTTCGCAGTCATTAAATAAATTAGTGAAAGATCCATTAGCAACCGCACGATCCAAACGGACCTTCACATTCCGATCCCCTTCTTGCTTATTCGTCCATGTGAATTTTGGACCCGAGAACCCAAGGTCAAATAAGCTGCAATCATCCAAGCATTCCTTAAACAAAAGGACCTGAGCTTCAGAACGATCACAAGGGCCAACATGTTCATCTTGACTAAGGGCCTCGTTGAAATCCCCACAGCAAAGCCATGGGCCATTCCATTTAGTGCATAGATCCCGCATGAGCTTCCAGAACTCATGACGCTTCTCCCTTCGAGGCTCTCCATAGACACAGGAAACTCTCCATTCAACACCCGTCTCAGCTGTAATGACCACATCGATGACATTAGAGTTAAAACCCAACAGCTCCACGGACAATGGTTGCTTCCAAAACAGTACCAGGCCACCACTCTGGCCATCACTACTAACACCCAGGCTGTTTGTGAATCCCAAAGACCACATAAAATTCTGGGCTCTCTTATCCTTCATCTTCGTCTCCGAAAGAAAAAGGATATCGGGTCGGTATTTCTTAACAAGCCACTTGAGCTCGCCAACCGTCGAGTCCGACCCAAGTCCTCGACAGTTCCACACCATGCAATTCATTGCATTTGGCGGGGCTGAGATTCAGCCGCCGCCTGATCCGCCGATCGAAGAGTTGCACTATTCTTACGTTTCTTGTTAGAATCATCGCTCCGGTCTTCAGTGCTGACAGCTGCACCTGTATCCACCGAAGCACCAGCCTTGCTAACCTCATCAACATCAACATTTTCAGAGAAATTTGTGAGTGTAAGCTGGACTTTCGGCCTGGGAACATACATCTGCTTACGCTTCTGTCCAACAGTCTTCCCACCTTCCCCTGTCACAGCCTGGTTTTTGCCTGCCCCATTGTCCTTCCTCGCCCGGGGTTTGCGAGGTTTTACTGGAGAGGTTACCTCCGGCTCTTTATTCCCTTTATTCGCTGGTTTAGTACTAGAGCCCTGGCCTGACATAGAACCTTGCCCAGATGGGAGTTTTCATGCTTCTTTTTCGAGTGTTGCTGCCGGTCGTTTTCCTGCTTCGGCCAGCTGGGAGTTTTCATGCTTCGTTTTGTCGAATATTGTTCAGTTCGTTGATTACTCCGTCCTTGCATTTCGTTCGCCTTTGGCCCTATCTGATGTGTGACGTTGCCGGTGCTTCAGAATTCCCGTAATTCAGGGAAGCTCAGGAATGCCGTGCTCGGACCTCGGAGGAGACTGGAGAAGAGCAGGAGGACCTCTAGAGGCTACGTACCCTCTACTTCTAGTGTTGACTGATGCTCCTGCTGGTGTGAATGTTTGGTAGATTTGTATAGGGTTTTTTTGGGTGTGCCAACCAAATTGACTGATATACTGTGTTGCAGGTGCAGACTAGTACATACGGGTGGAGTTGTTGCTCGATCTGAACCTGAACACACAGGTGGAGTTGGTACTACCTCCATTCCAGTTTAAAGGGCATACGTGTATTTCTAGGTTATTAATTTGATGATCTAACTTAAGGCTCAGTAAAATCCTAAACTATTAGATTTGCATCGTGATTCGTACACACTTGAGTTGCAAGTGGAGTTACAACTCAGATTTTTTTCACTTGCAAGTGAGGTTGCAACTAGAAACGTTACATTCGAACCGTTAAATTTGCTTCATGATTCATGCTAGTGATAAGTTGTAACTAAGATATGATAACAGCATTCTACTAAGTACTAGACATATCCTAAATTATATAACACAAAAATTATACCATTAAAAACTAGAAGATTCAAAGTTTCTAATGATATATTTTTTATAATATATATCTTAAATTATGTTGTTCAAATTAACAACTTAAAAATATACGTAGACTCTTTAAGTTGGAATGGAGAGAGTACGACAGGCTATTGGAGAGATGCACACATGCCCCGGAGGCAGCGATCCGAGGAGTTGGTGGTGATGGAGCTGTGTTCAAGGCTTCAAGCAAATCAGCAGGTGTTGGTTCAGGCATAGCAAATGCATAAAATTTGCCAAAGATGAGTCCAATCACAAATTCCGCACACGAGAAAATAGAGCTCTCAATACTCTGCAAGGTTCAGATCTAGTATTTCATGACGCTGCCTATTCCTTCACATGCTAACCGCTAAAACCTCGCCACACAGCTAAAACATAAAGAAGAGACCCCCAAATATGTAAGTGCACTAAATAATTGTTAGAGATATAATTAGGTTACATATAGCATAGGTTATGTAGAGATGTTTCTTGACTCCTACTCCAAGTCTACTCATATATGTCTATATATATTCGTCTGAGAGGCTCAATAATACATCCATCATATTTCGTAATCTCTCTTCCCCCTATCCTTTCACATGGTATCAGAGCGGCGTCAAACCTTGACCTAGCCGCCGCCCACGCTTCCGCGCTGCACCGCCCCCGGAGAGGTCGATCTCCATGATCTCCGCCGGGGGCCGCGCAACTCGTCCGCCGACCTAGATCGGCTGCCCCCGTGTGTCCTTTTCTCGCCGGACGCTTGACCGATGTTTTCTTTTTGGTTTACCGATGTTAGATCCGATTGTGTCGCCAACCGTCTTCGTCACCACGCGCCTCTACTCCAACCTCGGCGTCGACCTCGCACCGGCGGCCACCCATACGCCGGCTATCGCGGCCGATGCGCTGGCGCCGTCGCTGCTTCGGCCGGTTTCGCGGTCCCTCGGTCGGCTACTGCGCCTGCCTCCGTAGGCTGCCGCGGTCGTCTCGTTGGCGCCGTCTCCGCACCGACCGACTCGCCTTCACCAACCGCATGGCAACATCGGACGCGTCGTCCGAGGGACGCCTCAGTGCGTCACTCCGGCTCCATGCCTGTGTGGTCTCCATCGCCGGTCCGTCATCGCCGTCATCGCCAGGGAGTCAGGGACTTCCCCGACAACGACGCCACGGGTTCCGATCTGTGTGCCATCGTCAAGGACTTGGCGCGTACAGCGCCGCCGTCGGTCTGATCAACCGATCTGGCGCACGTCTACGCCAAGTACGTCCCCGAGCACGCGCCTATCACCGTTCGAGCATCGGGCTGCCGCTGCGTCGCCCCTTCGGGCCGTAGCATTGCCGCCTTTGGTCCTCATCGCCGGCTACCAATGTGCCTTCTCTGGCATGTACGTCGCTGGTGGTTGTCACGCCACTGCACCGACTCACGCCCTGCAGCTGCGCCGTCCCATCGGGCTGTAGCGTCGCTGCACGCGGTTATCGCTGTCACCTCACACCGACGTCGCAGGCTGCCTTCACACTGCCGTTCGTGCATGGTCTTCGTCGCACCGACGGGTTCTTCCTCGCCTCATTGGAGCACCGCCGCCGCATCAACACAGGTACCCTGCATGGCCCCTCCTGGCTGTTGCAGGTCTCGCCGTCTACCCCACCGCCTGTCTAGGCATCTAGCATGACCACTCTTGGTCATCGCTGGTTCACCGCCTTCTACGTCTACGTCCAGCACGACTTCATCGCCAGCGTCATCACCTCGTTCGACTACACCTGCTCATCTACTCCGACAACCGCAGACTGCATCGACACCCTTTGCCATTGTGCATCTCGCAACCGTCATAGAGGCCTTCTCTGCTAGTCTCCTCTCCGACATGGCGTGAAGTTGTTTCTACTGGTCCCGTTCTTCGCACGCCCGGTACAGGCAACACTGGTGCTTGCCTTCGTCTCTGACGTGTTCCCGAGTCTGGCAAGCTCGGTCGCAGCGCCTCGTCCCCGTGTTCGTCTTCGCGTACTCGATTTTGGCACAACCGGAGTATGACTTCATCCCTGATGTGCGCCTGGTTCTGGCAAAGCTATAGACGTACCTCGTCCTCGATGGCTCGGACTGCATCGACTTTGGCATCGCTCTCCTCGACGACTGCCTCGACGCATTGCTGTCCTTCTATGGCGCCCTAAGCGCCTGCGGCTACCTCGACATTGGCACCTGACCACGACATCGACCACGGTGACCCCTCACATGGCTACCTCGACCAAGGTTGCAGCACCCACCGCTCTCGGCTACCTCAACATCGGCACAAGGGCTATCACCTCGCATGAGCACTCCTCGACTTCCTCTACAGTCCAAGCATCCGCGATGCAACTTCGTCCACGACGCTCCTGCTCCGACTGCAGGAGGGTGTTAGCCCGTTGGTTTCCACGCCTTCAGTTTCCCTCCAGTCTGACCGTCCATGACGCTATAGTTGTTCACGTCACTACCGCTACGACTGCGGGGAGTGTTAGAGATATAATTAGGTTACGTATAGGATAGGTTATGTAGAGATGTTTCTTGACTCCTACTCCAAGTCTACTCATGTACGCCTATATATACTCGCTCAAGAGACTCAATAATACATCCATCATATTCCACAATCTCTCTTCCCCCTATCCTTCAACACCACTCACTAGTGGAAAACGAGGCTTTAGTCCCGGTTGGTGTGGGGCTTCAATCCCGGTTGCGCAACCGGGACTGAATCCCCCCTCCCCCTAGTCCCGGTCGTATTACGAACCGGGACTAAAGACCCACCACATGACCGCTGGCTGGTGCTTGGGGCGTAGGATCTTTAGTCTTTTATTCAATTTTTTATTCATTTCAAATAAGTTTTCATATACATATTTGTACACTACTAAATAGTGTACACGCCAAAGCATATATAATATATTTTGTCTTACGAGCATATATACACATATATACAACTTGTTTACATGCATGGATCAGAGATCACAACCGAGACTAGAGGCCGTCTATTCGATTACAAGGAGATCACATGGAGGCATTAGCGCCGATAAAATTCTCCCTTTGGGTTTATGGCTTCGTCAAGCAAAAATCCAGACAATTCCACTCTCTTCATTTACTAAGTAAAGCACATCTACACATAATCAAATAAACTTCCACATAATTGCTCCCAAACTAAACCCACAAATCCTCCTACTACTAAAGCATGAAATGAGCTAAATTAGCAATAAAAGATGAAAACTCTAAGTTGCTAACCTTTTAGAATACTTGGATAGAAGTGGTGCTGCCAAATCTTGACAAATCATAGAGAGAAATGTGGATGAACTCAAGCTTGGTGGTGAAGAACACTTGGAGAGAAATGGCTGGCTCGGGGCAGGGAAGAAGATTTTTATAGAGAAATCTTTAGTCCCAGTTGGTGTCTCCAATCGGGATTAAAGGGGCTTTAGTCCCGATTGGAGAAACCAACCGGGACTAAAGAGTCTGGTAACAAGCCAGATTCGACCACAAACCCTTTAGTCCCGGTTGGTGTCTCCTACCGAGACTAAAGGTACCAAACGAACCGGGACTAAAGGGTACACGGCCTTGCGGCTGAAAATAGTCGTTGGGCCCGAGACATTAGTCCCGGCTCAAAACACAACCGGGACTAATGCTCCGAACAAAAGGTCGGTTTTCTACTAGTGACTGTTCATTGTCTATTATGTTCCAAAGACTGCTAAATATTTATTCAAACTCTAAATTTGTAGGAGCAAGTCCATGCAACTAAGCAATAATGCGTATCACATAGGTAGGAACGAACAAACATAATCAACGGAGCTTAGTTAGGTTGATAGTCGACCTCCGATGGAAGTCCTACAACATGTAGCAGTAGAGACTGAAATACGTTTCAACCAGGTTTCATGTTTTAATTTTGTGCATGAATCTTTATTTCAGAAACCGGAACAAGCGCTTGTAGAAGATCATATGAAGCCCATTTTCGCGAATTTTGTGGGCATCCATATAAAACGATTAAATTGTATTTAGGAGAAAGCAGCAGAATCTATTTTATTTATTTATTTACTTGGGATTACTATTGGCGATGATATTTGAATATCAAGAACACAACATGTGCAAGTTGTCATCTTATTAATATACCCACTGTAACTTGCAAGACATATTTAACCACAAAAATAGGATAAAGAATCATGCCAACAACCAATTTATAACCTGGAAGTTTCTATAAATGTGCTTACATAATCATGCACAAAATCCCTCTATTAAGATATTTATGAGACAATATAATTAAGATATGTCTACCATAAATATGTATACGCTATGGTTTCTGCAGTTATTGGAAAATAGTTGATGAAGAAAAGCATGCTTGAAAATATAGTTTAAATCTTGCATAATGCAGTCAATCCCCAATTTGCGGAAATTCAATATTTTCGAATGCTACAAGTAACATTAAACAATTTTAGGGTGGTAAACAATGAAAAAAATAGATAATTATACTTGTTCAGACTATAACATGCTAAAAGTAAGTTTAAGAGTTTAGTACAAATCATCTTAATATCGATTGTACTCGATTCCCAATTTGGTTTTGACCGGCCCTAGAGCGACTCTTTGAGCCCGGGCGCCTCTTGGTGAGTGATACTAAAATATTTAGATGCAATGACAATGAAGGCAGCACTAGTATGTGTGGTCGGTCCATCAACACGAGGTGGAATCATGTTTCTAGGGGACTAAGGGGAGAGGTCTAAAGCTACTCATTGCAATCTGGACTCTCCCATAGCTTGACTTTAGAAACACTAGCAAATTAGTCTTGTGGAGTTTGAGTCCGTTAAGAAATAATCTACGAACAATACTTCCTTATGTTATGTATATAATTTAGGCCAATAAAATATGGTTGTGGTTATGTGCTTAACATCTTTCTATATGTAGTTCATTAAGTTTGGCAAATAGTGTGCTGAATTGTTCGAGTTGGCGTTGGAGAGCTCTTTTATGTGTTTTTCCTTTGTAGTGAAGTTATATTACTTCAAATGTAAATATACTCACTTTGGTAACAAGAAACCACGGATCCATCAGTAAGCTCAAATGGGAACCTTTGCTACAATTCTTTCGACCCATAACACATGTGAGAGATTATTATTTCTGCAATGACCATTTGTGAGTCCTGGTGGAAATGGATACCCATTACCCATTTACCCAGCGGGTTTTTACCCATTAGGGTGAGGGTATGGCAAAAATCTTAAACCCATGGGTATGCAAATGGCAAAATATCTCCACTCAATGGGTGACAAGGGTATAGATAGTAGAGCTCGTCAGTTGAGTACCCCTGAGGCCCGTTAAGCTAGGCCCAGTTGTAACACTAGTCGAAATACAAGTTCATGTCGTATATCGATATTGTAATCTGTATCGGATCCCTCCCGATCCTTGAGACCTGGCCACCTACATATAGGGGCCAGGAGGGGACGGTGAGGGACAGATTGAAAGCAAGCCAGGTTTATACACCACGTTTACTTTCGATACACACCTTGTTTGACTGATTTTACCTTCGAGTTCATCGGACGCCCTATCTTCCTGATCCTAAGTCCTTCATTTAGGACATTTGTCGAGTTAACCCTTGTCAATGGGTATTGACGAGGTTCTTCCCCGGCAATGCCCATGTTCAAGGGCTTTCGATCTAGGGAACGCATGGTGGGACCTAGCGAACTCGACGGCGATCAAATGAAAACAGGGAAACACAAGGTTTTACCCAGGTTCGGCCCCCTTGGTAGGGTAATGACCTACGTCCTGCTTGTCTGACTTTTATTGATGTGGTGGCTACAATGGCGATGTTACAGCGGTGGCGTAGATTGGATCTAGCCGAAGTAGAGAGCTCTAAGAGTCGAGTGCTCCGGCGTGTGGTGATGAAAGAGTATCTAGGGTTTCCGGACCTCCCTCGCAGCCTTTTATATGCCAAGGCTGGGTCTCAGGATTGTCCCTCAAGAAAAGTACAGATCGGATCGGTTTTGAATAAGCCCTAACCGAAGACTAATACAAATTGGACTCCTCGAACCCTTGCTTGCACGCCAAGTATAGCTCATGGGCCGCATCCAATCACTGCCCTTACGGGCCTTGCAGCTCCTTCGACAATAACCTCCCCTAGGCCGAAAACTAGGTAGGCGAATATCGAGGGCCTATTTGTCATTCCTTCGATCTTGGCATTGGTTGATGATGAGGTTCTTCCCCGGCAATGCCCATGTTCGAGGGCTTTCGATCTAGGGAATGCATGGTGGGACCTGGCGAACTCGACGGCGATCAGATGAAAACAGGAAAACACAAGGTTTTACCCAGGTTCGGCCCCCTTGGTAGGGTAATGACCTACGTCCTGCTCGTTTGACTTTTATTGATGTGGTAGCTACAATGGCGATGTTACAGCGGTGGCGTAGATTGGATCTAGCCGAAGTAGAGAGCTCTAAGAGTCGAGAGCTCCAGCGTGTGGTGATGAAAGAGTATCTAGGGTTTCGGGACCTCCCTCCCAGCCTTTATATACCAAGGTTGGGTCTCAGGATTGTCTCTCAAGAAAAGTACAGATCGGATCGGTTTCGAATAAGCTCTAACCGAAGACTAATACAAATTAGACTCCTCGAACCCTTGCTTGCACGCCAAGTATAGCTCCTGGGCCGCATCCAATCACTGCCCTTACGGGCCTTGCAGCTCCTTCGATAATAACCTCCCCTGGGCCGAAAACCAGGTGGGCAAATATCGAGGGCCTATTTGTCATTCCTTCATCAGTAGCCCCTGAGTGCCTGGGATAGTCGAAGACTATGGCAAAGACTCTAACTAGAATCTACTTTAAGCGCACGAGACCATATTCACCCTTCCTGAAAAGGCATAATGACATATCGAATACACAAATGATGCATTTAGCAGATGCGGCTGATTCGAGTAATACTCATGCTGAGCCTCGAAAAATGTTTAGCTTGGTTTGCAGGGGGATACGCATAACCGGCCTGAGACTCACGCCGGGTCTCAGTTAATTGCATAGCCGCAAAAACATTTGGTTAGCTTACTCAGATTCGAGTCCCCCGACTCGAACCCGCGTGGGCTGGCGCTACCTTGACCCGAGCCACGTTGGACTCACTGGGTCAAAGCCCAGTTCAATGAGAGGCACCCGATGCGTCCATCGGTGCAGACTTCATACCGAAGGTATAGAAAGTTACTCGACAGAGCGTGCTTGATACGAATACCGGGCCATCTGGTGTTGCGAACCATGAACTTACCTTCGTATTTGACATACGGCATCCGAACTGGTATATTGCCACCAAGATTCGGGCATTTTGAGTGAAGAACATTTATAGCCCAAAATAAAGATTCGAAGGACAGCGGTCGGCATCCAAATAGAGTGAAAGCGCTGGTGGCCAAAAGATGCAATTCGAGGGGTCGAAAACCCAAGCTCGAGTAATGTTGAGGCGCTGTTGACCCGAAGAGAGAGATTCGAGGGACCAGAGCCCACACTCAAATAATATGGAGGCGCTGCTGGCCCGAAGAGAGAGATTCGAGGGACCAGAGCCCGCACTCGAATAATACAGAGGCGCTGCTGGCCCGAAGAGAGAGATTCGAGGGACTAGAGCCCGCACTCGAATAATACGGAGGCGATGCTGGCCCAAAGAGAGAGATTCGAGGGACCCGAGCCTGCACTCAAATAATACGGAGGCGCTGCTGGCCCGAAGAGAGAGATTCAAGGGACCAGAGCCCGTACTCGAATAATACGAAGGCGCTGCTGGCCCGAAGAGAGAGATTCGAGGGACCAACGTCCGCACTTGAATAATACGGAGGCGCTGCTGGCCCGTAATAACAATCCACGGTGCAAACACCCATGAAGAAAATAATAAAGCAGTATCGATTAAGAACCAGAAACCTTTCTCGAATGAGCAGGCACTCCTTCCTCGAAAAGCTCAGACGAAACACCAAATGAAGGACGAATTCGCCCAGAGGGACATTACGTGCCCTCGGGTGATATAAAGAAAACGCAGAGATTTCGAGGGAAACTTAGTACCGCAAGGGTCCTGATTGCAAAAGCACATACCTTTAAAATATGAAAACCCCTTATCGATCTTGCCTTTTGGGTCAAAAAAGATCAGCTTTTCCTAGAAACGACATCAGCACTGACGCCAGATTTCCTCGAGTTGTCACGCCACCTTCTGCTGAGATAACCTGACTCTGATAAGACTAGACGCGCAGTGGGCCCAGCGGCCGCATGTCCCGGCTATTGACCACGTTTGACCGCACATCCCGTGCGTGGGTGAGAAAAGTCCGCACGGTTTCCTTGATTACCGTGCATAGTGGAGGCCGCGGCTCTCATGGTGTTGACACGTGGATGGCCAGATTTGCTCTGCCATTTCCACTTCATAGCGAACGGCCAAGATCAATCGTGAATTTCCAGAGACCAAATAAAAACGGCAGCGGAGGGGTAACAGTTCACCCCGCTCCGCCGCCATCGTCTTCCTCCTTGCACTCTGTTGCTGCTGCTCCTCCTGCCCACCTCCATTCTCAAAGCCCTTGCCGCGCGCTGACCTCATGGGTAAGAGGGGCTTCTCCGCGACCGGTGCCACCGTCGGCGCCGCCGCCAAGAAGGCCAAGATGGCGGATGCCGACACCTCTGTTGTCGGCAATTGGGTGCAAACCAAGGTTGGAGACAAAGAGCTGTCGCAAGCCAAGAAGATGAGTCTTCTCAAGAACACCCCGGTGGAATCGCTCACCGCCGGTCCAGAGATCATTCCCCGGCCTCCTCCTGGATTCCGGATAATCTTCGTTGCTTTCCTACTGCGGGGATTATCTCTTCCCCGCATCCCTTCCTTCGCGGCCTTCTCTTTGCGTACGGTATTCAGCTCCATGATCTGAATCCCAACACAATTCTGCACATTGCGTGTTTCATCACGCTTTGTGAATGCTTCTTGGGGATCAAACCCCACTAGGCGCTTTGGCGCCAGATTTTCGTCGTCCGGCACCCACTGCGCTACCAGACCAGCGGCTTTAGCTGCCAGGTGCGCCCGGACGTGCCATACTTCAACCTCCAGATGCCCGAAAACAACCCCGGCTGGAGGACGAAATGGTTCTACGCCAAGGACAAGTTCTCCAGTGGCGAAGACTTCAGGCTTGAGGAGTTTTGGGCCACCACCGTCCTTCGACCACGGGTGTCTTGGAGGCATGAGCTTTCTGATGAAGAGATGAAGATCACGGAGCCACTGATGGAAAAAATCCAACAGCTTCGAGCCACTCCGAAGAAAGAGCTTTTGGGCATTCAACTCATCCGGACCTTCATCGAGCGCCGGATCCAGCCTCTCGCTGCTCGAGCCCACTGCATGTGGGACTACAGCGACCGCTGAGACTCAACCCAAATTTCCCAAGATGAGTTTCACGAGGCCGAGATCGACGACTGCGTGCGCGCCATCACCAATATCAAGAAGAAGTCGGCCGTGCCGAAAGCTTTCGGCGTGGTGGCCTTCAGCAAGGCCTTTCCCCGCACTGAGGTACACTTTTCATCTTAATTGAATACTTCTTCTGTACTGCATTTTTGCCGATCAAAATCGATTGTGGTTGGAACTCTTGCTCAGGTCGTTGAGATAGCTTGGTGTTATCCACCCCAACCCGAAATGGGTGAATATCCAGGGCGCGATTTTACTGAGGTCCCGGAGGAATCGACTTCTGCTGCTCCATCGCCATCGCGCGCCTCGAAGAAAAAGAAACAAGTTGCAGATGTCGTCAAAGACTCGGAAGATCTTGACGACACTCACTTTACCTCTGGCGATGACGATGACAGCGTGATCCCCGCTGCGCCTTTGAACAGCCGTCGTCCTCTTCGACTTGGGAAGAAGACCCTTCCAAAGTTTGGGATCAATGCATCGTGAGTTTCCCTGTCGAACTAATTTTTCATGTGACCTCGTCTTGAATTGACTATATTGACTTCGACGCCTGCTTTAGATCTTCCACCGAGGAGACCTCGACGAGGCCGGGGGACCATGACCGATACCAAGTTCGGCCCCATGATGACACTCTTGAACAGACCATGGATTCACAGGAGAAAATAGCCGGAGACGCCGCTCCCGAGGCTGATCTCACAAAGCCGCCGTCTCCTCCAGGGAAGAAGATGAGTGAACCTGAGTTCATCCTAGTTTCTTCCACCGGCGAGCCTTCCGGCCCTAAGAACCATGTAAGTCTAAAAATTCTAACTTTACGACTCATACGCTTGCCTGTCAGTAGCCCCCGAGGGTGTTTACACTTGGGCTTGCCCTCCAAACAATAATTCAGGGGTTCATCCTTGCTTCTTCTTGCTTAGCCCATTGTCAGCGATTTGTCGAAGGTGTGCAAGAGCTTCCTTGCGCTGGAGGAAGAAAACCGACAGTTATCCGCGCAGCTTGAAGACGTGTGACGTGAGTACTGCTTCCTCCTCTCTAACTTCTTGCTCTGATGGTGATCTTGCTTCAATTCTTTGTAATATGGTGCTCCTCGAATGATCAGGGATCGCAGCGCAAGCTGCTACTGACAAGACATCCTTGAAGGCCCAGCTGGACGATCTTGCGGTGGGGAATTCGGGACTCACTACAAGAAATTTGTTGACTAGTGACCCTTCATTTTGGTCACTAGATGGTCACTGTTGTTTAACTTATGACCCTCTTCTGACCAAAAACACTTGGTCGGCAGTTGAGCGTCACTGACCGCATACGATGACCAATTTTTCTAATTGGTCATAAGCGATTATGATCAAAATAGATGGTCATAAGCATTATGACCAAAAAAATGGTCACTAGCAATTTGGCCAGGCCATGTTGGATCCTACGTGGCAGGATTGTGACCAAACCAAATGGTCGTAATTAGAATTTAGCCCAGTCCACTTTGATGCTCTGCATGGGCCAAGCCCAACAATTCCAGCATTTCTTCTCTAACCTTTTCTTTTAAGATCTATTTATTTAGTGGGTCAAGCCCAAAATGTCAGCCCATATACATTTGTACCACTGCATTTTCTTTGGCCCATTTTAGTTTTTATTTAATTCAAAGTAGGTCCCACATGTCAGACAGGCCATAGTTCATACTGGTCCCACACATCAGTTGTAGCTTTTCCAATAGGTCCCACATGTCAGCGGTAGCTTTCACAATGGGTCCCACACATCAGATATAGCTTTCCAAATGGATCCTACACGTCAGCTGTAGCTTTCCCAGTGGGTCCCAATCATCAGAATTAAATTGCAATGGCAGATTTCAATTTCTCACATTACCAACATTCCAGGTTTCAGTTTCCCACAATTGACTGTAAATAACCAATATTTTCAAATAGCAGTAATACAATTTATATTACAATCACTCCATTGTTCGTATCAATCACATAGTGCTGCTGCTCTAAAATCTAGCTCTAAATATATACATCTCATTTCTTGTGTGCGACTTCCGGCTTCGTCAAACATTGGCCTGTAGTTTTTGCAAGAGAGAGTAACACCACTCATTATCTGTTAACAACAAAAGAAAAAGTGAGTCATGATGAGCAGAACCATCAAACTAGATAAATAACTATAAGAGCAACATAACAACCAAAAATAGATCAAAATACTTGCAGAACCTTGGATCATTATGGCAGACAACTAGTACATTTCATAAAGAATGCACTATGAAATAAAGAACTTCCATGAAGATTATGTGGACACAATTAAGTGAAATCAAGCATTCCGATCATGCTCCAAATATAGATCAAGGAAGGACTTCATGCAGAGTGGTATGTTTCATAAACAAATATAGTTTGGATAATTTAGACATTGTTTCAGAAATAAAACAGTGACATGAGCATCCGCTGTTCAAGCTAAGACTTTGATCACACAGTATAGCGACAAAAAACTAAGCCTTACAGCATACTACCAAGGTGTTCGTTACATCACGAAGAGCCAGGAACCTGATCCCTCGACATTTGACTCCTCCAGGTCCCAGGAACTTCATGCACCAGCGAATAGCCACTCAAACATGCACAGAAACAAACAAGACATCAATTAATCAAGGAGAAATCAAACAGAAAAGTACAATTCATGTGTACTAGAAGATATTAGATTATAAGTTCAGTCTGCAAGCAATCATACATTGTTTTATTTCCATTCTCACTGGTTTATTATAAGCATCGATGTAATTGTCACTGTATGTTATCTACAAAAGCAATCAGTCACCTCATGCTCCTTCTTGAGCACACGCACGGGCCGGACCCAGAGGTAGTAGGCGAGGGAGCCGGCGATGTGCAGCCTCTCCCAGACCCACTGACTGCCGCCTTGCTGAGCCTGTCCTACAGAGAACGGCGCAGAGCATAATGCTTAGGAACAGAATGAAAGCCCAGAGCAGAAGAAATCATTCTTGCGGCATTCATTCTTCTGAAACAATAGACCTTCACAAAGTACTTCGAATAGATGTTTCAATAATATTGCTGGAAAATAGTAATGTAGTGAACAGGAGATGAACAATTACAGGTCAACTACCTCAAGTAAATCTGAAAACATTGCTAAGAAACAATAGACCTGCCAATCTATAAATAATTAAATATATGGCAGCTCTAGTTTCACATCTCATAAGGATCACGGCCCAACCAAATAGAATGTAATACTTATAGAGTTTGATTAAAGATACTTCATAACTTCAAAGACACATTCAAGATGTAATGGAACTATAGAAGGAAAGCCTCAAGCTGAAGTTGTACCTTCTTCATGGAATGTAATTCCCGGCCAAATGGTTTGAGGAACTTCATCTCTATATCTAGAGGCCAAACCTGCAAAGAGATAACAACATAGTACAATATTAGTGAAATGGCTTTGAGTTCTCATAATCTACAATATTCCAGCCTAGCCATATCAACTGGTTGACATTTAGCCAACTATTAACGCTATACAGATGCATGGAGAAACTACAAGTTATGCAAGAATAAAAGCCAAGCACTGTATTTCTAAATACAAAAACTGGACAGGTTAAAATCACAGAAACTGAAGTACTCAAACTCCACACCATATATGGAACCAGTTTATATAGTAATTTAGTTACAAGCTTCCAGCAATCAACAAGATGATGAAATGAGCTATGGTATTAGACTATTAGTTTCAGACTCGTGATCTGTAACGTAAACATACACAAAATGGCTTCTATTATCTGATAAACCATGCTGTTAATATGAACCATACGGTGGCAATTTTGCAAATTGTGTGTCTACAAAGCTAATCAACACTACCTTGGCCAATAGCAAGCATACGGGAACAACAATGAATGATCAATGACAAGCACCAAAGAACAACCTATCCAACCATGAGACGTAACCAAACTGATGTACCCGATCATTCTGTAGAACTAAATGGAATCATCAAATCACGATGCAGAATAATTTGATGGGATTATCAAATCAAAAGGAACTGGGCGGAACTAAGCGGAATTAAGGAAAACAGGCCACTCGTCATCTCACAAACAACAATCGTAAAATCAAACGGCTAATAGCTAGATCGGCAACACATAAATAATGATCGGAATAGTGATAATATTAACACGCTGCGGAGCAACAGCAGATGGATTCGTACCTTGATCCCCATGAGCCGCAGCGGCGCCTGCTGTCCTGGCATGATGCACTCCGGTCCAGCAGCCTCGGCGACCGCCTCCATGGAGAGGCCCAACCCTATCGGATCCGGATGCTGCAATGAGGGATCAAAATCAGCCCCCACCTAACCTCCACGACGAGACAAAGCCAACCCGAAATTGAAGAGGTAGTACGTACCTTCATGAGCGCGAGGGCGTACGCTTAGGAGTTGTCCTACGCGACCCGGAGGACGGACGCATGGTGGACGCGTGGGACAGGGCGGATTCCGGTGGAGCCGGTGGCCGCGACGCGCGAGGGCGCGTCAGCGCCGGCGAGGTGCGGCCGCTTGGAGGCGGCAGCGGTGGGCGAGACGGAGGAGGCCGTCACCGTGCCGGCCGCGGAGGCGGCGGTGGACAGGGTAACCGGCGAGGAGGTGGTGGTGGTGGTGAGGGACGCCATCGGGAGGAGGGACGCTCGCTCCGGTCCGGAGGGGAGAGGATAAGGGGGAGGAGGCGTTCCATCTGTGTGTTTGGCTTTGGGCATCAGGATCTGCTGGCGATGCGCTGCTGCCGTCGGAGTACAGGGAAAGATGTGGTGGTGTAGTGGTTAGGTACACTTTGTTTGGCCGGTTGGGAGAGGTCATGAGTTCGAGTCTCGCCTCTGCCCAATATTTTGCGAGAAATTTTACTAGCACTGTTGGAAGTGGGACCCACACCTGCCTGACATGTGGGACCCACGTGTCAGTCGGGGTGGGTGGGACCCACCTGTTAGGTGGGGTAGGGTAGGGGCTGGTAGGACCCACCTGTTAGGTGGAGGTGGGGTAGGGATTAGGGGCGGGTAGGACCCACTTGTCAGGTGGGGTAGGGGCGAGTGGGACCCACCTATAAGGTGGGGTAGGGGTGGGTAGGACCCACTAGTCAGGTGGGGTAGGGGGTGGCCACCAGTCAGGTGGGGTAGGGGTAGGGGCGGGTAGGACCCACCTGTCAGGTGGGGGTAGGGGTGGGTGGGACCCACCTGTAAGGTGGTGGGGTAGGGGTGGGGGCGGGTGGGACCCATATGTCATATTAGTCAACAAGTCAATATTATAATGGGTCCCAGACGTCAGAACATTGACACATAGGCATCAAAGCCACCTAGGCATTGACATATAGGCATTGATGATGACACCTAGACGTTGACACGTATGCAGAATTATTGAGGTGGGCGCCTAGTCACATTGATTATAGTGGTATGACCATTTAAATTGGTCATAAGCGGCATAAAATAAATTAAAAATAATATGCTAAATTCGATTATATCGGTTATGACCATTTTGTGTCTGAGCATTATAACCTTTTGGATTAAATTGGTCATAAGGATTAAGACCTTGAACCCTCCGAAACGGTTTACGACCATTTGATACGAGTTGGTCATAAATCTATGACCAATTTTTCTGTGGTCACTATGAGATGGTCACTAGTCAACACATTTCTTGTAGTGACTGAAGGCTAAAGCTGACGGGTTGGCCGACGAGGTCGCCTGATTAAAGTCCGAATCGTCCAAGGCCCAGGAGCTTGCGAAGATGCGTCGCCTGGAAGCTGAATCAAGGGAAAAAGACCTGCATCAGTGTCTGCAGACCTCTCTTGACGCTTTACGCGGTGAGTCTTCGATATCCTTTGATTGAACTTTCCTGTGCCGATTAAGTTCCTTGCTGACTGAGGAACTTGTCCCTTCTTGAAGCCGATGCTGATTTGGACGCCGGGGCTATGAAGGAGCCTGCTGGACTCGAGTCCAGCGTTGGTATCGCCGAGCGCTTGTGTCAAGAAGTCCGCGAGCTCCTAACAAAGGTGCGGTCGACGCTTGACCGCGTCCGCGACGTGTCCATCCCTGACTCGACTAGCGACACCATGGCCGGCATCCTTGAAGCCCTGGTGGTGAAGACGGATGGCGAGGATCCGTTAGTTGCTGCAGTTCGCAGACAGGTAACTATCGGCTCCGAGTCTGTCTTCTCTATGCTGATGATGAACGGGGTTGAATTCGACACCGACAAAGTCATGAGCACGTATCCGAAAGACAAGGACGGACGTGATAAGTCTTCGAAGGGCTATATTGAACGTGCCCGCAACTTGTCTGCTCGGATGACGAGCTTCCTGGCTGAAAGGAATGAGAGGCGGGCGGCGGTAAGGGCCCGAAAGCTTAGGGCCTCTGGCGCACCGTCTAGCAAGGCTGGTAGTTCAGCATAGTGTAGTAGATGCCTCTAATGTGTGTCTGTAATTGACTTTTGTGACGCCATGTCAAAGACTGTTGTTTTAATGCAGGCCACTACTTGCTGTAAACTTGCTTCTTCTATTTTGCCATCCTCCTTTGAAATATTCTGTATCTGCTTGATATTTGGTTGCCGATGACTATGTGTGACCGGAGGCCTCTTGTGCAGGATTCGTCCGTGATTTCGAGTGCCTGGCCTGTTCCATACGAAATAGTTGCTAGCACTCCTAGTGCCATTGAAAGGAGAGCACCTTCCTCGAGCGAGCTAGCGTTGATTCGATCCTTGCGCGACCAGCTCAAGAACACGCAGCATCAACTAAAGACAGTTACTGCTAAGGTCGACGTTCCTCTGTCCAAGGCATCGCGGGCTACAGACGCCGAGAAGTTCCTCCTTGAGGAAGTCAAGAATTTAGGAAAAGCCCTGAAATGTGAGTCTTTCGCGCCATTCACTACAAGAAATGTGTTGACTAGTGACGTTTTCATCATGACCCTAGAGAAAAGTGTCATAAAATAGTGACGATTTTGTACCAGATCGTCATGGGCTAATTGGGGAGGCCGTCAGCCCTAAACATTACGACGATTTGAACCAGAAACGTCATAACCCAATGGGCACAAAATCATCATAACCTATCCCATGTAGTTTCAAACCTTATCCAGAGCCGTTTACGACGAAAATAGATCGTCATAGTCGCTAAATTAAAATATGTTTGAAATAGTTGGACTGCCACCTCACCGGTTTTGCCAACGTGTCATCCATGTGTCTATTTACGCTTATGTGTAGTATCCACGTGTCAATTTAGCTTATATATATGACTGCACTAGACATGTAAATGTGGGACCCACATGTCATATAATCAGATTTTGTGTCTAGCTGATTGACATCTAGGCCCCACCATCCCTACCAGACACGTGGGTCCCACCCACCCTCCCATGTATTCGGCGGCTCCCTATTTAGTGCTATGCATGGTTCCTTGGTAACCTCTAGTTTGATCAGGGAAACTACTGAAAATGAATCCGCTAATGAGGGTTACAGATTTGGTCAAGAGGAAGAGACTTATAATATTGTGGCTGCTCATGGTTATTTTGGCCGATTAATCTTCCAATATGCTAGTTTCAACAACTCTCGTTCTTTACACTTCTTCTTGGCTGCTTGGCCTGTAGTAGGGATCTGGTTCACTGCTTTAGGTATTAGTACTATGGCTTTCAACCTAAATGGTTTCAATTTCAACCAATCTGTAGTTGATAGTCAAGGTCGCGTTATTAATACTTGGGCTGATATCATCAACCGTGCTAATCTTGGTATGGAAGTAATGCACGAACGTAATGCTCACAACTTCCCTCTAGATCTAGCTGCTCTTGAAGTTCCATCACACTTGTAATACACTCAGAATTTGTGTCTAGCTATTGACATCTGGACCCTACAGTTCGCCCCCACCGACCTGATAGAGAGGTCCCACACAGCACTCACGTCCCACACACCATCCCTACCAGACACGTGGGTCCCACCCATCCTCCCCACCTGACAATCGGGTCCCACCCACCAGGCCGACCGGGGCACACCTGTAATACACTCAGAATTTGTGTCTACTATTGACATCTGGACCCTACAGTTCGCCCCCACCGACCTGATAGAGAGGTCCCACACAGCACTCACGCCGACCTGACAGAGGAGTCCCGGCCAATATATGTGGCAAAATAAAGGGGGCAGGCGGGGATTCGAACCCGCAACCTCCCCACCCAGGCGTGGTTCCCTTACCACCAAGCCATACTCAACCTTGCGATATCTCCATACGCTATCTTAGTTTTAATTAGAAGTTCTCGGTTAGTTGGGCCTAGGCCGCTGTGAATAGTACTTGGGCCGCTGTGGACACGGGGGCTTGGTGATGTTTTTCTTTCTTTTTTGTCCCACAAAGCTGACTACTTGGTCCCACCATCCAGCCTGAAACGAGTCCGGAATAGCAAAATAATATATCGCGTGGCCGGCGGGGGTCGAACCCGCGACCTCCCCACCGCACGTCCCACAGCTAACCACCTAGGCTGAGACAACTTTGTGATAGTTCTCCCACCGAACTGCTTTATAATCATAAAATATTTCGCGTAGTTGGGCCTGGGCCGCTTTTGAGAAGATTTGGAGCGTTGTGAAGAAACACTTGATAATGTTTTTTTCTGTTTTTCATTTCTTTTAAGATTTAAACACAAAAGATTTGAAGAATATTCAAGGCAAAGCCAAATGAATTCAAACAAACTTTGTAAATTATTTTTATTAAATATATAATAACATTAAATTTTTTCTCTGCAAAACAAATTTAGAAAACAAAATTTAATCAGTAGAATGCCATTATGGTGTATATAAAATACGGTTATAGCGGGCGTGACCTTTGCTCGCTATGTGTTAAATCTTAAAAAAATCTTACTGGATCATAGAATAGATAGTTTTGTAACTAGGAATGATTTTTGAAAAAAATATATGAGTAAACTTAAAGCATCTATAGTTCAAATTTGACACGCTTCCAACTAAATTTTCAAAATGTTGGCAATATTCAAAGTTTGTTATTTTTCCTAGCAACTAGGTCATATAACATGATACAACGCGAAGGGTTTGTATTTTTTGATTTTTCTTGATTTTTTTTAAATTTCTTATGTCGATTTCAAAATGTGGCCAAAACGACGGGTGTGACCGTTCCTATGAAGGGATAGAATCTTGCCAAACTCTTTATGGATCTCTGATTAAATAGATAGTTGTGTACCTAAAAATGATTTTTTGAAAAAAACATGAGCAAACTATGAAGCACCTGTAGTTCAAATTTAACCCGCTTCCTGCTGAATCGGCAGAATTTTGTCAATTTCTTGAGGGGTGTCTAGATAACTTTTCCATGCAAACAAATGATGAATTATGCATAAAATATGGTATAATATGATTTGAATTTGTGGTGGTCCATTTTTGAAACTTATTTTTGGTAGATGCTTTACAAAATAACCCATTTTTAGCATTAAGAAAATGAAAAATGAATTTTTTGTGCAAAGAAAATTAATACTCTCCAAAGCAACTTTGTTTGCCATACCAAGATGCACACATGTGCATAATATGGGGTCATTTGAACAAACTATGCTATGATTATGGCCATAACTGGCTCATCTGGCTTGAAAGCCATGAAACTTCATACAAGATAGCTCTTTTTTGTGAACACTTTTTCAAAATGTTGGCAATATTCAAAGTTTGTTATTTTTCCTAGCAACTAGGTCATATAACATGATACAACGCGAAGGGTTTGTATTTTTTTGATTTTTTTTGAATTTCTTATGTCGATTTCAAAATGTGGCCAAAACGACGGGTGTGACCATTCCTATGAAGGGATAGAATCTTGCCAAACTCTTTATGGATCTCTGATTAAATAGATAGTTGTGTACCTAAAAATGATTTTTTGAAAAAAACATGAGCAAACTATGAAGCACCTGTAGTTCAAATTTGACCCGCTTCCTACTGAATCGGCAGAATTTTGTCAATTTCTTGAGGGGTGTCTAGATAACTTTTTCCATGCAACCAAATGATGAATTATGCATAAAATATGGTATAATATGATTTAAATTTGTGGTGGTCCATTTTTGAAACTTATTTTTGGTAGATGCTTCACAAAATAACCCATTTTTAGCATTAAGCAAATGAAAAATGAAATTTTTGTGCAAAGAAAATTAATACTCTCCTAAGCAACTTTGTTTGCCATACCAAGATGCACACATGTGCATAATATGGGGTCATTTGAACAAACTATGCTATGATTATGGCCATAACTAGCTCATCTGGCTTGAAAGCCATGAAACTTCGTACAAGATAGCTCTTTTTTGTGAACACTTTTTCAAAATGTTGACAATATTCAAAGTTTGTTATTTTTCCTAGCAACTAGGTCATATAACATGATACAACGCGAAGGGTTTGTATTTTTTTGATTTTTTTTTGAATTTCTTATGTCGATTTCAAAATGTGGCCAAAACGACGGGTGTGACCGTTCCTATGAAGGGATAGAATCTTGCCTAACTCTTTATGGATCTCTGATTAAATAGATAGTTGTGTACCTAAAAATTATTTTTTTAAAAAAACATGAGCAAACTATGAAGCACCTGTAGTTCAAATTTGACCCGCTTCCTGCTGAATCGGCAGAATTTTGTCAATTTCTTGAGGGGTGTCTAGATAACTTTTTCCATGCAACCAAATGATGAATTATGCATAAAATATGGTATAATATGATTTAAATTTGTGGTGGTCCATTTTTGAAACTTATTTTTGGTAGATGCTTCACAAAATAACCCATTTTTAGCATTAAGCAAATGAAAAATGAAATTTTTGTGCAAAGAAAATTAATACTCTCCTAAGCAACTTTGTTTGCCATACCAAGATGCACACATGTGCATAATATGGGGTCATTTGAACAAACTATGCCATGATTATGGCCATAACTCGCTCATCTGGCTTGAAAGCCATGAAACTTCGTATAAGATAGCTATTTTTTGTGAACATTTTTTCAAAATGTTGGCAATATTCAAAGTTTGTTATTTTTCCTAGCAACTAGGTCACATAACATGATACAACTCGAAGGGTTTGTTTTTTTTTTGATTTTTTTTGAATTTCTTATGTCGATTTCAAAATGTGGCCAAAACGACGGGCGTGATCGTTCCTATGAAGGGATAGAATCTTGCCAAACTCTTTATGGATCTCTGATTAAATAGATAGTTGTGTACCTAAAAATTATTATTTTTTTAAACATGAGCAAACTATGAAGCACCTGTAGTTCAAATTTGACCCGCTTCCAGCTGAATCGGCAGAATTTTGTCAATTTCTTGAGGGGTGTCTAGATAACTTTTTCTATGTAAAAAATGATGAATTATACATAAAATATGGTATAATATGATTTGAATTTGTGGTGGTCCATTTTTTAAACTTATTTTTGGTAGATGCTTCACAAAATAACCCATTTTTAGCATTAAGAAAATGAAAAATGAATTTTTTGTGCAAAGAAAAGGAAAATATCCCAGAACAACATTGTTTGCCTTCCCAAGATGTAGAGCACAAACCAAGTCAACCCTATTATCTATTCTTTTATAATCTATTCTTTTCTCAGAATTAGTTGGAAATTGGAAAAGGTCTTAAAAGAAAAAGAAAAAAAGCACAAACCAACTCAACCCTACCAACCAATCAGATCGCAGAGCTCCCTCCCCATGGATTGCCGCCTAGCAGCCATCTGAACCATCGACACCCGGTGATCCAACGGGCCAAAATGCATATCCAACCCACCAACCCCTCCCCATCGCCCCTGACCTACCAAACCCTAGCCGCATTCCTCTCCTCCAACCCCTCCCCATCGCCCCTGACCTATGAAACCCTAGCCGCATTCCTCTCCTCCACCGCCGCCACTCTCCAATCTTTCGCAGCAGCGCACCCCACTCTCGGCGACCGCGACCATATGCTTGGCGACCGCGACCTTCTCGGCGGCGTGGCAGCTCCTCTCCCTTGATGAGCTCCACGCAGGGGCGGCCCTTTCTCTCTCCCGGTCGAGGCGCTCGATGAGGGAGCCATCCGTGCAGCTGCTCCAGCACTGGGTCGCGTTCGGTGGGCGGTGAACGACGTGTTCCTCACCCTCGTCGGCGCCAGGAACGCCCTCGCCGACGTCCAGCGCCGCCTCGACCTCGAGTTCCATGCCTCCTACCCGACCACGTCAGTAATCCCTCCCCCACTCCCCCTTCCCTGTAGGCACTTCCTTCTGATGCGACGGTCTCATCCATCTAGGCGAACCCGGCAAAGCTGGTGGGGCGAGTGACGCGGGTGCAGGAGGAGGTGGCCGCGCTCAAGGACCTTTGCCGCCAGATCCTCGCCCAGAAGCAGTTCAGATCCCCTCCCGAACCAGCGACCCCCCTCCGCCTTGCCTCTTCTTCTAGGTCTGCTGACCCTGCCTGCCTGACTGCGCGCGCAGGAGCTCATCGACCTGATGCGGACGAGCCTGGCGGCGCATAGGAGAGCCACGCAGCGCCTGCTCGCCTCCTCCGGGCTGCCCCTCATGACCGAAGACGAAGAGGCCGCCTACGGCAACATCAAGCAGGTGAGCCCCATACCCACCCACCCCATAACACATCCTCAAGATACCTAACTACAGGTCGCACGAGATCTGACGAACGCTGCCCGTTGTTTGCGCTGCAGGTGATCGACGAGTGGACTGATCAGCTCAGGCCAATGGCATGTAGGCTTTTTTCTCCCCCACTTTGCTCTGCAGCAGTTCAGTGTAGCCGTAGCGCCTTCTGACGGAGAACTAACTGCAAGTGGTCCTCTTTGCAAGGGATGCCGATGGGGATGATCAAGACACCAACCAGATCCTCTTCTCCAGGTGATCGACCGACGGCGTCTCAGGTCAGTGTACATTGTGGAGCCTGGTTAGCCTGGTGCTCGATTTGGTAAAGTAAACTATGGTGTATTCAGTGCTCCGTTGTAGGAAAATATGCAGATTTAGAACTAAGAATGTACTAAGAACAGTACATGTGTTTGGTAGGTGACTTGTACTCTTATTACTGTCCAGTAAATGCCATTTCAAAAATATTGTCATTGATGTTACTTCATCTAAGTTACACTCAATAACAGAACCTTAACCTGCTGTTGTTCTTTGATGAGCCTGTTATGTTACAGATTTAACATGTTTCCACCTATGGGTAGACTGCACACCATGGCTTTTATCTTGTATGTGCAGCCTCACTTGCAGTCGTGTGTATGCTTACTGAATATGCATAATATCTGATAGGTAGTTCAGTTGCATCATGTGATTTTCTCTGTTCGTCGCAAAAGCTTATGAATGCTGCCTGGACATAGTGAAGACTTTTAGCTAACATAATGGAATCGTTTAAAATAGTACTGCATTCATTGGTTCTCATGCTAAACAAGATTTTATCATAATGCATATTTCTCTTGTCGACAGAGAGTGGCATGAGCTTGAGCATTCCATTTAATTTTTGCAGCTCATGTGAGTATCCTCAAGTCCTTGGCTAAAATTGTTTTACTTGTGTGTTTATTGTTTGCCCTCAAGCACCAGTATACACTCCTTTTGTGCTGCATGCTAGAACATGCGCATGTAGTGTCTTATGGTGAACTTAGTTATCTTATTCATATATGTATGAATCATCACCTTTGCGCATATATAATACAAATCGCAGTGGTTTCTTTCAACCTGAACAGCACGTCCTTTTCTATTTAGTATCATGGATGTTCATAGCTGTTACTTGAAATCCAATATTTGCTAATTCATTGTGGTTTCTACTGTAATCCATGCCCTAATGCTTCAGGATCAACACGGAGCTGCTAGTACATCTTTTCTGTTATCTATTTTCATTTGATGCTATCTGTTTTGTTCTGTCCAACACATTTCTGCAGGCGCCCTCGAATGCGATGGTGAATCTTCCACTGGAGCATGTGTAGGACGGATGGTAGGTGGATCCCTGCACGGATTTGGCCGTCTCTGACCTCAGCATCCACACCGGGGAGCAGCAGCAGCTCTGGACCGATACACAGGTGTTGCTGGTATGTCTGCGTCTCTTTGTGCTACTTGTTGTAGAGTCCGGTTTGAGCTGCTTGTTGAAGAGTCCAATCTAAACTGCATTGATAAACAATAATTAAGTTAATGTCTGCTGAAACTAGGTGCAATGGAAGTATGAAACTATCTGTTTTCATACCCTCAGCGCCCATGACTCACCTATGACTGGTGCAAATATCAGGCTCAGTTGCCCAGTTGCCATGTTTTGTCATTTTTTCAAGTGTACAAACAGTTAAATTGTTAGCAGTTGGACATTGCTTTTTGCAGATACCTATATTGTTTATTGTCAATTGTTTTCTTCCATGGTCTGATATATTGATCTTCTTTAGTCCTTCTACATGCTATTCTGAGTACTGACGTGAGTTATTTATATTTACTGTGTGCAGATTACTTGCCTGAAACATAAGAAATGGAGTGTGGCAGTTCTGATGTTTGATCTCTTCTGTAGCGCTCCAGCGCTCCAGGCCTAAGAAGCTCCAACACACATGAAGCCCTATTAATGAACAAAACAGTAGCTAGTTAGTTTCCAGAGCTAGTCATATTTTGAGCTGGGATACAATGTGTATATATGTGATCTAAACTGTGCAAAATTGTAATAGAATTAATTATGGTTGTTGTAAAAAAAATTCATGTATTCCATTCGGTTTGAAATGTATGTGCTTTGAAACTGTTAAATGAAAATCTGATCATTGGGACCCACATTTGATATTAATTTGCATTTTAACTATCCTGGTGTGGGACCAGTTTTTTAGAATGGCATGACAAGTGGGGTCCACCTGACAAGTGGGTCCATGTAACAAGTGGGACTATCTGGCACGTGGGACTAGCTTCAAAATAAATTGGGCGAAAATAAAAAAATTATGTAAAAAGGCCAAGACCTGGAAAAGAAAAAGGCTGAATGTTGGGCTAAGCCCATTTAGCAGAGCAAAATTGGGGGAAAACAATTATAAAATAGGTTGAATAAATGGGCTTGGCCCATGTAGATCATTAAAATTGACCGGGCTGATTTTGATTTACGACCAATCCAAATCATCATAATGTTTGCCACGTGGCAGCCACATCGGATTGCTGATGTGTCCTCCTCAAAATGCCCATGACGATAATAAATCGTCATAAGCGTTATGACGGTCTAATATCGTCATAGACGGTTATGACGATCTCAGTGAATTCGTCATGTTCGATCATCAACGACGCCCCATTTTTGACGATCATTTTTTCGTCATAAAATCGTCATAGATCAACCATTATGACGATCTAGTGACGAATTTTGAGCGTCAGTAGTCAACACATTTCTTGTAGTGATTTGGTCCACTCCGCGGCCTAAGCCTATCAAATATGACATTCTTCTTTCTTCTGCAGATGTATGTCTGGACAGTGAAGCCGAAGCCCGACGCATGAATGCGCACCTCCGTGCAGCGCAAACGCACGCTAATTCGATTGCTGACAGCTTCTGGGCTGACCGATCGAAAGCGCTAAAGTTGATGATCCTCTAGGATAGGATCACCCAGGCTGGAGTACTGGCCGAAACGAGCCGCAGTGCCCCCGCGCTGGTGCACGAGGCGATGTTTCCTCTAAATAATCAGCCCGAAGGCCTACCTGTGCTGCTTGATAGATTTGAGAACGGTGGTGTTGTCTACTCTTTCGTTCGATAGCACTTGTGCTGCGGAGCTATGGTCGTGCTTTCCTTTGTGCGCGTTCACTATCCTGAGATTGACTTGGAGCTGCTGAAGACGCTTCCTCCAACTCCCAGCGGCCGTGTTGACATGGATCCCCATTATGCTGCTTGTAAAACCATGGCTGATTGCATCGCCCAACAGATTATCACCGAAAGTGATCATCAGAGGGTGAATCAGGGCACCGCGGCGCACTGATTTGGCCAAATATCTGGGTCTTGTTTATCTCTTGTGTATGTATGCATCTTGGAAAATTCTTCAGAGCGCTTCGAGCGAATTTTGATGAGTCGTGTAGATCGAAGGGCGGAGCCCCCGGGCGCGGGTCAAAAAGGCGAAGCCCCCGAACATAAGTTGGAGGGCGAAGTCCCCGAGCGCAGGTCGGAGGGCGAAGCCCCCGAGCATAGGTCGAAGGGTAGAGCCCCCGAGCGTAGGTCGGGAGGGTGAAGCCCCCGAGTGTAGGTCGAAAAGGCAAAGCCCCCGAGCGTAGGGCGAAGCCCCCGAGCGTAGGTCGAAAAGGCGAAGCCCCCGAGCGTAGGGCGAAGCCCCCGAGCATAGGTCGAAAAGGCAAAGCCCCCGAGCGTGGGTCAAAGGGCGAAGCCCCCGAGCGTGGGTCGAAAAGTCGCAGTCCCCGAGCGTAGGGCAAAAAGGCGAAGCCCCCGAGCATGGGTCGAAAGGGCGAAGCCCCCGAGCGTGGGTCGAAAGGGCGAAGCCCCCGAGCATGGGTCGAAAGGGCGAAGCCCCTGAGGATGGGTCGAAAGGGCGATTTTTTAAGGTGAGGCCCCCAAGTGTGGGTTAGACAATGATGTGAGGAAATAAACTTTATTGCTTGGCGCCGAGGTCGCAATGGTTGAGCGTGGTCTGCTGCCAACGCTTAGTTACATAGAGATGGGGGGGCGACAGTGTGCTGGTTCTAAGGATAGAACCGACGCAGCTGCTGTGTGTTCCACGGGTTGTCGATGTCCTTCCCTGTCTTGGGGTCGCGTAGCCGATACACGCCTCTTGGGATTGCTTCGTGGACGAGGTATGGGCCTTCCCATAGCGGCTCCAGCTTTGACGTGCTTGTCTGCTTGAGGCGAAGTACGAGGTTGCCTGGTTCAAAGGACCGTCCGCTTACTCGTCTGTTGTGGTAATTGCGGAGGCTTTGCTGGTAAACTGCTGAACGGGCGAGGGCGACGTTCCGAGCCTCATCCAGCAGGTCTTGGGCATCTGCCAGTGCCTTTTCTGTGTCTTCTTCGACATATGCCACCACACGGGGCGCGCAGTAGTGCACATCCGTAGGTAGCACTGCTTCTGCCCCGAAAAGCAGGAAGAAAGGTGTGTAGCCGGTCGAAGAATTAGGCATAGTCCGCAGGCTCCATAGGACCGAAGGCAGTTCCTCGACCCAAGCGCCTGCTGCGCGTTTGAGGGGTCGAAGGAGTCGCTTCTTTAGGCCTGCGCAGACGAGCCCATTGGCCTTTTCGACTTGGCCGTTGGACTTGGGATGCGCTACCGAGGCGTACTTGATCTTGATGCCGAGCTTCTTGGCAGACTCTTGAAACTCACCCGATGTGAAGTTGGTGCCATTGTCGGTGATGATGCTGTTTGGTACGCCATACCAGTAGAAGATTGACTCGAAGAACTTGACCGCCATAGTTGCTTCTTGGTTTGTGACAGGGACAGCTTCGATCCACTTGGAGAATTTATCCACGGCGGCGAGCAAGTATGTGTGGTTACCTCGAGATGACTTGGGTAGGGGCCCGACCTGATCGAGGCCCCATTGCGCGAAGGGCCAGGCGACGGGGATGGTGTGTAGTTCCGATGCGGGTGCGTGTGGCTTGGTGGCGAATAACTGGCATGCTTCGCACTGCTGGACGATGTTCCTGACGTCGTAGAGGGCCGAGAGCCAGTAAAACCCTGATTGAAAGGCTTTAGCGATGAGAGTTCGATTGCTGTCGTGATGCCCGCAGGTCCCTTCATGGATTTCTCGAAGGAGAGTGATTCCATCCTCTTGCGCTATGCACCGCTGGAGAACTCCTGTAGTGCTGCGTTTGTAGAATTCTCCGTTGATTATCGTGAAGGCCTTGGAGCGTCGCATGACCTGTCAACGATGGATGGGATCTTCTGGTAACTCGCCTCGCACCAAGTAGGCCAGGTATGGCTTCGTCTAGACCGCTTCGACGAGCATGACTGCAGCTACGTCTTTGGAGAAATCTTCTGTTCCCGCTGCTGAGGTTGAACTTGTTTGCTTAGCCCCAGAGCGTGTTGCTAACGCCGGGTCGATGGCTGGCTTGATCTTGATAGAGCGCTCGAATATCTCCTCGAAGAAGACTCCTGGTGGTATCGGCAGGCACCTGGAGCCAACGTTGGCCAGGTTGTCTGCTTCTTTGTTACTTTCTCTGCTGATGTGTGTTACCTCACACCCTTCAAAGTCGCCTTCGAGCTTGTCGTACATGGCGCGGTATGCGATCATGTTTGCGCAGGTCGCATCGCACTCCTTCATGACTTGCTGGGAGATGAGGTTCGAGTCTCCGTGGATCTTGATGCGGGTGGCTCCGCACGCTTTCGCCATGCGCATGCCGTGCAGGACAGCTTCGTATTCTGCTTCATTGTTCGAGGGGTTCGAGAAGCACATGCGGAGGACGTAGCGCATCTTGTCCCCCTGTGAAAACACAAGGACCACTCCTGCTCCTGCCCCCGAACCCCGTTTAGACCCGTCGACGTATATGGTCCAACAATTCAACATGTTCGGGAGTTCGGGCATTTGTTCTTCTGTCCATTCGGCTATGAAATCTGGCAGGACTTGTGACTTGATTGCCGATTGTCGCTGGTACATGATCTCCCAGGGTCCCAAGGTGATTCCCCATAGTGACACGCATCCTGTGGCGTCTGGGTTGTTGAGGATGCTGGACACTGGATTCGAGGCCACCATAATAATAGAATGGCACTCGAAGTAATGCGGCAATTTCTTCCCCGTCATATAGATGGTGTATGCCAACTTCTGGTAATGGGGATATCTTTCCTTGGTTGGAGATAAGACCTCGCTCAGGTAGTACACAGGCCTCTGCACTCCGTGCTCCTTGCCTTCCTCTGCACGCTCGACCACGAGGACCGAGCTGATGACTTGATTTGTGGCCGCTATGTATAGCAACATTGGCTCTTTCTCTCAGGGGGTGACTAGGACCGGTGACGTCGAGAGACGATGCTTGAGATCATCGAACGCAGCTTGCGCCTCTTTTGTCCACTTGAAGTTGTCTGTCTTCCAAAGTAGCCGATAGAAGGGGAGAGCCTTTTTGCCAAGCTTGCTTATAAAGCGGCTAAGTGCCGCTAATCGACCCGTCAACTGCTGATACGTCTCCAACGTATCTATAATTTTTTATGCTCCATGCTTGTTTTTACACCATTTGCCTGCTATTTCGTTAAACTTCGTGGCACTTTTATGCATTTTCTGGAAATAACCTATTAACAAGTCGCCACAGTGCCAGTTCCCTATTTTCTGCTGTTTTTGTGTTTCAGAAGTGATACATAGGAAATATTCTCGGAATTGGACGAAACAAGTTCCTGAAGTCTTATTTTCCCGGAAACTTCTAGAGATCCGAAGAGGAGATGGAGTGGGGCCACGAGGTGGCCACACACCAGGGCGGCGCGGCCCAGGCCCTGGCCGCACCCCCTACGTGTGAGACCATCTCGGTCCACTCCTGACGATGCCCCTTCACCTATAAAGACCCCCGACGGAAAAAACCTAAGTACCCGATCAATTTTCTAGAACACATCGCGATCCGCCGCCGCCGTCGACCCTAAGATCGGGAGGGTCCAGAAGCTCTTTCCGGCACCCTGCCGGAGAGGGGAATCGCCACCGGAGGTCTTCTTCATCGCCATGCTTGCCTCCGGAGCGATGAGTGAGTAGTCTACCTTGGACTATGGGTCCATAGCAGTAGCTAGATGGTTGTCTCCTCCACCATGTGCTTCATGTTTAGATCTCATGAGCTGCCCTACATGATTGAGATCACCGTTATGTAATTCTACATGTTTGGTTTGTTGGGATCCGATGAATATTGGTATTATGATTGAGTTGCTATACTGAAATATATCTTTTGTTATCTCTATGTTGTTTATGATCTTGCATGCTCTCCGTTGTTAGTAGCTATCTTGGCCGAGTAGTTGCTAGTGACTCCAAGAGGGGGTATTTATGCTCGATAGTGGGTTCATGCCTCTATTTAACCTGGGGAGTGACAGAAACCTCTAAGGTTGTAGATGTGCTGTTGCTACTAGGGAGAAAACAACATTCATATGCTCAAGGGCATATGCTTTGTTTACATTACACACTTTGCTTAATGTAATTATCTGTTGTTCGCAACTTAATACTTGTGGAGTTCACGGATTGATTCACCACAAGTGGATTATTAGTCATAGATGTAGTTGGATGGCGGTCTATGTATTTTGTTGTAATGCCCAGAGTAAATTGCATAGTGATCTTCTTGACATATCACGTTTATCTTTATTCTATCAATTGCCCAACTGTAATTTGTTTACCCAGCATGTGTTATTTATCTTATGGAGAGACACCACTAGTGAACTGTGGACCTCGGTCCTATTTCCATCATATTGCTATCACCTGTTTACTTTACTCGCACTGTTTACTTTACTCGCATACTTTCACTGCTTTCCACTCGATGCGCTCATACCCTTTGTTTCAAGCAAACCGGTGAGATTGACAACCTCATCGCAAGTTGGGAACAAAGTATTTGGTTGTGTTGTGTGCAGGTTTCACGTTGCTGCTCGCAAAGCAAAGCTTGGATGAGGCGCCATATATAAATTGTCCGGAGCTGTCGCGAAGCTTGCAAGCATCACCTTCAGTCATATTGTCCGCTCTTCTCCTGAACGATAAACCTTGGTTTCTTAACTGAGGGAAAATCTTGCTGCTATATTCATCACACCTTCCTCTTGGGGTTCCCAACGGGCTGGTCATCAACCACGCATCAACTGCTGGATGTGTTAAAGCGTCTTTGGTAGTTGCATGTTGATAATGGCCTGTATCTTCTCTGGGTTGCCTTCGATCCCTCTCTCGGAGATGAGGTAGCCCAGCAGCTAGCCTATAGGTACCCCGAAGGAGCATTTATTTGGGTTAAGCTTGATGTTGTAGCGGTCGAGGTTGGCAAAGGTTTCTCACAGGTCATCAAGCAAGCTGTCTGCTTTTGTCGTTTTGATGACGATATCGTCGACGTAGACCTCGATGTTGCGGCCGATCTGTTCCTTCAAGTACACCTGCATGCACCATTGATAGGTGGCTCCGGCGTTCTTGAGCCCAAAGGACATCGTCATGTAGCAGTATACCCCATGCGGAGTGATGAACGCCGTCTTGTCTTCGTCTTCTACTTTTAGCCGTATCTGGTTGTACCCGGAGTAGGCGTCGAGGAACGAAAGGCGCTCGCACCCTCCCGTAGAATCGATGATCTGGTCGATTCGGGGCAGAGGGAAGTAGTCTTTCGGGGAATGTTTGTTCAGCGCCGTGAAGTTGATGCACATCCTGTAGATCTTGGTGTCCTGCTTTTCCACCATAACCGGTGGCGAAAGCCATGTGGCCTCCTTGATCTCTCTGATGAACTTGACCTCGAGGAGGCGATTGATTTTTTTGCCCATTGACTTGGCCTTTTCCGGATTATATCGGCGCATGGATTGCTTGACCGGCTTCGCGTTCGGAAAGATTTTGAGCTCGTGCTCGGCGAGTTCCCTGGGGATGCCTAGCATATCTGCTGGACACCAGGCGAACATCCTCCAGTGCTCACGGAGGAACCCGATGAGCGCGCTTTCCTATGCGGGAGAGAGGGAATTCGACACCCGCGCCGTCTTGGTTGGGTCCGTCGGGTGAATCTGGAGCTCTCGAGTGTCTTTGCTGGCATCGAATGAGAGTTCTGGGGCATTCTGCTGCGCTGGTGGATCGATGTCCATGACGGTGGCCTCCCTGATATGATGAAGTTCCTCGTGCACCCTGAATGTTTGGGACATGCTATTGAAGTCCTTGTCGCAATTTTCGGAGCGGGCGAAGCTACCGCTGATCGTCAGCGGTCCTCTATTCGCGGGCATTCGCAGCTTGAGGTAAGCGTAGTGCGGTACTGCCATGAATCGGGCAAACGCTGGTCGCCCGAGGATGGCGTGCTACTGTGAGGGCCAGTCGACGACCTCAAACTCAATCTTCTCCTTCCTGAAGTTTGATGGAGTGCCGAAGATGATGTCCAAGTGTATCGCCCCTAATGGATACGTCGGCTTCCCTGGGACGATTCCGTGGAAGGATGTCTCTGTCGGCAAGAGGTTATCCATCGGAATCTTGATCTTCCGCAGCGTGTCTGCATAAATGAGGTTCACACTGCTCCCTCCGTCCATGAACACCTTCTTTGAGGTAAAACCCCCTATCTGTGCCTCGAGGACCAGAGCGTGGTGTCCCGGGCGTGGGATCTTCGGTGGGTGATCTGACCGATCGAAGCCGATCGGGTGTTCTGACCAGTTCAGATACTCGGGCGTCGCAGGTGGTGCGTGTTCGGCATGAAAAACCTCTCTTGCACGCTTTCGCTGAACCTTGTTCGTCGGGCGTCCTCTCTGAATCATAGGCACGAATCCTTGCGGTGGCGGGAATGCCTCTTCTTCGGCAGCTGGCTGCCGTGGCTCGCCGTGCTGGATTGTAGCAGCTTGGTGGTCCTGCTGCACCACATTCGCTGGCGGATTAGGTGGCGGTGGTGGAGCGTTGTAAGCTACAGCGCTGGCCACTGGTTGCTCGATTTGCATTCTTTCTTGAAGTGCTCGACTGAGACGAAGGAATTACCTGCACTCGATGAGGAGATGCGCAGGTCTTCGGATGTCGTCTTTATCGAGGTATGTGTGCCGTGTGCACCCTCCATTGAGCATCTCTTTCGCTGACAGTTGTGGCTGATCGCGTCGTTGGCGCCACTCCGTCCTTGGCTTCGAATCACGGCCAGCGCTCCTACTACTACCATAGTAGTTGTTTCCTCGTCGCGCTCCGTCACGATTATCATCACGGTCCTCATTCACGTAGCCTGCTGCTACCATGTCTGTGGCATCTGCGTCGTCATAGCGGTTCCGACGACCCTTCTTTCGAGAGTTGTAGTGAAACTGATCTTTCGTATCGACATCACACTCCGCTGATCGGCGGCGGCTTCTTGGTGCCGAGATGGAGTCTTCTCCATCAGCCCACTCGTTTGCCAGGCTCATGAGATGGTCGAGGGTCTTTGTCTTGCAGCGCCCTAACTCCTCCTTGAAGTCCCGTCGAATGAGACCGTCCTGAAAGGCATCGATGGCCCTCTCGGGCGAAATATTCTCCGCCATGTTGCGGAGACTGATCCATCGTGAGATGTATGACCTCAGGTTTTCTCCGGTCCTTTGTACGCACAAGCGTAACTCTTCGAACGACATGGGCCGTCGTGAGGTTCCTCAAAAGTTGGTGATAAAGGCTTGCCAAAATTCCTCCCAAGAGCGAATGCTATCTGGAGCGAGGCTGTTCAGCCACGCCCTCGCATTATCCTTTAGGTGCAGTGATAGCAACTGAAGAGCATTGTCCCTGGATCCACCGCCAATGGTGACGGCGGTCATGAAGTCATCGAGCCAAATTTGAGGGTCCTGCTGCCCATTGAACTTGACTACACCGTCGCTTAGCTTGATCACTTTCGGCAATGGTGTAGAACGGATCAGGAGACTAAAGCACTCCGCTCCGCATAGACCATCGTGATTGTCGGTGAACGCCTCTAGATCACGTTCCTCCTCGAAGCGATGGGCCTCGCGTCGTGCACGCCCGAGGTCGACTCTATTTTGAGCCAGGCCATGTCGAAGTTCTCCGTTGATGGGTTCCACCACCTGAGTCCTAGGCGCGACTGCTGGCGCCACTGCTGGGTGTCTGGGTTGTTCGACCGGCGGTATGGTTCTTCTCGGCGTTGTTTCGCATTCTTGGTTAGCTGTGCCTTGAAGCACCCTAACTCCTTCGAGCGCTAAGTTTCGCAAGTGCCTCATATGCTCATCGCCGTTGGCTGCGTTTGCAGCTATGTATGCTGCTGTTGCCATGATCGTAGCTTCCTTGGTCTTGGGTAGTAGATCGGCTTCATTAAAATCAGCTTCCAAGTTTTGGGCGACGTTGTGCGCATTGGCCCCCGGCGGGATACGCGATCGTGTCCTATGTTGGACGCTTGATGAATAATGGGATGATATTGCGGCTCGTCTTCTGCTGGACGCGTCGGCCTCGTCTCTACGTTGCTCCAAGATGCGCCTGTCAGCGCTAATTTGGTCCTTCTACTCCTGAACGACGAATCGGGCTTGGGTTGGGACCCATCTCTGCTTCGCCCGCATACACTCTTCTTGCGTACCGGATCTGTTCTTGCGTTATGAACTGTCGGCCGGTGTTTGACCGATTTCGACCGTCATTGTGCTTGTTCCCATCTCCGTGCGATGCCATCATGCAGTGCCCTCTGAACGACGGGATCGAATCGTCGCTGATTTTGCCCAGCGCTGGCGAGTAGATGTCGTCGTCTTTGAGGTAAGGTTCGACCTCGACCAAGAGGTCAGAGTCGTAGTCGACCATGTATTCATTGCTTGACGTTACAGATCCGCTCAAGTACGAGCTGTCTGAGTTGCCTATTTTCCCTTTAGCTTCGGGGTAGACATCGTCGTCATCTGAGCATATGTAATCTGAGTACAGCCCTTCGACATAATTAGGGTCGTAGGGCGTGGTATGGAGCGTAAGGGCGTTGAGAGCCCGCTCGCACTCAGATATCGTCGGGTAGACAGCTGCAGTGCCTCCCCGAGGATCTTCACAGCCGGCGATCTCGTGAGACAAGAAATCTCTGGCGCCCACGAAGTGGTACGCGTCGCAATTGGTGCAGTAGGCGGTGGTTAGGGATGGAGGTGGATCTTCGAAGTCATTGGACCCTACTGATGGGGTCGAATCTTTTGGTCTTGGTTCCTCCTCCAACGGCGCCAGTGATGTCTACGCACTTCTATTCTTGTAGACACTTGTTGGGCCTCCAAGTGCAGAGGTTTGTAGAACAGCAGCAAGTTTCCCTTAAGTGGATCACCCAAGGTTTATCGAACTCAGGGAGGTTAGAGGTCAAAGTTATCCCTCTCAAGCAACCCTGCAATTACGATACAGAAAGTCTCTTGTGTCCCCAACACACCCAATACACTTGTCAGATGTATAGGTGCACTAGTTCGGCGAAGAGATAGTGAAATACAAGTAGTATGGATGATTATAAGTAGCAAACGTGATGTGAAATAAATATCGCTGCGAGCAAACAAGTAACAAAACAGGAAGTAAACGGTGTGCAATGCTTGGAAACAAGGCCTAGGGATCATACTTTCACTAGTGGACACACTCCCAACAATATAACATGAATGAACAAATAAACAACTTCTCTCCACTATGGTACTCTGAATTACTCTCCTATTGAACAACACTAATCATTGTGTAGTGGCTACAGAAGCACCCCTTAAAGTTCATCAAGTATTTGACAAACACCACTCATAGAGATATCCAAATCAGATCACAACTCAAGATAGATATCATTGCAACTTAGACCAAGTACTAACACGGTGCACACACTGTCAACATTACACCATGAAAGGAGGAATAGATCACTCAAACTATCATAGCAATAATTACTCTCATAATCCACAAGAGATCACGATCATAGCCTAAACCAAGTACCACCACGATGCACGCACTGTCACCGTTACACCATGGCAGGAGGAATAGATTACTTTAATAACATCACTAGAGTACACTATAATAATTAAGCATAGGAGTAGCATAATATCTGAATAATAACATCACCTTGTTCAACATGATACAAAGCTCACGATCACATAAAGATCACATCATGGGAGAGAGAGGTGAACCACATAGCTACCGGTAGAGCCCTCAGCCCCGGGGATGAACTACTCCCTCCTCATCATAGGAGATAGCAAGGTTGATGGAGATGGCGGTGAGGTCGATGGAGACAGCGGAGACGGCGATGGAGACTGATGGAGATGGCTCCAGGGGCACTTCCCCGTCCTGGCAGGGTGTCGGAACAGAGACTTCTGTCCCCCAAAATTCATCGGCGACGGCGGCGGAGCTGCGGAACTATTTCTGGAAAATTGCCAACTCCCCTAGGGTTTTCCGTCCCGAGGCTTTATATAGGCGAAGGGGCGATGTCAGAGGGCTGCCAGGGCCTCCTCACACAGGGGTGGCACGGCCAGGGCCTGGGCCGCGCCTGCCCTATGTGAGGGAGGCCTGTGGCCCCTCTCCTTCCTCTCTTCGGATGTCTGGATGCTCCCGGGAAAAATAAGACTTCTGGCTTTTGTTTCGTCCAATTCCGAGAATATTTCCTGTGTATCACTTCTGAAACACAAAAACAACAGAAAACAGGGAACTGGCACTGTGGCATCTTGTCAATAGGTTAGTTCCGGAAATCGCATAAAAGTGCCACGAAGTGTAACGAAACATCGGGTAAATGGTGTAAAAACAAGCATGGAGCATCAAAAATTATGGATACGTTGGAGACGTATCAGCATCCCCAAGCTTAACTCCTGCTCGTCCTCGACTAGGTAAGTGATAACAAAAGAATAATTTTTGACGTGACATGCACCTACACAATCTTGATCATATATGTAAGCATTGTGAGCTGGGATCAAAAGAACTTAAAACATGGGCATGAAAGATATGATCTTGATAGAAGAAACTTAGCAACCATGTTATAAACATGCAAATGAACACAAACAAAAGATCATGAATAATGAAACAATGAAAGTTAAGTGTGTGTTCAAATCATATGGAAAAACATACAAATGGTTTTCAGCTTGTCCTTCATGGAGAGCAAAACATAAATGCATAGGACACCTTCAAGTTTAAGAGGGTGACTAGATACAAGTAATTTGAGAACAAGTGAAACCATGATCATGAATCAATCAATGAAAACTTTGGGACAATGCACATTAAACTCAGAATGACAACTATGCTCTCTTAATGGTGCATAAAGATAGAAGGTGGTGACTCAACATAAAAGTAAAAAGAAAGGCCCTTCGCAGAGGGAAGCAGTGATTAAACATGTGCTAGAGCTTTTCATTTGTAAAACATAGATAAAACTTGGGTTTTGAGAGGTGGTTGCTTTTGTCAACGACTGGCAATGGGGTTCTTACTATCTTCCATACAAAAATGAAGCAAGTTTTTGAGAGAGAGATTGGCACTTTTGTGCTCTTTTATAAAGCTTGGCACTCCTCTCCACCTTTTTCCTTTCTCAAACCATGGCTAACCGATTCCATCGGGTGCCCACCAACATTCACTTTCCTTGGAGGAGTGCCTTTTTTCTTTCTTTTTTCCCTTTTTTTTCTTTTTGGAATAAGCAATATGGAAGATAGCAAATCCGACCACTACGTCCCCATGAGCTGAAAACAGTGTCACAAAACTAGAAGTGTTTTGAAGGTTTTTGAAAGGTAGCACATGAAAATTTACTATAGAATGGCTTGCAAATACCATGCATAGGAATTTATAGTGGACACAATGGCAAACTTGATTTTTAGGAGTTGGATGCACGAGTAGAGCTCATACTCAGTACAAAGTGAGGGCTAGCAAAAGACTGGGAGCGACCAACTAAGAGAGCAATAACGGCCATAATCATGCAAAGCGACAAAGCGACATTAAAAGAAGCATAAGATGGCATCAAAAGTCAAAAACTAAATGATCATAGAGGCTATTGGCGACTTTGTAAGAGTCTAACATGTGTGAGCATGCGCCAAGTCAACCCAAATAAAGCATCAAGGAGAAAACCAAAATAATGCTTCCATATAATATAAACAACGCATGATTTTTTCAAAGGCTCATTAAGAAATCTCAGTTATTTGAGACAAGTCATGCTACAGCAAAACCACTAAGCATACTATCAAAAATACATCAAGCATGACATGAAAAAGCCTAAGCCGCAGTCTACACAAGCTCCTTCTTGTACCACTATTTTGCATAAAGCTTTTTCTCTTTTCCAACACTATTCAAACTTTTTATAAACACCTCTTTTGATGAAAACCAATAAAGATCAGAGGCAAAAACACACCTTGATAAATAAATATAAGAAGGTATGAACGCAAATCAAAGTGAAAACGAAAACCAAAAGCAGTAGCAGAAAAAGAAGAACACTCGTTGAAACGATAAGAGTGAAAAACAGAGTGTTCTTGGCAAATAAAAACGAGTTCATCTCCTCCAAAGGAAACATGATGTGATCCAAACATTTATTGCCGCAAGCAAAGCAAAAGAAAACTAAAAACAAAAACAACTGACGCTCCAAGAAAAACACATAGTGCATGAAGCAATAAAAATATAGTGTCTTGAAAGGTGACATGATTTTTGCCGATGAAGAAGGGGTGCCTCGGGGGCATCCCCAAGCTTTGACACTTGTACTTCTTGGATATTTCTTGGGGTGATGCATGGGCATCCCCAAGCTTGAGCTTTTGTTCATTCTTCAACTCATCTCATCATTCTCCAATCCCTACACTTGAAAACTTCCTTCATACAAAACTAAACACAAATCTATTAGCAACATTAGTGTAGCATAACATATAATCAACCTCTTTTTGCTTCAGGTTTCAACTCAAAACCACCAAATATAAAGTATAAACTACTGTAGCAACTTCCCCAAAAAGTTCCATGATTAAAAAGAACTCAAAAGAAAGCGATAAAGTGGCAAACAAAAATATTGGCAGAAATCTGTCAAAACTAAACAGCTGACAACGGTCGAATTTTTGAGGGATTTTCTGTTGCTCAAATCAAAAAGTGTTCAACTAATGAAAGTTTGGATATAACCTGAGGCATATGCACAAGAAATCGCAGGTCCAAAAGATGTACAAAGAATTTTCACGAATTTTTACGGTGCAGCACCGAAAACAGTTTCAGGACAGCAACATCCCCAAATCTTTACCTCACTCAAATTAGAGGCTTCTCTTGGCACAAAAACAAAATAAAAAGGATAAGGAGAGGTCATTACAGTAGTAATGACTTCCAAGACTCAAATAAAAGAAAAAGTACTAAAAAATAAACAATGGGTTATCTCCCAAGAGTGCTTTTCTTTAACGCCTTTGAGCTAGGCGCAGAAAATTTGCAAAGATGCTCATGTGGGCGCCATATAAGAGCTTGAGGCAAAGGCGCCATATAGGAACTTAAAGCAATAGAGAGCATCAAAAAGCAAGTATGGAACACATTTAAATCTAAACCACTTCCTATGAAAAATAGTCTTGTAAAGAGACAAGTCATAAAAGCGCAAAGCAAAAAGCATAGGAAGGCAAAACAAGTACAACTTCAAGAATTGCAACATAAAGAGGGGAAACTCAATATTGTTGAGATCCATCAAATCATGTTTCCCTCTCTTATAATAACTTTTAGTAGCATCATGAATAGAACTAACAATATAACTATCATTTAAAGCATCCCTATCACGAGCTACATGCATAAAAGGATTAATACTCCCTACATGAACAATAGTAGTAGGAGCAGATTCAACAAAAAAATTATTCTCATCACCATAATCATCAAAAACAGGAGGCATATTGTAATCATAACTAATTTTCTCCTCAAAAGTAGGTGAACTGAAAATATTATACTCATCATCATAGCCATCATAAACTAGAGGTTTAGTATCATCACAAGCTAGAGAACAACTATTTCGCAAAGCATATTCTTCAAACATATCATCATAAGAAGGAACATCACATATGGGAGATAAAATATCATCAAAGCAAATTTTCTCCACTAAAGCTGGGGAACTAAAAATATCATGCTTAACAAAACCAGCTTCCCCAAGCTTAGACTTTTCTATAGCATTAGCATTAACGGTATTCAAAGCATTCGTACTAATAACATTGCTATGCGAAATAAGCTCCAAAGGTTTTTCAATTTTCTCTTCAAATCTAAAATCAGGAAAAAGACTAAAGAACTCTTTGTTTTCCATTAAGCCTAACTAGTGAAAATAAAAACAAGAAACAAAAAGATGTAATTGCAGAATCTAAAGGAAATAACTCCGAGCACTCACACAGGAGGATGCAAGAAACATGGAGGGAAGTGAGGAGGGAGGGCAAGCTTTGAAGGTCAACAATGGAGGAGAGAGAAGCCCAAAAATGTTTTCAGCTCAAGGAGGAAGAAGGGGTATTTATAGGTGGGGAAAATCTGGCCGTTGGAAGCAGCCAGCCGGCCAGTTCGGCCGTAAGTCTGGCGGCCCGCCGGACGGATCCGGCGCCCCGCCGAAAGGCGGTTCAGAATAGCAGTCCGGCGGCTCCGCCGGACTGGCCCGGTCTGCCGCCGGAAGGTCCGGCCTGGAGCCCGGCCTGGCCGGACCAGGGGCCGAACTGGACAGCCCCAAAAACCAAATAACTTTTGCAAGGAAACTCCGAATGAGATGAAATTAGAGGACATAAGTGTCTCTATATGAGGAACCGGTAAATTCTCCGAACACCAAAAATGCAATAAGAGTTCCATACGAAATCCGTTTTTGATGAGCTAGAGCTTGTCATGGAAATAATCACAAGCTCTAGAATCTCTCATGGATAAAGTCCAAATAAGAACCAAGAAAGATAATGCCAAGTATGCAAAGGTTTGAGCTCTCTCCGAACGATACGAATAAGTTACTCACTCGAGAGCCCCTCTTGATAGAACAGCTATCGATCCTAAACCCGGTCTCCCACACTATGAGACCGGTAAGAAAGAAACCCTATCAAGAACATACCTTTGCCTTGAGCATTCCACTTGAGTTAGATGGATGATCTTGATCTCCTCAAGTTGGACAACCTTTCTTGATTGCGCTTGCTCGGTGAAGTCTTGCGGATTGCTCCCCCATACTTCACTATGGGAGAGACACTAGAGACATATCTTTACATGTCCATTACCACCAAATGGGCACCGAGCTTCAAGCAAATGATATCTTCTAGAAGCCTATCTTGATCTTGCGCTTCGACTTGATCAACATTGCACTTCATCTTCTTCTTTCATAATGATGATGTCTTGAGAATGCACATGAGAGTTCACTCCATCTTATTCCTCAAGACACACTCTATAGGCTCAACTCCCTTATGACCAATCTTCGGATCACTCCTTGAATAACACCTTGGTCATCACATAATCTTCTTTATATGCATATTCTTACAACCTTGAAACCAACATGTGGCTCAAGAGTTGTCTACGGACAAGTCCTACAAATATAACTCGATGCAAACATTAGTCCATAGGGATTGTCATTAATTACCAAAACCACACATAGGGGCACATGCTCTTTCACGGGCCTTGCAGCTCCTTCGACAATAACCTCCCCTGGGCTAAAAACCAGGTAGGCGAATATCGAGGCTCAGCATGAGTATTACTCGAATTAGCCGCATCTGCTAAATGCATCATTTGTGTATTCGATATGTCATTGTGCCTTTTCAGGAAGGGCGAATATGATCTTGTGCGCTTAAAGGAGATTCTAGTTAGAGTCCCTGCCATAGTCTTCGACTATCCCAGGCACTCGGGGGCTACTGACGAAGGAATGACAAATAGGCCCCCGATATTCGCCTACTTGGTTTTCGGCCCAGGGGAGGTTATTGTCGAAGGAGCTGCAAGGCTCGTAAGGGCAGTGATTGGATGCGGCCCAGGAGCTATACTTGGCGTGCAAGCAAGGGTTCGAGGAGTCCAATTTGTATTAGTCTTCGGTTAGGGCTTATTCGAAACCGATCCGATCTGTACTTTTCTTGAGGGACAATCCTAAGACCCAGCCTTGGCATATAAAAGGCTGGGAGGGAGGTCCCGAAACCCTAGATACTCTTTCATCACCACACGCCGGAGCTCTCGACTCTTAGAGCTCTCTACTTCGGCTAGATCCAATCTACGCCACCGCTGTAACATCGTCATTGTAGCCACCACATCAATAAAAGTCAGACAAGCAGGACGTAGGTCATTACCCTACCAAGGTGGCCGAACCTGGGTAAAACCTTGTGTTTCCCTGTTTTCGTCTGATCGCCGTCGAGTTCGCCAGGTCCCACCATGCGTTCCCTAGATCGAAAGCCCTCGAACATGGGCATTGCCGGGGAAGTACCTCGTCAGGTATAGTGGGCGTGGATATGATAATGCATAACCCACACCCGCATACCCATCTACCCGGCTATCCTAGAATATGACATATGGGTCCTTGTTAATAATTAAAAAAATCCAAAAAAATCCCTAAAATGTAGTCTAGCCTAGCTTTTCGGCTCCCTAATTGTTTGCACTCAAATTAAAGCCATATTAAACACCAAATTGCTTCACCTCCCGAGGCCCCCAAATTTCTCCTTTTCCTCTCCCGTAACGCCATGTCATTTGAACCTTTATTGTAATATCGTGTGGCTGATTGTGTGATGTCGTGTGCTTGGTTTGCACTTTTGTTATGACTGAAATTTGAACTAAATATTAATATTTTATTACACAACTTATATTGGGATGTAATGTTGTTATTTTCACATATGCAACTTGTTTTGTGCTTGATTGTTGGTTCTTTCAAATATGTGTGCTATTTTGTTAAATAAATGATATATATGCTTATATTTTACTTATATGTTATGATATTATATTGTCTTGCTATGTTTCTGGGTGGGTATTACCCGCGGATTTTTTTACCCGGGCGGGCATGGGTATGGGACAAAATCTATACCCAGATGCGGGTGCGGGTGCGGGTGCGGGCAGTGGGTAAGATTTTAGGACATGGTTACGGGTTTGGTTTGGCTCTAGCTCCACCCAATGAGGACGGGTGCCATCGGTATTTGTGAGGTCAAATAAGAGCATCCTCTCAGACCGTCCGTGGCCATAGAATCAGGCCCTTGTACTTGTCTTCAAGTATCAAAAAGTATAAATCAAGGTGTACCGAAGCAAAAACCTGCATCAGGGTCGGCAGGAAGTTCTGAAGAGCAGTACATGTGGAGCTGCCCATTCTGGTAAGCAGCATCAATGGCCAATTAATAAAGTGAGCATACCGAGCACGGAAAAGAAATCCCTCTCTTCTTCATCCATGAAAGCATGGGATATCTCCATTTGAGGAACTGGCTGCTTTGTTGAGGCAATTCGTCATCGCTCGCTATAAGATGATCGGGCATGAGAAACTTATTGAACTTTACTTCATAAAACATGCAGATACGATCAAACGAAATATATAGCATTACATATATTGTATTCTAGTACTAGTAAAATCTAGATAATATTTCAAATTACAAATGGTTGAGCGTGGGAGCAAAGCATCATATAATCTGGATGGACTTCGAATACTAGACTAGTTAGGGAAGCAGCGCTGCTCAGGAGAGGTGAACATTGAACTGGAGGAGGCTCTTTCCACCGTCGGTGGTCTGCTGTTCGTCGGTTTGCAGTGTCTGGATGGCGGCGAAGCCCTTGGCGTTCTGGTACTTGCCGGTTCCGCCGATGATGGTGACGTGGGACGCCGCCATCCCATGTACCCCGACGAAGCTGAGCGTGTCGCCTTGCACTTCGCCGCCTCCGAACATGGCCGTCAGCACGACCGTCTTGCTGGCGCCGTCCTTGGAGGTCGCGACGTAGAACCCCTGCGCCCTGCCTAGGACCACGGCGCCAAGCTCGTGGCCCTCGGTGAGATCTTCATCGATGATGCCGGTCGTGCCGAAGAGGAGATTCTCGGGCGTGGCACTGGTCGACAGGTCGCCGGCGTTGACGGAGGGGATGTTATTGTTGCCGGTTTCTGGGACGAGGCTGCCGGACGTGCCGGCGGCGAGGACGCTGTTGCCGTTGGCCAGGTCGGCGGCACTCGCCACCACCCCGGTCACCATGAGAGCGGACGGCCTTGATCTGCCGCCTAGTATGTCGTGCATGAAGAACGTCAACGGCTGGTCGCGGGCGCCGGTGCCTGCTGCAACACCGGCTCCTACGTTCGTCGTTGCACCTGCAGCGGCATTGGATGGCAAAGGCAATGCCGCCGCTGGTGCAACTGCCGGCACTACCACCGGTTCGACATACGGCTCGGTCTGCACCGGCAGAGGAGTCTCTGTCGGAGGCGCCGCTGCGGGATGCTCGTCCAGGACGCGGCCGGCGAACGCGCAGCTGACGGTAGCGAACGCCATTATCAAGCAGAGCGAAGCGTTGGTCATCTTCATGCGTCCGTGCCGTGCTCGGAGGAGACTGGAGAAGAGCAGGAGCTCTGTGCTTAGAGGCTACGTACCACTCAAAAGGTAACTACTTCCAGTGTTGACTGCTGCTGTTGGTAGTGTGAATGTTTGATAGATTTATATAGGGTTTTTGGTTGTGCCAATCAAATGGACTGATATACAGTGTTGCAGGTGCAGACTGGGACATACAGTTGGAGTTGTTGCTCGATCCGAACCTAAACACACAGATGGAGTTGGTACCAGAAATAGTTTCCAGGCAATCTAAGAGAAACGAGGAATAGTTGGGAGTCAGAGGACACATCCCAGAGGAAGCGATCCGAGGAGTTGTTGGTGATGGAGCAGTGTCCAAGGTAATCAGCAGGTGTTCATAGGTTCAGTTCAGGCATAGCAAATGCATAAAATTTGTCAGAGATGAGGCCAGTCACAAGTTCGTACACGAGAAGAAGCTAACTATACACCTATTTAGCGCACAGCCAAAACATAACAAACAAGGCTATGATATGTTCATACTACCAAAATTTCACATTTATATTCCATTACTCCGGCACCGAAATGCCACTGGTTTTCTCCATTTGCGAGGGAGAACCCCTAGGGCACAGCTATAAGTTATTACACCTAATAGTTACAACATGAACCCACAGCTGGTATGATGATTCACGACAAACCTGCAGGTATCCCAGTCACTGTTGTTTCCCTAGGCACAGAAAATTCCCCGGAATTTGGTAGGCTTTCAGTTACCACAGACCCTTTGATACGCTTAGATGGCAATTGGTGCACTTCATGTGCATTCTAGCCACAAAACCTACCGGACTGTCTCACCCCCTGAAACTCGACTATGGTTTCCTCCACCAAATCCTCAAGTAACATACTACCTATCTCACCCCCAGCAAGATCGATACCATCTTCACAACCATGCCGCTCTAAGTCCATCATCAGCGGGTCGGCCTGATAACAGTCCATTTCTTGCCGTAACTGGAACACCCTTTGCCACACATCCTCAACAAACCCCTCCTGGTCCCACCTGGATGAGAACCTTCGCAACAATCCCTTCGACCCATGATGCACCAGAGAGGTCATTATTTCTGCAATGACCGTGTTTGTGAGGTCAAACAGGAGCATCCTCTCGGACCGCGGCCACAAAATAAGGCTGTTGTACTTGTTCTCAAGTATATCATATATATCAGCCCCGGCTGGATGTTCTGAAAAGCAGTACATGTCGAGCTCCCCATCCTGGTAAGCAGCATCAATGCCCAATAAAGTGAGCATATCGAGCACATAAGAGAAATCCCTTTCTTCTTCATCCAGAAAAGCATGAGATATCTCCATCTCAGGAAGTTGCTGATTTGTCGAGGCGATATCATCATCGCTAGCTATAAGATGATCAGTGCCGTCTGCATCGTCTGTAGTCTCCGTCTTGAGAAGCTGAAGTTGCATTCGTAGTCCTGTAATATTAAAGAGTCTAACTTGAGAGCCAGAAAAAAAGGGGAAGGTAAATAGGCAAAGAAAAACTCGACCACTTGCCTTGAATATCTGCACTAATTTTCTCGAAATCTCCCGAGTATACCTCATCAGCATCCAAGGAAGATTCAAGAACAGACACTGGACTTGGCTGGTCATCATTGTTGGAGCTTATCGGAGATTCTGATCCTGTCGGTTGAATCCACAAGGCTTGATTATCAGAATCACGATGTTGGTCAATCCCCACAGGAGATTCCATTCCTGTTGGCGGACTAAACAGACCTGAGTAATTATGATCCACATGATTTTCGATCCCCTTGGCCTGAAACAGAATACAACCAGAAGTTGGTAAACATGGCAATTGGTAAATCAAATGAGCTTCCAAAATTACCAAAGAGCTTAAGACTTGCTTGAGGGTAAAAAAGGAAAGAAAAAAATAAAAGGATAAGCATATGTATTTAATTATCATACAAATTAATGTATCTCAAGAGGAATTTATTAAGGATCCCCGCAAACAAATGCATAATAAGCAGTATACTTGTACTATACCTGAGTCTGTAGATTGTCATGATTAGGCACACAAAGGTGGAAATCTAGTGCTGTTGGTGGCTGTTGGTGCATTTGCTGATTCTGTTTAGCACAAGAAAGTGGCTCTTTGTTCTGTTCAAGAACTGCAAAACTGGTATTCAAATGACACATACCATCTAACTCATGGCCAGGATCCACCGTATGAGCAAGTGTCTGTTCAGATGAATCTGGTACGTCAACATCTGTTGGTTTCTGAGAACTCACATGTACCTCATGGTCAATCACCATTCTTTCCTCGTCATCTGGGGACACTTGATCAGCTTCATCACCATGAAACACTGAACCTCTAACCGGCGATTTTCTTTGTCTGCTATGGCATGCATACTCAGAATCATGGGGTCCTATTTTGAGAACATCCTTAAGCATAGAAAACTCATTTTTCCTACCCGTTCTTTTTCGGTTGCTCGACTTTTGAACTAACTGGTATGAGGACGAAGGAATAGATTTGGACCTTGCTGAATTACTTGGAGCTACAGCTCTCCAACCATCCTTGCTGCTGATCCCAAGAGGATTGCTACACGAGCCTGGCACTCCATTTCTCTGCAATTCTTCCTTAGGACTTTCCTGGTCGGAGAGAGCAAACATGTCACCAAGCACACTGAAGCCATTATTCTCGGGTGCTTGATGCTGAAATTGATGGGCTATCTTCCATCTGCTAGAGAGATGTTTCTTTGCTTCCTTGATGACTGATGATTCATTTGAATGTGCCGGCGAAGAGTTGAAGCTGGAAGAATCCCAACTATCACATAGTTCAGAAGACCTATGGACTGTCTCGGAAGTCTTGAGCTTAGTAAGAGATGGCACAAACTGTGAGCTTTCATCTGATAAAACTGTGCTGGTATCTGGTTGGGGAACCTGTTTCCTGTTACCAGCACCACCCCTAGCAGCTCTCATTTGTTTTGTAATCTCTCTGGCAATTTCTCTAGATCCCTTTTTTGTATGACCTATTGTTTCAGGATTGCCAAGGGACACTTGACTCATGGATTCTTCAGTGTATGGACTCCACATGCCAGCATCCTGACATGTGTGCCTTCTGTAATCGGAATGAGGGATTTCATGTGTTAGGGCGAAGGATCCTTCAATGTCCTGAGCTTTCTCAAGGCTTGGCTTCAAGACAACAATCCTGGTGGGACAAGCTCGTTTATCACTGATTTCCTGATGACTTGACCTTGATAGTTTCTGTCTCAGTGAACCAGAGTCTTCTTTGGGGGATTGACTGGATAACTTAGCATGATGTTTCCTCGTAGAGTGTTTGCGGAAAAAGCTTTCAGCACCATTATCTTGTGAATAAATATTTTCTGCGTCAACAAATTGATTTCTTTTAGATGGCTTCAATATTGTAATGCAGTTTGCATTAGAGGAGGGAGAACGCTGATCTTGTTTTTCAAGAAATTCCAAAAGGAGATCCTTGTTAGATACCAATGCATCAAGTGTCTCATTCAATTCTTCTGACATCTGAAGTGATTCATCTGTAGAAAGACGTTTTGCATCCATAAATTTGTGTCTTATGAAATCTAGGTTAGCCTTCTCAGTTGCATCAAATCTGGAAGTTGCATTCCCATTCCTAGCTCGGTGTGCCGCCTTTACTCTCATCCCGTCCATAACCTCAAAAACATCTTTGACCTCTGGCATCTCATCAGTCCTTCTCCTCTGTGGAACATATCTATCGTGAGAAGCTGAATTGCTGTGTGAACGACTTTTGCTATGTCTGTGATGGCTTCGGGTCCCAACGGAAGGGAGTGAATCAAGACCCATCAGTCTTCCTACAGCGCCTGGAGAGGTATGCCTAGCATTGGCATCTTTTGAGAACTCTTCGTCTATTAGCTTTTTCATCGGTACGCAGCTGGCCTGTCTTGATTTACTTTTCCTGATTTCCTCATCAATCTGAAAAATAAAGGACATGCCAACCAATTAGTTAAACAATCAAATACCTAGCGCAAATCAAATTAACAGCAGAAGATAACTACACAAGTATAGTCAATTTCTAAAGATATTAAACCACATTTTCCCAGGTGATATCCCAAAAGGAGATATAGAAAGCTACAGCCGCTACCTTGAAGTTATTCCTTATCACATTTTAGTATCAAAATATAAAAGGTACAAAATATGAACACAAGAAAAGTAACATAGGAAGAATAGAATAAAAGAAATACTACTTAACTACCATAAGTTGAAATGATCATAAAATGATAAGTCTAACACAATTTCACCGAGAAAGATAAGGTCTCTCATATTTATGTTATAAATGGTGTATTTTGGTATTCTAATACAGTTAGATTTTAAAGTTCATACTATTCTGTAACAAGTGTACATACATGGAATAGCGGAGGTATCACTATCCATAAGCTAAGCCAAATGGTGGAGATATTTGGAGCTATAGCTCCCGTCGCTACTACAGCACAAATATGTAGCTAGCTATTTTCCATAAATGTATATTCTTGAAGTAAACTTGATACTGCAAAACATGTATCAAATGTTTATATTAGAGCAACATGTGTTGACTCATTTTAAGCTCCTTAGTTTCATGTCAGAGGGTTATAGTTAGATTTGAAAAGAGGAATGTGCACAATTTTTAAACTTAGATAGCAATTGTGAGCTCTTTAAATAAACACATATCACTCACCAGAGTATGAGAGAGTATCCCGGAGTTACTTGCTTGTTTCCTCAATGACCCTGCCACTGGTTACAGAGAAAAGAGATAGTAAATATTTTGAATAGTTATACAAAACAGAAAATTGGCAGGAGAAGCAATGACACCATTGCAAGAAGAAGGAACTTCATCCCAAACTAAGTTTTATGTGAGCAAAAGAAGAAACAAGAAGGCAGGCCATATAGAGAGCAGTCTTTGGCTCCAGTATACTGTTATACTGATCCTGTTAAACGAGCATAGTAGGAAGGAAATATACCTAGCACAGTGTTAAAATGCAAATATCAGGTAAAACAACAATTCTTAAAAGAAGACTAAGAAGAGCTGACACAAGGTGTGCTAGCTCCGCCATGATGCCATATCTCTGGATAAATTCATGCAGTCTGATTTTTTTTTAAGAAAAAAGGAGTAATCTAAATAACCACTTGTGAAGAACGTCATTGCGGGAAGTGTTGAACCTTAAGTAAAAAAATTCTATTTGCATGATGATAGGCAAATTAATACTTACAAGCTCGTTAAATAAAAGATTGTTTACGGACTATGTAGGATTCAGAGTTTAGTAATGAAACCTTGCGGTTCCAGACCGTGTAACTGTGTTGAATAGCTAGCCTGAAGTACCAACTAGTGTTTCAACGCATGGAGCATACAATATTTACTTTGATTCCCGAATGGCAGGCTAAATGTCTGCCAAAGTAGCACTTGTTTCATAACCAACGGTCAATTTCACGGAGCATGCGGAAACCGATACAGAATTAGTTACAGCTCTTCTACAGACCGAGACAAATTCAAACAAAGATTCTGCTAGTGATTAGAATAAGAAGCCCCACTTGGCCATGAACCTTCACGGCATCCAACTGACACGGGGACACAAGAGGAGACCATAATTTAATGCTATTAGTTACAACTGCAGCAAATTACGGGCAAATGAGGTTTCTTTGCGTGATCTCGTGGGAATTGTCAAGTTGGCAACATCACACATTTCCTCTACATGCCTCTAGAGTGTACCGTCTCTGTCTACCCCCAGCGACCTAACCCACCTACTGTACAGTTCATCCCAAGACTGCAGAACTGGATGTATTTTCTTCCACGTCTGGTTTAGGGGATGGCTTTTGTCCTAGAACTTGCACGGAACCTTAATGTAACTTCAAATTAAAGAACCAGAAAGATAAAGACATGTCCGCTATAATCGTTTGAAATTCAAAACAAGAATCTTCTCTCTCCATTAAAGGCTTTGATGAAGACCTAAAGTACATGAGAAAGTTATGTCGCCGTCCGTTTGCTTAAAACAGCAGGGATGGATAAAAAAATTACACAACACTTTTACTCATGGTGTTAATAATATCTCTTATGAAGACAGAAAATTAATGTGAATCTACTTGTAATTATAAATTCCGACAACTAGCACAGCCAGAAAAAGACGTCATTTTTCAGAATGATTAATCCCTGTGAAACTAAAAAATGGTGGTAGCATAGGAAATTTAATTCAGATATATTAGCAAAACCCTAGAAAATTAGATTATGGTAAATGTGCAAGCAATCCCAAAGCTTCCGACGGAAGCACGAAGGGAACGAAGCAATCCCCTATCTCCCGACGCGACAACAAGAGAACAAAGAAAACCAAAACTTTCACTATCAAGGAACCAAATGAGGAATTTTGTACAAAAAATCGAGTAAGGGATCTCTATCACATGGACTCTAAAAAATCCAAAAAATATATACGCGACCCCCCAAAAAAGAACAAAAAAGTGGAAGAGTGATTAAAAGAAAGGAAAATAGAACAGGACTAGAGCAGGCGGAGCACGGACCATGGTGATCGACGGCGGAATGGACGGCGCTCCGCTCGACCGACCCGCCGCCCTCTCCCCTGCGCCTCGATCTGCTGCGCCCGACGCTCGCCATGCCCGGCGGCGGTCCTCCTAGTCCTAGAGCCCGGCCGGCGCAGCAGCGGGGGAGCAGCCGCTCATCCGCGAGGGGCGGCGACGGAGGGACGGAGGACGGCGAGCGGAATCGATCTGTGCAGCTGCGCTGTGCGCGTGAGGAGGAGTGGTGGCGTGCGAGGGGAGAGGGGGGGAACGCAACGGGCTTCCCTGTGTTTTGTTTTCGCGTCGCCGTTGCTCGCTAGCTGGAGTCTCTGCCCACGACCTGTTCCTCTGGTTTTGTTTGTATCTTGCGGTTTCCGCTCTAGCTCACACTTTCTCTCTCTTCTTTCCCTCTCACTTACGTCACTCTATCTTTATCTATCTCTATCTCTAAATTGAATTTTGCATATATCTTCTCTCCCTTTGCATATATTTATTCCGGATTAATTATTGTATATCATCTCTCGCTTTATTGTGATATATACTTGCGGTTGAACGTTTGCTTTCTTATTATTCACTTGTAAGACCCATTAAGTTCAGAAATAATAATTTCATACTTCCTCTATTTCATATAATTTGTTGCTAATTTAGTATTACTCTGTTCCACAATATAAGGTGTTTTAGGAAAATAATTATGTTTGGTAAAATAGCTTATATTATGGAACATATGGAGTAAGAATCAAAGACAAATTATATGAAACAGATGGAGTATCTTAAAATAGAGTTTGGAGGTGATGAACTTCATGTTTGAGCAAAATTGGGAGATATTGTTCACAATTTGCTTTGACTAGTAGTAAATGCATTTTTGTAGGTTCTTATATGATGTTATTATGGACAAAAATTGTTCCAGAGTCTGTTATGTTGCACCTCTATGGGTTGCCGCCAAATACAGCTCTCGGAAAACGACATGATATGAAGTCTCTTTTAATTCACTATGTATTTAATGCAAAGTCTAGGGTTTCACGGCTACTACATTCTCTGCTCGAGTTTCTTTCTAGGTTTTCCCCAAAGACGATGTAGCCCTAACATAAATTCTTCTAGTGTTATTACGCGATACATTATTGTTTACTTTATACTATACGATACTAACGACAAAACTGAAAACTAGCGGGTGATGAAATTCATGTCGAATGAAGTTGGGAGACTTTGTTTACATATGCAGCTCATGCAAAATAAATGCAACTCTTGAGATTCCTCGAGATTAAAAGTGATATTGTTGTGGTCAATGATAATTCAAGAGTGTTTATATGATACGCAAGATGCCTTTACTAACTAAATATTAAATATTAGGTCTACTGTTTCGCAAACCCATTACTTTATATTTGCTTGAGTTTCTTCCTAGGTTTTTCTGCAATACCGGCAAAATGATTTAAACTGCAAGAAGGCAACATGGCCCTGACCTCTTCTTTTACTCAAAAATTTCTCACCCGATGCGTCATCGTTCCTTTTATGTAAGAAGGCAGTACGTGGAAGTAACAGTACTTCATACTTCGCTCGAGTTTCCTCGTAGGTTTTCCAAAATGCCGACAAAATCCTTCAATTTGCACGAAGGTGGCTTTTACCAACATAACCGTAATAATTATTGTTTGATGGAGTTATTGCTTCATATGCCATTTCCTCTGGGTAAAATAAGCATGGAATGATGGACTAAAAGGGAACCTCGAGAACTGATAATGCAAAAAAAAAAAATGTTTCCGGCATCCTTATTTTCCTGCACGATGGGAAAGAAAGCCGGGGACACACAACAATATCTACTCAAAATCAGATATTTTGATGTTAAGTTGACCATTGAACAGGTGAAACAAAAAGCTCAAATATTAAATAAAACAAATAAAGTACAGCACTCCCGAGCTCCAACAGTTGGAGTGTTGGACAAAATAGAAGCATGCGACACCACGACTCCCCAGAGCCCATCACAAAAACCGCACGGGAAATTTAAACTAAAGCCCCTACTACTAGCATTTGCAAAAGCACCCTACGGCTTGTCCTGGCGAGTAGCCCCAGACCATGGCTGCTCCGAGTCTACGGTGGACCGTGGTTCGCACGTATACAGCGAGCAGGCTCCGGTGGGCCCGGTCCACGTCCACGTAGCCTGAGTGACATCCGCGTCAGCGATAGCAGCGGGAAGCGCGGTCGTGCTCGTTGGATGCGCCGCGGCCCGCGGGAGACGGAGATTCCATCACCGGTCCCACCTGCCGGTGAAAGAAAACGTCTGATTTGGGTGACTGGGCCCGACGTATTTCTCTGACTGGTGTGGGCCTACCGGCCGGTCTGCGCGATCCGATCCTTGCGGCGAGCGGGGCCACTCGGACGGGAACAGGTATCCGACGGGCGAGGTCAACGATGGTCACCGCAAACGTTCGGATATTTTCGTACATCGTGACCGATATGCATACGAGTCATGTAGTTGTACAGTACAGTACTTATTTATTTTCTTTCAATCTTGCTATTTATCTACTTGATAGAGATTTTTTATATTGCAATATAGACGTCTTGAGGATTAGATCGAACGGCTAGCATATCATACATACTCCATTCGATCCATATTATTTTGTCACTGATTTGGTACAATAGTAAAATCTGCAACAACCGGTACAGAATAATGGAGGGAGTACAGAAGTCTTGTTCGATTTGGCGGAAGTTTTTTTGCAAGTTGGAAGAGTGAGTATTTTCTATGCATAAAAGTTTCTTTTGTATACTGGATGCTATATGAGTAAATTCCGGTTTTTACCTCCTACTTTGGGATTTTTTACACTAATTATCATATTTAGCAAATTTTCATTCTAATTACACCATTTAGCAAAAGTTGTGCCAAAATTTACCCCTTTAACTATCTGGGAGCCACGTCCAAGGTTATTCTCGGGCGTTCGTTTTCTTTTTGCACAGAGACATGTTTAGAACTACCAAATTATCCATCAGGAACAGGTTTACTCTTGGATGAGAGCGCACCATGGAATGTGCATAATCCAATGTTGTTGTTTTCCCATACAGTGTATCTGCATGTAGACATGTTGCTCTAAGCATTTCGGCCTAAAACATCGGCTCCCGTTGACAAAATAAGGAAATTGAATCCCTAATCGGCTAATCCTATCAGCTCACACGATGTACACTGATAATTAAAGTCCTCTCACAATCTGAATCCTAAACTTCTCTCACTGGTACAACGTCCGGGTTCAACGATGGCGACAATTGCTCAATGAGTCCTCTATCATCACTGAATGCATCGTAGGCCATTCCTCCAGAACGAGCGGTAGAATGTTGGCACTTATAACAAACTAGCAGCCAAATATGCTCGAGTGGCTAAAATGTGTGATGGAGGTGAACAAGATAAATACCACAAGGAAGAAAAGCGTCAGCATGACAAGCCTCCTCGACCTCATAGCTACAACCCACATGATATAATGCTCACAATATCGTATAGGGTAAAAAGTGGTAAATCTTTTGCTAAATGGGGTAATTATGGTGAAAAATTGTTAAATTGGGTAATTACTATCAAAAATATGAAACTATGGGGTAAAAATTGGAATTTACTCATGTTATATCTTAGACAAACATTTTAAATGAAAACACTGACGCCATATAGTATTTAAGATATGTCCCATTAAATGCAATGTTCACTTCAAAATATGTTTTGTTGGCATCTACAAATGCCGACCTAGAAAGCCAAGATAAATTGCTTTCCCAACTAAGTGAATCATGTATGAAGATTATAAACGATCAAAAGCTCGTAAACTGGTTAAGAAAGCTAAAACAAAGTTGCTCTTTGATAGTGTGGGTGGAGGCAGGAATATAAGACGTCCATGATTGTAAGATCATAACGTGTTGTCAGGAGTGAAGTCTTAAGCGATGATGAAGACACTGGTTCACAGACTTTGGTAGTTGGGAGCAGAAGCATCTGGGGACTTCAATTTCGTTGTTGCTATTTGAGTATTGAGTCTCCATATCAGGTTGAAAACCTCTGGCCTTCATTGGCATCGCAACAATGATCCTTTATTGAAGACATTGTTTGGAGAGCTCGGGTTTCCTCCTTCGTAAGTGAAATCCTATAATCTTTGACTAGAGGATGTCGACGATGGTGCAATGTTTTCTTTTTGGAGACACCGCTTGTGAATAACATTGTAATGAGGGTGTTGTACTGGTGGTGATTTTGGACCCGCTGCGAGTGGTTGGTCATTGTGGCGGGTCTCTCTCTCTTCTCTCTTTTTGTGCATCTTTTTGATTTGTGGACTAGTTCGTATTATTATGTTGATGTGGAGGTCGAGTGTAATTAAGATCTCATTTTCATTAATATTTAAAAAGTGTTAGGAAAAATATAGGGATATTCTTTTTCTGTTGTTGATGCGCATTGCAGGAGACAAGGAAACATGGTGTCCGATACACATTGCTTTTTGTCAAAACATGGATGTCGTTCCGGCGAGGGGAAGCTACCGCATCTTTTGAGGTACGGTACACTGTAGTATTGTTCCATAAAAAGTAGTGGCCGTAACGTAGCAAGATCTACGGATAGCAAGATTAGACATGGCCTGATGGGCCTAGTTAAACATCACGGGCGCGCGGCACGGCGAGACAAGTTTTAATTAGCGCTGCCCATGGCCGCTGGCCGCGCGGCATAGGGAACATGCGCCTAGAGGCTAGGGTCAACGAGATTCTCCTCCGAGACATGGCCTGCGGCGCTCGTGTTCCGCGTCGCCTGTCGTGCCTCCGCCGCGGAGAGCAGAGCAGAGCAGCGCAGCGCACACCAGAGCAGCTTTCCCTCGCACGACATTTGCCGCGGGCTCGGCTGGTCTCCCTCCCGTACACTCTTCTCCAAGACTCCAACGCGGCGATTTAGATAAATTTAACCCAAACTTAAAACGATTTCAAATAATAAACCTTCGTCGAAACTATTTTAAAAAAAATAACCCTTTTTTGCGTCGCCAGGAGGGGTGGCGAGGCACCCAGGCGTGCATCGCCAGGGGGAGTGGCAAAGCAGATAGTGCGTCGCCACCCCGAGTGGCGAGGCATGAAGGCTTGCGTCGCCAGGGGCAGTGGCGAAGCACAAGGGCCTGCGTCGCCACCCTCAGTGGCGAAGCACTTTAGGTTTAGGGTTTCCCGCCCAGCCCCGAGCTGGCCTCCTCCCTCACTTCCTCCCTCATCTCCAGCAAAGGCGGCTGCTCTCTCCCCCTCTCAATCTTCCCACCCAAAACCACTCAAATCGAAGCTTTTCTCCGTGGATTTCTCATTCCCCAAGTCTCCTAAGGTACTCTCCCTCATTTGCCATTCATTTGACCCATTGGAATTTGCATATTTGGTTTTGAATTCCCAAATCTTGGAAACCCTAGAAAAATTGATTCACCCAAATTGCAATGTTGATTCTTGTTAATTTGGTCAATGTTGGCTTGTATGATGTGTATGAAGTATTTTAGTGTTGATTGGTAGGTTAGGGTAAGGGTTTGTGAGGTTAGAGTTTGTTGTTATGTTAGGGTTAGGATTTTCTTGTTATGTTAGGGTTAGGGTAAGGGTTTTCTTGTTATGAAGTATGATGTGTTAGTAAATATTGGCATAGGTACTTATAAATTTTTTTACCTTATTGTTGTTATACAAAAATAGGTATGGCGAGAATTGTTCATGTTCATCATGTTGACAAGGAAGCATATTTGAAAGGCAATATAGTGCCCGACCCGGATGAGCTTGACTTGGTGTTCGAGCGTACTCCTACGTACGCCGAGGTCTTGGAACAAGTTAGGATAGAGTTGAATTGGATGGACCCTAGTGATGTTGTTGAGTTGGAAGGTAGGCACAACGCCGGATTTGGCATGCACTTCCGTTGGAAGATAATGCGTATCAACTCCGAGCAACGTTAGGGTGCATACAAGGAGGTGGTGGCCGAATCTCTCGACAAGGCTCTTGAGTTATTTGCCACCAAAAAGGTTGGTGGTACTTTGCATGTGGACTTGAACCGGAGAGCCTCCCGGGTTGATGCTAGGAATTCTCCACCGAACCACCAAGAAGAAATGACGGATGGAAGTCCAATTTCAAAGGAGGCACTATCATTGGAAGAGGAGGATGATGATTGCGGGGATGATGACAATGATATTGAGCTTCATGACCACAATGTTGGAGATTTGGATATGTACTATACGCAAGAAAACATGGACCATGACATCCCGTACTTGCGATGCTATGCATCGGACTCGGATGACGATGGTCCCGAAGAAGAAGTTGATGAGGAAGGGTTCACGGCCAATGAGGCCGAAGTCCACGAGGAGGTATTGGGGCAAGATCATCGGATACCATTGTTCCGTGATCTTAGTCTCGCGGATGAAGCCACGGTTGACGGCGGCGAGGGTATAGTGCTTGGACCAAGGCCTACTTCTTACCGGGATGGCAATCACGAGAGTAATGGTATATCAAAAGGCTTGATGTTCAAAACCTTGCTGGAATTTAAACAATGGATCAAGGACTTCTCGGTTAAGTATCATCGTCCCTATACGGTGCTTCACTCAGACGTGAAGAAGCGTTACACTGTTAAGTGCGAGGAGGATCGATGTCCTTGGATTGTGCGTGCAAGACCATGGAAGGGAGGACCCGAGTGGCGCATAACAAGTTGTGTGCCAACTCACATGTGTCGCGGAAAGAGGGTGGATGGCAAAGCAGTAAAGCACAATCACCGACAAATCACCTCCGAGTTCATCGCATATAGACTTTCCAACCAAATCTCGTCACTTCCAACAATGAGCATCAAAACAGTCATGGAGCTTGTGAAAGCTCTCTTTCACTATGATGTGAAATACGGCAAGGCATGGAAAGCAAAGCAAGCTGCATTCAGGATGTTGTATGGTGATTGGGAAGAAGCATACAACCGAATTCCTCGGTTGTTGTTAGCAATGGCCGATGCAAACCCGGGCATGGTTCATGTGGTAGAGCCTTATGGACAGGAAACAAGGATTTACAATGGAAGAACTGTCCGAGTATTTGGCCGTGCATTTTAGGCTTTCCAGCAATGCGTGAAAGCTTTCGAGCATTGTAGACCGGTAATCTCCGTTGATGGCATATTTCTGACCGGGTAATATAGGGGGACTCTCTTGGTTGCAATAGCAAATGATGCCAACAACCGTTTGGTTCCTTTGGCATTTGCTTTCGTTGAGGCGGAGAACAACAATAACTGGCAGTGGTTTTTTCACCTTTTGAGGACCAAGGTATTACCGCCACAAAGGGAAATTTGTGTCATCTCAGATCGACATCAAGGAATTCTCGCAGCTGTAAATATTGAAATTCCAGGACATGCTCCTTTGCACCATAGATGGTGCATGAGGCATTTCTGTTCAAACTTCTATAGGGCATGTGGTAGCAAGGAGTTGACTGATGATCTTCAAGATTGTTGTCTCGCTTTCACAGACCGGCGTTTCGCAAACTTGTATATCAAATTGACCTCAAACAGAAAGCTCGATGCTAAGGGTCAAGCATTTCTCACTAGGCACATCCAAGATAGAACAAAGTGGGCAAGAGCCTACGATGAAAATGGTCGGAGGTACGGTCAAATGACAAGCAATATGGCAGAGTGCTTCAACAAGGTGCTCAAGGGTGTCCGTGCATTGCCCGTGATGGCAATTGTGCGATACACATTCGACAAGTTGAATGAGTATTTTTTGAAGTACTCAGATGAAACGGAAAGGCAGATTGCGGGAGACAATACGCAAAACCACAAATACGAGTACCCACCCAAAGTTGACGAGTGGAGGACATTTCAGTCTCGTAAGGCGGATTCTGAAGTTGCCACCGTTTATGATAACGAAGAGCTCATTTATCAAGTGAACGAGCCCGGAGGAACCACGGCCGACGGTGTCCAACACGGAGGCCGAGCTTTCAAGGTCTCGCTAAGGACTTGCGAGTACACATGTGCGAGGCCATCTTTGGTCTATCTCGCTTGCTCGCATTTGCTAACGGCGGCTAGGGTGCGTCATTTGGACTACAATCACCCTCTCACCGTGAGAGAGTGAGAGTTCTCCATCACGACGACCAAGAAAACATGGGCTCCTAGATTTAACCCGTACCTAGACCAATCACAGTGGCCCGAGTATCATGGAATCCAACTCTAGCCCCATCCGTCATGGAAGGTTATTAAACGTGGAAGACGTCAGACAAAGCGTTTTAGGGGTGACATGAATGGATGGGGTCGTGGTGGTGCGAGAGAATCAGGAAATGACCAATTTCAAGAGCCATGTGATAGAGCTCGTTGTGGAAAGTATAATGGTCATGGACACAAGGCTAGGACATGTACCTAAAGGAAAAGAACAAAGAGAAATGACTCGAACGCAAGCCAACCCATGAGTAGTCAACAAGGTGGTTCAAGCCACCAAGATGTTCCAAGCCAACAAAGGAGTTCCCAACAAAGTGGTCCAAGCCACCAAGATGTTCCAAGCCAACAAAGTGGTCCAAGCCACCAAGATGTTTCAACCCAACAAAGTGGTCCAAGCCACCAAGATGTTCCAACCCAACAAAGTGGTCCAAGCCACCAAGATGTTCCAAGAAAACATCAGAACACAAGATCATATATCAAATTCGAGCACATGATCATATCCAAACATCATGCTCATAGTTCAAATATTACATAGCCAAACATAGTGTCCATCATAACAAGCACAAGTTCATATAGCTAGATAGGATCAAACCTAAACATCTAGTTTCTTCCACGCTTCCCTCCTCCCCTACGCGGAGCAATCTTCTTCCGTGCCTCCAACACGAAATTATCATCATCGGAATCGGAGACTTCTTCCGTGACCACCTTCTTCTTTGTCTTCTCTTTGAAATCATGTGGTGTGTACTTGTCCCTATGTACACCTTTGTTCTTTCTCTTTGAAGGTAGGGGATCCTCTTGTTCCTCTTCATCCTCTTGTTCCGGCGTGGATTCCTCGTCCGCGGAGTCCGATATGGCATGAGACTGGGACGGTGACGGCGTTGATGCAATCTCGGGATCACGGCAACCAAGAAGGTTTCCTAATCTCCGTAACTTCTGGCCCTGACGCTATAAGAAGAAAATAATTGTCAAGAGTATAAAACAATGAAAGTGAAATAGGATAAAAAGGAGCTTCACAAGTAGTGCATAGAATATGTTCTCCGGCAAATTCATACCTTCACAAATTCTCGCAATCTTGAATAGCCATCTTTGTTCTCCAGAATTTCAAAGCCACCTCAAATTTAGCAGCTTGCTTCTGGATCTCCGAGCGCTAGCATGTATATGAATATGTAAAGACACAAGTGGCAAGTAGAGATAGTAGTGAGATTCCAAAAAGAAGAAGAAGCTTACCACAAAGTTAATCGATGAAGCAAAAGGGACTTGGCGCCCCTCTCTGACAAGCTTATTGTAAGCAAGATTGCCAAGCTGGTCGAACGGCAAAGGTTCTTCCAAAATGTCATCCGTGTAGGCATCCGGAAGAAGCTGCAAACGAGTTCGAGGTTGAAACCAACGGAGATAGATATTGAAACCCTCATCAGAATGGTCCCCTACATTTATTCCTTTTGCCCGCTTAGTCTCCGTCACACGTTGTTGAAACGTCTTGATATGCATCTTGTGAATATTGGGCCAATCTGTCTTTCGATGTTTTATCCTGTCATAGCTGCATAATAAGATATCACACTGTCAACAAACAAGAATTACATTACACAATTGCGCAACGGCGGAAAAATGATTCATACCGGTGAAGCATACGATCCGTGTCCTCATACATCGGCGGGTACTCTTGATATAGATCAAACTGCCGCATAACCCGCTGCGTAAAGTGATGCTCAACAGCCCACATGCATATCAACGGTCAACGCATATAAAACAGAACTCTTTCAGCCATGCAAGCAGGGTTAAGCTCCCAGGCAGCGTCACCGTAAGAAGGCGCCTCGTAAGAATATCCTTTGCCATATGGCTGCCATATCACCTACAACATGCCCAATAATGAAGATCCTAAATACCCGAGACGAGAGAGTGAGGGAATAGAGTTTTTTACCTGCTCAGGGGTTAGGTTGTCAAAATCGTTGGTGTATTATTGATATGCTTGTTCTTGGTCAGAAGTGAACTCAGAATGCTGGTCCCAATAGTAAGCAAACGTGGGATACTGGTGGCGGTCGTTACCATCGTGCCAGTCTCTACGACGACCAATTTTCGGCCGTCCAACAGGGAAGCATTCCCAACTCCACACCGAAAGAAGAAGCAGGGAACCAGCAATACAAGCTTGTGGCTCTGTCCTACAACAAGCATCGTCAAGCTGCAGAAGGTATGAAAGCAAACATCAATAACAAGAATATAGCCAAAATGGAGAGCAAATGTACGGAGTGGACAAAACAACTCATTACCTGACGATACAACCAAGCCAACACTAGTGGGAAAAGGCTTATAGATAGATGTTTTATCAGTTGAGCACATTATTCAATATGCGCCACTAGTAAATACTAGTGGCGCACTTGCAAATATGCTTCACTGATAATTTTCTTACTAATGGCGCATATTGTTCAAAATGCGCCACGCATAACTGGCGGGACCCACCAGAAGGGTCATCGACAAAATATCCAGTCTTATCAATGGCGCATTTTCCATATGCGCCACGCATATTTGACCTATTAGTGGCGCATATAGCAATATGCGCCACTGATAACTCAAATATCAATGGCGCATATGCAATATGCGCCACGCATAACTGGCGGGAATTTTTTTCACCCGCCACCCACCCCCCCTCCCCCCGTGGGTCGCCTTTTTAGTCTTTTAAAAAATAAAAGAAAATGATAAAATGTTTTAAAAAAATTCAAAAAATCATATTTAGTTATGTTATGTGATCTAGTAAGTAAGAAAAATAATAATAATGAATTTTAATATTTTTTATAAAAAAACTTTATGTCTCGGTAAAACAGCCATAACTTTTGCATACGAAGTCGGATTAAAAAGTTTTTTATATGAAAAAGTATCTACACGAAAAGTTACATCCGATTTCAACGACCTATGGTCGTTTCGACAAATTTTAGAATCTTAAAATTCAAAAGGGAAAATATACTTTTTTACACTTTTATATTTTCAAATTTTTATTTTTATTTTTAGATCAAAATTTATATTGGTTTAAACTTTTAGATTAGTTATATACACACATATAGCACACATGCAGATATATACACACACATATACACTCATATACACATATATATGCACACATATACACACATATATGCACACATACATACACATATATGCACATATACGCACACATACACATACACATACAGACACACATATACGTACACATACACACACAAATACACACATAGACACACATATATGCACACATATATGCACATAAACACACACATATACGCACACATACACACACATATACACACATATATGCACACAAATACACACATATACATATATACGCACACATACACACATATATATGCACATATACGCACACATACACACATATATACGCACATATACGCACATATATGCACACATACACACATATACGCACATATACGCATACATACACACACATATATGCACATATACACATATATACGCAGACATATATACATATATACACACACATATATATAATACATATACACATATACATACATACATACACATATACACATATACGCACATACACACACATATATACACAAGCACACATAGGCCTTAAGAGGATTGATATGATAGTAATATCAATAAGAACTTGGGTAGGTTAGACATAGCTCATGCAAATAGAATGGAGAAGTTAAGCGTGCTCAGCCCGGAGTAGTCTAAGGATGGGTGACCTAGCGGGAAGTCAAGAAATTCGGTGTGATTTAAAAATGTTCCTCATGTGATAAAATCCTCAAAAAAATTGAAATACAATAGTTTTTTCACATTATTTCGATTTTTATGATTTTCAAAAAAAAATTGGTTTTTTTCGATTTTTAATTTTTTTTTGGAATTTTTGAATTTTCAAAGGCTACTAGTGGCGCATATAGCAATATGCGCCACACATAGGCAAATTATGCGTGGCGCATATTGAGATGCGCCACCAATAAATTGTTATTAGTGGCGTGGCATTGGTGGCGCATCCCATATGCGCCACGCATATGCCAAAATGGTGCGCCACCTATAGGCTTTTTTCCACTAGTGCAATGCAGCAGTGCCCCAGCTCCACTTCTTATCCATGACGGTGAGCGCCTTCAGCCAATGCCAGTGCGCAGGTCTTCCCACTAGTGTCATTGAACAGAGTCCGTGTGATAACATACCACACGTACACGCGGGCGTGGATCTTGACGACATCCTCATCGGCATCCTCAGGGCACGTACCGAAGTTATCTGAGATCCATTTGAAAGTTGCCCCCGCGGGGACCCTCAACTTTACTCCTTGCTGGTTGAGAGTATCCCCGGGGCACTTTCCAATGAGATCTAACATCTTCCCACGCCAATCATCAGAGGATGTATCGATACAAAGATGAGCCCCCTCGATGGGGAGCGCAAGTATCATGGCCATGTCCTCTAGCGTGACCGTCATCTCGCCGGTCCTGAGGTGAAAGGTGTGGGTCTCCGGCCTCCACCGGTCCACAAGCGCGGTGGTCGCGGCAGGATTGACGTTGAGTGTCGTCCGGGTGACCATATGGATGAACGGTAGAAGCCCTAGATTGCGGATGTAGGGGGTGTACCGCTCATCGTAGTTCATCGCCGTTGACGTCATCTGGTTGTACCTCAGTCGCAATGGACCAAGAATCTGCACGGTGACAAACATACATGCATGGTGTCACATACCAATTCACGCTTACCAATATTACATTTGGGTACTTGGTTTTTTAATTACCTTCTTCTTCTCGGACATCATATAGGCACGGTGACGAACATCAACTTCACCCTCAAGAATGCTTTCATTACTTAAATCCTCCATCCTAAACAATCCGACTATAATGTGAGCATATATGCACATAATTCATACAATTCTCCTATAAAAATATATCTCCAATATTTCATCTACAACTATACAATTCATCTAAAATTAACTTCAACTATAAAATTCATCTATTAACATATATGTGAGCATATATGCACATAATCAAACATTTCATCTACAACAAATCCATATAATATGCAAATAAAAATTCTACTATTTTTATACATATGTTGAAGCACACAATTTGGACATCACAAGTAATCTTAATTTGCTAGTTCAATAACAACAAACATAAATCAATCACACATATCCACCACACAAATCCATCCATATGAATCAAACACACACATCCATCCATTTGAATCTACCATACAAGTCCACCACTGATACGTCCTAAACATATCTACTTTCCCGAACACTTTTGCTATTGTTCTCCTCTAATTTGTGTGTTTTGAATACAACTAACACGGACTGACGCTGTTTTCAGCAGAATTGCTCTGGTGTCTCGTTTTTGTGCAGAAATTCAACTTCCAGTAAAAATTCGGGAAAAATCACCAAAAATCATATTTCACCAGAAGACCCACGGAGCCAGAAGACCGGAGGGAGAAGTGGCTCGAGGAGCCGTCACAAGGTGGTGGCGCGGCCCAGCCCTGGTCGCGCCACCCCTGTGTGAGGTGGCTCCAGGCTGCCTCTCGACCCCCTCTCTCGCGTACATATACCCCCTGGCGACTTGAGATCGGGGGGAGGGCGTTTTTCCCAGATAGACTTCCGCTGCGCCGCCGCCATCAGAAACCGCGATTCGGAACCAGAAACTCCGTTCGGGCACCCTGCCGGGACGGGGATTCGGAGGAGATCTTCATCACCATCACCACCGACGCTCCTCCATCGACCATCCATGACTCCCCCATCCATGTGTGAGTAATTCCCCCGCTGTAGGTGAGGGGATGGTAGGGATTGGATGAGATTGTTCATGTAATTTGATATGAGATTGATAGGGCATAGTGCCTAGTATCTTTATTTAGTGCCTATGACATTGTTGCAACTTGTTGTGCTTAATGCTTGTCACTTTGGGCCCGAGTGCCATGATTTCAGATCTGAACATGTTATTATTTCTATGATGATACTTATTGTTTATGGTCTTACCTACAAGTTGTATACACATATTGTTGTCCGAAACCCGAGGCCCCAAAGTGACATAAATTGGGATAACCGGAGGGGATGGCTATGATGTGAGGATCACATGTGTTCACCGAGTGCTAATGCTTTGCTCCGGTACTCTATTAAAAAGAGTATCTTAATTACCAGTAGTTTCCCTTGAGGCCCTGCTGCAACAGGCTGGTAGGACAAAAGATGTCGTGCAAGTTTCTCCTTGTGAGCACGTACGACTATATACGGAACACATGCCTATAATTTTTTGTACTAGGATGCTTTATCATTATTTATCTGCAATGCCCATATCTCATTGATTTCATGAATTATCTTATCCATGCAACGCCCGTTATCCATCCCTATGCCTACAGTATTTGTTCCTACTGTTTACAACCATTACTTTTACTGCTGCTATTTTCCTACTGCTGTTACTGTTTTCCTACTGTCACCACTATAAAACTGTTGCTACTGATAAACCGCTGCGAGTAAGACTGTTTCCAGGTGCAGGTGAATTGACAACTCATCTGTTAAGGCTTTCATATATTCTTTGGCTCCCCTTGTGTCGAATCAATAAATTTGGGTAATACTTCCCTCGAAGACTGTTGCGATCTCCTATAGTTGTGGGTCATCAAGACTATTTTCTGGCGCCGTTGCCGGGGACCATAGCTTTATTTTGTAAGTTCACTTGGTATTCATATTGTTCGCTGCAATCCTTTCATCATGGGTAAACCTCGTGATGGAAAAGTTCCTATATTGCCATCCACTACAAGAAGAGGTACGACTCTCAACACCTCTGTTGCTCTTGATTCACCATCTGTTATGAGTAAGTTGCTTACACCACCACACCCACACGCTACTGCTACTACTTCTGCTGAAATTGAAAGTGTCACTGATAATTTAGATGATGCTTCTACCGTGCTTGATGAGAGAGGTTCACTAGGTTCCTTTTTAGAAGCTACTATTGCTAGAGCTAAGTTGGGAAACACCACTGTTACACCTGTTAGTTCACCTGAGTCCAGGGAATGTTCTAGTGATGATTATGATGATGATGCTTATATTGAGCTTAATGATGATTTTATTGCAGAAGCACGTGCTGCTCGTGATGCAGGTAATGTTAAAGAACTACTTGCTAGACGTTCTGTTAGATATAATTTGTCTCCTAATCCTAAGTTTGCTGCTTCTCCTATAAATATTAGGGACAAGGATTATGATTTCTTTTTGGATTTATCTTACATATCTATTGTTGAGAAAACTCCTTTTTGTGGTACTAAAGATGAGAGTGCTATGGAGCACATGAATGAGCTTTCTACTTTGAGTAATTTGTTTTCTGATGATATTAAGCTCCGCACTTATTTTGTTGCTAAGATTTTTTCCTTTCTCGTTGAAAGATGCTGCTAAAACTTGGTTTAATAGCTTGTCTCCTGGATCTCTTACTAGTCCTATTGCTTTGGTTAATGCTTTCTTTCAGAAATATTTTCCCGCTAGTGCTCAACATGCTGCTTTGCAGAAAATCTTTGATTTTGAACAGGGAAAAAGAGAGAAATTGCCTGAATCTTGGACAAGGTTTTGTTCTTTAATTAGAGCTTTACCTAAAGAACCATTGCCTAAAAATGAACTCCTTGATATATTTTATAATGGACTAACGGATGAATCTAAGTCATATTTGGATAGTTGTGCTGGTTGTGTTTTCAGGGAAAGAACTCCGGCTGAAGCTGAAGAATTAATGGCTAAAATAAGCCGAAATCATGATGATTGGGCTTTGGTTGAGCTAACACCAGCACCAACTCCTGCTCCGTCTACAGAGCCTACGCCGAAGAAGAGAGGGATAATTGAATTAAATGATGAAGTTATGAAGGAAGCTAAGAAATCTCTTAAGGAGAAAGGTATTAAGGCCGAAGATGTGAAGAATTTACCTCCTATAGAAGAATTATGTAAGCCAATCCCTCGCTCATCTACTATTGAGGTACACTCTCTCCAACGCTTTGATGAAAGAGATATTCCTTATACTAAACCTCCTGATCAATGCTTAGATGAATTTGATAATTTTATTGTTAAGCAAGAGAATTTTAATAGAATGGTGCATAATCATCTATTGGAAAATTCTAGAGTTATTAACAAGTTGCAGGATATTGTGGAGAGAACCACAAATGATGTGAAGATACTTGCTAAACACTTTCAAATGGTTCAAACACAAGTTGATCAGCTTACCAAGGTGCAAAAAGACTTACTAGTTAGTGCTGCAAAAGAGAAGCAAGCATGTAAAATTCGCACAAGAAGTGGTGCTGCTACTCAAGACCCATTATATCCTGAAGGACATCCTAAGAGGATCGAGCAAGATTCTTAACGCACTTCAAGTGATGATACTCCTTCCAAGAAGAAGAAGAAGCATAAAACAACTGCAGAATCCTCTGATGCAGGTAAAGATCCTAACAGTGTTTCTATTTCTGATGCTGAAACTGAACCAGGAGATGCTTCCGATAAAGAAGAAGATAAAGAAGAAGTTGAAGAAGAACCGGAAAAGAGTGATAAAAATGTAAAGTACACCAAAGAAGACTTCGCTGCCAACAAGCATGGTAAGGAGAGAGAACCTTGGGTACAGAAGCCAATGCCTTTTCCTAGTAAGAAACACAAGTCCAAGGAAGAGGAACACTACAACAGGTTTTGTGAATGGATGAGATCTTTATTTTTGCAAATTCCTTTGACTGATGCTATTAGAATGCCTCCTTATGCAAAATATATGAAAGATATTGTCACTAACAAAAGGAAAATTCCTAGTGAGGAAATTTCCACTTTACTTGCTAACTATTCTTTTGATGGTAAAGTTCCAGAGAAGCTTGGAGATCCAGGTATACCAACTATTCCTTGCTCCATTAAAAATAACTATGTTAGAACTGCTTTATGTGATTTGGGAGCTGGAGTTAGTGTAATGCCTTTTTCGCTTTATAAGAGACTTGATTTAGAAAAATTGGTTTCAACTGATATATCTTTGCAAATGGACGATAAGTCTACTACTATTCCTATTGGTATATGTGAGAATGTTCCTGTTCAGGTTGCTAACAGCTGTTTGATATTAACTGATTTTGTTGTGTTGGAAATGCCTGAAGATGATAATATGTCTATTATTCTTGGGAGACCTTTTCTAAACACTGCAGGTGCTGTTATCAATTGCAACCAAGGAAAAGTCACTTTTAATGTTAATGACAAAGAATATACAGTTTATTTTCCCAAGAAGATTGATAGGAGGAATGCTCTTAATTCAATCAAGCATGTTGAGACCATCAAAGTTGGTCAAATTATTTGTTCAGAGCGAAAGCCCAAGGAAGAATACCAAATTGTTATGGTTGGGGCTATACCTATCAAAGTTGAGGTAACATAAGCATTAAGTGAAGTGCAAAGTTTTGCCTCATAAAAAGTTAGTTTGGTAACAAGACTTGATCAACCTTGTTAACAAAGTGATTTTATATGAACAAAACTTCGTTTTCACCGCTTTCACTCCATCTTACTTGTATTTACTCTCATCAAATTTTATTCCTTCAGTTTAGTTGCGTGATTAAGAGTATCTCAGAGCTGCTGCATGTTTAGTTTTGATTTGCTTGAAATCTTTTCATCCTCGTTTTTCTGAATCTTATCGATATGCCAATTTCTGAAAAATCCTCGAAAATTAAGTTTCTCGAAAAATTCCAGAAAATTCTTTATAAATTTTTATGTCAAAAATGGGGCAGAGAGACACCTGGGAGGCGCCAGGTGGGGCAGCCACGCCACCTCACACACAGGTGGTGCGGCCCAGCCCTGGCCGCGCCACCCATGTGTGAGGGGGCCCCACCAGGCCACTCACTCATCTCTTCTTCCCCAGCTCTTTCTCTCTCCCGAAAAACACCGACCCATTTGCCCAAGCTCGAGTTCTTGCTGTTCTTTGCTTGGATTTCTCGATCTCCTTGCTCAGCCCAGCATTTCTGCTGAAATTTGGATCATTTGCTCTCCGGTATGTGACTCCTCCAGTTGTCCAAGTAGATTTTCTTTTAGTGAAGTATTTCTTGAGTATTTTAGCATTGTAGGTGACAGTATAAATGAGTATGCATGCTTGTTCTATTACTTAGAAAGATTATTTTGATGCATGATAGCTCTCTAGTAACTCACCATAGCAGTTTCCTACATTTGCTTGTCTTTAAATCATTTTTTATGAGGTGTGTCAAAATTTTCAGAAATGGAGGGGAATGCATATCAGCTCCCTCAACATGAACTAGAAGTGCATGATGTTATGAAAGTACACCGTGAAGAGAAGGTTTTTCCCTCACTCTATCCATGCTCAGCATTCTTGAGTGCTGCTGGAATCCTACAAGATTTTCAAACCTTGCTTTCTAATGCAGGATTAGAATATTTTGTTGAGGGTGAACCTACCCAATATATTAAACTAACAATGTCTGTGGTGCAGGACTTCAGATTTAGGTTGTCCGCTTCTAACCCCATGGTTCATTATAAAATTTATAACAAATCTGTGGACTTGCCTCTTGATGTTTTCTGTACAGCTATTAGAGTACCACAGTGGGGATCGCTCGAAAAGATAAGGGGACAACCAAGGCATTTGTTAGAACTATACGAGGAGATTTGCCAAGGAAGAAGCTTCACAGGAGAGGGTGGTAAAATTCGAAACATTCATTTTCCATCCATTCGATATTTCGCCTTCTTCATTACCAAATGTGTTCTTGCTAGGAAATCTGCAAGTAAATTGTCTCTCCATGATCTAGCTTTTATTGCTGCTGCTTTAAGGCATGATAGGACTTACCATTTGGGTGCCTTAATAGCTTTCCATCTTGATATTAACCGTGAGAAAGGGGGAGTTTGTGGAGGACTTATAGCTTCACGCCTGTTAGCTTTTCATGGTGTGTTACCTCATTTTCTAGATTTGCCATTCCCTGAAGAGAAACTTGGTCTTGATGCTATGGTTCAACATAAGTTTATTTCTCCCCCTGCTAGTTTAATTAATTTAACATTTGAGCTAACCTTTTTCAAGAAGACTACCTGGAAGGTAGTAAAGACTGAACGATCAATCCGTTTGCCTGCACCTCTTTTGTTTAACCTTGATCGCAGGAATGGATGGTCGCTTACAGAGGATGAGCTTGATGCGTACGTGGAGGAACACCCGCCTCCTGTGCGCGATGAAGAGTGCACCGAGGAGTCGGGACGGCCCTCCAACACCATGAATTTCCCATATGCGCAGCCTTATTATGATTATGCGCCATCAGCTTCATCTTCGCAAGAACCGGGGTACGATTACACCTATGATGACCCACCGGCTTGGAGCAGCTACCAGAGCCGGCATTGATCTCCACTTAGGCCAAAAGCCTAAGCTTGGGGGGAGGTACGCCGACAATTCACTCATCTATATATCATATTCTGTCGGTCCTTTGTATATTCATATTTCGCTTTCTTTATTGTTCTCGCTCTTGTTTTCATTTCTTTCGAAACACAAAAAGACCAAAAATATTTCCGTTGTTTCTCTCTATTTGGTTCTTTAGTTCTTTACCTTTGATTTGCTTTACTTGCTATTTTGGTTTGCTACTTGAAAAACCCAAAAATATTTTGCTTTGTTTGCTGTTTCCTTCTGCTTTTGTTTCAAAAATCGAAAACCCCAAAAATATTTGTTGTTCTTCTTTGGTTTTGTAAAGTTTGTTGCAGAGTTCAGTCTCCCATTACTCCATTGGAGCTTGGTATTCACTTTATATTATTCAAGCCACACAAGTGAAGAGCAATAATGACGATACATGACAATCCGAGAGGTGGTAAGAGGCTGGTATGAACTCTATTTGTTTTCATTTTTGTACATATACTCATCTATGTGGACATGCTTAGTCGGTTCATATAAGGTATATGTCGTCTAATGGACGCTTTGTAGTTCTTGCTCTCATATGATTAGTTTCAATCTACTATTAGCCTGTAGCATGTCATGTAGGTGCTTGCATGCATTGTTTTATTCATAGTCTGGTATGATATTGTGGTATCCACCTCTGAAAGTTTCATTTGAATCGACTTGGCACATGCTCAAGCATGCATATGACTGAACAAAAAGTCAATTAAGCCTCGATGATCTAAATTGCCTCAGAGTTCTTGTATCATTTTTATGCCTATATTAATTTTGTTTTGTCGCAAGCATGATTATGATAGTTATTGCTCTCTCGATTGTCGCTTCCCAGTCTTTTGCTAGCCTTCACTTGTACTGAGTATGAGCTCTACTCGTGCATCCAATCACCAAAAACCAAGTCTTCCAAAGAGTCCACTATAAATTCCTATGCATGGTATTTGTAAGCCATTCCAAGTAAATTTTCATGTGCTACCTTTCAAAACTTTCAACTACTTCTCATTTTGTGCCACTGTTTTTAGCTCATGGGGACGTAGTGGTCGGAATTGCTATCTTCCATATTAAATTAAGTACCCCTCGACTAGGCAGCTTCATCTGCTCGTCATTAATTTTGCATGAGAGCTGGTCAGACCATTATAATCTTAATTCTAAAAAAAAGGCACTCCTCCAAAGGATTGTGAAAGTTGGTGGGCACCCGATAGAATCGGTTAGCCATGGTTTGAGAAAGGAAAAAGGTGGGGAGGAGTGCCAAAGCTTTATAAAAGAGCACCAATGTGCCAAATTTCAAAGAACTCAAAACCGCTCTCACTTGTTTATTATGGAAGATAGTAAGTCCCCATTGCTAGTCGTTGACATAGAACAACCACCTCTCAAAAGAAACTTTTATCTCTGTTTTACAAATGAAAAGCTCTAGCACATGTTAAATCACTGCTTCCCTCTGTGAAGGGCCATTCGTTTACTTTTATGTTGAGTCATCACCTTCTAACTTTTAAGCACTTCTTGAGAGCATAGCTGTTATTCTTAGTGTAATGTGCTTGTCCCAGAATACGGTTAATTGTGGTATAACTATGATGCTTGTATCTTTGATATTTCTACTTCTAGTCTTCACTTGGACTTCAGAGGTGCCTCAGCATTTATGTTTTGCTCTACAAACAAAGGCAAGTGGGATACCATTCTTTCATATCATTTATGCATATTACAATCTTGTAGCTTCTCATGCACATGTTACTTGTTATTAGTGCATTGGCACTCTTTCATAGCTTGCTTGACTATGAGGTGACATTAGTTGCATATTTCTTTTTATGAATTGCCTGAGTACTTGATCACATAAGTTAGTATATATACATCATATGAGCAAATGTGTTCGTGAAAGTTTTGTTTTATCGCTCTCAGTTGTTAACTGAATTGCTTGAGGACAAGCAAATAGCTAAGCTTGGGGGGAGTTGATACGTCCTAAACGTATCTACTTTCCCGAACACTTTTGCTATTGTTTCTCCTCTAATTTGTGTGTTTTGAATACAACTAACACGGACTGACGCTGTTTTCAGCAGAATTGCTCTGGTGTCTCGTTTTTGTGCAGAAATTCAACTTCCAGTAAAAATTTGGGAAAAATCACCAAAAATCATATTTCACCAGAAGACCCACGGAGCCAGAAGACCGGAGGGAGAAGTGGCTCGAGGAGCCATCACAAGGTGGTGGCGCGGCCCAGCCCTGGCCGCGCCACCCCTGTGTGAGGTGGCTCCAGGCTACCTCTCGACCCCCTCTCTCGCGTACATATACCCCCTGACGACTTGAGATCGGGGGGAGGGCGTTTTTCCCAGATAGACTTCCGCTGCGCCGCCGCCATCAGAAACCGCGATTCGGAACCAGAAACTCCGTTCTGGCACCCTGCCGGGACGGGGATTTGGAGGAGATCTTCATCACCATCACCACCGACGCTCCTCCATCGACCATCCATGACTCCCCCATCCATCTGTGAGTAATTTCCCCGCTGTAGGTGAGGGGATGGTAGGGATTGGATGAGATTGTTCATGTAATTTGATATGAGATTGATAGGGCATAGTGCCTAGTATCTTTATTTAGTGCCTATGACATTGTTGCAACTTGTTGTGCTTAATGCTTGTCACTTTGGGCCCGAGTGCCATGATTTCAGATCTGAACATGTTATTATTTCTATGATGATACTTATTGTTTATGGTCTTACCTACAAGTTGTATACACATATTGTTGTCCGGAACCCGAGGCCCCAAAGTGACAGAAATTGGGATAACCGGAGGGGATGGCTATGATGTGAGGATCACATGTGTTCACCGAGTGCTAATGCTTTGCTCCGGTACTCTATTAAAAGGAGTACCTTAATTACCTGTAGTTTCCCTTGAGGCCCTGCTGCAACAGGCTGGTAGGACAAAAGATGTCGTGCAAGTTTCTCCTTGTGAGCACGTACGACTATATACGGAACACATGCCTATGATTATTTGTACTAGGATGCTTTATTATTATTTATCTGCAATGCCCATATCTCATTGATTTCATGAATTATCTTATCCATGCAACGCCCGTTATCCATCCCTATGCCTACAGTATTTGTTCCTACTGTTTACAACCGTTACTTTTACTGCTGCTATTTTCCTACTGCTGTTACTGTTTTCCTACTGTCACCACTATAAAACTGTTGCTACTGATAAACCGCTGCGAGTAAGACTGTTTCCAGGTGCAGGTGAATTGACAACTCATCTGTTAAGGCTTTCATATATTCTTTGGCTCCCCTTGTGTCGAATCAATAAATTTGGGTAATACTTCCCTCGAAGACTGTTGCGATCCCCTATACTTGTGGGTCATCAACCACACAAATCCATCCATATGAATCAAACACACAAATCACTAACTAGGATTTACAAATTCATCCATCTAAAACATCCATTTAGAAGATCCATGCATCACTACCATGCATCCATACAACCATATCACTAACTATGAATCAAACACACAATATCACTAACTATGAATCAAACACACACAATATCACTACCATAATATCCATGAATCAAACACACAATATCACTAACTATGAATCAAACACACAAATCACTACCATACAACCATATCAATCCATGCATCACTAAGTTGGATTCAAAGAAGGGGATTAGAGAAGGGGAAAAGGGAGAAGAGCAAGGGGATTGGAGGGAGAGTACCTTGGTGAAGATCTTGAGCAAGGGGAAGAGGGAGAAGATCTTGTTCTTGGAGATTTAGAGAAGGGGAGGAGGGAGAAGTGTCCCAGCCGCCGCCGCCTTGGATGGGAAGAGAGAGGTGGGGAGGGAGAAGTGAGGGAGAGAGGGGCCGGTCGGGCGCGTGGGGGGTTTTCCTAACCCTATTCTGCTTCGCCACTGAGAGTGGCGACGCAAGAACGCCTGACTCGCCACCGTGGGCGGCGACGCACATCACTGCCGCGCCACTGTCTGTGGCGACGCACCGTCAGCTGCTTCGCCACCGTTAATGGCGAAGCAAAAAGGGGTTATTCGCTTAAAATAGTTTCGCCGATGGTTTATTTTTTAAAATCGTTTCAAGTTTAGGTTATTTTTGTTTAAAACGCCCTCCAACGCATGAGCGTTGCTTAAAGGAAGAGCGAAACATAGCAAGTCCTTGGCGTGTTCGTGTCAAAATATGTCACGCACCGACACGTCGCTCAAGACGAAGACAGGAGCACTGTTGTGTTCGGCCCGAAATATAAAATACTAATACGGAGTACGAGTGTTAGCCTGCCTCCCTCTTGACGCTAATCAAAGTCTGAGAGGATCGATGGTTTTGGCCGCTTCTCGAGCAACACGACGTTTGAGCACGCCCATCCCCCCATTGTATATTGCAGTGTGCTTATTACGGCAGGCTCAACTCGTGGCTAGTATAGCTCAATTCAGATGGGACCAAATTACGACGGCCTACAGCCAGTGCATAGTGCTGCCTGCATACGGAGACGGAGTACGGAGCAAGGTTGAAGCCGTGAGGCAAGTGCAGATGTGCAAATAATCGACTGACGGGCAGTGAAGTGAAGGACAAGAGACTAGCTAGAGGGTCTGGTTTTTACCCCAAGAAGAAAGCAATTACTCGCGTACCAGGGTCTGTCGGACGTACGAGCAGCGGAGGGAGGTGACGGGTGGTCGCGACGAATCCAAGCCAGATCGCTCATTCATCTCATCTCACCTCCGCCACCTCCATCAGCGCCAGAGTCCGTCGTCTGCAGCAATGAATTGGGAGCAGGTGACGGCAGATGGACATGGATTTCGGCAGGACGCAGGGGCAGGTACCTGGAGTCAAATCTCAGCGTGAGATCACCGTCGAACGGTGACACAGCACGGGACTATACCGGATCCAGGCCGATTTTTTCCCTGTGGTGCCATCATAGTTCATCGCTGTGAACTGGGGACTAGTGCTGAAGTACCACGGCAGTGTCAGTATTCGCTGACTAGTGACGACTCGGGGACTAGCGCACTGTGCTGGCTGCGTGGCCGTAGCATGCAACACCAGTAGCAGGGGTAAGACAAAACTTGCGGTCCTTTGACACTCCTACAATTGTTGCCTTCCTCTTTAGACAGGTCGCTCGTCTTCTCCAGGGGCCCGGCTGCCACAACTGCCCCACCAACAATACAAAAAGGAGAAGAGAAAAAAGTACAGTTGTGGTAGGGAGCTCGACTGAGTACTCGACACTAGTAGGCTAAATTGATTTAAAAAAAAAGAGATTTATGGGTACTAGCATCCAGGGCATTGTTTTTAAGAAGAAGCAACCTGAACACCCATGGGGGAGCCTGGGGACTTGAACCCGTGTGGGCTGGGCACGCACCCGCTGTCGACCATGGAGTGAGAAAAGAGATGCCACATCAACCCAATGCTCCATCGTACAAATATTCCTGCGATGGTGTTGCTTCACCAGCTAGAAGTAGCGTAACACAAGTCAAAAAAAGCAAGCGGCCGGCTCATGTCGAGCGGACGAAAATCGGCTCGCGGGACCTCCGCCGGCGATACGGCGCCGGCAAGTGCCCTGCTTTCGAGCATATGCACAACAACGATTTCGCCGGGATCCTGGACAGCAACCATTCAGCCGCACACATGCACTGAAGACGCCTTTCCCGCCAGGCAACACAACAAAAGCCACGCTCACTTTACTGTGAGGCCAGGTCTTTTATCGAGTATTCCCAAGAGTGAGCCAACCGCGAAGCAGAGCAAAGCAGACCAGACCAAGACTGGGCAAAGGACCTTTCACTTGTCCACTACCCAGTTCTATCGCCCAAAAGAGATTGGAGTAGAGTTGAGAGGAATCCCACTCAAAGCTATGCCAGGCACATGCATAACTCATCTGAACTCCTGGCGGCCATCAGCTCATCAACCATTTTCACAGAAATTCTGAGAAGGAATGCTTAATACGGCAGCGAATAATCAGCAAGACTACTGTTCAATAGATTTCAGTTGTCCAATGAATACAATCTCAACTAGATGGGATACTAGTCCCGAGAGCAGAATCTATCAGCTATATAGATACGAATGGTAAAGGAAATGCCATCATCTGCAGGAGCAGTAATGGAAGAATCACATGAATAACCCCTATCCAATCGCCAATCATCCTTTCTATCAACTTTGTACAACCCGTCCCCTTGGATCTGGAACCAATCTCCGGAGCAATAATAATGAACAAGAAGCTCCGCCTAGCAGTCCTGAACCAAACAAAGTCAGGATCTTAACTCATGTGAAAGAAGAACAAAGCATTGTCTGAATACTAAGGCATATAAAACTTCTACAAGACTGGACTTATATATTGCCCCCAATATTTGTGTACCAATGAATCCACTTTAATCCTCATGCAATGCCCCATAGACATGCTATAGTTCAGAGGGTAGACCACATAACTACTGTCCTGTAAGTTGTATATTGAAACCTTCATGTTTAATTTTTCTAGTAGTAGAGCTAACGTCTCCTGTAATCAATCGTACGTGCAGTGCTACTATTCATGTAATGAGCATCACATAGAATATTGAAACAGAGAACTGTAGGTTACCTCAAGACAATATAACCAGTCCAAGATATATCGACGCACAGAGAAAAATAAATGAGATGAATCCCCTGAAACAAAGAATATAAGGTGTTAACAAAAACAAACGGCTTTTAGAGTCTGCATTAACTTCAAACAGCAGCATCAAAATAAGGAAAATTCTGAAATGCAGAGCATACCATATAACACCCCATCCAACGCCATTGCAAGGGCAAGGGCAGATTTCAGCAAATTTCTCAGCATCACTTGAATTAACTCTTCGGGATATAGTGTCATCATAAATATCTAGATAATTTGGCAACATTTAACTTGATATCCCATTTAACTTAGAAATACAGCATGCATCTTATTGATTATTGTAACATGAATTTATGATTTTCCACTCCTTACCGTAAACTGAGAATAAGCTATTCATAACACCTGTGACATAAACAAGCATCAGAATATATTTACAATGATAAATAAAAGTCCCAGAAAATCAGGGTTTAAAATAAGCAAGAATATACTCAGTGGGGGTCTAAGCTCTCACCTATGAATAGAATCACATACTTCAGAGCATGGAAAGTTGTAAATTCTTGTATAACCCAAACAACAGCAATGAATATGATGAAACCTGGAAAGTTATAATGTAAGTAGCATGCTGGAGAGTAAAGTTTTTAATGAAGCTGACGTCATATTTGTGCATACCAATGCAAAGCCAACGTAGAAACCACTGCATAATCACACAAGAGATGGTAATACTTTAGCAAATTATCATGGTTACAGAGCGAATGAAGAATCAAAAGCTGCAATAATAAATTAGCAAACTTACATTTTTTGCAACAAAGAGAACAATAACTAATGCAAGTATGAAGCAACCTGACGCAATTCTTGTAGCGAGGAGATTTGTGGATGAAAGTATGAATACCATTCCCCAAAATGAGGAACCCAGATCTGCAATTGGAAAGAAAACAGTGGCATTAACATTATGCCAAACTGTGACAATAAACACAAGTGGGACATGTCCAACAAATCTTCACACAGAAGTATAGAACTCAAAAGGAAGATGAATTCGACTTTCTTGTTTAAAGACAATACAAACAAAAAAATTAATGAAGTATTGAAATGCCATAAGAAGCTAGATCTTTTTACTACCTCCGACCACTGTTACTTTACCTATCTGTAATGTGGAAGCATCTAGACACATTTTAGTACTAAAATTGCGCATAAGCTCCACAGGAGAAATTATATGTCATCCAAAAGGTTCAACAAAATAAGCCGCTTGGATCTCATGTGTCAATCAGGGAGGACATTCAGTGACAAAGGATGTGTTTGGCAATGTGGTGAATAATAGTAATTCAGCTTCCGCAACCAGCTTTTTCCTATTTTACCATTTGGCTAACCAGTTTATGGCTATTTTCCTACAGTATAGTATAAGGTAAGTTCAGCGGCCGCAGTATAAGCCAAAGAACCCATAACTTTCACTTTTTGTTTGTGTTCCTGCTAAGAGTTGTATAAGGCAGGGGGAGGGAGCGAATAAGTGCTTACATCCAGCAGGCAAGATTATCCAATAAATGCCACCACGAGTTTGCGTAACGCCACCCTCATTAGCATGGACCTGCATACCCTCAACCTGCAAAGATTATCCTATTAAGATATAGTTTCAACATGGGAATTCTGTTCACGAACAAAAATTTGAGGCAGCAAGGCTAACGAGTGGAGATTTTTGGCTCCTGGGCATCAGTGATCTCACTGTTTTAAAATTCGAAAATCATATTTACGAGTTTCAAAAAAATATGAAAAACAATTCTAGATGTAGACAATGATTTATTCCACAAATGCTCATAATATCAATTTAAAATACTTAATATTTTTGGCTACACAAAAATGACAAGTGTGTGGATCTGAGTATGTATACTTTCAAATCTTCTAGGATTTTGTAATTTTTCTGTAGCCAACCATTCAAAGAATTTCACATTGAAAAATTGCATGCTTGTATATTACATTATTAACTATGTCCAGAATTTATTTTTGCATTATTTTGAAACTTGATTTTTCATTTATTTATTTTTAACAATGAGAGCACTGGTGCCCAGGAGCCAAAAGCACTTTCCGCAAGGCTAACTGGCTAAGGAATAAAATATTACAATCCAAATATAGCAAGAGACTAGGTATTTCTAAAAGGCAGGCCTAAAGAAATTAAAGGATAGAATCGTCAGTTGTATCTTAGCTATGGGGTTGTCCAAAAATAGAATTAACACTCCCCGACAATAAGTAAATGTTAGGCCAACTAAGTGTTTAACATGGAAAATAGAGGAAAGAAACAAAGACAAACGAATACATGGCACATTACAAATCATGCAATTATAACCAGAAAGCTATCGTACGCTCTATCCCAATGGCGATTCAACTCCGAGTCTCCGATAACCGCTGATCAGAACTTACAATTCTGCCCATACCAGCATCAAAATACACTAAAGAGGAGTTTCCACGCGCCCATATTTTACATGTAATCCTGCAGTTGTCTCTCTAGCAGCGCCTGCGAAAGCAGATGCATGTGATACTTCACATCCTACGACAACAATCCAAGGGAAGACGCATTCAACGCCCGCAATATACTAGCCAATAATCTGAATGACCAGTCCATTTAGCAATGTGGCACAAGAAAACGTCCAAGAGAGCATACGTTCTCTAGAAAAAATTCAATGTTTCACCAGAATCCCCCCTCACTTGCAAAATGGGTGTTTCGGTTTGAAGGAGGAGAGAAAAGGCTTAGCGGCCTTAGGTCTTTCATGAAAATGAAATCCTTTTTTTAAAGAATGCAAGAATTCATACTTCCGTAGTATGTACTAGTACTATGCGACCAAAGCAAACAGTAAGGGCTCCTTTGATTCCTAGGGTATTCAAAGGATTTGTGTAGGTCTATAGGATTAGGATTGAGATCCTATGGAAATATTCCAGTGAAACCCGTTTGATTCATAGGATCATATCTCATAGGAAACAATCCTATAGTAATCTTGTAATGTAAATTTCATCATAGGATAAAAGAATTAGGTTAGACCTCAGGGGAATTTCTCTTCTCATATATTCAACTAGACATGGCATCCCAATCCTATACGTTTGCTATGCCTGCACTTTTCCTATCATAATAATCAAAGGAGCCCTAAAATTTGTAAATTTCTAAAAGGAAAAGCTAAATTTCAAATTGAAGGCAAGAGCTAGATAAGGAGCGTCAGAAGACGGTTCTAACATCAGTGATCATCTTCTTATCATAACTATGGGGTTGTCCACACATAGAATGAACGATCCCAAACAACAAAAATCACTTGACTAAGTGAAGTGTTTAATACGGAATGAAGGAGGAAAGAACAAAGATGAACTAATATCTTGTACTGTACAAACTCTGCAACAATGACCATAAATATAGACCATTATTTGCTAACGCCAATGGTAATACAAATCTGATCAGTGATGACCACTCATTAGAAATTCCAATTCTGCACATGCTTGCATTTATATACAATTAACAGAAGATTCTCGTGCACCCTCATTTTACGGGAATCAGAAAATCTAATCCTGCACATGCTGGCATTTATATGCATGTGATACTTCACATGCTGCGCCAGCCAACAATGTAATGCATAGATCCCCTCACACGCCTGCTATCATTGAGCCTCCGAGAGAATACAGTGTCTAGAGAAGGATAAAAGGGGCTAGCTGTCTTAGGTCTATTATGGAATCCTCTTTTTCAAAAGAATGGGAATATACATACTACCAAAGCAAACGGTAAAAATGGTCTATCACAAGGAATCCATGACCCATGCCGGTGAGTTGGTAACCTACTTTTGGTTGAAACTGAAGTCACCAACCGGTGCGAACACAAAGTGGTAGGAAAAGTCTATCCCCACTTGTAGCCTAATCGGATTTATCCCATGGCTGTCCAGATTGCAATGCTTCAAGGGTGGGTGCGCGCGCAGAAGGAATGAGTAAATCCTAGTAAATCGGCAGGGAGATAGAAGACGCGACGAGTAACCGGAAAGGGGGCTTACATCTCCGCATGTGAGCTTGCAGGCGAGCGCGTGGCTGGTCTCGTGGAGGAAGACGGTGATGAGCTTGAAGGGCGTGAGCAGGAACGTCCTCCACAGCTGCAAGCAAGGCAGGGGAACCGCAAGCCCAAAATCAGAAACTCGCCTCCACCTCAGTAAGTAATCACATAAATAGACGGCGACCGGCGACCGGCGGCGGCGGAGGAGTAGGCGTGGGGTACTCACCGCGAGGATGACGACGGTGGATATCCCGACGGCGGCGATGAAGACGACCTGGTTGTGGCGGCAGCAGCCCTGCAGCTCCCAGTTGATGTTCACCACCATCCTGGCACCGCAGATCTGCGCTCGCTCACCGACGCCGGGAGAGAGAAGGGAAGGAGGGGCGACAGGGGAGCACGAGGAGAATGGCGAGTGTTGGAACTGGGTGAAACGTGCGGGGCACAGAAGCCGATGGTCGGGTCGGGGACGGAAGGCCGCCGCGGAGGAGAGGAGCGTTTGCGCGTTTTGGGCCGGGGCGGAAAGGAGCGCGTTCCGATTGGTGGTACAGCTCGGCTGGGGTGGTTCCTGGTCTCTGGCGAATGAGGAGGGAGGGTTCCCAGTGGGCCCACGCAATAATTGTGGTAAATAAATCGCGCCGGTAAATCATCGATCCAGCGCTCGAGGTTCGTCGTGGCGTGGTGGGTGGTGCCGTGGTGAGCTGGACGAAACGACTCCGGTCTGACTGGGTCGCCGGCGGTGACTCGGTGTTTAGCAGTTTGGGGCAACCATGTTCAGACCTTTCTTCTCGCGGTTCCTTTCTTCTTCCGAAGCTGCAGGTCTAGAAATCGACGGGTAACCGCCGCACGCGACGGTGACAATAGAGTGACTGAAACGATTTCTCCTCCTGGCGGTGGTCGCTGTCCGAGGGGTTCCATGTCAGGATTATTGGCGAGCCATCGAATCGGTTCCATTGTCCTGTCAAGATTATGGCGCTGGACTGAAGAACAGGGCGGGCAGAAACTCAGTTATGGCGCTGAACGGCTTCTCCTCTGCATCCATAATACTCAGATATTCAGTTCTAGGGACCATAGCATTCCACAGAGATTGCGACGCGATGTGTCGAGGAGAAGATGTAGGGGACCGACGCTTTTGTGGCAGCGTGAACAGCTGTTGTGGCTTGCGCGCGGTCGCCTCTCGCCGTGTTTCGACGAAATCGTCTTCTTGCTTGGGTCGGCGGAAAGCGCTGAATCTTCCTCCCGAGTCCCACGGAGCGCTTGCGCTGCGTGGTCGCCGGCTATTGCTTCTGCTGTAAGGGATCGATCGCTCGGCATCGGCGTGGCACCGCGGCGGATGCTCGTGGTACCAAGAGCAGCCATCGCTACAGCCCTGCCGCCAGAAGCTGCAACGTTGGCACTACGCCACGAAATCGACAGGGTTGACAAGGATACCAACAGAACACTGCTTTTCACCCACCAGGAAAATGCGAATGAACACGGATCCAGCGCTTTCCGCCTTCTTCTGAATGATGCACTCGACCAGCAGAACACTCCAAACTGAAACTAGCTTGGCCAGTTTACAAGTCTGCTGTGTTGAAATGTGCATTGTTCACTTAAGTTTTTTTAAGTTTTGTTAGTTTATGTAGCCTAGAATACAATGTAGTTTGTACTGAGAATTCGAGTTATTCAGGCCGACATCTACGCAGACGCGCAGGAGTTTGACCGCGCGGGAGCTCACGGACGCCCGCATCGGAGCTCAACCTCGCCGGACATGGAGGCTCGACCTCACCCGCGTCGGAGATCAACCTCGCTCTTCCCTTCGCTGCCGAGGAAGGCATCTCCTTCCGTGACCAAGAGGAGCGCAAGGATCCATTCATCGTCAATTCGTCGCTGCAGAGACCAATTTGTGGTTGTAGAGAAAGCTCACGTGCAAGACCTTGCCGTCGATTCGTCGCTGCTTGGAGGGCCTGGCTCAGGCTGTGTTAGCGTCCCAAAGCCAGCCCACACTCAACCAGCGTATTCGGAGGCCCAAGGCCTCTCTCATCCCAAAAGCCTGGACTGAAGGGGGAGGTTTGCCCAGCTATATAACCTGGTGTCAGCCTCCGTCAACTAGCGAGGTGGGACTAAACCCCGGGCGCGTTCCACCGGACCGTCCCCAGCCGTGCCACCCGTTCGAGTGCTGACATCCCATCCTCCTAAACAGGAGCGATGCAGATCGCCACACACCTAATAGCGGTGCGCACGCTGGCTCTGATACCAGATGTTAGCGTCCCAAAGGCCAGCCCACACTCAACCAGCGTATTCGGAGGCCCAAGGCCTCTCTCATCCCAAAAGCCCGGACTGAAGGGGGAGGTTTGCCCAGCTATATAAGCTGGTGTTAGCCTCCGTCAACTAGCGAGGTGGGACTAAACCCCGGGCGCGTTCCACCGGACCGTCCCCAGCCGTGCCACCCGTTCGAGTGCTGACATCCCATCCTCCTAAACAGGAGCGATGCAGATCGCCACACACCTAATAGCGGTGCGCACGCTGGCTCTGATACCAGATGTTAGCGTCCCAAAGGCCAGCCCACACTCAACCAGCGTATTCGGAGGCCCAAGGCCTCTCTCATCCCAAAAGCCCGGACTGAAGGGGGAGGTTTGCCCAGCTATATAAGCTGGTGTCAGCCTCCGTCAACTAGCGAGGTGGGACTAAACCCCGGGCGCGTTCCACCGGACCGTCCCCAGCCGTGCCACCCGTTCGAGTGCTGACATCCCATCCTCCTAAACAGGAGCGATGCAGATCGCCACACACCTAATAGCGGTGCGCACGCTGGCTCTGATACCAGATGTTAGCGTCCCAAAGGCCAGCCCACACTCAACCAGCGTATTCGGAGGCCCAAGGCCTCTCTCATCCCAAAAGCCCGGACTGAAGGGGGAGGTTTGCCCAGCTATATAAGCTGGTGTCAGCCTCCGTCAACTAGCGAGGTGGGACTAAACCCCGGGCGCGTTCCACCGGACCGTCCCAGCTGTGCCACCCGTTCGAGTGCTGACAGGCTGGCAGCAACTTTATCAGAATTTGGCACATGCTCCGGACCTTGAACCTGATCTTGAAGCTCAGTGTTCCTGTCTTGAACCTGATCAAGAGAGGCTTCACTTGGACCTGATCATGTCTTAAACTTGCACCATTACAGTACTAGCAGAAGCAGACAACAAATGGACGATCCAATATCACTTTGGTACTGCACACATTGCAGATACAGAGATCAAACAAGCTTCAGTGCTAAATTCGGCAGATACAGAGATCGAACGCGCAGCCCACAAGGAAGGTGTCACATTCAGCGGTGATTCGTCAGAAATTAAGAGGTGGAATCGTCCTAGCCGGTAGCACCGCTGAATTTGACACACGCTGTCGACAGGTTTGATCTTCAGGAGGGGAATTCTTTGGTTACCTATGACTGCCCATCAGGCTTCAGTCTTTGGCACACGCTCTAGACAGAAATCGAGCTGTTGCCGCTCCCGAAATCCAATTCTGCACATAAACGACCTATATAATCTGGCCTATCCTTAGGCTTGTTAGCATAGACATTTATAACAGCGCCCAGAACCTATAAAAAGCAAGTGACCAAATATATCAGCTGAGAATTCACCTAAATAATTTCCATACAGTAAGCTCAACCAGAAAAGGGATCTTATTTTTGTTCAGGATGTATGCAACATGAAGACCAAATTATAGTATGATAGTCTAAACCCGAGTACGACATGACAGTATGTTCAGCAATGTATGCAACTTGAAGATCACCAAAGTGTGAAATTTTAGTGAAAATAACAAAAGGTCAGCACATCAACATATTTGGAGTACAGTAGTCCTTCATTGACTGAAATATCAAGATACACTCATAGATATACCCACCATCAAAATAGGCTAATATTATGCCAGTAAATGCACTAACTACTCTATACACACTACTGGTATTATATGCAGATTTTACATTACTGCCTGAGTGAGCTTAGGATGAACTGAAGTGTGACTGAAGGATATACTCCTATAGCTGTATAGCAACATCAAAAGACACGCTCAGCAGTTATGGAAAAACCAATGAAAGCCCAAATTAATAACCAGCTAGTACAAAGAATTCACAGAAGGAACTTTGTTATTCTAAGGTGCTGAATCAGTGTTCAAAAATTAAGAATGCACTTGTTTAGTGGTTACAAAATACTCCCTCCGATCAGAAATAATTATCGGAAACTTAATATAAACTTTATACTAAGCTAGTACAAAATAGCCGACACTTATTTCTGATCGGAGGGAGTAGAACTTATTTAGCTATGGAGCACAACCTGCGAGATGCAGATCAGATGCTCGGGCACATGGCCACAGTGTCATTCTAATTTCATCATGGATGTGCACTAGGATATTTGCATGCTCTAAAGTTTGAAAAGCAAACAAATAACATCCAATGTTGTACACAATATTTCAAGATTTTACCTTGAAAATATTCGTAGCTGCGAGCTAGTGATTCTGTCGACAGGGGGCCTCCTATAGCACGCCCGTTAGCACGCGTTATACAGGCTCGCCAACGTGGTGTCTTTTATTGGGCCGGCCCAATTATCGCGTATCAATTTTTTTTTAGAGCTACCTCTATTAGTCTGTTTTGTATTGCTAAGAGTTTACTAGCTAATTTCTTTTCTAAAAATTCGTATTTGAAATAAATTTGTAAATAAAATTAAAATTTGAACAAATTTGGAATTTGAACAAATTTTATTTTGAACAAATTTGAACAAAAATCGAATTTGAACAAAAAAATGAACTTGAACAATAAATCGAATTTGAACCAAAAACTGAACTTGATCAAAATTCGAATTTGAACAAAATTCGAATTTGAACAAAATTTGAATTTGAACAATTTTCGAATTTGAATAATTTTCGAATTTGAACAAAAATTCGAAAATCATTAAAAAAATATTTTGAAATTGAACATATTTTAAATTCGAACAAACATCTAAACCAGTAAAACGCGAAAAACCAGTGAAAACCGCGATCAGAAAGAACCAGTAAAACCGAGAAACTAAAAAAAAATAGATAAAAACAAAAACCCGCACCTAAATGGGCCGCGACCCAAACAGCGCGCTAACGGGCGCTAAATAGGATTCGCCCGTCGACAGAGTCCTTGTGTACCATCGTGCATAGCTGGCCAATATATATTGGGTTTTGGTGTCCGAATCGAATACTTATATATACAGGAAAGGCCCGGCCGGGCTGCGAGCTGCCTCATACCTCAGGCTATACCTGGGCATAATTTCGTGCCAGGCCGAGCCAGTAAAAAGTCCGACATGAAAATCAGCTGCCCAGGCCTGGCCCGGCCCGACCGTCGGGCTGCTTTTCTCAGCCCAGGGCCAGCCCGTCGGGCCAAAAAATAGTCAGGCCGGGCCTTCAGAAAAACTTGCAAATCTTTGACCTAAGCCCGGCCCGAGTCAGCCGTCAGGCCAATATTTGCAGCCTAGGCCCGGCCCAATAACATGTTTTGGCCCGACGGGCCAGGCCATTTTCGGGCCGGGCCGACCGGACCGGGCTTCCCATGCTCAGGTATACCTCAGGCTGACTTTGTCTAAAAAAAACCTCATGCTGACTCGGGCCCGATCGGAAGTCAAGGTAAAAAAGATCAAGGATCGGAATCCTCCCTTGGAATTGAATTTGTCCGGCAATACCAAAACTAAGGTGGACACTTCCAATTCCAATCCAAATCTTTTGTTTCAATGGGCATGGTATTTGTTGTTGTAATCTAAGGACGGCATGCAATTCAAATTCTTGTTTAGATGTATAACTGTGTAATTAGATGTTTTGTCGAGTTTAGACAATTTAAGCTTGTGTACATATGGAAAATAGTAATGTGTATATTAGAATGTTTCTTTATATTTCACACATAATAATTTGGACATTTATTATTCAGAGAATGCACACATTCAGTTTCATACATCAACATGAAACAAACACATCACATATGATATCAAATTCAAATCACGTGGGCGCATACATGAAAATCGGATGATAGCACGGAAATTGCATGCCTCCAATCGGCTCACGTGCTATCAATTCTCCAAAATATCCAGTATAGTAGAACATATCAAAATTTAGCAAAATTGTAGGATTAAAATACGATGTTTGACAAGGGAAAAGTCGGCTAGAGGGTAAAGGCTCGGATTGTGGGTAGAGGATGCCAAGATGCTACCAATGTCTCTGCGCTGTCGTCGAAGCGGTGGAAAGCTCCGACGAGTCGCGCATAGACGAGGCCATTACAAAGACGATGCTTCCCGCTAAGGCACAGCCTGACTGCCACCGCACCCTGCGCCGGGAGGTTGGAGGGTTCCATAAACATGGCAAACCTGTTCAAGATGATGCTGGCGTGTGTCCAGCTCTGGTGCATCAGCGCCACTGAGCCAAGCGTCCCGAACACTATCTGGACCCCAAATGTCGTCGACAGAAACCGCTTGTCGAGCACTGCGGGCTCCTACTCCTTCGGTGGGACGATAGTGAAACGTCGGTGAGGTTTGTGTGTCTCTCTTCTGGTGCGGTGGTGGATACCATGTCCGTCGGTGCGTTAAAGCATGGTTTATCTAGGGTCCTAGCCTCTCCTTATTTTTTGCTCCAAGGTCCGCCACTCCACATCAGGTGCTCGAAACATATCAAAAAGGGTGAGAGGGGTGAGCCCAACTTGTCAGAGTTGCTGTTAAAAGTGATCAACCAAATTTTTATGCAATACTCCCTCCATTCACTAAAATATGATATTTTAGTTTTTATAGATTCATTCATTTTGATTTATATCTAAATTACTTTTAGCGTATAGAATCACTTATTTTAATTTGTATTTAGTCTACTTTGAAACATCTAAAATGTTATCAGTGAACGGTGGAACTATGTGACAACGCGCCCTAGAACTGGTAGGTGTTTAAGATTTTTTTCCCATAGAGATAACCTGTTAACCTAACCTCAATTGTAGTACTCCCTCCATATCGGATTATTGGGCAATTGTTTATTTTAAGACAAATTTTAATCATTAATTTTAGTTAAGAAAATATGAGATATTTGACATAAAAATTATACCATTGAAAAGTTCTTTTGAATATGAATCCAATAGTATAATTTTCATATAATATATCTTATATTTTTTTGACTAAAATTAAATGTCAAAGTTTGTCTCGAAGTGCGTAACTAATTATCCTATAATCTGGCATGGAGGGAGTACTAATAAAATGTAATTTACTCCTCAACCGAGAAGCCAACACGAAGGGGACAGCCCGAGACCACCACTTGGGAAGTTCTGGCACAGATTAGAAGCAAAGTTTAAAATAGCACGCTATTTCTTTTAGCGTGACCCTCATCTAGATGCTATACACGCTATAGCGTGCTAATAGTGCGCTATATTTTAAAATAACATTTTGAAATTTTAGTAGATAATAAAAGATTTTAGTAAAGTATATATAGTAAAACAAATAGATGTTTTAGCATGATTAGTTATGTTTCACAATTAAGATTTGCATCATATGTTTGCTTACTCAAGATCTTCATTATAAGATTGCTTACTATACATCAGTACAATGAAAAAAATAGCATGCTATATTTTAAACAGCGCTGACGCTATGATATTTTAGTGTGATATAACACATTTTTTTTGCAAATAGCGCATAGCGGGTAAACTTGTAAAAATTTAATGTGGGCACTCAAATTACGACGCTATTTAGCGAGAAATAGCGTGCTATTTTTTTCCTTGATTAGAAGCCTATCGCGGTGATCCCTACCATCTTTCCGAATCCGAGCACTGCACCGGCGACGACGACAGCTGGTTTTCCCGGAGGTGTCCCCCGCCGTCACGAAGGTGCTACCCGTGAGCATTCTAAAACCTAAAGGGCGCTAGCCTACCCGCCATTCTAGGCTATCCCTGTCCTCCGCGTGCTCTTCGTTCGTTGGATGCATGCGCCACAGTGAATTCGCGATCCCACTTTTTACCCCAGCCGTTGGATGCTGTCATTCTGTTTTTCACTTCTTGGCTGGGTGACTAGGTAAATGACAACTGGGTCCATCTAGGTTGGGGCCGACAGTTCAGCCAGCCACTTCTCTGCATCCGGTGTAACACATTTTTAGGTTTATTGATCTATGGTATATAAGCAACGGATGAAAACCTTTTTTTTTTTAGAATGCAACGGATGAAAACCTAGATCGCAAAATATCCCACCCCCGCCCCCTCTTCTCACGCCTCCTCCAATCATTCCCCTTTTCTCTCCCCATCTCGAGCCCTGCCGCTCTCCTCCATGGATGGAGACAAGCAGTGAAAAAAGGCAGAATCCTAGGCGGCTCACCGGTGGGAGGCGGCGCACCGGTGGGGGACGGTGGGATCCGGGTGTCCCACCGGCCGGTGGTGAACCACGGTGGTGCTGGAGCCGTGGAGTTGTGTCGAGCTCGCCGCCTCCGAGCTCTCCCGCGTCGCCCTTCTCGCTCGCCACCTCGTTTCCTCTCCTACAGTCTTGGGACGGTATGTGCTGGTCGTGCCCTGCCTCCTTCTGCTGCATTTCCTCTGCTTCAAGTTACTGTTTCTGCAGCCAGTACTCAGACCTCTCTGTCGGTTGCTTCCAGATTCCTTGGCAGTGGATGGCCTGGTGACTGGTGCCTTTGGTTGAGGTGGATCTACCGGTTCTTTGTTTTTTTTGTGATTTGTGATTTGTTTTCTCTTTCTAATCATTTGGTTTTCCTGTTGCTGCAGGTCTAGGGAGCTCGCGATGGCAGTCGGACTGGAACGGGGCGGCGACAAGCAGGGAGGGAATGGGTGGTCCCCTCTTCGACTCCTTTCTTTGTCATCTCGATGAATCCCCCGATGACCTACTCCTCCTCCGGTTCCCCATGCCTAGCTCCACCTGGGATCTAGCCGTCAAGCTGAGCGTGCAGTCGACGATGACGATGGCCAGCTCAACGATGGGCAATGGGTGACGACCGTGCCAGGCAAGTCCATCCCCTCCAGAATTGTGCGAAAAATTGTTTCTCAACATCTAGGGTTTTTTCTCTTCCTTTTGAGTTGTCCCCATAAGCCCGTTTTTGCAGATTTACAGTGGCTCTGGTTTGGCGTTTGGCCCTTCCGCATCCTCCCATCTCGCTGCCAGGTGCCGCCTCTCACATCCCATCGTTGTTCCTTGAGCGGCCAGGCAGCATGGGAAGCCACTAGAATAGAGCAGAGCGACGGATCTGTTGCCTAGGTATGTGGCTCACGAATATGGAGCACATCTACATCCTCATCCCTTCTGATTGGCATCCCCAAGATGAGCTCCTTCTTCTACTCATGGCAGGGCTGGTGGCTGAACTACGGCAAGGTAGGCAATCATCTTGGAACTGAAATTTCTATTTCTGATTAATCTCAAGATGTGATCCCTTCTTGCTAAGATTAGGTGCTGCAACTGAAATTTCCTTTATACCTGCAGATGGCGTCACTCCTCTTCCAGGTTGTTCAATCTCTTCTCTCACACCGTGTGATGTATAGGTCAAGTGCTTATTTATTCCGGCCAAGTTACTCGTCGTACGCTACAGCCGAGAAGGAAAAGGCCGTAAGGTGAGTTGATGTGCTCTTTTTTTGTTTTCACCATAGCTGAGCATATGTTCATCTCTCAGTTCTGGTATATCGGAAATAGCTTATCATGCCCTGCTTGAGAAAATAAATTCTGGCATAAATTTGCTATTTGCACCAGTTGGCGCCTCCTTGCTAATTTAGTCCAGTGTTCAGGTTTTTTTGCCCCTTTTTTTATTGTTTATGGGCAAGGTTTTTTCACATGCCATGTCTTTTTTCTGAATTACTGAGAGCTGTAGATGATGTTTTTATGTTGCAAGGCATTGAAAAGGGTGTACATGGTTTTAGGTATGACGGCAGCCGGATGGGCTTTGAGATGAGAGACAAGGCTGGATGGGGATGTGTGGCTTGTGGAGTAGTCTCATATAATGAGGCTAGCTGCACAAACATCGTCAGGTGTCCACCAAGGGTATGTTATTTAGTGTCTCGCTTCTTCCCTTCTAGACCTCGTCTCCGATTGACAGGCTTAACCTTCTCTTGAACTCCTTCCCCAGCCCTCTGGTTCAGTGAGCTCCTTTACAATAGATAGTTCTTACTTTGCTCAGTTCAATATTTTTCAACTGGTCCTGCTTTCTTGGGATAATTTGGTGATTTCGTTTTACTTTATTTTTTCCCTGATTCATTTGTATATAATCACAAGTGTTGATTTAGTTATGGACCAATTATGATCAAAGTTACATAAACCAAGCAGATTGATTGGTTACCAAAGTCATCTAGCGTAACTATTTCTCTACATCATTTGTCGTTTATTATAATGTCGTAGAATGTAGATTTAATTGTTGCGCAGATCTGCGCTTCAAACACTTCAGGTATTAGTAGCAGTTGCTATATTTGGTGTTTAAATACTTCAAGTGCTAGAGTGTTATAACATTTTAAAAGTATTCTTGTATGTTTTAGTTCCCATGCTCACAGGCTTTAAACTTATTTACTATTTTGGGTGCTATCGCAAAATCATATTTTATCATTTTAATTTGTATAGCTAATTTTGTATCTAGCAAGGTTTCAGCAATATAGCTGATTTAGTATCTAGCTGCATGATCAATCACTGAATTGCAGGTATAGAACCCTATCTCTCCATCCCTAAATCTGGCATATCTTATTGTTTCCTTGAGATTAAAATTCTATATTCTTTGGGAGTTATCCAGTATGCACACAAATAAGATACATATGTGTACAGAGACCGTTGACTTATTATAGAATAGAAGTGGATCTACTCGAATTACATTTAAAAATTATTTCATTTACTTGGTTTATTTACATATCTATTAAGATTAGTAGTTTACAGAGAAAGAATGATCACTTCTACTTGGTTTGCGTGCCCCCCAAATACCAATGAATTATATTGTCTGGACATATATGACAACACCAATGAATTATAAAAACTTTAGATAGGATAAATTTGGTAGTTTATCAACGTGAATCACAAGTGCAATAGGAAAATCAGAGTAACCACAATGTGTTGAGAGGGGAGTTTTGGCTCCCGGGTCCAGATGATCCTGATATCTGGACCATCCGGGTGGCGCGCGTGGAACGATCATTCTGATAATCAACTGTAGCGAGCGAGCCCTGTAAAGTCGATAATACTGCAGAGCCGGTACGTACGAAAGCAAACGGGAGACCCCGGTGTGACGGATACGGGATGGACGAAAAGGAGGGCTAGTCCTGGACCCGCGGAACAGAAGTTAGGCGGCTTGCTGAACCGAACTGTACCGAGCCACCTTTCAGATCGGTGCGGCGGGCAACCCAAAATCGGAGATCATTGATCCACTGGGGACGCTCAAAACAGGGGAATATAAAATCGGACCTCCAGTTCAGCTGACATATTACATGATTCACTGGGAAAATCACACATCGATTCATTACATTTCTCAGCAGAAATTAATATAGGGACGGTCCACAGTAATCACACAAAATCGCTGCGAGATTTTTTCGCTGCAGCGAGCTACATTTTAGACTCTGCTGACATTCTACCACTCCATTTTGACTAACAGCTTCAGCCGGCGGCCATGGAATCAGCGGGGGTTGAAGCTACTTACTTCATTTGCGGCTTGATGGCAGCGTCACGGCGAGAAGCACTGGCAGCACGCATCACAGCCATCGTGTTGATGAGGGTCACGAGGAGGTTGATGCTCGCCAGATCTTGGTGGTTCGTGCCTCTAGCTGGCTGCGCAGATCCGGCTGCCGGTGCCGCAAATTGTCCGCCGTCTCATGGCCCGAGTTCCTCTGCACCGTGCCAGCGTACACCTCTCTCCACTCGAAGATCAAAATCGAGTTTCAGCTTGAGCACCAACAGAGTAGAACTCGCACTTGTAGACTGTAGTAGCGAACGCCCATACGCGCGATCTTGGTGATGGTCCTGGCGCCGCACAGGGGTCACGGTGGGAGAGGAAGGATGGTGTTGTCCTCCGAGCCAACGTACGAAGACGAAGACGACGACATGGTTGTGTGCGGCGGCTGGGATGGGGGAACCCTAGATGCGCCGGCGGAACCCCTTTTATTGTTGGCCACGCGCGAGTGGTGATCTGGACATGCCGGCCTTCCTAAAATTGCCGCATGTTACAAACCAAAGACAAGGAGCCGCTTGGCCTGGAACCGCTTGGTCAGTCGGACATAGGGCGTCGGTCCGCCATCGAAATGGCTGGACCGCCGGGTCGAGGTTGGTCTCCGTCGTAATAAATTCGTCAGGCTTGCAGTCGGCACTGTTCTAAAATAGACATACGGCTCGAATACTTAAAGGTATACGTTCCTGGGCAGCATCGTTGTCGTGGCCGGACTGGTCCAGCTGCCAGGATCATCTGGACCCGGGTTTCGAATTGCTTTTCCGCAATGTGTTCCACTATAACTATATACGAAAGCAACTCGTGCACTAGAATAGCTAGGATCCTATAATGTATGTTAAGTAACTTGAGAAGGTTGAACGTTTACAGATATTTCAAAAGAACTCCTATAATGGAAATGTTAATCTGTTGCTTGCCTTTCACTATTTTTTGTTGTTGCATTTGTGCTTTTGGTCCCAGCAACCTTTATTTTCAGCTCAGGTCTAACTAGCCGTGTAACATTTGTGGGCTAGGTAAAAGAGCAGACTTATCTTAATTTGGTTCAGGTGCTTGCCTTCCATTATATTTTTTTGGTTGCATTGTGTGTGTTTTTGGTTGCATTGTGTGCTTTTGGTCCCAGTTCTTAATGCAATCTGGTTTGAAGTTTTAGTTTTGATACTAATTAAGTAGTGCAAAGTGTTTAGGCATGATTGTAGTTAAATTATTTATACTAACCAGTTTCTCTTGAATGCAACGTCGGAATGAATTGTACCTTTAGCTGGCTGCCCAATTACGCACAACAATGTATGGAGCTCTTTTTGTAATGGTATATGGAAACTGCATTAATCTTATGCAATGTAAATATATAAAAAACGAGATAAGCTTGTTCAATAGACTTTATGCTGTTAGTGGCCTGGATGTTTGAAATGCCCTAGATGGTTGGTGTATGTTTCGTAGTTTTGTTATCTGAAGGAATATATTGCACCGCTACATTGTGCTCTTAGCAAACCTTTCTCATTAATAATTTAATTTCTAAATTTGCAGTGGCACAGGAAGAACTCCATGCAACCCAACTAGCTTAACATGCAAGCATTCTTCACTTTTGAAGACATACTTAGTCCTTTCGCTTCTTGAAAAGAACTACTATCATCTTGTATTTCTCGATATATGACAGATTACACTTGTGTTGTTGGAGTGACACCAAAAGAGAGAACCTTTAGGATTATAGAAATATCCATGTGTCTGTAAGCTACTGCTGTCAGATTGGAGCAATTCAGATCATGTGTGGTGATAGTCAAGGCTATGTCTTCTTATTAGTGTTTATGATTGAGCATGTTGTTGTTAGCAAATGTTCTTCTTTGGGTCATTGCAAACTATGGTAGGCCATGTCACTTACTTATGGTTGCAAAAATATTCCTCATTCCCAAATAAATTCATGCCCAATTTCGGCTTTTGCTCGATTCTATCTTTTGAGCCAGTGGTCGAACCATAGTCTACGTTAAATGAATTGTTAATCATTGATAACGACATGGATACATATTGTTCCGCTTCTAGCCTTTGTGCCAGTGGATTTAGTTAACCACACTTAGATTTTTAAATTCTTTCCTCATGGCTAAGTAAAAAATCAGTTAATTAAATCGAGGTGCTTGGACATGCATAGCATTAGATTTTCCATACTACTATTTTAATTTAAATTAAAATAATTTATTTTTATAGCTATAGTGCCGCTTTGGATTTGTCCTTCGCCAGTGGTGCAACGGGTCATCTAGTCCCAGTAAAGGAGTGGCAGGTCCTTGTCCCGTGCAGAATCCAATCACTCCACATATGGCGCCTACACAAAATTTCCTTGTTTAGTGTCGTTCCATGCCGGCTCCCGCCCGTCAAGACAAGACGCCTTATCCCGTCACGGAGCACGGTCCTGTACAGTACACACGAACGTCTCGTCGAACATTTCCTCCATTATTACCGTGAGATCGGTGACCATGTCGTCGTGCATCTGGTTTTGGTTTTTTCATGCGGGATAACCCGTGAATGCATTTTTATAGGAACCGCTACCTACCTGAGTCTTCTTTGCATTTATGCCATTTTAATTAGGAGCTGCTACCTGTTTCTATTCATGCATGTAGGACAACTTAGTTATATTTCCTTACAACCCCTTGCATTTATGCTATTTCAAAAAAAAGAAATGTTGTTTCATATAGGATTCAGGTTGACCATTTTTGTCAAATGTTTGACTATAATTTTATTGGCTTTACTTTTTCTATTAAAATTGAGTATATTCCATATTTATTTTGTAAAATTCGTTCGAGCGAAACCGGAATCACAATGAAACTCGATTGTAACTCATACAAAAGTTATACGAAATCATAAAACCAGAATAAAATCTACATGAACCTTATGAAAATCATAATAAAACTCGGTTGTAACTCATATGAAAATTATATGAAATCACGAAACTGTCATAAAACCGATATGAAACCTACATGTACAAATGAATATTTTTGAGATTTTCATAACTGTTTCATTCGAGTTTCAAAAAACTAAAATTTTAGTTTTCAAAAACATATTAAAAATTGATCTTGTTTCGAAGAGCTCGCCGAGTCAAAGAAGATGGTGAAAACCAATTTCAAATTGGACACCCGGTTGAAAAGATATAGTATTTTTTTAAGTTGGGCTAAGAATTTAAATGCATGCATTAAATGATGGGAAAGAGGGTAGGTGGACCGCGGGTTAATTTTGGTAAAACTCAGGGTGGTAAGTGTAAACTAAGCGAATGCTTGAATCTGTCAGTACAAATCTCAAAGCAGTCATCAACAGCGAAAGATACTCCAGTAGGTAACGGCCCCTGTAAAATTTCCGCTCGTTGCGGGATAACCTTGTTTTATGTTGGTTTCCGAGAAAACACATATGGTAATCCGGTTAGAGGAACAGAGCATTTCTTTTTTTGTCATAATCCGCTGCTCGCAGGGTTTCCACACAGTGGCGCAGTGGGTACTCACTTTCAGAGGAATCTGAAGCCCGAGGCGTGGTTAGCCGAGATAGACTGATTGATTAAGTGTACAAATTGATCTGAAGATTAGCGCCATGGTACAGTTCCTGCCAACCTGACCCTGTACATGCACCAGCACCACCATACGTAGATCGATCGCATTAGGTGCGGAGCCTGCCCATCTCTTAATTATTTGCCACTTCTAAGTCCTAAGTACAGAAATGCTAAATCTAAGTACTACTTCTGGGTTGACTAACTAGGAGCTGCTGTTGCTGCTGCTTCGGCTGCCCCTTCCTGCTCTCAACTGCTTGTTGTAGCTGTCGAAGAACTCCCTGTTCTCCTTCTCCAGCTCCTTCCACACTGCACGCGCATGCACTCAGCGTCAGCACGGGTGAACATGGCGCAAACAGTAGGGAAATAACCTGGTATCCGCTACATATATGCTCAAATAGGAATCGATCAAGATGCGAGCGAGAGACCAACCTGTGGATGTGACGACGGGCTGCACGTCGGCGCGCTTGGAGAGCGCCTCCATGCACTCCTCCATGCTCATCCCGAACGTCATGCACTTCTCTATCAGGTGGTGCACCTGCAAATTAGAAGGTACACACGGATTAGAGACAGAGCAACCTTAAGGAGATAGTCATTCTCGATCGCGACGACGTTGCTGTCCTCGGCGTGGGTGCCAGAGGAATCGATTGTATTGTGCATGTGATCGTGTGTCTAGGCGCTCTCGATTGGCTGGCTACAAGCAAGGAATAGAAGGAGAGGAGATCGATCGAGGAGTGGGGATCAAGATGACGGCGCATACCATATGGATGTAGGAGGCCGGAGAATCGTCTCCCAGAGCCATTTCTTCAGTAGAAACCGCGAGCGAGCTTCTTCTTCCTCGGGAAGTATAGGCCTTAATCGAGCGCTGCTAGCTGACTGTGTGTATGGGGGATTTTTGTGATGATAAGGCGTGCAGAGTCGACGGGGGAGGATCCTATTTATACATGCGCCATGGATGAGGACGCCGCCACGCTCCCATGGCTCCGTGGAGCAGGTGCATGGGCCGCACGCGGCCTCGAGGCGTCGTTTGGGGAGAGTGGGTGCATGGACGTGGCTTGCGGAGGCGGGGTGTGTAAAGGTTGGCGGAGGCGTTCACGTGGGCGCGGGCAGGCGATTGGAGGAGAGCCGATTCGCCGATGGCGATGTCGTGGTGGCAAATATCTAATCTCTATCCCTCGGTAGGCTTCCACCAAATCGTCCATGCCTGCCCTGAAAGGAAGCGTCCAGGACTCCAGGTGGACACGCACCTCGTGCCTTCACGTGCCACCTGGCCCCAGCCGCCCACGTCGCGACGGCCAACCTATGCTCTCTTCTGTTCCCCTCGCTGGCTCACACAGTCACACGGTCACTTCCTTCTTTGGATCATTCCCAAGTGCAACTACAATGCATAGTGTTTGGCATTGTAGAGGACGCCCCGTGTTTTGGGTGGGTTTGTTGCGCGATCGATTGAATGTGATGCTACCTTTAGCACGAATGCGAGAGATACACCCAGCGAGGTCGTACTCGGGCAGTAATAATGGCGCCCCTGAGGCCTGAGGCGACAGCTTACGGTGGCTCCATCAGCGCCTCCGCGGATCCTGCCGGCCGTTTCCCCGGTGTGCAGCATGCACCAGTGGACCCGGCGGCCGGCCGGCCAGACGAAACGCTTGCGTGGTGAGCCGGCCGGAGCTTCGGGATTACATGGCGGGGGAGCTGTCACGCATGCACACGCCGGCACGGCGGCTTCCGGCTTACATGGCCGGGTAGCTGGCGCGCATGCACGGCGGCACGGCGGCACCGCGCCTGCGCCGATCCGCCGGTCCCGAAAATTCGCCTTCAAATCCATTGGTCCCGGTTCAGAAATCAGAATGGCTGCTAGTGCTCGCTTGCGGGAAGCTAGAGACGAAATACCGGCTGTCGTCTGATACTCATACAGGCGCCTAATAAGAGAAAAACAATTAGGCGCAATTATGCACCTGATGGCCAAGCTTATGGAAAAACATGACAGCGAACCAAGGTGGAGTAGACTAGCGATGAGCCGATGACGGAAGCTAACAGCGCAGACTGCCTGCACCCATGTATGAAATCATGAATGCCCTTCTATCAAACGATCATCCATCATTTCTATATCATTGGACTTTTCCTCTAACAAAAAAAATGCATCTCTTTTTGTTTTTTCGTCAAGCAGTTTATTATTCTTATCCACACGTGTCTGTCTCACACACAAACCACAAGGATTGACGACTCAGACATTTACATAGTTTTTTTAAAAAACGAGGCAAAAGCTTTGTTTTGTTATTAATTAAGAAGAAGAGAGTTGCCTGGTTAATTAACGGAAAACCGGACTAAAACCGATACAACAAGGGCAAAGCCCACACAACACAACCCAACAAGACGAGACGACCTCATCTCAAAGCCGGAGAGAAAGACACCGTGAATGTTATGGGAGGAGCAAACACGGGACGCTCCAATGAAGAAGAAGAAGTCGACCCTCCAGAAGAGCTGCCACACGATGCTCATCGCCCACATGATACAAGGCCGCGAAGCTCACAAACCACCTTCCGGGACCGCCATCCCGACGTACCACCGCTCGCAGACGAGCCACAACACCGCATGACCTAGCCACCCGCAGCCCAAGCTACACAGGGAAACTGCTTGTAGATCACGGCTGACGAGGTTCTAACTCGGCAATGCCCATGTTTAGGGCTTTCGATTCATGGAGCACGTGTGGGCGCTTGGCGGATTCGACGGCTTCAGACAGAAACAGGATTGCACACAAATTTACCCAGGTTCGGCCCCCCGTAGGGTAAAGACCTACATCCTGCTTGTCTGATCTTGTATTGCTGGTATATGTGGAGCTGTTACAATGGCGCGCAGATGGGATCTGGCTATGGTCGAAAGAGATGGCGTGCGCTAGCCTATGCGTGTTCGATTGTCTAGGGGATGCCCTTGGTGGCTTTATATATGCAGCCAGTTAGGGTTTACAAGTAGTTCTTGCCTTCTACTCCAAGTCGAAGTGCTGGGCCTTGCGGGTTTCATGTAACCTTCGAGCGGGCTTCTTCCTTGGCGGGAACCAGGTAGGCCAATATCGAGGACCGAGGGGTCATACCCTCGTCAACGGCCGTCGCACCGACATTTGGGGCCGCCGCCCCGGCCTAAAAGTCACACCACCTCTCCTGAGGGGCGTAGACCGAGCCGACAACCTCACCGCACTAGCGACACAAGATTGCCACCCAATCCATGCCGGCAACTTCTCCGTGATGGGTTCGTAGCATAGAAAACAAAAATTTTCTTACGCATGAACACATAAACTAGCCAAGAAAACTCTACGAGATGGTAACAACGATTAACTAACCCTCGAAGACCGGTAGCGGGGATTACGTTCCCGCACAAATGTTGCCGATGGAGAGTCGATGAAGACGCACGTAGTCGACGTAGTCGTTCACTTGACGTAGTCGACGTAGTAGTTCACTTGACGATCACGAGATCATGTACACGGCGCCACAACCGGCGGTGCCCCCGTACTCTGATACACGTACGGTTCGGTGACGACCTCCATGCCCTCGGTCCAGCGGGGCAGCGGAAGTAGGGATCCGCCGGAACTCCTCCTCCTCCACTTCTCCAAGTGTTGGTGGCTAACAATTTCGGCAGCGCTTCGCTTAAGCAACATCCATGGTGTAGAGCAACAAGGTAGGGGATGGAAGCAACTAAGTGTAGGGAGAAGAGGAGCATGTCCAACATATATATAGGAGAGAGGGGGCAGCCACCCATGAGGGGTGCGGCCAGCCCCTCCCCCTTTTCTCCTCTTCATGGTGGTGGTAACCCCCTCCTTCATGGAAAGGTAACCCCCCTCATCAAATGAGTAACCCCATTTTAATTTTGCATGACATTCATGTTAATTAAAATCCACACTTATTGAATTAATAAAACATTTTTATTTCTTTAATATTTGTTAATTCAATCAATTAACAAACATTAATATTTACCCCCTTGAGTCATTTCGATATACCGAAACAGTTTCGGTGCTTTTCTGAAACAACCCCTGTGCTGTCCAATAATTCAGCCGGAGTTCCAAATCCACTCAAAACGCGTCAGCGAACCTTAAGTGTGTCACCCTACGGTTCGTAAATAATATGGACATGATCGAGACTCCTCTCCGATCAATAATCATCAGCGGGATCTGGAAATCCATGATGACTCCCACTTACTCAATGATGAACTAGTGATCGTGTGAACCAATAACGAACATAGTTAATTCCTTTTGTCTCACGATATTATTACTTGTCTGAGATCCGATCATTTGGTATCAACCATACCTAGTTCGATCTCGTTACCGACAAGTCTCTTTACTCGTTCCGTGATAATGCATTCCCGTGACCTAGTCACATGCTTGCAAGCGATTCCAATGCAATATCACCGAGAAGGGCCCAGAGAATATCTTCCCGTCATCGGGTCGGACAAATTCCACTCTTGATCCATGAGCCTCAACTAATACTTTCAGAATACCCAAAACAACCTTTATAATCACCCTGTGACGGTGTGACGTTTGATATCATCAAAGCACTCTTCCGGTATCAGTGATTAACATGATCTCATGGTCTGAGGATTAGAACTATTTCGTATGAGTTTGATATAGCAATGAACTTGATGACTTGATCGTATTGCTATTCGTACTATGGGTGTGAGTGTTCATCACATCATTCTTCTAATGATATGACCCCGTTATTAACAACATCCAATGTTCATGATCAGGAAACCTTGATCATCGGTGACGAGGGTTAACTCGACAAATGTCCTAGATGAAGGACTCAGGATCGGGGAGATAGGGCGTCGGATGAACTCGAAGGTAAAGTTAGTCGAAATAGGTGTGTGTCGAAAGTAAACTTTGGGTGTTAAACCTGGCTTGCTTTCAATCTGGGCTACACCGTCCCCTCCTGGCCCCTATATATAGGTGGCCAGGTCTCGACGATCGGGTAGGGTCTGATACAGATTACAATATCGACATACGGTAAGAACTCGTATTCGACTATCATTACAATTGGGCCTAGCTACACGGGCCTTAGGGGTACTCAACTAACGGGCTCTACTAACTATACCCTTGTCAGTAGCCCCTGAGATTCTACCAGAATTGCAGATTTGGGTTGAATCTCTAATCTTTAAATCTTCGACTTGATCAATTCTTCGACTTCTTCTTATCTTCAAATCTTCGACTCGGTCTTTCGACTTATTTTCATAATAATATGTTGCAAGGGGTTTTGATGAACAAGCCTGACAACTCTGACGGATCAAGAGGTCAGTTAACTGCCGGAACAGATACTTGTCACCTACTTCAAATTCAATCCCCTTGGATTTGAATTTGGGATACCGGTCAAACCCACTCTTTTGTTGCATTTAGGACTTACAAAGAATGAATCCCAGTGGTTCTCAGGGTACCCAATGCGTCCACCAGGATTTTCTTCGCGTCGTAGACACGGATACATACCAGCAGAGCGCATCCATGTGCGTATACTAGGCCGCACAGGACGGATCCCGGGGTCTTACCTTCATGACAAGTCACGGCATTCGAGTTGCGTTGCGATAACGCAACTCGAGAATCTCATGTCGCAGTCAAATTTTGACTGAAAATATTCGGGTTTCTCTCAACCATAAAACTCGCTCCCGATGGGAGTAACACTCATGCACTTCTCCAATTCTAATGCTTTACCAAGAAATATCGTCGGGTGCATGCTCAGCGCTCCCGATGGGAGTAGCCCCCGAGGCTATAGTCGAAAAAGACTTTTTTGAGTATAGGCTCAAATTACAGCGTAGTCCATCATACTGCAACTCGAAATACTTCAACTTTGAGATACTTTTAAGAACATCTTGTCATCAAATACTAATCCACCACTTCAGAGTTGCATTCACCATTCTTGAAAATAGTAGCCCCCATGGCTATAATCGAAACTCCTTCGCATACAGTCCTGTGCACCTATTTTGCACTTGTCGGCGCCATGTTTTCCTCTTTCTTATATTATTTTCTTTATGACATCAAAGAGTACGTCACTCTGTACCATTGCGAACCGTTGCATGGGCAGTACTGTAAATTGCTTAACTTTTGACCGTTAGTGGGCTTACCGTTTCCTATCTTTGCGCCACGTCTCAGCCCACGATCCTTCTCCCAGAAGATATATAAGGGGGATCGTGGGGAATCTTACTGTTTACCAGCTCTTTCTCTCCGACACCGCCGCCATTGCCGTTCCTACTTCCTTCTCCTTCCGCATATAGCCCCCAGGCACAGATCTGATAGATGCGCGTGAAGCACCTAGCGAGCAAGAACGCCATGGCCAAGGGAAAATCAAACGCTGCGACCAGCTGGGTGACCTCTGTCATCACGGAGAAGGAGGTGGAGAAGGCCCGGACGGACGGCCTCATCTCCGCCCAAGATTCGATCAAGTTTCCAAGCACGGAGCGTATCCCGAAGCCCCCGAGTGGTTACCGGGTAATGTTGCTCGCTTTCCTCCTCCGTGGTCTGTCTCTTCCTGCCCACGAGTTCCTTCGTGGGCTTCTCTTTATTTACGGTGTGCAGCTTCACCAGCTCACACCTAACTCTCTTCTGCACATTGCGTGTTTCGTGACTCTTTGTGAGTCGTTCTTGGGCATTGAGCCCCACTTTCTTCTCTGGAGGTCAATTTTTCGGCTCCGCCCCAATGTTGCGTTGGCTAGAAAACCTGAACTGGGCGGGGCCGTTGTTTCTGTGCGCCCTGAAGCACAATACTTTGAATTTTCTATGGCCGCATCTGTCCAAGGGTGGAGGACCAAGTGGTTCTATATTAAGGACCGCAAATCCTCTCCTAAAGATGAATACGGCCTACCTCCTTTTGACGCTTCCCAGGAGGTAAAGAAATTAGCGTCGTGGGATACGCTCCCCTCAGATGCGGAAGTCGAACAAATTCTTCCTCTTCTTTCTCGCATCAAAGCTTTAAAAGGAGGTCAAGGAGGCACTTTATCGGGTATTCAACTCATGGCGTTTTTCATTCAACGTCGAGTTCAACCCCTACAACACCGCCTTACCAAACTTTGGAATTACTCCAGCTTGGAAGATCCTACCCGTGTCTCTGAAGATCTGATATCGAAAGAAGATGTCGACAAGCGTGTCAGGAGTCTCACCAAGCTCACCAAGGATCATGCAGTTGCTGATTTGACTGCTGATTTCTTTGACTCCGTTCACCCTCTTCCTGAGGTATATGTCTACTTACTCCTTGGCTTCTTGTCGTCGATTTTCGTGTTTCTTTTTCTTTTTCCTCACTCACTCTAATAACGCATTCGCGTGCAGGTACACCAGTTTCTCCTCTCGCGCCCCCCTCTTCCAAAGGCAGGGCCCCTTCCGGCTGATCTGGTCAGGTCTGTATCTGAAGCCCCCGAGGCTGATGACCATCAGGACGGAGATGATGCCGAAGAATCAGAAGAGGATACTAGTCCGTCGACATCACTTCCTCCTGTACGGCCCGAAGACGCTGGCTTGGACAAGAAGAGGAAACTAGTCGACAAATTTGCTTCTTCGAGTTCCTCTTTGCAACCAGCAGTTGCGGAGAAATCTCCTGTCTTGACAGAAGATATGGATCTCTTCGACCTCCTGGCGTCGTAAGTATTTTTACTTGAGTTTTTCATTTGCATTATCCTTATCTTGCTTCTGTAGTATGACATATAACGTACTTTCTTCTTTATAGAGATGACGAAGAGCCGCCAAAAGATGATTCAACTGCTCCTTTGATGTCGCCAATGACCGCCGCCCAGCCCCCAGAGCCAGTTGTCGCACCGAGGGTCACCAGGGCTTCTGTCAGGAAGGTTCTAGAAACTCGAGGCAGCAAACGCTCAAAGAACGCCAAAGAACCCGACGTTTCTCTTGAGGCCCATGCATCGACGGGTTCTCCCGATGATGTGAGCGATTCCTTTTGCTTTTGCTTTTCTTGTCTTTCCTTTGCATATGCTTGTGCTCTTACACGTCCTTTCTCTCAGGCATTATTAAAGAGATTTGTCGCCTTAGGCACGGAATGTGCTGGATACCTGAGGGTTGCGAAAGCGTCCGAATGTGCACTTTGACGTCCATTCACAACTTTTCCCTTGTACTTATACTTTGCTCTTATCTGACACGCTTGCCTTTTCTTCTGTAGTTGCTCTGGCGACGGCTAACGCTCGGATTGCGTCGCTGGAGGTGGAGCTCCGTGCTTCTCAGAAAGCTTACGATGCTGCGGCCACTGCCAAGGCAAACGCTGAGAAGTCGCAGAAATCTGCGCTTGGTAAGGCGAAGAAAGCTGTAAAAGCTTTAGCTGATGCCAACAAGGATCATGCCCAGCGAGAGCAAGCCGTGGCGGAGCGTCTCCACACAATGTCCACCACTGCTGAAAGTAAGTGACGAGGGTTAACTCGACAAATGTCCTAGATGAAGGACTTAGGATCGGGGAGATAGGGCGTCGGATGAACTCGAAGGTAAAATTAGTCGAGATAGGTGTGTATCGAAAGTAAACTTGGGTATTCAACCTGGCTTGCTTTCAATCTGCCCTACACCGTCCCCTCCTGGCCCCTATATATAGGTGGCCAGGTCTCGAGGATCGGGTAGGGTTCGATACAGATTACAAATATCGACATACGGTATTAACTCGTATTCGACTATCATTACAATTGGGCCTAGCTTATCGGGCCTCAGGGGTACTCAACTAATGGGCTCTATTAACTATACCCTTGTCAGTAGCCCCTGAGATTCTACCAGAATTGCAGATTCGGGTTGAATCTCTAATCTTCAAATCTTCGACTTGATTAATTCTTCGACTTTATCTTCAAATCTTCGACTTGGTCTTTCGACTTATATTGATGATAATTTGCTCGCAAGGGGTCTCGATGAACAAGCCTGACAACTCTGACGGATCAAGAGGTCAGTTAACTGCCGGAACAGATACTTGTCACCTACTTCAAATTCAATCCCCTTGGACTTGAATTCGGGATACCGATCAAACTCACTCTTTTGCCTCATTTAGGACTTACAAAAAATGAGTCCCAGTGGTTCTCAGGGTACCCAGTGCGTCCACCAGGATTTTCTTCGCGTCGTAGACACGGATACATACCAGCAGAGCGCATCCATGTGCGTATACTAGGCCACACAGGATGGATCCCGGGGTCTTACCTTCGTGATAAATCACGGCATTCGAGTTTCATTGCGATAACGCAACTCGAGAATCTCATGTCACAGTCAAAGTTTGACTGAAAATATTCGGGTTTCTACAACCATAAAACTCGCTCCCGATGGGAGTAACTTCTCTTTAATTTGTCGACTACGTAGTCGAAGATTTTTGTATGCTTATCCTTCTGCAATTTCAATATTGACTATTTCATCTCTATCGGGTGCGCGCTCAGCGCTCCCGATGGGAGTAGCCCCCGAGGCTATGTTTGGCAACTTGTAGTCAAGCATAGGCTCAAAGTTCAGCTCTTCTTTCTACTGTGGACCTTTTACTATTTGACGAGCCCCCGAGTCCAAGTCGAGGTTTCCATATCGCGCGATCATAGCCTCCTGTCTTGTTTTTCTTCATTGATATTATCGTCTGCTCTACGCAGAATTTAACTCCTACTTAAAATTTGTTTGTGGGCTGCGCCGTAGTACGGGGGCCCAATAATACGCGCTTATAAATAAAGCACCATCTGTTAAGGATAACAACCCTAATCAGATCCTTTCCTCCGCCGCATCATCTTCTCTCCTCCATCTAGGGTTTTTCTTGAGGTTTCTCTCTCGCACCCATGGCAGATGCTGCAGGCTCCCGTCTGAACCTTGGTTCCCCAGCGGCACGACGAGGTCGGGGTCGTCCTCGCGGCAGCAAGAACAAGAACATCGCGCCGGCCGCCGCAGGGACTTCGTCAGATGCTCCGGCCAAGCGCCGTCCCGGCCGCCCACCTGGTAGTAAGAACAAACCCAAAGTGACTAACGTCACTCCAGGTCCAATCACTCCTCCATCTGCTGCTCCAGCTGCTCCTTCTGCACCACCCCGTATCTTTTCTTTCCTTTGCATTGCCATGGCGCAGTGCCGTGAAATTCAGCGCTTGCCGCTAGATTTCACGAAGTTTATGGATGGCCGCGAACTGCGAGAGGCGGTTCTTCGTGAACAGTCTGGCGGTGGCGTCCCCTATGAGGTGGAGGTGTGGTACGATGGCGACGGCGAACAATACTTCAGAGGAGGCTGGTCGCAATTTGCTGAAGACCACGACATCCATCAAGGCTTCATCATGGCCTTCGACTTCCACGTCGGTACATCGAAGTTTGACGTGAAGATCTACAATGGCACTCTTTGCCAGAAGAAATATGAAGCTTGAAGCCCTCTTTTATTAGGATCCGTTATCCATGTAATTTCGTTTGACAATTGTCCTTCCTGCAATGATATTTGCAATAAATATTCGTACTTTGTGTCGATATCGTTTATGAGAACAAGTCATGCTCTGAAATACGCTTTCCATATGTCGGGTTCTTTGCGAACCAATAAATGTAAGGATGATATCGGGTTCTTTTTATGAACCAAGTTTTCTCTGTATTTATCGGGTTGTGTAAACAACCTTATAGTGAAGGAAAACCCTTCCATCTTGTCATAACGATTTTTTCGTACGATCCAGGGGTTGAAGCCCCCGAGCGGAGAAGTAACACGAGAATCGTACAATTTTGTCGAGTTAAACCCAAAGAACCCGACCTGTGGCCTCATGTTCTGGGTCCAGAAGGTTAACTCGAATATATTGATATTTCTATACTTAGTCTACGCGTAAAAACGTCGTAGCTGTTCTGCATTCCACGGGTTGCTTTCGTCCTTCCCAGTCTTCTTGTCTTGTAGTCGATATGCTCCTCCTGGTATTACTTCCGTGACGATGTAAGGTCCCACCCACGGGGACTCCAATTTCCCATGGCTATCTTGCCTGAGTCGCAAAACGAGGTCGCCTACCACAAAGGATCGTGGACGAACTCGACTGCTATGGTAGTTTCGTAAGCTTTGCTGATATTGCGTAGCCCTTTCTAATGCTTTGTCTCTTGCTTCATCTAGTGCGTCGACGTCGTCTTGCAATGCTTCTGTCGATGTCGCCTCGTCATATGCCGTTACTCTTGGAGCCTCGTGTGTAACTTCGACTGGAAGCACGGCTTCTGCGCCATGGACCAGGAAGAAAGGAGTTTCTTGAGTTGCTGTATTAGGCGTAGTTCTTAGACTCCAAAGAACGGAGGGCAATTCTTCTACCCAAGCGCTCTTGGCTTTCTCGAGAGGTGCTAAAAGCCTCTTTTTTATTCCACTACTTATCAGGCCATTGGCTTTTTCGACTTGCCCGTTTGTCTTCGGGTGCGCCACAGATGCAAACTTAAGTTTGATCCCCAATCCTTCGCAGTAACTTTTGAATTCTTTTGAAGTAAAATTTGTCCCATTGTCTGTGATGATGCTGTGTGGTACACCAAAACGAAAAACTATCGACTTGATGAAGCTGATTGCTGCTGTAGAGTGAGTTATTACAGGAGCTGCTTCCACCCATTTGGTGAATTTATCCACTGCTACTAGCATGTAGACATGCCCCCCTGGCCAAGATTTGTGCAGCTTTCCCACCATGTCGAGACCCCATTGTGCGAAAGGCCAGGATAATGGTATTGTTTGTAGCTCCGCTGCTGGTGCGTGCGGTCTGGATGCAAACCTTTGACATGCTTCACACTTTCGAACTATATCTTTTGCGTCCTCAATGGCTGTTAGCCAATAGAATCCCGCTCGAAAAGCTTTTGCCGCTATTGCTCTGCTGCTGGCGTGATGGCCACATACTCCGCCGTGTATGTCTTTCAATATTGTTTGCCCTTCCTGAGGTGTGACACAGCGTTGTAAAACGCCTGTAATACTTCTCTTGTATAGTTTTCCTTCGATCACGACAAACGCTTTCGCTCTTCGAGTTATCCTCTTAGCCTCCACTGCATCTTCTGGTAGCTTTTTATTTATCATGTACGCAAGATATGGCTGCATCCATGTTTCTTCTATCATCATGACCTCCTCTGGCTCTGTCATAGCCCCCGAGCCTGCCGTGGTAGTCGAACTTTTAGCACTTTTTATTGATCTTTCCGCTATTTCTTCCCAAAATACTCCAGATGGTACAGGTAAGCATTGTGATCCAATATTTGCTAAAGTGTCGGCTTCTTCATTGCTGTTCCTGCTGACGTGAGAGACTTCGCATCCATCGAACGTTCCTTCTAGATAATGGTACAGATTCTTGTAGGCCATCATGTTGTCATTGATTGTGTCACACCTGTTCATAACTTGCTGGACAACAAGGTTAGAGTCTCCAAATATCTTTAGGCGAGTTGCTCCACAAGCTTTAGCCATCTTCATTCCGTGCAACAAAGCCTCGTACTCCGCTTCATTGTTAGAAGCCTGCGGGAAGCTCATCCTTAAGACATACTTTAATTTGTCGCCATGAGGCGATATTAATACTACTCCTGCGCCTGCTCCTTGGACTCGCTTTGATCCATCGAAGTACATTGTCCAAGTACTCGATAAATCTGGTGGTCCTGTGCTTTGCAGCTCGAGCCACTCTGCTATAAAATCTGGCAAAATTTGCGACTTGATCGCCTTCCTTTTTTCATACGTGATGTCCATGGAAGATAACTCGATTCCCCACAAATAGACACGGCCTGTTGCTAAAGGGTTGTTCAATATGTTCGATAGTGGTGCTTCATTGACCACTATAATTGGGTGCACAGTAAAATACTGTCGTAATTTACGTGCAGTAGTGAAGACACTGTACGCCAACTTCTGATAATGCGGGTACCTCTGTTTGGTTGGAGATAGCACTTCACTGATGAAATATACCGGTCTTTGGACACCATGAGCCTTGCCTTCTTCACTTCTTTCGACTACTAGAACTGTACTTACCACCTGATGGGTTGCGGCGATGTACAGTAGTAGTGGCTCTTTTTCTTTAGGTGCGACCAGCACTGGCGGCGTGGAAAGCACTTTTTTCAATTGCGCAAATGCTGCGTCTGCTTCTTCTGTCCACTCAAATTTGTCGTCTATCTTCTTCATAAGTGCATAAAAAGGAAGCGCCTTCTCCCCTAGTCGAGCAACGAAACGACTTAATGCCGCGACTCGTCCTGCTAATTTCTGTACGTCATGGAGTTTCGTGGGTTTCCCCATTGTTAGAATTGCTTGAATTTTCTCTGGATTTGCCTCTATTCCTCGTGCTGATACCAAGAATCCCAAAAGTTGCCCTGCTGAAACTCCGAAGGAACACTTTGTCGGGTTCAACTTAAGCTTGAACTTGTTCAGGTTGTCGAAGGTTTCTGCCAAGTCGCTGATTAAAGATTTCTCCTCTCTTGTAGTGATGACTACATCATCAATGTAGACTTGTATGTTGCGCCCTATTTGGCTCCCGAGGCAACTTTGCATCATCCTTTGATAAGTTGCTCCTGCATTTTTTAGGCCGAATGGCATCACTTGGTAGCAAAACACCCCATACGGTGTGATAAAGGCCGTTTTTTTCCTCGTCCTCTTTCCTCAGCTTGATCTGGTTATAGCCAGAATATGCATCCAAAAAGGAAAGCCTTGCGCAGCCCGCTGTTGAATCGATTATTTGATCGATGCGGGGTAAGGGGAAGGGATCCTTTGGACAGTGCTTATTGAGAGATGTGTAGTCGACACATACTCTTTGTACGTCTGTGTTCTTCTTGGGTACTATTACTGGGTTCGACACCCAACTCGAAGTTTTGATTTCTCTGATAAATCCAGCACTTTCTAATCTGTGCAATTCTGACGCTATTGCCTTCCTCTTGGGTTCATCGAATCGTCGCAGTGGTTGCTTGACTGGTTTTGCCTTGGGATCTACATTTAGTGCGTGCTCGACGAGTTCCCTGGGAACCCCTGGCATGTCCGATGGACACCAGGCGAAGATTTCCCAGCGCTCACGGAGGAACTCGACGAGCGCGCCTTCCTATGCGGGATCCAAGTTGACCGCAATTGATGTCGTCTTGTTTGGGTCCGTAGGGTGGACCTGTATTTTCTTTGAATCCTGCGTTGTGTCGAAAGCCTTATCTGGCAGGGATCGTCCAACGTCGGGTAGCACATTATGATCTGTTTCTCCTTTTAACCTCTCGTATTCTGCTGTCATGCCGAAAGTTTGCGCCATCTTGTTGAATTCTCTGTCGCATGTGTTGGCTACTTCAAAGCTCCCTTGTACTGTGATTGTTCCTTTGGGCCCTGGAATTTTTAACGTGAGATACGCGTAGTGCGGTACTGCCATGAATTTTGCAAATGCTGGGCGCCCCAGGATTGCATGGTATTGTGACGGCCAATCCATAACTTCGAATTCCAGTTTCTCTCTTCTATAGTTTTCGCTGCTACCAAAGCAGACGTCGAGTTCTATTCTTCCCAAAGGGTAGTTTGCTGCTCCTGGTACTATCCCGTGGAAAGAGCAATCTGTTGGCTTCAGACTCGTCGGTGATATGCACATAGCCTTTAGTGTTCTAGCGTATATTAAGTTTATGCCGCTCCCTGCATCCATGAACACTCTTCCGATGTCGTATCCTCCTATTTGCGCTTTTAGAACCATAGGCGAGTGGCCCGGCCTAGGAACTTTCCGTGGGTGATCCGCTCTACTGAACTTGACTGGTTGCTCTGACCATCGTAGATACTCTGTGGTAGCTGGTGGTGATGATATTGCTAGGTTTACTTGCCTGGATATGCTCTTTCGCTCTTTTTTCGACTTGGGCACTGGTTGAATCATGGCTGATATGTATACTTGCGACTCTAGGTGCTTTGATAATCTTTGAGTTTGATATCCTTGACTTCTACGTTTTTCTTCTTGCCTTCCTTCTTGGCTCGAGCCCATGGCACCTTGCAACCTTAGGAATGTTCGACAATCCTTCATCTGGTGATTTGAGACCCTTTTCCCGTCGAGGTATGCGTAGTGGATTCGACAAGGTCCGTATAGCATATCCTCAGCCGAAGGACCAGAGTATCTTGATTTTTCTGTCCCTTTTGCCTGAAACCTCCTACTCTCGTACCCTTCCTCTTCTTCTAGTACATAACCTGCGGCTAGCTGATTTCGCCTTCCTTGGTTACCCCCGCTGCGGTATCGTCTCCTCTGTCGACTTGTTCTGTCGACTTCTGGCGAACGTCCTCTTTTATTGTTATACGCGTCCTCTCCATCAGCAAATTTGTTGGCTTGTTCCATTAGCTCAGCTACTGTCGTAGGTCTTGTTCTTCCTATTTCTTCCACAAGATCTGAGCGACGAAGTCCTTCTGAAAAAGCGTCTATTGCTCGTTCGTCGGAGACGTCCTCTGCTGAGTTTTTAATTATACTCCAGCGTTGTATATAAGAACGTAGCGTTTCGCCTTTCCTTTGCACACATGCTTTAACTTCTTCCAGTGATGCTGGGCGTTTGTAGGTGGAACCAAAATTTCTTGTGAATCGATTTTCGAGTTCTCCCCAGCTTCCAATAGATTCGTCGGGTAGCGTGTTCAACCAAGACCGGGCGGCGCCGGTGAGGTGCAGCTGCAAACTTTGCATTGCAGTCGCCTTTGTTCCCCCTAATATCTGTACTGCTTGTAGATAATCTGATAGCCATAAGGTGGGTTCCTGCGACCCGTCGTACTTATTCTGGTCGTATGGTAGTTTGAATCCTTTGGGTACCCGCGTTCTGCGAACTCTACGAGTAAAGCATAACGCACCCATATCTTTATCATCGTCTTCATAATTTTCTTCCCTCCAAGCATGCCGTGATTTATCTACTCGAGCTTGTGCTATTATACTTCTTGCATCCTCCTTCCTTTTCTGTCGCTTTTTCTCTTCTGATGATTCAATATAGTCATCGTTTGAGTACTTGTACCTAAACTTCTCCTTGCCACTTCCCTTGCCGCTTGTCGACTTCACCTCTGGGGCTTGCTCCCTGATTTTACCTTCTACTATTCCGAGGCTTCGTATCGCGGCTTGGTGCATATCTTCTCGCGGGTCCCCATGCTCTGGTCTTGTGGCCAGTAAATACGCTTGTGCTGCTGCTAATGCCGCCTTTGGCGTTTTTGTGTCAGGTCATCTTCCTCCTCTTCTAACTGTGGGGTGGGGCTCCTCGAATACCCCTCTTCCCTGTCGCGTGCTGTTACCCCCCTTCTGTGTTTTGGATCTCCACGCCTTTCTCTGCTATATTCTGAGTCTTCACTATAGTCTTCCCAGTATTCTTCCCTTGATATGCTGTTTTTGTCTTGAAACATCATGTCTCTTTCCTCCCTTAGTTTCTTCTTGTGTTGGTATAGTGCATACTGATATCCCATTAAAACTTCTCTTCGCGATCCCTCGGGTACTTATGTACCATGATTAATGGCTGATGTAATCATCCTCCATTCACCAGCCGAGACATGGACTTTCTCTTTTTTCCTTTTTGTCGTGATTTTTTACTTTGTCGACTTGTCTGTCGACCCTTTTACTCTCTTCGCTGTTGTTTCCTTCCTCTGCTTCAGTGATAATAACACATAACTGATGTACTTTGGAGACGCCGCTGCTTCCTACGGCGAAGTCCCTTGCGGTGTTGTGCATCTGACACGTTTTTTCTTCTGAGTCGAATTTTTCCTGACTTTCGTCGCTTTCTGGAATTAATGCTTTTTCTAAGCTGACCGGCGAGTTTATCTCGCTGGAAGAGCCTTCTGATGATTCCAATGCTTCCTTTGTTTCGGGCTTGCTTGCCGACGGATCTGGCTTTGTCGACTCCGAGAGGCGAGATGAACCCGATGGCTTGATGATGATGCTCATACTTCCAATTGTCAGTTCTACTTCTTGACTTCGGTCGACTTTTGGACTGTTGTTGGCTAAAAGCGAAAAAGCCGTCGAATTCATGGTTCCAACGCCCAAAGTCCCCACGGTCGGCGCCAATTGACGAGGGTTAACTCGACAAATGTCCTAGATGAAGGACTTAGGATCGGGGAGATAGGGCGTCGGATGAACTCGAAGGTAAAATTAGTCGAGATAGGTGTGTATCGAAAGTAAACTTGGGTATTCAACCTGGCTTGCTTTCAATCTGCCCTACACCGTCCCCTCCTGGCCCCTATATATAGGTGGCCAGGTCTCGAGGATCGGGTAGGGTTCGATACAGATTACAAATATCGACATACGGTATTAACTCGTATTCGACTATCATTACAATTGGGCCTAGCTTATCGGGCCTCAGGGGTACTCAACTAATGGGCTCTATTAACTATACCCTTGTCAGTAAGTGTTTCGTCTTGTCTCCTATTTTCGACTTCTGTTGCACTGTTGTACGTGCTGACATCTTTCTCCTTCTTTTCTTTTCTACCTTCTTTGCGTCGTGCAGGGTTTACCGGGGTATCTCCGTCAGCCCTGCAACCGGACGATGACCCTATGATGACTGCGGTTAACCTACTCGAGGAAAACTGGATATCTATCCAGGAAACCTTCGAGTTAGTTAACCGCGTTCTTTCACGACTGTTTGTCGGGTTGTGGCCGAAGAAAAGGGCAGCAGTGCCGAAGGACGACCTGAATAATCTTGCCAAATCCTTCGATACAACTGAAGACCCCACCCTCCAGCTGAAAGGGCTTTCTATTAAGCGTGGCGCCGAGGGTGCCATCGCACTGTCCCTTGCGCATGGTACGGACTTCAACTGGGAGAGGGTGAGCACTCTGTTCATGACGTAATTTGGCTAGTTAATTTATATCATCAGCCAAATTAATTTAAATATGTGTGAATTAGTTAGTGATTACATATGTGTTCCGACTTGTTGTTTAAGTTCAAGATGCAGATATTGCGGGAGTCCAGAACAGGTGCTATGACAGCGGATCAGGTGTTCCAAGTTATTAACCAAGGCTAAAATAGTATTTTGAATGGAAGATACCTAGGACAAGTCCTAACCAGTTTCAGGAAGCATGGAATTGAAATTATACTAGTCAGGATATGTACTACGTAGACTCTGGAGGCCAAGCTGTAACAAGTTATTTGCATGTGCTACCAAGTCACGGACGGAAGATGCCTCAGCTGATCAATTCGGTGATACTATAGGACTCGGCTAATATTGCAAACGTGCTGGCCGAATCAACTACCCGTATTTGGAATATTCTATCTGGCATCTATGTCAAGGAAACTTCCGTGTAATGCTTTGTTTGCCAAAGACCAGGCGTGCCCTTTATAAATACGGGGATATGGCCGATTGAAGGACCCCATCAATCGATCTACACAATACAATTTACACTTTTTATCGTTATTCTCTTTTATCGTTCTTTTCTTCTATCGTTTTCTCTGCCATGCCCTAGCAGCCCTAGGGTTTGGTTGATCTTTGCCGCTTTGCGCTGAAAAGCGGTCGTCTCTTCTCCACAAAAATGAGGGGATCCTTTGTTGCTTTGCTCGGAAAGCACCCGTTCGTCGTCACGAAAGCACGACAGTTATCTCGGTGTTGCGCGGCAGTTTTGCGTGCCAACACAATTGGCGACTCCGCTGGGGACGAAGCATCGAGCGGTCTCCGGCCCGTTCCTGCTACATAGAGAGCGTCATCGACAGGCTGCAGTCTACAACGGTAATATGAATTCTCAATCTTCTTTTGTAGATTCAAATAATTCTTATGCTGAAGTTGCTAGATTCTTTAATATGAGTACTGTATCGGCTAGCCCTAATTCTTGCTATGTGCAAACGCCGATTCAAAATAATCTGCATCCTTCAAGTTGTTATAATTTTGACAATTTGCAACACGTATATTCAAATTCTCATGCATCGGCAACTCCAGAAATTCATATGCCGATGAACAACGTGATGAATTCAGTTAACCAATATGAAGCACCTAATGTTATAAATTTTAATAATATGCAAAATAATGTTTCACCCTTTTATTCATCGGCAAATAACTTGCACTTTTTTGCTTCACCTTCGCACATGCCGATGGACAGCACGACTTGCTATGGTACTAGTAGCTATTTAGCCAATTATTCTGAACCATCATATGTTACACCTTATGTTACTAATTTTTCAGCACCATATGCAACTTCAGATATCCATAATTCGGCTGCACACCTTCACACTGCTTGCAGCCGAATAAGTGAGAATTTAATAGGAGCTCATGTGGCTTTATCTGATACTGTAGCATGTGATACACCCCCTAAACAATTGCAGAATTTCGGTAACACCCAATTTTCATTGCCGAAAAATACTGAAAGATTCGAGGGGAGATCATCAGAGGAGTGGGCTGATTTATATAGGAAATCTTGTGAAGATCTTGCAAAAAATCTTGTTGAAGTCAGAGCTATGGTATCCAACCAACGGAAAAAGATTGACTTGGTCAGTATGGCTAACTCGTCTAAGGCTGGGTTGGACAATACATGTGCTGAGTCAAAACAACAAAAGATGGTTGACACGTCTTCCACGGCCGACTTAGTTCAAGCTGAATTAAATTTGAGTAAAGCTAAGTCGGACACACACACTGAATTTGTCAACCCGGTAGATACAAGCTTCGTTGAGCAAGAAACAATGGTGCTTGATTTTTCTGGATGTAAGGGAGCTTTCATCTTGCCCTATGAATTCCGTGCCAAAGAAATTGATGAGATTCCACAAAATGAAAATATAGCCGAACCATCTTTGGTTGAAAAGGAGCATCAAAGTGAAGAAGCACAAGATATAGAAAAGAAGGAAGATAAGAAGTTGGAAAATCATCAAGAGGCGGGGCAAGATATTATTCAGATCGTGCAACCACCATACTCTCCCGGCATGATTGATTTTGACAACAAGAAAATACTTATTCGGTCGGATCAGACCGAGTCTACCAAAGGGAAAAATATTGTTATTGATAATAATGCTGCACCAAGGATGATCAAATCGAAAAATTCAGTAGGAGTGCAGAAAGTCCATGAAAGAAAGAGAAAAACTGCTCCAAAGCTAAAGCCGACTGTTAAACAATTGTTGGACGAATACACTTCGCGCAAGGCCAACAATGTGTTTAATCGGTTTGGAGGTGCTAAGCGCCATAGGTCTTCTTCTCGACCCGGGGGGCACAATCATTGGCGAAGAAACTCATATGATCGGCATGGCTATTTTCCGATGGAGCCAACATATTGGGGTTGTCCACCTCCTATGTATCTTCAGTTTCCTCGGCGGGGCTTCAATGGATGTGCGTCATATCCTATGGGGCCAGCAGGGTATTTTCAACCAGGATGGATCCTGTTGAGGCCTATGTTCAGACCAAATATGCATCAGAAAAGGCCTCATTTTAATCATGAGTTTAGGTTGCGTGATGCAACTGTTGTTCGGGGAAGCCGATCACCGATATACTATACAAATGGGGAGAATGGTATCGGTGATCACAGGTATGTATGGGTAAAGCGTGCTGAACCCAAGTCTATAGAAAGTTTGGAGGATTTAAATACTGCTCGTAATCTGAAAATTGGAGAAGGCCGGTCAGATGAAGGTGCTGTTTCTCATAAAAAAACAGCTCACGCTGGCAATGGTGTACAGCCGCAGAAGCAACGTACGTCTAATCTGGTTCAGAAACAGACCAGTTTTGAGCTTAGCTTGCAGAATGGTAGTGATAAAGCACCCATAGTCAGTGGCGGAGCTGGGAATAGCGGCTAGTGGTGTCAAAGCTCAAAAGAAATTGCACTGATGTCAAAATTTAGGATTTATGGGGTCAATTAAGTATATTTATAGCTGTGGTTTTATTGCACATCAATTTTTTGTGTTGTCGCTTGACAACATAAACAGCGTGCAGCTCCGCCACTGCCCATAGTGTCTCCTAGTACAAATCAAAAAAATGAATCGGTTGACATGCAAACCGATTCAGCCATGAGATGCATTACCACAGGAATGCCCATGCGCTCACAACCAGTCCATTTGAAATTTTGTACTACCACATCTACAGAATGTTGGAACTTAAGCAATAGAGGCAACAGCCAGAGAGTTAAAGCTAGAAGCGTATCTGATGAGCAGAGAGTGTTTTTGGCCAAGGAAAAAATGTTTGCCCCACGAACAGCAGGAACTCAATATAGGTCGAGAAACTCGGTGGGCAACAAAATTAAGTCAGTAGCACCGGGAACTAAACCAGGACCTCGGTGGTGTCCGGCTGGAATTACGCCTACCCAGAAACGATGGTTGCAGCGTCTGCGAGCATCAGAAATCCGAGAAGAGGTAGCTGATAGAAATGACGATGTGTGGTTCAATAAACACATGCGTGTGGTTCCTCCGAAGATGACTTGGAAGAAAAAGGGTATTGTGACGGAGGAAAATATAAATGCGGATAACACGGTTGCTGATGGAATTTCAAAAATTTCAAGAGATGCACCTATTGATATGGATATTGATAAAGGCGGATAATCTGACCTGCATCACGTTGACAGAGGCATCGGTTGAGTTGCAATACGGTGAGATACTATGTTTGACCGATGCTATTGATAAGTGGCCACGAAGACACGGTGAAGATTATCGTTCTTGAAAGAGCGATATGCATGAAAGAAGGCGACGGGAAGGAGTACGCCATTGCATATTTAAATAACCATTTGCTCGACACTGAGACTCGGTACGTGTTTATTGCAAAGTTATACTTATCTTTATATTATATATGTACTAAATTTTGGCTTTATCTACTTTCTACTATATATGTCAAAACTTGCTGGCCGACAATTTAAATATTTATGTTGGAACGACCGATTCTTAGTGGTATGATTGGAGGGTGGGCTTATGTGCTAATAGACTGTAATTTAGTGTATGAATCGCTGCATCCTAGGAGAGGCCGAGGTATTGCCGATTTTATTATTGACAAGAGGATTGAGGGTGAGGAAAATATTAGTTATATTAGTGTTTGCCCATAAAATCTTGGATTGGTTTTTAGAGGAGAAAATTGTATAGCTAATTGCTTAGCCCAGCAGGCATCCGGTTGTCAGAATAGCAAATGAAGATTTTTTGTATTACAAAGGCCGATGCTAGTTGCTGTAGAAAAGTATACACATGTTATATTCTCGTTTGGTATAGCATGCAGAAGCATTACTTTGTAAATAAAGTTCTGTGCATTGTCCAACTCGTCTTAGGGCAAAGCTATTTATTTTGCCCGGCAGGCATCCGGTTAGTACATTAGGAAAGGAAATTTTTATATATTAGAAAAGCCGATGTTTGCTGCTGTAGAAAAATAAGTCCACCTTGTTGGAAGCTAGTTTGGTAGAACATGCATTGTTTTGGTTCAGTTCAGCAATTAGTAGTACATGACAGTCATAATTCGGTACACAAGTCCCAAATAACCGAATTAATGAGTAGTTCAGAACCATTCTCTTAGCTGATCATTTAAAATATCAAAATCAAGCAAAAGATACAAAATTCGGCAAATCATTGCCGACTCGGAAGGCCAATATAGAATTGTAGAGACTGTCCATGGAAATTCATATACCGTACAAATTTTGCAGGAAAAGAAGTTATACGAAGTTCTCAGCAGAAAATATTTTCAAAAATATTATCCTAGCATGTGGCAGGGGTTCGTTGTTTCAAGTATTGCCCTAAGCAAAATTTGGCCGATATATTATTCCATGTATCGCCCTAAGCAAAATTTGGCCAATATACTATTTAAAATATCGACCTAAGAGAATTTGGCCGATGTTTTCTTTGAACATCGCCCTAAGCAGTGAAGTTAATCGCATCATCCTAAGGTATTATTGTAGATGTGTTTTTGGTCAATTCAATTGTACCAAAAACAGGGGGGCATGTGTTCATGACGTAATTTGGCTAGTTAATTTATATCATCAGCCAAATTAATTTAAATATGTGTGAATTAGTTAGTGATTACATATGTGTTCCGACTTGTTGTTTAAGTTCAAGATGCAGATATTGCGGGAGTCCAGAACAGGTGCTATGACAGCGGATCAGGTGTTCCAAGTTATTAACCAAGGCTAAAATAGTATTTTGAATGGAAGATACCTAGGACAAGTCCTAACCAGTTTCAGGAAGCATGGAATTGAAATTATACTAGTCAGGATATGTACTACGTAGACTCTGGAGGCCAAGCTGTAACAAGTTATTTGCATGTGCTACCAAGTCACGGATGGAAGATGCCTCAGCTGATCAATTCGGTGATACTATAGGACTCGGCTAATATTGCAAACGTGCTGGCCGAATCAACTACCCGTATTTGGAATATTATATCTGGCATCTATGTCAAGGAAACTTCCGTGTAATGCTTTGTTTGCCAAAGACCAGGCGTGCCCTTTATAAATACGGGGATATGGCCGATTGAAGGACCCCATCAATCGATCTACACAATACAATTTACACTTTTTATCGTTATTCTCTTTTATCGTTCTTTTCTTCTATTGTTCTCTCTGCTATGCCCTAGCAGCCCTAGGGTTTGGTTGATCTTTGCCGCTTTGCGCTGAAAAGCGGTCATCTCTCCTCCACGAAAGTGAGGGGATCCTTTGTTGCTTTGCTCGGAAAGCACCCGTTTGTCGTCACGAAAGCACGACAGTTATCTTGGTGTTGCACGACAGTTTTGCGTGCCAACACACTCCCCATGGTCGCACCCGCGACGAGATGAAAGCTTTTTTCGAGAAGGCGAAGAAGTTGGCACCTGCATTGGTGAAACTTATTTCCCCTTCGGCATCCTCTGCGGCATCTGCTGCACCATCTCCAGCTGTGGAAGATCCAGTGCCGCCGTCGACTTCTGGCGAGGAATCGGCCGTACCCTCTTTTGCCACGGAGCAAAATGCTGAGGTGGCGTAGACTCGGCTCCTTTGTAGTTTCAATTTTCTCCTTTTTGAATGTAAAGACTTTTAGTTGCGTGTAACCCGAGAACTTTAGTCATAGGGTTGTGATCTCGTGTAAATATATCTTTCTTATGAAGTCCTGTGCTACCTTTCTGAAATGTTTCTTCTTCCTTTTCTTTCGCTTTCAGTTGACGCATGTCGATGATCCTTTGACTTGTGGGCCTGCTCCTTTCTCTGCCAATACGTTGAATTCGAGGATTCCGTCGCCTCCTAGTCGATGCGACCAATACGCAGAATATTCTTCAAGGATTTCTGACCTCGAGGTTCGCTTGACTTCAGCCAAACGCCAAGCTCAGATGGCGTTTGATAAAGCTAGCAAAACTTCCGCCCTGACGAAGCAGATATCGATTCTTGGTGATGAAGTGTCCAGCTTGACGGCAAAGATTTTGCATCACGAAGAATGCAATTTTTTTATTCTTGGTATCGTCGAATCCGCCTGCAAAATGTTGCGATGTGAGTTTCCTCTCGACTTATTTTCTTCGCTTTTTGCTCCACTATTACTTTTATGATATCCTTTGCCCCTATAGGCACTTGCTTGGATTTTGCTTCTGAAGATCGTCGGGTTACCGAGCGAAGTGCGGCTCTGGAAAATATGTCCGCAGGTGTGGAAAATTTATGGTCTGATCCTCGATGCCGAAGCGCTATTGTATTGCTTCAGGACCGTGCCCAGCATATTGGCGAGGCAGTGGATGGCTGTAGGAGAGCTCTCGTAACTATGCACTCGGTCATGCTTCCTCGCAATCCTCTGCCTGCTACTTTTCCATTGCTTCTTGATGTTTTTAGATCCAGCCAGCGAGTCCATCGGTTGATAGAATTGAACCTAGTGGCAGGTGCCAATTTTGCTCTTGGGTGGATACGCAAGTGGCAGCCAAGACTCAATTATAGTTCTATGTCACTGAGCTATCCTCCTGGTGGGGCAAGCCTTCGAGTACACTTAGAGAGTACCTTGCAGCCTGCCCGACGAATTATAGCCAGGTTGTTGCAAGAAGACTCAGCATTTTTCCGCGAGTTTCACTACTTAGACCCTTTAGGTGTAGATGATTCTGACAACCCAATGTTGTAAGGTGTATGTGGAACGCGAGAGTTTATTTATTTCGCGACTATATGTCTGAAACTTATTCTCAGGGAGTTATTGTATGATTCGTGCGTTTGTCGCACTTTCTCTTTGAAAGACTCGTAAACTCGAATATGAGAAACATTTCGTCTTTATTATATTTGTAATGTAAGATACATAGGGTGACCCAAGAGATCCGGCCTGTGACCTGTGTTCTGGATCTGGAGGGCATTGCCCCTGGTATAACTCGTGGCTTTTACAGCCGTATTGTTCTACTCTACTCTATTGTCTTGTGATGCTTATGCCGTCGTCGACTTCTCCTTTTTCCTCTGCGTCTGTGTCTTCTCCTGATGCTACTACTCGTGGTTTCTTCGTTTCGGGCTCCGCGACGCGACCTTCGAGTGGCTTGATGCCCTCTGTAGTCGCGCTTTTTGCCTTTTCTGCATAGTTGGCTATTACGCCAAAATTTTGCGCCATCTTGTGGAATTCCCTGTCACAGAGATCTGAGATTTCAAAACTCCCTTTTACTGTAATTATTCCTCTTGGTCCTGGCATTTTAAGTACCAAATATGTATAGTGAGGAACTGCCATGAATCGCGAAAACGCGGGTCGTCCGAGGATCGCGTGATATTGAGATGGCCAGTCCATGACTTCAAAGTCTAGCTTTTCTCTTCTGTAGTTCTGTCGGTTGCCGAAGCAAACATTGAGTGCTATTCGACCCAGTGGGTAATTGGCACTTCCTGGCACGATCCCGTGGAATGAACAATCTGTTGGTTTCAGGAACTCTAGCGATATGTGCATTGTCCTGAGCATTTTTGCGTATATCAGGTTAATTCCACTTCCTGCGTCCATGAATATTCTATCGACATCATACGCGCCGATTTGAGCTTTGAGTACCAAAGGCGCATTTCCTGGCTGAGGTACTGTTATAGGGTGGTCTTCTCTGTTAAACTCAATTGGTTGTTCTGACCAATGCAGATACTCTGTTGTAGCTGGAGGCGAAATAACTGCTAGGTTGACTTGTCGAGTGATACTCTTTTCTTCTTTGTTCGACTTGGGCACGGGTTGTATCATTGCTGTGATGTGCCCTTTTGATGGAACATACCCTTCGTCGTCATCGTGTCCCTTGTTTTTCTGGTCTTGTCCTTGAGGAGCTCCGTTGTTTCCTTGCTGGTTCATCGGAGGATTGTTGCTTCCTTCGAATCCTTGTCGCCTTGCTTCGGTTTGCTTGTTTAGTGCTGCCTCTTGTAGTTTTAAGAATGTTGTGCAGTCTTTCATTGCGTGCCTTGATACTCGCTTCCCATCGACGAACGCTGAGTGTATATGGCAAGGCCCGTTGAGCATATCTTCTGGCGATGGGTTGTACTCTCTAGATTCTCTTGTAGGGAACTTCTTATAGTCCTCCTTTCCGTAGCTTCGATATCCCGAGCTTCTGCGATCGTTTCCTTGATAGCTGTTGTCTTTATATCCTGCGGTGACTTGGCTATGTGAGCCGTAGGTGTCGTAATTTCGGGATTGTCTCCTTTGACTTCCATATCTGTTTCTTCTGTCGTCCTCTGGAGATCGCGTCCGCTTGTTGTTGCACGCATTTTCTCCATCTGCAAATCTGTTTGCTGTGTCCATGAGGTCTGACACTGTTTTCGGCTTGATTCTACCAATCTCTTCGACTAGGTCTCTTCGCCTTAATCCAATGATGAACGCGTCTATTGCTCTTTCGTCTGAAACTTCGACTGCTGAATTTTTGATAATGCTCCATCTTTGGATGTATGCCCGCAGTGTTTCGTCGCGTTGTTGTACGCATGCTTTGACTTCTTCTATTGATGCTGGCCGTTTGTATGTCGACCTGAAGTTGCTTGTAAATTGCTTTTTGAGGTCTTCCCAGCTTCCAATAGATTCTTTCTCTAGTTTGCTCAACCATGACCTTGCTGCGCCGGTGAGGTGTAGTTGCAAACTTTGCATTGCTGTTTCTTTGGTTCCTCCTAATATTTGAACTGCTTGTAAGTAATCTGCGAGCCATGATTGTGGTTCCTGTGAGCCGTCGTACTTTTGCTGATCATGAGGTAGCTTGAATCCCTTGGGAACTGGAGTGGTGCGAACCCTGCGGGTAAAGCACGATGCCCCCATCTCTTTTTCATCGTCTTCATAGTCGCGTTTTTCATTTGGGGATCGCGATCTTCGAGCTCCACCATGCTGTTTTGGTGATGGCGATCGAGATCGGTGCTTGCTGCTTCTGCGCCGAGGACTGTTGTGACGGCGAGGTGACCTTACTTTGTGCACTTCCTTGTGGTGATATGCTTCTTCTCCTTTTGCTGATAGCTTGTGGCCCACCATGTTGAGTCCGTTCAATGCTGCTCTATGCATATGTTCTCTAGGATCTCCTAGACTTGGTCGAGTTGTAAGTAGATATGCTTGTGCTGCCACTAGTGCCGCTTCAGGGGTTTTCGGTAAGATGTTTCCCTGCTCGTCGACCGATAGGAAGGACGAGTCGAAGTTTTTAGAAATACTTTGCCTGTCGGAGTACTCGAGGTTGTCGTACCTTGAACCGTGTCGACGATTTTTCCTTGCGTTGCTGTATGATGCATCGCTTCGTGCTTTACGAGCAGCTTCGCTAGCTGCAATGGCTAAATCTTTTCTTCTTTGTATCTCTATTTTCTCCTTTGCTAATTGCTTTGCCTGCTGCCTTAGGGCGTAATGATATCCCAAAAGCATGTCTTTGCTAGAATTTGATGGTATTGGCGTGCCGTGTTCTACGGCTTCTCTTATTACCCTCCACTCGTCGACTGATAGTCGAATTTTTTCCCTGGCTGCGAGAGATTCTGCTGTTTGCCCTTCTGCTAGGTGATTTGCTCCTCTGTCTATATTTGCTGGGTTTAGCACTGGGTTGTCATTTTTATCGAATTCTTCTGAGTTGTCTCCCACAATGGCGAGCACCTGGCATTGTTTGCCGATGTTACTATTGAAGCTTGAGAAGATCGAGTCACCATCTTCAGAAAGCTCTAACCCTGTCTTCCATGTGTCTGTTGACTTGTCTGAGATATTGTCGAGGCAGATCATGAGATCATTGAGTTGGACTCCTTCGTCGAGTTTTTCCTTTGCTTTGTTGTCTTCTTCGATTTCTTTTAGTTCTTCGTCTAGGCTGACCGGCGAGTTTACCTCGCTGGATGAACCGTCGGAATACTCCATCATTGCTACTGTTTCGGGCTCACTTGCCGACGGATCCTGTTTCGTCGGATCTGAAAGGCAAGATGAACCCGATGGCCCGATGAGGATGCTCAAACTTCCAATTGTCAAATCCATCTCTTGATTTTCGTCGACTTCTGTGCTGCTGTTGGCTAAAAGCGAAAAAGCCGTCGAATTCATGATTCCAACGCCCAGTTCCCCACGGTCGGCACCAATTGACGAGGGTTAACTCGACAAATCTCCTAGATGAAGGACTTAGGATCGGGGAGATAGGGCGTCGGATGAACTCGAAGGTAAAGTTAGTCGAAATAGGTGTGTGTCGAAAGTAAACTTTGGGTGTTAAACCTGGCTTGCTTTCAATCTGGGCTACACCGTCCCCTCCTGGCCCCTATATATAGGTGGCCAGGTCTAAAGGATTGGGTAGGGTCCGATACAGATTACAATATCGACATACGGTAAGAACTCGTATTCGACTATCATTACAATTGGGCCTAGCTACACGGGCCTTAGGGGTACTCAACTAACGGGCTCTACTAACTATACCCTTGTCAATCGGTTAATCAACGAGCTAGTATAAAAGAGAGGCTTTACTAGGAACCTTTTAGTTTATTAATCACACAAGTATTAATATTTCTGATTAATACAATTCTAGCATGAGAAATAAATATTTATTATAAACATGGAATATGATAATAACCATTTTATTATTGCCTCTTGGGCATATTCCCTTCAGTCTCCCACTTGCACTAGAGTCAATAATCTAGCTGATACTTGCGTATATAACACTTATGGCTTTCACGTGTTATCCGTATGCATTGCATGTGGTTAATCTGATCTCCAGATCTGACACTTTCAGTTCTGTACGTATTTACATGTCTTTGCGTCTTTACGCATCACTCATTCTCAAATGAGATAGTTGTGTATAAATTTGGTCCTTAGGTGAGACCTTAGTTCCTTTTAGCTAAAAATCATGTTGTCACTATTGTCACACAATAGATCTTCATAGTAATAGCCATCTTAGAACTACACCTAGTTTGATAACAAACTTCTTGACATAAATGCCCTCCTTTGCTACTTCTAAAATAGCCATATACTCAACCTTTGTTGTAGAATCCATCATAATGTCTTAACTTTGGAACTCATCCAAATCCATCATGGAACTTCCTTTCATTACATTGTGCCACCTAAACATACAACTAAAATTGAGATAAACTTAATTTGTATCTTGTGACAAACTTAGTATCAATGTAACACTTTACAATGAACTATGTGTCACTTCATCATACATAATATATATCCTTAGTCCTTCCGAAGCACATAAGGATATCCTTACTATTGTCCAGTGATCATCTTATGACATTTATCACCCTGGTATATGCTCATAACATTTAGAGCATAGGACATATCTGGATATGTACATATCATGGAATACATGATCGATCAAATCATTCATGTGTCTTCACTCATCAAGTGTCAAAAACACCTGAATCTTGTTTCAACCTCTTCCATGCGACAAGAACTTTTCTCGCCGTTTCCATATTGAAATTCATTCAATATTTCATCTATGTACTTTGGCACAACCATATTGGCACCTCGATCTATATACATAGACATCGGTACCCAATATTTTGGTTTTGCCTAAGTCTTTCATTGAAATCTAATTTTAATGAAATTCTTAACCTATGTCAATTAAAGATACATTATTTCCAATTAACAATATGTCTTCTACATAATATACTAGAAATATGTCTCAGCGCTCCCACTTAATTTCTTGCAAATGCAAGCATATTCATCGTATCCGATGAAACTAAACCTTTTAATTATTTCATCACAGTGAATATTCCAACTCCGCGATGCTTACTTCAACCATTGAAGTTTGCTTGCCTTTTAGCATCATTTGAATTTACAAAACCCATTGGACCATGTCATGTACATGTCCTAGGTAACCATTCTATTAGAAGAATGTTGTCTTGTTTGTTCAACTAACATATACCAAACTTGGCATATGTAGTGGTTGCTACAGTAATCCGTCCAGACAAAATATCGCTATGAAAGATCAAATCTTGTCACAGTCAACTCCTTGAACACAATCGTAAACTCTTTTAACGATGTGTCGACTATTTCATAGATGTTAAACATCCATGTCTGTCTTTATAGATCCAAATACGTTCATTAGGCTTCATGCCTTTTGAGGGTCTTTCAAGTTCATAAACTTGGTTTCTCATGTATGGAACTATCATGGATTTTATGGCTTCTAGCCATTTGATGGAGTCAGGGCCCATCATCGCTTCTTTGCATGTAGTCGGTTCATCATTGTCAAACAATAATGATCTATTCTCAAATCTAACTATTTGATTGTTACTCGACTCACACGGTTCAATAGGAACTTAGATCTATGTGACCACAACCTTTGAGGTACGACAGCCATGCGCATTGTGGCCGCCTCCGGGACACTTCCCAGCGCTGCGTTACTCAGCACATATAGCTTAGGTTCAATAACCCAATTAAAGTTCTATTGTCCTCCTACTTAACTTTTCGTGAAAAATTCCTTCTCAAGAAACTTGACGTTTTCAGCGACAAACACTTTTATCTTAGGTGTTCTGGAGGAATACCCAACATTTACTTTGGGATAACCTACAAAGACGTATTTATCCGACTTTGTTTATAAACACTTTACATATGCATAGCATACCAAAATTTTAGAAAAGACAACTTGGGTTTTATCCCATGCCATATCTCATATGGTGTCATTTCAATGGATCATGATGGTGCTCTTTTTAGTGTAAAAAGCGGTAGTCTCTAAAGCTTTATCCTTAAAACATAATGGCAGTTTTATAGACGACACCTTTGATCCAACGATGTCAAATAAAGTTTGATTTTATTTCTCAAACACTCCATACTCCTATGGTGTTTTGGGAAATACAAGTCTATGGAACGATTCCTCAACCTTTAGGTGTCTGCTAAACTTGTAACTCAAATATCTTCCTTTATGATCAAATCATAAATTCTTTATTATCTTGTTACAATGATTTTCCACTTCATCTAGAAATACTTTGAACATTTTTCAAATATTTCATACTTCTTCCTTATTTAGTAAATATACACATATATCTACTCAAATCATCGGTTAAAGTAATTGAAGTTCAAGAATTCACCACACACGGCTACACATAATGGACTATATACATCAACATGTACAATATCCAATAAGTTAGTCGTCCGTTCTTCTTTGGCCTACAAACGGAGTTTTAATCATCTCTAGGAAATTTTCACAAGTGTCAATTGATTCAAAATCAAAAGACTCCAAAATCCCATCAACATGGAGTTTCTTCATATTTACTTTCCAATATGATTTAAACGGTGGTGTCACTCATAAGTGATCTTCTAATCATTTGTCTTGAGACATTTTTAGCATCAGTGTTATGGATGTGATTTCTCCAACAAGATAAGCGTTCATTCATCTTTTATGAATGCGGTAATAATTTGAACAACCATTGTTCTCATAATACCATAACAAAATAACAATTATTAAAACAAATCTTGAAGGCAAGGTTTAATTCCAACGAAACACAATAACACTTTATTTGTTTTCGATGAGAATCATCCCATATTCATTTGCTAGTTAATTAGGCCACTGTAGTTCTTGTATTGCGTTGTTCTGTATGACAGTTCATACCAACCAATTTAGTATCAAATACCCAAGAACCACATTGTTTTAACAAGCAACGAATACAACCATAACATGTATATCTTCTATATACCTGAGCTGGACATTTCCAGACTTTTCTTTTCCGCCAGAATAAATTTTGGATTCTCTTTCAGCAATTCTTTTCCTTCTAGAAAAACCTATCAACATCAATAGTGGCGCCATTCACATGGCACATAGTTTAAGGCATGATTAGTCAAACACTAATACCCTTGGACTCACACTTTGAAGTAGATTACCATAATCAAATATTTGGCGTTCTTCCAAATTCCATTCTTTAGTAATCTTTTAGTGTAGTAAACATTTTACCTACATCTTCTAATTCATCCTATCATGACAACTTTCATGATCAAGCTACTATAGCTCATGAGGACGAATTTTGAGTATAATGTTAGTTCCCAAAACCTTTTTAGGAGATCTGGATGCCTAGCGTCTCCAATCTTCACAAATTCTCATACAATATGAGAACATGTGTCTTACGAAATTATACTCTATCAAATTGCAACCAAACATTGTTTCAGATATCAAAATATCTTCCACATATGATAGTTTATGAAACAATTCTTTCAGCTCCTAGATAACCTTGATACTAAAAACAACTTTTGAATATCAAGGATTATGGAGGCAAGTGTGATACTTAGATACTAACACTGGAATTGTTACTGTTGATTTAATACTACTTATTAAATTTTATCGAGTAACCAAGGTTTGCTAAAAAGTTTGCAATAGGACTTAAAACTTTAGATTGACATTCAAACAATACGATACCAGTTCGTAAAGTTAACATCCAGAATTCTATAGTTCTATTATCTCAATTATAGCTAATCGCAAGGTAGTAAACGGATGCCAATGCCTACAACAAACTATGCAAATTCACTTTGATTTAGTTTATGATAAATTGAGTTCTATAATTCAAAATTACTAAGTGAACTCCCACTTAAAAACAACATCCCTCTTAGTTTTCTTAAGTGATTACACGAACCAAATTCACTATACCGCAACCGATCATCATGTGCAATGGCATAGTTTCAAAGGCGAACATCACCATGTTCATCATATCAACCATATGACTCATGCTTAACCTTTCGATTCGTATTCCGAGGCCATGTTTGTACATGCTAGGCTCGCCAAGTAGAACCATAACATTTGCGTGTGTAAAACTGTCTTACACCCGTCGTATGTGAACGTAGAGTCTGTCACACCCGATCATCACGTGGTGTCTCGAAACGACGAACTTTCTTGACGGTGCATGTTATGAAAGAACACATTTTTTATCTTGATATTTATGTGAGAGGGATCATTTTATAATGCTACCGCGCGATCAAATCTAAGCAAAATAAGATGCATAAAAGGATAAACATCACATGCATATATAATGTGATATGATATTGTCCTTCACGCATTCGATCTCCATCTTGTGCGTCATGGCATGATCTCCATCATTTCACCGGCGTAGCACCAAGGTCCATGGCGCGCCACCTTGGTTGTCTTCCTCCATTATAATATATCACTTGGATATATATATTCGGCACGCAGTCCATTTAAATGAAAACAACAACCATATGGCTCCTGCCGGTTGATTATAACTTATAAAAAGGATCATTACATACAATTTGTAACATAAACAATTTAACCATATCACATCACATGCCCTGCAAAAACAAGTTAGACGCTTCTAATTTGTCTTGCATATTTTACGTGGTTTGGGGCTTTCTAGGAAGAACCGTTCTTACCTACGAACATGTAACCACAATGGTGATAAAAATATTATTAACAACTCTTTGTAAAATAGATCATAACTATAGTGGGAGAAACGTGCACCCGCAAAGCCACATATGCCGAAGCATGTCAAGTGTGGGACAAGTCTCGTGAACGCGGTCACGTAAGGTTAGTCTCGGGCAGCTTCAATCCCACTATGCCACTATGATCCAAAATACAAAAAATTGCAATAACATGATCATCAACGCCCACATCCACATGTGTTCTAACCGTGCATACCAACTATGCATAGAGATGGCTCTGATACCACTGATAGATTCGTAGCATAGAAAACAAAAATTTTCCTACGCATGAACACATAAACTAGCCAATAAAACTCTACGAGATGATAGCAACGATTAACTAACCCTCGAAGACCGGTAGCGGGGATTACGTTCCCGCACAAATGTTGCCAATGGAGAGTCGATGAAGACGCACGTAGTCGACGTAGTCGTTCACTTGACGTAGTCGACGTAGTGGTTCACTTGACGATCACGAGATCATGTACACGGTGCCACAACCGGCGGCGCCCCCGTACTCGGATACACGTACGGTTCGGTGACGACCTCCATGCCCTCGGTCCAGCGGGGCAGCGGAAGTAGGGATCCGCCGGAACTCCTCCTCCTCCACTTCTCCAAGTGTTGGTGGCTAACAATTTCGGCAGCGCTTCGCTTAAGCAACAACCATGGTGTAGAGCAACAAGGTAGGGGATGGAAGCAACTAAGTGTAGGGAGAAGAGGAGCATGTCCAACATATATATAGGAGAGAGGGGGCAGCCACCCATGAGGGGTGCGGCCAGCCCCTCCCCCTTTTCTCCTCTTCATGGTGGTGGTAACCCCCTCCTTCATGGAAAGGTAACCCCCCTCATCAAATGAGTAACCCCCATTTTAATTTTGCATGACATTCATGTTAATTAAAATCCACACTTATTGAATTAATAAAACATTTTTATTTCTTTAATATTTGTTAATTCAATCAATTAACAAACATTAATATTTACCCCCTTGAGTCATTTCGATATACCGAAACAGTTTTGGTGCTTTTCTGAAACAACCCCTGTGCTGTCCAATAATTCAGCCGGAGTTCCAAATCCACTCAAAACGCGTCAGCGAACCTTAAGTGTGTCACCCTACGGTTCGTGAATAATGTGGACATGATCGAGACTCCTCTCCGATCAATAATCATCAGCGGGATCTGGAAATCCATGATGACTCCCACTTACTCAACGATGAACTAGTGATCGTGTGAACCAATAACGAACATAGTTAATTCCTTTTGTCTCGCGATATTATTACTTGTCCGAGATCCGATCATTTGGTATCAACCATACCTAGTTCGATCTTGTTACCAACAAGTCTCTTTACTCGTTCCGTGATAATGCATTCCCGTGACCTAGTCACATGCTTGCAAGCGATTCCAATGCAATATCACCGAAAAGGGCCCAGAGAATATCTTCCTGTTATCGGGTCGGACAAATTCCACTCTTGATCCATGAGCCTCAACTAATACTTTCAGAATACCCAAATCAACCTTTATAATCACCCTGTGACGGTGTGACGTCTGATATCATCAAAGCACTCTTCCGGTATCAGTGATTAACATGATCTCATGGTCTGAGGATTAGAACTATTTCGTATGAGTTTGATATAGCAATGAACTTGATGACTTGATCGTGTTGCTATTCGTACTATGGGTGTGAGTGTTCATCACATCATTCTTCTAATGATATGACCCCGTTATTAATAACATCCAATGTTCATGATCAGGAAACCTTGATCATCGGTTAATCAACGAGCTAGTATAAAAGAGAGGCTTTACTAGGAACCTTTTAGTTTATTAATCACACAAGTATTAATGTTTCTGATTAATACAATTCTAGCATGAGAAATAAACATTTATCATAAACATGGAATATGATAATAACCACTTTATTATTGCCTCTCGGGCATATTCCCTTCACTCCGCCCCATGAAGCAATTGCCCAACATGGTTTCCGAGGCCGCCGCCTCGACTTGCAAGTCGTCCACTCGGGGACGCTGCCCCGACATCCACTGGCATATCGACAACATAAGAAACAAAGCAAGCTCTCCAAGATGATGCCTACAAGAAAGAAACGATACAGCCGTCGCCATCGCCCGCCCAAGAACCCAGAGCTTGGGATTTCTCCCGGAGAGCCGCAGCCATCGAGGGTGTAGATGAAGCTCCACGGCAAGCATCTCGAAGAAGAAAAATGACGCTGGGGCTCCATCGTTGCCGGCACCGACAAATTGGTGCTAGGCTTTCGCCCAGAACATCTCCACGCCACCCCGAGAACAGACCGCCCTTCTCTTCTCTTGTTGACATCCACCAAGTACCAACACAACCACCTCGTCTCCAACACGAAGACCTCAGATACAAGTATTCCGGGGCCACCTTCTCTTCTCTTGTGTCCAACACAGCCACCTCGTCTCCAACGCTGGGTTTTCGAGTTTGTTCGTGATACAAGTATTCCGAGGCTAGGTCGTACAGAACTTTTTTTGGTGTGAGGGTTATTCATCTGATTCTAGTCTTGACAGTAGACATCAGATACACTCAACACTAATCAATTCTCTTCTAGCAGATCCCTTGATCTCTCCCGGATAAATGGCTTTCCATCGCAAATACCCCTCTCTCCATTTCCCATACCAGTGAGGAGGCACGACAATGAAATGATGTTCCTCCCTACCGTTGTTGATGCAAGCTCGAGGGGCACACTTTGCAAAGGAACAGGACCCGCAACGTAGCCAGCTGCCCATGGCACTACGATGATAGGGGTGGTGGTCATTGTTGACGACCGGTGTTGCTACGAGTGGCTACCGGGTTGTGACAAACGATGGGGCTGTTGCGAGCATGGTGGTTGTGCTGGAAGAGGTGGGAACACTACTACCAATGGTGGCCTGTGATGTTGCTGTCATTGAGCGGATGTGCCGCCAACTGGAGTCGATTTGCTGCCGACGAGGTCCTTGTCGGACCTTATTGTCCGATTGAGGCGCTGCAAGCAGATGATGGCCTAGATGGCTGGATGTTTTTGCTATGCTTGGGCAGTATTTTATGCGAACTGTTTTTTCTTCAATAAATAGATTGTGGGATTGAAAAATCAAATTCGATATTGTCACTAGCTCCACGGATTTTTTTTATGGAGGTAAGCTTGTGCTTCGGATGCTTGCCTATTATTTGCACACATGGCAGGATCTGTGACATGATATTTTATTTCTTAAGCTGGATTTATTGTTAGGACTAGGAAAGTTTTGTGTACCTATGTGTGCTCGATATACTTCTGGTATATATATGCTCTACATTATATACACGTTTGAATGATGTTCTCAAAACTACTTCTTTTAGGGATTCTCAAAACTAATTGTAAAACCCTAAAGAAACATCTTCTTATGTTTTAAGGTTACCACTAAAAATATTGATAACTAGGCTGGAAGATATACCAGCTGACAATTGTTCCTTGAACTTCAGAATTTTGTGTGTACCAACTATATTTAGGATCAGTGCATCCTGAAATTCTTGAATGCAATCCTGAAATTCTTGAATGCAAATTTTGCTATGACAGTATGCACATTCTTAATAGGCGGGATGTGTTGTGTCTCCTTACTTCCAGTTATTGCGGCTGGATGGCAGGTTCCCGTGTTGTGCAATTTTGCCTAGTTGCTAACGGGCGTCTCCGGCAAATCTTATTTAACACGCGTTAGCGCGTGTTTTCTGCGCTCCGCAGCGCGCATCCATGGTCTAGGTTGGCCCATTCGGGACTTATTTTTTTGTTTGCTTTAATCGGGCTTCTCGCGGTTTTTTCTGCTTCTGGTCAGGTTTACAGGTTTTGTTTGTTTTTTGTTTTTCTTCATTTTTCCTGTTTTGTTTATTTTTTTCTTTTTTTTTCTTCAAAAATTTAGACATTGAAAAATTTTAAATTTAAAAAATGTTCAAACTTAAAATTTGGTACGATTTGACAAAATTTCAAATGTTGAAAAAGGTCAAATTCCAAAAATGTTTAAACTTGAGAATTGTTCATATTTTAAAAGCCGAACAGCCCAACCCGAGTACTAACCGGTACCCGAATCCATGAAGGAAACGAATCGTCGACTTGGGCCAGTAAACAAAAAGGGTCCATCCTAGCGATTTTACTGTTCCGGTGTTTCCCCAAATCGAATCCCCGCAATCCCTAGAGCTGAAGAATCCCCCCGTCGCCGCACCCAATTTCGTCCACCATGGGCGGCGCCTCCGTCGTCGATCCCATCCAGGCCGAAAGCGAGCACGCCGCCGGGGAAGAAGAAGGGTTCTCCGTCCCAGCGGAGAACCCGTGCTTGACGCGGCTTCGTCACAAGAGACTCCTAGCTTTCCTCCGGGGCCAACGCTACGACGGCGCTTTCAACGCGTAAGTAAACGCACGCACGCACGCAATTCCTTCTTTCAAACGCGCGCTCAATCTTCTGTGGCTAACACCACCACCGGTGTCTGTCTATGGTGTATCATGTACCGCAGGCTGTTGCATCAGGCGCGCGAGCAGTTCAGCCTGGAATATCTGCAGCAGCTCGTGACCAAGGGCCTGTGGGAGGACGCAGCCGGGTACGTCGAGAGCTTCCTGCCGGCCGGCCCCAGGAGCCTCGACGCCCAGGTCCTCTACAACTTTCTCCTGATGCACCACTACATCGCCAGCTTCGTCGCCGGAGAAAAGGCCGCCCGTGGCCTCATCTTGGATAACGACTGGATGCGATATGTCACCTACGCCCACAAGACAGACGATCGGAGGCCACCTCCTGTGATGGCCCGCTCCGTCCTATTCTTAGAAGACGTCAGGTATTATGACCATCGCCGTTTTCGTTTCGTTTCACATTGTGCTTGCATCCTGCTTTTTATTATCTCTATATTAACTTATTAAGGTTCATATGTGATCTGTGTTAGGGCATGCATTAACTGGGAAGAAGTGAGGACGACCGCAGCCTATGATCTCAACAAGTTGGTTTGGCAGACTCCAGAGCTCAGCGGGAGGCTCACATTGCCGGCTAACCACATCATGCCGCATGACGTACTCCCCATTGGTCTTGGGTAATTTATCAACCTCGCTTACTTACTAGTAGATCCAGCTTATCATGTGCAGACCTGATTAAACTTTCCAATCCGCCTTTGCTAGTTTCTGCCGCAGGCGCGCTGTGAAGAAACAAGTGCCCCGGGTAAAATCAGTTGATGTCGCAAGGGTAATCAAGGGGAGGTATCTATATATCTCATAATCATCTTCAGATGAATTACGCTCTCCTGTATTCTCAAATTTTTCTGAATCTTATGTACCTGCCTTCCTTTTGCAGCCGACGCCGTATTAGGCGCCTCGAGCGGTCGAGTTTGGGTATAATTAATACCCTTCATACTATTATTATGGTTAAAAGAATTTAATGGTTAAGCAGTGTAGGCTGTAAATTCTGCTCTGTGTATGTGATGCACTGAATAATGATGCATCTTTTCCAATCTGCAGGATCCTTTCATGAGGCAAAGATATGGCTCTCCGCTTGCATTGGTAAGGCTACTCTCTGCCCTTGATATATGCCTTGTCTATTTTCCAGTTTTTGCATCACTTGTTGTCCCCGACTCTTTGCTGATTTTGGTAGCTTCAGAACACATGTTAGCTATACATATGTCATTCGATAATCTACTGCCCACTATCACTATCAGGACAGTTATATACTGTTTAGTTGTTTGTCAAAATTAATCCGGTTGGATTATGTGTATGTCTATATACTTGGTCGTTACTGATAAACTTGTCTGAAATTTTGCAGATACCAGTTTACAAGGTGGTGTGCCTTTAGGGTGCTATGCACTTCAACCAAGTGGAAAGGAAGGTAATGTCACATGTACTGCACACCAAATCTTAGCTTAATCATTTACTAGTACCGTCTCAACATACTACCTGGGCTCCTTCCTCACTGGTTTTGTAATTCCATCAACATTTGGGCCACCATCTGTATATACATTTTCTTGAGCAAACTTTTTTCAACATCGTGGATCCTTTGAACTGAAGCCCTGTTGATTATGCTTGGACACCTCTCTCTATTGGCCAATGCTCCTGTAGTTTCCTGATGTACTACATTCTTGCAATCCTTACTGTTCAGTTCAAATGCGCATAGTTTGGCCCTTGTTAAAGTTTATTTTAAAAAGATCTAGTTGGTTATTTGTTTTTTATTATATTAAAAGTAAACCTTGAATGATCTAGTTAGGTGTTCTATCTTCATTGAGCTTCCCACTTTCATTCTATGTTCATGATGATTAAGAACTGCACTCCCATGCAACAACAACCTTGTCGAGCTTTGATGTCGTTATTTGCATGTCGTCACTACCTGTCTACTTGCTATCATTTCTAATTACACAAGTCATTGTAGGTTCTACCATTCTCCCAGTCTGGAAGTTGGCAAACCATGTTGGAAGCTCTGGGATGACTGGAGTGACAGGCAAGTTAATTAATTCCGTCTATCATTTTATACCATAACAAAAGTATGATCTGCTCAACTGTTCCCTGGTACATTTAGCTGTTAGAGGATATACAAATATTTAATCAACTGTCTATATGCATTACTTGGTTAATGTCAAATATTACTTGGCTGATTTCCTTTTTTTTTGCTTCTTTTGTGTCCATGGTAGTTTGAGGCCTGCATTTGCAACATGGAGCTGCTAATCTTGATCGCCTGGACAAGCTTTGCAAAAAGCAAAATCAGGATCTCATTATGAAACTAATGCAAGGAAATAGCGCATGGTCTTGTTTTGGAATTGGACAAGCCTCTGATGTAGGAAAGTCAAAGAACGGAGTACAGGGATAGTTAGAACATTTTTTGTCTGTAGGAGGCAAGGAACTGCTTATTAAATCAGTGGCACAAGCGATACCAGTATTTACCATAAGCAAAAAAAGGGTGGTATCTCATAAGCAAAAAAGGGTTCTAAAGGACCACCCATCTATTGTCGAAATCTGCTCCCCTGATCCTAACTCCACTCCCATCTTGAAGAAAAAATGGGTCATGGATGTTTTGTTTATTCATTCCCAGGCCAGTTTGTGAAGAAAATTTGTAAACAAGAATATGGAGAATTTATATAAATGTAGTATTAATGGTCGAAAAAATCCATTTGTAGTGAATATTCCATGTTCATGGTGGAAGAAAAGGAAATGCACAAACATATGGATGTGATCCATGTTTCATGTTCTAGGTAGCGTTTGCAAACTGGTAGCGTTTGCAAACTCGAGAGGAACAAAAGTTACAAAATGTAAGTGTTGTAATGCAAAATGGAAGGGACCTCTTAATGCAAACTAGATTTAGTTGAGGGGCTTTGCTGAAACTTTATGTGTGTGTTGAAAGGGTGTTTAATGGGCGGCACGATAAGAGCAGCTCTAGCAGACCCCTTATTCTTCCTAAAAAAAGAGCAGACCATTTATTTCTTTAGCCTTTAATAAAACATGGATAATAGCGGAAATCCACTTTGGCTTCTAGGTGTATATGCACCCGTTGGTCAAAAATCATTTTTTAAAATTTTTAAAAATTCTGAAAAAAAAATTCTTAGCGTGCATCTAGAAATTTTATGTTCACTCACCAAGTTTTATAAAAAAAAGATAATTTTTGTGACCTGTGTAAAAAAGATAATTTTTTATGCTCCAAAATTGCTATTTACGTAGCTGTTTTTTGTCTTTTTTGCACAGGGCACAAAAAATGTCTTTTCACACCAAAGTTAACATAGAATGTTCAGATGCATACTGGGAATTTTTTATTCAAATTATTAGAATTTTTTAAAATACATTTAAAATCTATTTTCATAATAGGTGCATTTGCTCCTATGAGCCAAAACACAATGTCTGGATAATAGCCGTAGAAAACATGTTGGCCGTGCGAGCTTCCAAAACAGAAACTTTAACATGACGGTAAACAAACATTGTGACAATAATATTTTTACATCAATGTTTGCATTCAAAATGCTAGTACAAAATTATGCCCAGGAAAATAAGCAGGGTCTCAATCACCACGACGACATAGAGAAAACCTCTGAATTTGTGGACCCCCCCTCCTCTTTCGCTCTATCAAGAAAAACCAAGTTCATCGTAAAAAAACAAAGTCCATGTCTACAAGACTTAGCTTGCCAAATGGCAACAGAGAAAGCTTGCCGACCGGCAGCTATAGCTTGAAAAGCAAACATCCGAGAGGAAATTTGCGTCCACGCGTAGCACATGTGTAGGCCTCAAAGCAAAGACGGGGTTCCAGAAGCACTGGTAGCATCACACTACTCGTAACACGCTTCCACAAGCACGGTCCAAGACGGGTTCCCCGAATCTAGAAAGGAGCCACCACCAAACGATGGAATCATTAGCTTCCAAATCGCGTTTTAATTTGCCTGAGTTGTCAATGACCGTTGCTACCTGGCACTAGCTACTTGCGGCAGTCAACAGCGAGCTAGCTAGACAAGGTGGACAGCCAATAATGCTAGGGCTACCCTGACCAGTTAACTATTATGCCACCTTGTGTTGTCTGACTAGGCGACTACCCGCTACGGGTAGCTCTAGCACTAGATTGTGCTTAGCTTTCATATTATTGATCAATGTAGGAGTACTTATAATATTAGTACAAGGTCATCACTTAGTTCCTTATTTATTATTTATGACCAAAATCTTATCACAAAAAAGAGAGCGAGGCTTTGTTAAAAAAGTTTCAATGTGCACATACATAAAACAAGAGTTCTATTACTAAATTGTAGACATATATTGGGGGAAAAGGCCTGAACTGTAGACATGAAATATCATTCTCAAGGAAATCTACAAATGTCAAACTGTAATAATTGCTACAACGTACTTGGATATGTAAAATGGTTGGTCATATAGTAGATGGATTCTTATTTAGATCAAGACATATTGTTACTTTGGTCATGATAAATCAAGAGGCCTAATGGTATCATTGCATGTGTAATCCTTGTATTAAATTAGCAACACCATAAGAAACATAGAAGTTCTTCGTCATCAAGGTAATAAGGGTGCATCTACCACATCACACACGCCGGTACAAGCAATTTACGAAGAAAAGGTACATCAAACAGCAGTTCTATCAACAACACTCAATCAATGATAATGCAGCATGAACCAAACCAACCTGCGTGCAGCCAACTTGCATCGGGGTGTCCCTAGCAAAGCCAGCAAAGCTGCTAAACAACACAGCTCACACGGCCAGGCCCACGTGGGCCCACCAGCTTCGATGCCCACGAGACCTTTCCGCACCAATCCCGCCCGCCTAATTTAAACTCCCCCAAGAAAATTCCACCCACTTTTCCCCGCTGTCGCTGCAGCTCCGGCCCCACCACACCAGACCCGGGGACCAGCTCCGACGCCGCCATGCGGGCCCCAGCGTCCCCGCCGCCAGCTCCGCTTTGCACCAACCCCGGCACAAAGGCCACCGACACGTGGGCCCCCTCCCATCACACCACAATCAGTCCAAGCAGCACACGCCTCCCTCCCCTCCTCCCTTCCTCCGCCTCTCCTACCCCGCTCTCCGCACGCCAGAGGAAGAAAATCCCACCCACGACCGCCGACGAGCTGCCGCTCGCCGCTCGCCGGAGACACGAGCTCCCCTCGCCGCGTCGTGCTGCGCGCTCTGGCGTGGGGGACGCGGTCGAATTCCTCTGACCAGGTCTCTCTCCCCCGCTGCCGTGTGCCAGCGAGTAGATTTTAAAAGGGCCTCTCTCTCTTGTCCGGTACCGGTCTTCGGGAGCTTAATCTAATCGCTTCGGAAGAGACTCCGTCGTCCTTACCGCCGTCCGCCGCTCCCCTCGCCGAGCTCATGAGCTCGCCCAAATCCTAGGGCATCTGACTCGAGCTCTCCAGGGGTCCCGCGATGGTGCCCAGCGGCCTCTTCGGCTGGGCCTCGCCGCACGTGCAGCCGCTGACGCCGGTCTCTGAGGTCTCGGAACCTCCAGAATCCCCCTCGCCGTACGGGGACGGGCCGTCGGGGGACGCCGGCGTGGGGCTGAGGGACGGGGAGGGCGCGGGAGAGGAGGACGTGGAGGAGGACGAGGTGGAGCCGCCTCCCGCCGCGGTCTCCTTCTGGAGGCTCTTCGAGTTCGCCGACGGCCTCGACTGGGCGCTCATGGCCGCAGGAGCGCTCGCCGCCGCGGCCCACGGCGCGGCTCTCGTCGTGTACCTCCACTACTTCGGGAGGGCGCTGAACCTGCTCGACTCTGAGCGGATTCAGTCCGCTCTCCACGGCAATAGCCAGGAGCTCCTCGACAAGTTTATGCAGGTAAGCTCTTGCTTCGGATGGATGCTTGGCTATTAATTGCACGCATGGCAGGATCTGTGACGTGGTATTTATTGCTTGAGCCGGATTTAGCTGTTCTTTAATTTTGCTGCTATTTTTAGGACTTGAGGGTTTTGTGTACTTATGTGTGCTCGCTAATTTGCATGCTCTTCTCAAAATTACTTGTAAACCCTAAAGAAACGTCTGCTTATGTTTTAAGGTTACCCTTCAAATATAGATAACTAGGGCTGACAATTGTTCCTTGCACTTTAAAATTTGTGTGTACCAGTTATATTTATGACCTAGGTTACATATCATCTAGGATCAGTGCATCCTGAAATTCTCGGACACAAATTTTGCTATGAGAGTGTGCACATGATGTGCTGTGTCTCCTTTGCTTCCAATTGTGGGTAATTGGCTGATTGCTGCTGGACGGCAGGTTCAGGGGTTGTGCAATTTGGCCTATGGTGTGAGGTATTGTATCAGTGCTTGGGCACGGGTTATGTGTTTCAATTTGTTTGGGCAGGGTTGAACTCGTTCTGGTTTTTGTCTCGCGGACATTCATGTTGGTGACTCTGCTAGTACAATGGTGCAAATGGAATGCCTGGATCTTAATTTTTGCTATTTTAGTTGGTGACTTGTATAGTGGGTGCATCTGAGGAAGCTGCAGTCATGACAATAGCAGAAAAAGATTCATGAAGTACCTTCCCGCTGCCTGCTTGGCATTCCTGGGGTTGCCACAGGATCCTGGAGTCCTAGATCCCTAGTGGAGCGTCTAAATGTTCTACTAAATAAAGTTGAGTCAGGGCCTAGTGCACGATATGGCTTAGGCCTTCACAATGCATGTATTTAGCGCGATACTGTTGGTTTTAAAGACAAATTAACATTGTTCTTAATGTGTATCACAATTTAAATTTGGTACGTGTCGCAATTTTACCATGATCGCGCAGTTAGCTTAGCTCAACAACACCACTCTTTTCATCATTAATTAGATGCACCATTATGCTATATACTCTAAGAGACCCCATGGAAAGGCTTAGTGTACCTACATTGATATGTAAAGCGGCTGGGTTACCTTCAACACTTAAGTGGACACATATGTGCCAGTAGTTGCCTCTCTGGAACTTTGTGTACCTGTGCAGGTTCCGTATAATAATTTCTTCAGTTAAGTTTGTAACTGATGGATCGATGGGAATTTGTCCTATTGCAGTTTTATGTATGACCATGCTGGTATGAATGGTCGATAGGATAGTGTCCAATTGTCAAATTTTATCTATGGTCATGTTAATTATGGTAAACCTTTAATTTACTCAATATTCCAAAAAAATAGTTGTTTCGTTCTACCGTGACATTCAATCGCAGATTTTTTTAGTAAGTCAAACTAGTAACATATCTTTTTCCTCCAAAACAATGCTAATAAATGTGCATGCCTTACCACTTCTCTTCAATGCATTATACTGTCCAATCCATAACGTGTTCTCTTACTAGCATTACATCTATGTTGTTTGCAGCATGTTCTGTATATCATCTACATAGCTGCTGGTGTTTTTGTTGCAGGATGGATAGGTAAGTTAAGAATTTCCGTTTTGAAGTGCACTTCTCGTTTATCATGAGTGTATGTAACTACTATTTTGATTCTCCAGAGGTGTCGTGCTGGATTCTCACTGGGGAACGGCAGACTGCTGTCATAAGGTCAAAATATGTCCAGGTCTTGTTAAATCAAGACATGAGCTTCTTTGATACATATGGAAACAACGGTGATATAGTTAGTCAAGTTCTGAGCGATGTGTTGCTCATTCAGTCAGCTATTAGTGAGAAAGTAAGTTCAGAGTGAATTATGCTTTAGTTGCTCTGCAAGTACATTCTCAGCATGAACTTCGACCATTTTGGTCTGTTCTAACAACTGAGTGCTTTTATAGGTGGGCAACTACATACACAATATGGCCACATTCGCTGGTGGTCTCATTGTTGGCCTAATCAACTGTTGGCAAATAGCACTTCTAACTCTTGCCACTGGACCCTTGATTGTTGCTGCTGGAGGAATATCTAACATATTTCTCCACAGACTGGCTGAAAACATTCAAGATGCATATGCCGAAGCGGCTAGTATTGCTGAACAGGTTTTGCCTTATGGATTCTGCCAAGTTGTCCATTTCTTGCTCGTTTGTTTACCAATCTATTATTGAGAACACATGTCCGAGAGCAGCTATTTCTCCACTCCCTGTATTTTGCATTGCACAATATTCTTGTAGCTAGTGCAAATAATTTTTTTTTCCAGATATGACTGGAGCCATATTTTACTTGACAATTACATGTGGATGTGCAGGCCACCTCATACATCAGGACTCTCTATGCATTTACAAATGAAACTCTTGCAAAGTACTCCTATGCTACCTCACTTCAAGCGACCCTGAGATATGGAATTTTGATTAGTCTTGTCCAAGGAATTGGCCTGGGATTTACATATGGATTGGCCATTTGTTCATGTGCTTTGCAACTCTGGGTTGGAAGGCACTTGATTGCTCGTGGGAAAGCTGATGGTGGTGAAGTTGTGGTAGCTTTATTCGCTGTTATTCTGAGTGGCCTGTAAGCAACCTAATCTTATATATTCCCCTCTTTTTCCCCATCAAGTATTGTTTTTTACCTAATATATTTTACCCGATTTGTAGTGGTCTGAACCAGGCAGCTACAAACTTCTATTCATTTGAGCAAGGGCGGATTGCTGCTTATAGACTATATGAGATGATAAGCCGTTCAACGGCAAGCACCAATCTTGAAGGGACCACCATACCCCAAGTGCAGGGGAACATCGAATTCAGAAACGTGTACTTCAGTTATCTCTCACGTCCTGAAATTCCAATTTTAAGTGGTTTCTTTCTCAGCGTACCAGCTAGGAAAACTGTTGCACTTGTTGGTAGAAATGGCTCAGGGAAAAGCAGCATAATTCCTCTAATGGAGAGATTCTACGATCCAACGTTAGGTAACATCACTAAGAAGCATCTTCAATTTTCCTAGCCAGTTTCCCCATTTGCTAAGGCCACTCTTCAATTGTTTTCAGGGGAAGTCCTTCTTGATGGGGAAAATATTAAGAATTTGAAAGTAGAATGGTTAAGAAGCCAAATTGGTCTGGTTACACAGGAACCTGCACTACTGAGTCTGAGCATTCGCGAAAACATTGCTTATGGAAGAATTGCTACTTTTGATCAAATAGAAGAGGCAGCCAAGACAGCGCATGCCCATGGGTTCATCAGTTCACTTGAAAAGGGATATGAAACACAGGTAATGGCACTGCCAAACGATAAGGCATGAATGCTCCAGTTCAATTTTTTACCATTCTGATTTTATTTATCTAACTAGGTTGGTCGAGCTGGTATGTCACTGACTGATGAGCAGAAGATCAAAATCTCTATAGCTCGTGCTGTGCTTTCGAGTCCATCAATTCTCTTGCTTGACGAAGTCACAGGAGGACTTGATTTTGAAGCTGAAAAGACTGTGCAAGATGCCTTAGATGTTCTCATGTTGGGAAGGTCAACCATTATAATAGCTAGGCGTCTAAGCCTCATTAAACACGCTGATTACATAGCTGTAATGGAAGAGGGACATCTTGTTGAAATGGGGACACATGATGAATTGCTAAACTTGGATGGCCTTTATGCTGAGCTTTTAAGATGTGAGGAAGCAACAAAACTTCCTAAGAGGTAAGCTGTTGTCTCTGCACAAATATTTTGGTACGAGTACAAGTGTATTAGTTTACATTTAGTACCACATTGTTTTCAGTCTAGACTAGACTAGCCAAGGATTCTGGAGTTACATACCTAGCTGGCACAGTTTTATTCCAGCCCGTATTGAGTCCACACCATGTTCCTGATGCAGCATACACTTGACTGACATAAGGGAATTGTTCACCTTTCCTCGATATCTTAAGCTTTTGCGCCAATTAATTAATGAATGGAACTTTGGTATGCTAACATGAGTTCTGAGCATATCTGAATTTGATACTTGTGTATTGTACATATACCTTGATGTTGAGAGCATCACACTACTGCGCTGAAGAAATAGTCGTTAACCTCGTGGTTCTTACTTTGTTTCAGCTCTGTTAGATTTGCACGATTTAATCATAGCTAGTACTATATTTATATTCTCTCGTTCTTCCTCAGGATGCCGACCAAGAATAGTAGAGAGCGCAAGTCACTCCAATTTGAGGATCCACCTGTCAGCCAAAACTTTCAAGAATCGTCCTCTCCCAAGATGGCGAAATCACCTTCTCTTCAAAGAACACATGGCATGCTTCAGTTTTGGCGATCAGACACCAACAGGAACTCCCATGATTCACCAAAAGATCAAAGCCCACCTTCAGAACAAACTATAGATAATGGGATACCTTTGGTTGCAACTGAAAGAACACCATCCATTAAGAGTCTGGATGGCTTTGAAATGGAAATGCCTAATCTTCCAAAAGTTGGCATCCATCCCATACAACGGCAATCTTCGAAGAATTCAGGACCCGACTCACCAATATCTCCTCTTTTGACTTCTGATCCAAAGAACGAGCGTTCACATTCACAAACTTTTAGTAGACCACAGAGTGAACGGGATGATACAAGTTCTGAACGGAGTGAACCAGATGAACTGCAACATCACAAGCCACCATCATTTTGGAGACTTGCAGCACTTAGTATTGCTGAATGGCCTTATGCTCTCTTAGGCACAATTGGTGCTGCTATATTTGGCTCATTTAATCCGCTGCTCGCTTACACAATAGCACTCACAGTGTCAGCATATTATCAAATAGAAGTTAGTGACATGCACCATGAAGTGAACAGGTGGTGTTTATTCATAGTAGGCATGGGTGTCATTACAGTACTGGTCAACTGGTTGCAACATTTTTACTTTGGAATAATGGGGGAGAAGATGACTGAACGTATAAGAAGAATGATGTTCTCTGGTATGTTGTTTGCGCCTTAAACCTTTACACATATGAGTTGCTTTGTGTTTTTGTAGTCTGCTGAAATCGTGAAGGGATCTTCTAGAATTCCACACTAATTTTGAAGTTTTTTCACAGCAATGCTGCGCAATGAAGCGGGATGGTTTGACAAGGAGGAGAACAGTGCTGATACACTGTCCATGCGCCTAGCAAATGATGCAACTTTTGTTCGCGCTGCATTTAGTAACCGCCTTTCCATATTTATACAAGACACTGCAGCGGTTTCTGTAGCTCTTCTTATTGGAATGCTGTTGGGATGGCGGGTGGCGCTAGTTGCACTTGCAACTTTACCTGTTCTTGTCGTCTCTGCCATTGCACAGGTAATACAGTCTGAAGGTTTATTGGTCTGTTATCACCTCAAAACACTGATTGCATATTTTGGCATGTTAACAGAAGTTGCGGAGTCTGTTGTCTGCATATTTTTGAATATGCTGAGAGTGTGGATTTGGAAACATGTAGATAGAAGCAAGGATATGCTAATATATATCACAAACAGCCTTCTCAATAACACATTCCTGGGTTTAATTCAAGTCTTGCCTAGGTTTATTTTTAGATTACCTCTGATCTTAAATGGTGAACATATGAATTAAGTCTAAGAAAGCAAACTCACTCATCTTGGATGCTTTGTAAATTGTCACTAGAACACATGGCTTTAGTAGAATATATACTTTACTCTGTATATATAAGCTTACTAATCTGTTAAGGGTCAGTGCACATATTAAACGGTAGAAATGTCTTGTATCCTGTTGCAAATGGCCTTTCCTGAGAATAATCAACTTGATTTTTGCTCTATAACCGCATGTTTGGTATTCCCTAATACCAATACAGTGTCCATCTAATACTGTGAACTGCATCTGGTCTACGCTGAATTAGCACACTAACCTTGAACTGCATGCAAATCTTCATGTAATTTGGTATTCAGTAACTTCATACTGGGTATTTAATGTTAGAACTGGTGCAAATACGCTTGCCCTAAATTCTTATGATAAACCATGTTACAGAAATTATGGCTTGCCGGCTTCTCAAAAGGAATCCAGGAGATGCATAGAAAGGCTTCATTAGTACTTGAAGATGCATGTCCGCAACATTTACACTGTTGTAGCTTTTTGTGCTGGAGACAAGATAATGGAACTCTACAAAGTACATCTTGGTAAGATACTGAAGCAAAGTCTTGTCCAAGGATTGGCTATAGGCTTCGGCTTTGGCCTCTCGCAGTTTCTTCTTTTTGCCTGCAACGCCCTTCTTCTGTGGTACATTGCCACCTCAGTGGACCAGCAGCGCCTGACTATAGCCACAGGGCTGAAACAGTACATTCTATTCTCGTTTGCATCGTTTGCATTGGTGGAGCCCTTTGGACTCGCCCCGTACATACTTAAACGCCGAAAGTCTCTCACTTCAGTGTTTGAAATTATTGACCGAGAGCCAATGATTGATCCTGATGACAACACTGGCTTGAAACCACCCAATGTCTATGGGAGCATTGAATTCAAGAATGTTGATTTCTCCTATCCAGTTCGGCCCGAAGTCCTTGTGCTGAGCAATTTTAATCTTAAGGTGAGTGGCGGACAAACAGTTGCAGTGGTAGGCGTTTCAGGATCTGGGAAGAGCACTATTATCTCCTTAATTGAGAGATTTTATGACCCAGTGTCTGGCCAAGTTCTGCTGGATGGCCGAGATCTGAATGGGTTCAACCTGAGATGGTTGCGAAGCCACATGGGCCTAATTCAGCAAGAGCCTGTCATTTTCTCGACAACAATAAGGGAGAACATTATCTATGCAAGGCACAATGCAACCGAGGCTGAGATGAAGGAAGCTGCAAGGATAGCAAACGCTCACCATTTCATCAGTAGCTTGCCACATGGCTATGACACTCACGTGGGAATGCGAGGGGTTGATCTCACACCTGGGCAGAAGCAACGGATTGCCATTGCTAGGGTGGTTTTGAAGAATGCGCCAATATTGCTGTTGGACGAGGCCAGCTCCGCGATCGAATCTGAATCGAGTAGAGTGGTTCAGGAAGCTCTCGACACATTGGTCATGGGGAACAAGACAACGATCCTCATCGCGCACAGGGCTGCGATGATGAAGCACGTGGATAACATTGTCGTCCTAAATGGTGGTAGGATAGTTGAGCAGGGCACGCATGACTCACTGATGGACCTGAACGGTCTGTATGTTAGACTGATGCAACCCCATTTTGGCAAGGGCCTTCGCCAACATCGGCTAATGTAATTAATGCTGAGTTTGTTAGGTGTAAATTATCTTAGGACATGATCAGGTTCCCCTGTCGCTCTCCGTTAGACACGTAGCTTTGTGTATGGAGCTGCTGGTGAACGGAATGGTGACATGGTCTTGACAAAATTTTCGACTGGAGATTCAGATAACTAGTTGTGCTGAGACTGTAGGGAATTTATCCTGGAAATAGATAGCAAGTTTGGAGTCCATTGTAATTGTTGTAATATATGAGTTGCAAACATTCTTTCTGGGGCTTGTGCACTCGGTTCCTTTCATCTTTGTAATGCACCTATTTGACGATTCACATGTGTGTAAAGAAATATTGTTTTTTATAGGTCAAATTCTCTGTGCCGTGATTATACCCGTTTGGCTGCGTGTGTTTGTCCATTCAACAGAATGGTGAGTTGTCCTCCCACGAAACAAGAAAACATATTTGCCATTGTAAGAATTTTTTATAGTACTCGTAGAATCATAGCATGTACTCTTTTCGTAGTTGGATACTTAGAATCTACAACTAAGACCCGTACAAGTATATGAACAGCCTGATTTGGCTCCTCTTGGGCTCACGACAGAACACAAGATCAGGCTTTCAAGTCTGAGATCTTAAAGGAGTCCGCGACGACTTTGAGCTTGTTACGCAGCCTGCTCCACCGCCGCTCGTTCGCCGTCACGATAAGTGTGTAGTACCTCCCTGCCAACAACAGTTAAGCTTTGTTCACTCGAAGAGGAAGAGTGAGGATCAGAATCATTCAGTTTAATAGATGCATACCGTTCCCGATGGCGACCGTCGCGAACGCTGACACGCCGTAGCCTGGTGCCTCCAGATCATACTCGAATGTCCAGTAGTTCCTGCCGTCCACCGTACGCTGCAAATTGCAGCACAAACAGATTGCTTACTTTGCAGTCTACTAGTTTAATAGTCCTTGTAATGAAATCGCCGAGCGAACAGCACGGTTGCAAATTCTATGACTGGTTAAGACTTGAAAATCAGTGATTGCAAGCATTGCATAAGATGTCAAACCTCTTGCATGTCATAGATCGCCGGTATTTGGTTTGGGGCAGCGTAGACATTGTTTACCAAATTGAAAATCGCCTGACAGAATATGAATGAACGTCAGAACAAAGGTAAGACAAGATAAGGTTGATACCATTGCCTAGCGTTTTAGAAGCCACCACATGAAAGACTACCTCATCCATCGGACCTAGGTCACGAATGTCTGTTTTCGTAGTAGGAATGAAGGCCACACGGACAGACTGCAGCTGCACATTACGGTCCTTGAACGCGGAATCATGGCCCAAGAAGTCGAAATCCTAACATGAAGCGAGGAACATAAGTGCTAAGAAAGAGCCAACAGGCAATACATCCGAACGAAAACTTATTTGGCATCTGAATTGTTGTTCGTCGTGAGTACTAATGCAGTAAATGCCACAAATTACCCTCCAATCAGATGGGTAGAGATACGAATATCCATCGTTTGCATCAACGTAAGAGCGGTAGTTCTTCGGTACTTCTGGAATCTAGGAACAACTCCATTTAGTATCGGCTCACGAATCCTACAGCCTATCTATTCTGAGAGCAGCGAGCTTGCCCTGAAAAAGAAACCGAACAACAGTTGAATGACCATACCTTCAGCGTATGCAGAGCCGCGATTTAGTAAGACAGTGGATAATGCTCCAGCACCAAGCAGTGCTAATCTCCTTTTTGTGACCTCTGTAAAGTGAGAAAGAGATTCTCAGTTAACGATTCTCTATTTGGTAATCTTCAAGAACACACTAAGATAGACAGCACACAAGAATTACTCTTCTCATCAGAGGATGATTCGCCTGAGCTTGCATTCACAACCGACGGAGGAGCCCCATTCAGCCTGGCAGTAACTGTACAATTTGGAGCAATCAACTGAAAACAGCACCAAGTTCAAGTCCTCAGGAAACCAATTTAAAGGACAGATGATAACAGGGTCCAAGCACAAACCTGTTTCGAAATCAAACTCTGCAAGCTTGCCATTTCGTCTTCAGTGGAGCTCTGATCCTAGCCCACCCCGAGTTGGTTGGCTATCTGTTGCCGCTGGATTGTGGTCCCTAAGCTTTTCCAAGTGTGGTGTGTGTGAGTGGAAGCCAAGGCAGCCAGGTCAGCAATTCGATTATCCTTGTTAAAATCTTTTATATATTTGTTTTGTACTGGCCTGTGTCTGACAAAACGTGACCATTCATTCAATTCTGATGGACTTGGTTACTTTTGGTGTGTTTTCCTGGGGTGATTGTGTAGAATTATGTCAGGCCTAAATGTTCTCTTACACTTCTGATTATTCTCTCCCATGTACGCTGATTCTCTGCAGCATCGCAAAAGCCATCTCGCTGCAATGGGGTATTTTAAAATAAGCTTAGCTTATGATTTGCAGCATTCCAATCCTATGACTGTTTCCTGAGTATCATTAGGATATAAGTAGTCAAATTCTTATAATTACCTTGATTGCTTTAATTAAGCCAAGATGAATTTGTCGATAACGCATAGGCCACAAACTGCAACTACACAGGGTTTGCCACACTCTGATGAAGCATAGCTGTAATTTTACTTGCATAATAAATAGCTGAGCATCAATTGTTCCAGACCAAACTCAAATATATTATGAAAACCTTGAAGCAAAATTTCCAGGATGGCACATATTCTTGATACAGTGATAACCCCCACAGCATTATACAACAGCAGCTAAATAACTTAAGGCTATGCCTTAGGAGCAGGCTTCACTAATCCCAGCCCGGAACCACTCCCTAAATGCTTGAAATTCTTTGCCTCTAAGCGGTCGTCGTGTGCAGCGAAACCTGTTCCTCCTTTCTCCAAAGGAACCAAATTCCTCTCTTTGCACGGTTTGTTGCACACCAAGCATACCTTATCTGTTGCTAGGAACTTGTCGGAGCACTTCTTGCAGAAGACATGGCCGCAGGTGCTGATCGCCACGAGGGACATGGTGTTTGTGAGAGTGGACTTGCAACTGGGGCACATGTAGCTCTTCTCGACCGACTTCTTGCTCTTCTGGTCAGCGTTCTCTTCCGTAAAAGAAATTGAGAAGAGCGCTTTCAGCTTGAGCTTCTCCTGCCCCTCAGGGCAGATCGTGTCAGTGGAGGGGGCATCTACCTTGACAGTAGCTTCGGGTGTAGCCGACGGAAGCCAGAACGCTTTCATGGTGCGGAGGGCTTCCTCTTCAAAGGAGGTAGTCTTCACGCTGTTGGCTCCCTGAAAGCCATTCTTGTCTTGGGAACTGCTGCGATCAAGGTATTGGGGGACTGCTCCATGGTTCTGCTGGTCAAAAGCGTCCAACTCCTTGGATTTTTGCAGCATCAGCTTCTCCTCCTCCTCTTCCTTCTCGTGCTTTTTCTGGGAATCATGAGCTATAAGCTTGCTGGAAAAAGGAGGAACTCTTAGAACTCCATCTGATGTATTTGGTTGCACAGGCAGATAGTTTAAGTTGATGGCAAATGGGTACTCATGTGCAATAAGAATAGGAGCATTAACTCTAAGAAGTAAACTACTTCAATGAGCAATTGTTATCAGGTTGATGGCAAATGGCATGGCATCAAAGTCTTGTGAATACTTAAACTGTACAGACCGATTAAACCAATTTCATCTTAGAATTCATTGATTAGATCGCACATACTACTATACTGAAAGATCTAGCGACTACTGATCACCAGCAATCCAAACACTATACAAAAACGCCTACCCCAGAAACGAATTGCCACCTCAAATTCTTTCGTCACTAGATCTCCAGTGCCCCACGACTAAAACACAAGCTAAAAGAGAAGTTCTCACAGCTAAGAATATGGTCTCCAACAACCATATCCACGAGGAAAGAAATAATCTTATTCTTAGGAGGAGGGACATATTAATTCACGACCATTGCTAACAAATTGCAAACTAGTGGGGCGTAATAAGTACACAATTCTAAAAGGCCCTAAAATTAACAGCGCACCATCTGGACAATCGAGGAGATGAATGAGGAAGCGACAGAGGAGTTTTTATTAATTACCGCTTGATGTCCTTCTTCTGCGCGAGGAGGCACTCGAGGATGCACTCCTTGCAGAAGGTGTGTCCCTTGGGGCAGGCGAGCGGGTCGATGAGCGGCTTGAGGCAGAGGCAGCAGGCGTCGAAGGGCTTGATGGAGTCCTTGCCGAGCCGCTCCCGCTGCGTGCCGTACCCGAGCTTCCGCTTCTCCTCGTAGGTGAAGTAGGCGAGGTCGTTGTTGTTCTTCGAGTGCCGCTGCGGCATCTTCGAATCCTCGACGAAGCCGGCGGCCCTTCCCTCCTCTTCCGGCCGGCGGAGACTCGGCCCGGGCGCGGGCGCGGCGAGGAAGGCGACGGGATCCTGCTGCGAGCTCGGTCGCCGAAGAGTAACCCTAGGTCCCTAGCTAGATTTGACGGGGAAGAGAGCTGGAGGAGGAGATGGTGGTCTGATCGGAAGGTGAGAGGGAAGGGGGTGGAGAGTTGGGCTCGGGTGGGTTTCGTGCCTGGGTCGGGCTGCGATTTCGTGAACGAATCTACTACAGTAGTAGGCTCGATAGGCCGGCCCGTGTCATCTGCCTTATGGCTTATGGGTCTGCACGAGTTTCAGATTTATCTTGGGACCTAGCCTGAAGGGTTTAAAAAGACACAGGCGGGCCGCTGCTTTAGAAAGGCACGCGCGAGATTCATTGTTGGATGTACAAATTCATTCTTTCTCTGCATCCGATCTATATATTACTTGTCGCTAGAATAAATAGATCTAGACATATTTTAGTGTCTAGATATATCTATACTAGCAACAAGTAATATCGGTCGGTTTATTGACTTGATTAAGATGGTTTATTGGTGGTATGTGAAGTGTCAATTATGCGTATGTTGGGTCTTTCTCTATGGAATCACTTCCCAAACTTTAGGGGCTATACGAGGAAAGCAAATCAGCTAGGCTGCATTATTTGAATTACATTGATGAAGATAAGAACACAGTTTTAGACCTTAAGAGGATGAAAGGTGGAGAACCAAAGCTGTTAGTGGAAGATAAGAAGGATGAAACAGAACCAAACTTTGCATCGTAGAAAAAGAAGAGGACAGAGGAAGCAAATAACAAAGTAGATGAAATGCTCCAATAAAAAGGAGGCCTCAGTCCTCGTCAAGTCCTAAGAAAATGAAGAACCATAGAAGAGCCACATCACTGCCATTGTCATCATCGTCCAAAAGCATATCGATCCTGGGCACTTTGCCTTAATTTGAGTACACTAAAACCCTTGTCGAGTTTATTATCATCTGATCTTGCTGAGTTCCACATATTGTAATCCCATTGTATTCTTACGATATAATAAAACCAATGTAATACCCACACAAGGGAGGTTGAACCAGCCAACTTGTGTCTCCATGTAGCATCTGGTGACCTAAGCGCTCTCACGACCAAATAAATTACATTCTCTTATGGTACTTAGCTGTCTCACCGGGCTAGTACAACGTCTTCATAGGGTCATCATCCATCGTATCGTCCACCTACTTTGACTGACCAGAGATGAATGTCCAAACATTGCCAGTAGTCATCTTGCACGCACCAATGTGACTGGCTGATGAATACGAAGATGAGAACCGGCCTTCCGAGTTGTAGAATTGACCTTTAAAGTCATGAACCCTTCAGTGTGGGTCAATAAATGGCACCAATGTGAAGCCACATCGGATTTCGCGGAGGTCGGATCTTGCGTCTGTGAGGCTAGATAGCCACCTGCGGCATGACGAGGAATTGGACACCGAGAAGGCCGGCGACGGGGAACGGAGTGCAACAGACCTCCTCCACCGTTGGTCACGCTGGACTTCATCTGCCGGCATGTCCCTCCAATGAGCAGCACCTAGTCAATGCAGCTAGCAACCATGGCCATCTCGATGGTGGTAGTGAACGGTGGACTCTGCGGTGCCTTGGGATGAGGTTGCGAAGAATATAGAGGAGATGAGTGGGCAGGTAAAAGAGGACCTGGTCACGGGTCGGGTAAGCATGTAGGCCCTAGAACGATGGAGAATATGAGGTCGACAAGGCCAGACGACAACCATCTATCCAAAAGATTCCATCCATATGTGAATAATTGCTCATGTTGGCTGATACCTGCCGTTCTTAATAACTCCCTCTGCTTTTTGAAGCAATCATGACCTGTATAATATGTGATTAATGCATGCGCGCACAGGTGGTGGTCAACACATGCCGACAAGGATCTTCTTAGAGTCTAAAGGACAACTGGTGGGATTATATAAAAGATCACCTCATGCAAATGATTGTCTAATTTACTGCATCTTCTCTTGACCCAAATAAGATTGATGATGATGTGGTGTATTTTTTCTAGTCACATAAAAGGTCTTTTTGAAGACCAAGCGAAGAAATTGGGATAGGCAAGACTGACTTTCTCAAATACTCCCTCCGTTTCAAAATATAAGATGTTTTAGCTTTGTGAAGCAAAGGTATGTAGACATCTTTTAGTGTGTAGGTTCACTCGAATATACACACTAAAAGATGTCTAGATACATTTGCTTTACAAACCTAAAACATCTTATATTTTAAAACGGAAGGAGTACGAGGGACTTGTAAAGGACATGTAAAACAAAAATATATATTTATACTAAGCATTTATACTTGCTTATAAGTTGTTTTCTATTTCTCATTCATTTTTCAAAAATGAGACTATGTCCTAGCATGTGCATAGATCGATGCATGTGGCTTTTTAAATTCGCGTTGCTATGTTGTGCTACTTCAAGTTGTATTATACAATAAAGTACATTATATATGTCATTCCTTAGAAAGATAATTTAAATCAAATCCCTCATATGTGGGAAAGTAATGAAATATAAGGCTACATGTCCTCTTGAATTTATTTGTATCACTTGCATAGTTTATACATGTTTGTGTGCATTTTTACCTATCTTGATAATAAGGCTTAAATTGTATGCTAATTAATATCACGGATGAGGTTTCTAGTTTAGCATTAGATATAGTGAGATAGAAAACTCTAGAGTATATATGTTATTACAGAGGGCCCTTGTGGTGACCCAGCATACCACTGCATGTTGTAGTATACAAGTCGTTGACATAACACTTGTGAAGTACCAATTCACAAATATTACATCCCTCAGAGTGGTACAACAGAAACATAGCGGTCTTTATTCAAGCACTGAATATTACAAGCCATAATGTTACAAAGGACTCCAGTTCCTCCTCGGTCCAAAGAGAAACACTAGATGGTTCTAATTTAATACTACAAACCTTAGCTGCAAACGAAAGTAGTAAACTAAACATGATGCCCAACTCTAGTCGCTTTATTCTAGGTGTTCGATGCGACCAAAGCTTCTATCCTACGACTTTAGTGGTCGGCTCCTTCCTCGAGTCCTTCATCGGTACCATAGGAGATGGTGTAGTCGATGCCTTCGATCCCTCCGGATAGATCCGGTTCTTCATAGTACACCTCCTCATAGTCCTCTGGGGTTCCTTCCGTATCTTCAAACTGTCCCTCCGAGTCTAAGCAAGGGTTAAAAGGGAGTGGGGTGAGTAACGAGCGTTACCCAGCAAGTTCATTTAATGGCATAGAGGTGTTTGATGCACTAGCTACGACCATAGACTAGAAAGCCTTAGGTCAAATGCAGTTTTTATAATCATTTCTTCAAAGGTTGATTTTATTCATAAGAAGTATGTCTGTCAGTCTTCACAGGTTGATTAGAGCTTCGATGGGCTCCTTTCCTGCCGTGTTCGTAGCTCCTTCCCGGAACAGGGAGTATCTTGATACTTTTTGTACACTCTGCAGAGGTGGTCACTTGTACCCATAGGAGATCAACGCTTTGCTGCACGACCGGGTGTACTTTCTCGTCCATACTTCCTTGGTATGTGGCCCAGCCGTTGATCCGAGCCAATCACCGTTCCTTCCCGCGACCTTGCATATCCACCCTTTTGCGGCTCCAACTTCGGTTTGCTACCCTCGCCGGTCTACACTTTGGTAGTTGCCGACCTCAGCATACTTGCCTTTTTGACAAAGAGTTACCCCCACCGGTTTGGTTATGCACTGTGGTAACACCGGCCTCGGCCTCTACCCCGTCGTTGCCGCAATCCATCATAGACCGCCAGGACCGTGAAATCATTAAGGGGACTCCACCCAACCCGAAGCTCCACGCAGGGAGACAACTGCTCTGGAACGGCGCGTCCGTTGATATGCAAGAGGGAAAAGATACAGCTGACTCTTCCGTCCCATTCCAGATCCTATGGTTGACCGTATTTTATGGCACAAGAATCACTGGTGACATTGGTTATTAATCCTAGGTAAACATTCCAGTTACAGTGGGACCTCCACCATACTCTTACCATGGTCCACTGCCCACCCCCCTAGGTCGACAACCACCATGGTTGCTAACCACTAGTCATATTGAGTTGAGAAAACAGAACCTTTGCTTTTGAATGCAATCATAATAATAATACCACCGGTATATTTGCAAGTAATTGATGCGCGGTGAATGACCAGCCCGTTGGGAACCCCAAGAGGAAGGTGTGATGAGTATAGTAGCTCATTTTCCCTCAGTTAGAAACCAAGGTTTATCGATCAGGAGAAAAGCAGACAATGACAGCTGAAGGTGATGCTTGCTAGTTTGCGACAGCAGCGGACAATTTATATATGGCGCCTCGTCCAAGCTTTGCTTGCTAGCTGCAACGTGGAACCTGCACACACACAAACAAATACTTTGCTCCCAACTTGCGATGAGGTTGTCAATCTCACCGGTTTGCTTGAAACAAAGGTTATGAGTGTATCGAGTGGAAAACAGTAATAGTATGCGAGTAAAGTAAACAGTACGAGAAAGTAAACAGGTGATTGCAATATGATTAAAATAGGACCGGGGTCCACAGTTCACTAGTGGTGTCTCTCCATAGATAAAACATGCTGGGTAAACAAATTACAGTTGGGCAATTGATAGAATAAAGATAAACGTGATATGTCAAGAAGATCACTATGAGATTTACTCTGGGCATTGCAACAAAATACATAGACCGCCATCCAACTGCATCTATGACTAATAATCCACCCTCGGGGATATCAATCCGAACACCCCAAAAGTATTAAGTTGCGAACAACAGATAATTGCCTTAAGCAAAGTGTGTAATGTAAACAAAGCATATGCCCTTGAGCATATGAATGTTGTTTTCTCCCTAGTAGCAACAACACATCTACCACCTTAGAGGTTTCTGTCACTCCCCTAGGTGAAATAGAGACATGAACCCACTATCGAGCATAAATACCCCCTCTTGGAGTCACTAGCAACTACTCGGCCAAGATAGCTACTAACAACGGAGAGCATGCAAGATCATAAACAACATAGAGATAACAAAAGATATAATTCAGTACAACAACTTAATCATAAACATCAATATTCATCGGATCCCAACAAACCAACATCATAGAATTACATAACGGTGATCTCAATCATGTAGGGCAGCTCATGAGATCTAAACATGAAGCACATGGTGGAGAAGACAACCATCTAGCTACTGCTATGGACCCATAGTCCAAGGTAGACTACTCACTCATCGCTCCGGAGGCAAGCATGGCGATGAAGAAGACCTCCGGTGGCGATTCCCCTCTCCGGCAGGGTGCCGGGAAGAGCTTCTGGACCCTCCCGATCTTCGGGTCGACGGCGGCGGCGGATCGCGATGTATTCTGGAAATCTGATCGGGTACTTAGGTTTTTTCCGTCGGGGGGTCTTTATAGGCGAAGGGGCGATGTCAGAGGTGGAGCCAGGCTCCCTCACACAGGGGTGGCGCGGCCAGGGGCCTGGCCGCGCCGGCCCTATGTGTGGGGCCCTGGTGGCCCCTCTCCATCTCTCCTTCGGATGTCTGGAAGCTTCCAGGAAAAATAAGACTTCAGGAACTTGTTTCGTCCAATTCCGAGAATATTTCCTGTGTATCACTTCTGAAACACAAAAACAGCAGAAAACAGGAAACTGGCACTGTGGCACTTGTTAATAGGTTAGTTCCGGAAAATGCATAAAAGTGCCACTAAGTGTAACGAAACAATAGGCAAATGGTGTAAAAACAAGCATGGAGCATCAAAAATTATAGATACGTTTGAGACGTATCAAGCATCCCCAAGCTTAACTCCTGCTCGTCCTCGAGTAGGTAAGTGATAACAAAAGAATAATTTTTGAGGTGACATGCACCTACACAATCTTGATCATATATGTAAGCATTGGTGAGCTGGGATCAATAGAACTTAAAACATGGGCATGTAAGATATAATCATGACAATAAGAACTTAGCAACCATGTTGTAAACATGTAAATGAACACAAACAAAAGATCATGATAATGAAACAATGAAAGTCAAACGTGTGTTCAAATCATAAGGAAAAACATACAAATGGTTTTCAGCTTGTCCTTCAAAGAGAGCAAAACATAAATGCATAGGACACCTTCAAGTTTAAGAGGGCGACTAGATACAAATAATTTAAGAACAAGTGAAACCAATCATCATGAATCAATCAATGAACTTTGGGACAATGCATATCACACTAAGAATGACAACTATGCTCTCTTAATGGTGCATAAAGAAAGAAGGTGGTGACTCAACATAAAAGTAAAAGAAAGGCCCTTCGCAGAGGGAAGCAGTGATTGCACATGTGCTAGAGCTTTTCATTTGTAAAACAGAGATAAAACTTGGGTTTTGAGAGGTGGTTGCTTTTGTCAACGACTAGCAATGGGGTTCTTACTATCTTCCATACAAAAATGAAGCAAGTTTTTGAGAGAGAGATTGGCACTTTTGTGCTCTTTTTATAAAGCTTGGCACTCCTCCCCACCTTTTTCCTTTCACATACCATGGCTAACCGATTCCATCGGGTGCCCACCAACATTCACATTCTTTGGAGGAGTGCCTTTTTTCTTTTTTTCTTTTTTTTTCTTTTTGGAATAAGCAATATGGAAGATAGCAAATCCGACCACTACGTCCCCATGAGCTGAAAACAGTGTCACAAAACAAGAAGTATTTTGAAGGTTTTGAAAGGTAGCACATGGAAATTTTACTTTGGAATGGCTTACAAATACCATGTATAGGAATTTATAGTGGACACAATGGCAAACTTGGCTTTTAGGAGTTGGATGCACGAGTAGAGCTCATACTCAGTACAAGGCGAGGGCTAGCAAAAGACTGGGAGCGACCAACTAAGAGAGCAATAATGGCCATAATCATGCAAAGCGACAAAGCGACATTAAAAGAAGCATAAGATGGCATCAAAAGTCAAAAACTAAATGATCATGAAGGCTAATGGCGACTTTGTAAGAGTCTAACATGTGTGAGCATGCGCCAAGTCAACCCAAATAAAGCATCAAGGAGAAAACCAAAATAATGCTTCCATACAATAAAAACAACGCATGATTTTTTTCAAAGGCTCATTAAGCAATCTCAGTTATTTGAGACAAGTCATGCTACAGCAAAACCACTAAGCATACTATCAAAAAGACATCTAGCATGACATGAAAAAGCCTAAGCCGCAGTCTACACAAGCTCCTTCTTGTACCACTATTTTGCACAAAGCTTTTTCTCTTTTCCAACACCATTTGAAATTTTTATAAATACCTCTTTTGATGAAAACCAATAAAGATCAGAGGCAAAAATACACCTTGATGAAAAGATATGACAAGATCTGAACGCAAATCAAGGCGAAAACGAAAACCAAAAGCAGTAGCAGAAAAAGTAGAATGCTCGATTTTTAATAAGAGTGAAAACGAGAGCATTCTTTGCAAATGAAAACAAGTACATCTCCTCCAAAGGAAATTTGTTGGGGTCCAACCATTTATTGCAGAAAACAAACAAACTAAACCAACTAAGAAAACTAAAACAACTGACGCTCCAAGAAAAACACATAGTGCATGAAGCAATAAAAATATAGTGTCTTGAAAGGTGACCTGATTTTTGCGATGAAGAAGGGGTGCCTCGGGGGCATCCCCAAGCTTTGACGCTTGTACTTCTTGGATATTTCTTGGGGTGATGCATGGGCATCGCCAAGCTTGAGCTTTTGTCCATTCTTCAACTCATCTCATCATTCTCCAATCCCTACACTTGAAAACTTCCTTCATACAAAACTAAACACAATTCTATTAGCAACATTAGTGTAAGCATAAAATATATTCAACCTCTTTTAGCTTCAGGTTTCAACTCAAAACACCACATCTAAAGCAAATACTACTGTAGCAACTTCCACAAGAGTTCCATGATAAAAAAGAACTCAAAAGAAAGCGATAAAGTGGCAAAAACAAATATTGGCAGAAATCTGTCAAAACTGAACAGCTGACAAAGGACGAATTTTTGAAAGGTTTTCTGTTGCTCAAATCAAAAAGTGTCCAACTAATGAAAGTTTGGATATAACCTGGGGCATATGCACAAGAAATCGCAAGTCCAAAAGATAAACAGAGAATTTATACGAATTTTTACGGTGCAGCACCGAAAACAGTTTCAGGACAGCAACATCCCCAAATCTTTACCTCGCTCAAATTAGAGGCTTCTCTTGGCACAAAAACGAAATAAAAAGGATAAGGAGCGGTCATTACAGAAGTAATGACTTCCAAGACTCAAATAAAAGAAAAAGTACTGAAAAGAAAACATTGGGTTATCTCCCAAGAGTGTTTTTCTTTAACGCCTTTGAGCTAGGCGCAGGAAATTGTGAATCAAGTATTTTCAGAAGAAGCATTAAGATCAACAGCAGAGGTCTTATCAATAAGACATTGTATTTCATCCACATAAGTTTTAGAAGACCCTTTGTGATCATTCTTTGGCACACTACTTTCATCAAAAAGATTTTCAGGACAGATCCAACCAAAATTATTTTCAAAAGCTTCACTCAATCCCAAAAGCTTGCAAGGAATAGGTATTTCGGCCTCTTCATCATCTGTACTAATAACATTTATAGGAGAACCGAGTTTAATAAAACGTTTAAGAACCTTCCTAGCTTCAACAATGACATCCTTAAATTCTAGGCGCAGAGTTTCCAAGATAAAACTTTCTTTTCGGGATCCTCAATTTCATGAAGCTTGAGGAACATGTATTGCATATAAGGATTAAGACTAGCAAACCTAGTTTCCAACATATCAATTAAACAAACAGAAGCAACTTCAATACTAGGAGCAAGCTCAATCCAAGACTTTTCCTCAACTTCCTTATGCATACTAATGTGATTAAAGAACTCCTCAATGTTTCTATTTCCAATAATTGAACCACTACCTACTGAGTGGTCCTCCATAACAAACTTAGGGAACAACATGATAAACTAAAGTAAAGAAATAACAACTACCAAGGATTCTAATTTTTTTGGGTTTTTGATAAAAAGCAATGCAGGTAAAATAAATAAAGTAAAGCAAAATAATAACAAAGTAAAGAATGTGTGTGCGAAAACTCCCCTCGCAGAAGTCTTCCACTTTTCCCCGGCAACGGCGCCAGAAAAAGAGCTTGATGCGCGGTGAATGACCAGCCCGTTGGGAACCCCAAGAGGAAGGTGTGATGAGTATAGTAGCTCGTTTTCCCTCAGTTAGAAACCAAGGTTTATCGATCAGGAGAAAAGCAGACAATGACAGCTGAAGGTGATGCTTGCTAGTTTGCGACAGCAGCGGACAATTTATATATGGCGCCTCGTCCAAGCTTTGCTTGCTAGCTGCAACGTGGAACCTACACACACACAAATAAATACTTTGCTCCCAACTTGCGATGAGGTTGTCAATCTCACCGGTTTGCTTGAAACAAAGGTTATGAGTGTATCGAGTGGAAAACAGTAATAGTATGCGAGTAAAGTAAACAGTACGAGAAAGTAAACAGGATATTGCAATATGATTAAAATAGGACCGGGGTCCATAGTTCACTAGTGGTGTCTCTCCATAGATAAAACATGCTGGGTAAACAAATTACAGTTGGGCAATTGATAGAATAAAGATAAACGTGATATGTCAAGAAGATCACTATGAGATTTACTCTGGGCATTACAACAAAATACATAGACCGCCATCCAACTGCATCTATGACTAATAATCCACCCTCGGGGATATCAATCCGAACACCCCAAAAGTATTAAGTTGCGAACAACAGATAATTGCATTAAGCAAAGTGTGTAATGTAAACAAAGCATATGCCCTTGAGCATATGAATGTTGTTTTCTCCCTAGTAGCGACAACACATCTACCACCTTAGAGGTTTCTGTCACTCCCCCAGGTGAAATAGAGACATGAACCCACTATCGAGCATAAATACCCCCTCTTGGAGTCACTAGCAACTACTCGGCCAAGATAGCTACTAACAACGGAGAGCATGTAAGATCATAAACAACATAGAGATAACAAAAGATATAATTTAGTACAGCAACTTAATCATAAACACCAATATTCATCGGATCCCAACAAACCAACATCATAGAATTACATAACGGTGATCTCAATCATGTAGGGCAGCTCATGAGATCTAAACATGAAGCACATGGTGGAGAAGACAACCATCTAGCTACTGCTATGGACCCATAGTCCAAGGTAGACTACTCACTCATCGCTCCGGAGGCAAGCATGGCGATGAAGAAGACCTCCGGTGGCGATTCCCCTCTCCGGCAGGGTGCCGGGAAGAGCTTCTGGACCCTCCTGATCTTCGGGTCGACGGCGGCGGCGGATCGCGATGTGTTCTGGAAATCTGATCGGGTACTTAGGTTTTTTCCGTCGAGGGGTCTTTATAGGCGAAGGGGCGATGTCAGAGGTGGAGCCAGGCTCCCTCACACAGGGGTGGCGCGGCCAGGGGCCTGGCCGCACCGGCCCTGTGTGTGGGGCCCTGGTGGCCCCTCTCCGTCTCTCCTTCGGATGTCTGGAAGCTGCCGGGAAAAATAAGACTTCAGGAACTTGTTTCGTCCAATTCCGAGAATATTTCCTGTGTATCACTTCTGAAACACAAAAACAGCAGAAAACAGGAAACTGGCACTATGGCACTTGTTAATAGGTTAGTTCCGGAAAATGCATAAAAGTGCCACTAAGTGTAACGAAACAATAGGCAAATGGTGTAAAAACAAGCATGGAGCATCAAAAATTATAGATACGTTTGAGACGTATCAGTAATTTGCTAAAGATAAACAAGAGATATGAGCAAGAGTGAACTTGCCTGCAAACTGCAAGGTAGTGCAGTTGGATTTGTTGGAGTGACCCGGGACCTCGGGTTCTGGAAAACAGCATCATTGTCCGATAAGGGCAATGGTTAAAGATTCAAATAATGCATGCCTTTAAGGTGTGTGTGTTCCCTTTATACCCCCCCCAGAAGTGTTTTATTCTCATCCTAGAGTTTATATACTCCTTTTATGATTTTAAGGAGCATATGTTATCAATTACTTCATTCAAGAATATTCTTCAATATTCTAAAATGGAGTTCAATTTTGATAATGAGTTCTATTCTAATTAGATTTTTCTTAGATATCTCACAACTATAGAAAAGTCTTTTAAAGTTCTCTTTCCTATTTATCTTTATAGGGTGATTTATTAAAAGTGTATATACCCCAGTTATGAATTTACCAGAGTATATATTATGTTAAATTCATTCAAGAATGCTAAGGACAACTTCTTTAATGGATTTACTTTATTTTATTTCAAGGATGTTATTGTCCTTTTACTTTCTCATTTAAATCATGTCCAGAGGTTTTTTCCTTCAAGAGAAAACCCCATAATTCAATTATGAACAATTTCTTCATATTCATAAAGTCACTATTTGTGTGTTGGAAAGCTCAATAATCATTTAGGGTTATTTTTGCAAAGTCAACAGTAATTTTCTGCTCTTTATTAAGTGTTAAAGGGTTTTTCCAAAAAAAACCCTTTATTTTCTTTTCCATTTCTGTTTTTCAACTTGGTTAAAAACCCTCGCTCACTCCACCTGCCAGACCTGGCCCACCTATCAGGCCTGGCCCACCTATCGGCGCCGGCCTACCTGGTCGAACCCGACCAAGTGGCTCAGTCAGATCGACCGGCCGCACACCCCTCGCTCACCTCGTCCTCTTCCTCTCGCCCGCTCTGGCGACTGCGTTGCCCTGCCGCCACCGCGCTCGATTCCGACGACCTCCACCGGAGTTGGCCACCGAGATGGGTGCCAATCGATAGATCTCGCGATGGCGCTCCTGCCTGTCCAAGAGATCTTGTTGATTACCCCCTGGGTGCTCTCGTCTCTGTCGCCTCTGTCGCTCTAGATCTCGGCCATGGCGACCACGAGCTTGGCTCGAGTTGCTTGGCCTTCTCCTCGGTGAGATCTGGTGCTTGGCGAGTTAGGTGACTTGCCGACGTGTCGTCGGCGCCTTTCCCTGGCTTGGTGCCATCGTGGCCGCGCGGGCACTGCCTCGCCATGCCATGGTGGTACCTCCTGGGCATCGAGTAAGTCCTTCCTCTCCTCTGTTCTTCTCTGTGCTCTCCTGGAGCTTGCTCTGTGCTCTCCTGGAGCCTGCTCTGGCCATGCTCCACCTCTCAGATGCACTGGGGTTCCTCCCCAAGCTTGCTCTCGTGCTGTGGAATTAGGCTGGCTGTGATGTGTGATTTTAAGCTCTGTGATCACTCCTTGTCCATTAAGCTTGCAGTTAAATCTAGAACATATTTGTGCTAGCTGCCACTGTTAGTTTCAGTCATAGCTTCAGTTAACACTTTTAACTGAAGCTTTGCTGGTTTTAGTTAATTGTTTAACTTGCTGGAAATCAAACTGAATGCTATGGTGACCCTCTTCTGTCTAATTATTCAGTTACTGCTTCTACTGAATTAGCTGAGAGCTTGCTAGTGGCTGATCTTGATCATTTTCACCAAGTGCATGGATAACTATGTGTTAGTTATCTCTGAATGTTGCTGTTTAATTAGCTGTAGTGTAATAGCTTTATGGCACTTTCTTGCAGTGTCACTGCTATGCTGGTTCAGTGATGCAAACTAGCTTCTGTTGAGCTTGATTATTTCTAGCTGTGATGCTAAGTTAGTGGTTGATGTTATGGTTCTTGCAGTAGCTTCTGGCTATCTGCTTCACTGTGATACCTCCTTGAGGTGTGCACAGTTACTGTGGTGTTGGCTGCTAAACTGAGTACTCTTGAAAGTAGATCACCCTCTATGGTGGTCTGCTGGTGGCTTAATTGATTAAAAGTGTCCCTGTCCACTTTTCCTACATGCTTATTCAAATTTGATCAATTTCATTGACAAAGCTGATGGATTTCTAGGTTTAGGCCTTAGTCTTGATAGTTTAGGCAACCGATGTGCCACTCCTGGCCTTGCTCTTATTTCTGTGAGTATTTCCTTTGAGAAATTCCCAGGTAAGATTATGTGTTAGGGAGTAGGTGTTGTGGATGGCCTTGTCTTCAAGGTCATGGCCTCCTGGACATCCAAGTGATGACCAAGGCTCTTTTATCATCAAGCTTTGCTTGATTTATGTGTGGTTGTCCTCTGTACAGTCTGCCTGGGAGATAAACTTGTGAGTTTTCTCCTAGCACTTATGTGTGCTGTGGTTTAACAATAACCTGCTACTGAAGAGTAGCTTGTTCTTCTGGATATTTCTGATTTCCTGCTTCTTGTGGCAAGCCTGCTCCTCCTAGCTGCTTGACCTAGTTCCTAGTTGAACTAAGTAACTATGTTGGTCTTTGGCTTTGCCGGTTTTGAAGGAAATATGCCCTAGAGGCAATAATAATATTGTTATTATCATATTTCTTGTTTATGATAATGTTTATACTCCATGCTAGAATTGTATTAAGCGGAAACATTAATACTTGTGTGGTTTATGAACAACACTGTGTCCCTAGTATGCCTCTACTAGACTAGCTCATTGATTAATGATGGTTAAGGTTTCCTAACCATAGACATGAGTTGTCGATTAATAATGAGGTCATGTAATTAGAAGAATGATATGATGGATAGACCCAAATTAAGCACAACAATTAGATCGTGTCATTGTGTTCACAATTGCATAGCTTTTCCTATGTCAATATCCTATTCCTTAGACCATGAGATAATGCCACTCCCTGGTACCGGAAGAGAGCTTTGAGGTCATCAAACGTCATCCTATAAGAGGGTGATCATAAAGGTGTCTCTCAGGTAATCGGAAAGTACTTGTTGGGTTGCATGTATCGAGATGGAATTTATCCCTCCCATGTCAGAGAGATATACTCTGGGCCCACTCGGTAATCAATATCATACACCGTTTGTAAACACGTGATTAATGAGTTTAATCACAAGGTGATATTGGATTGCGGAACGAGTAAAGAGTACTTGCTGTGAACGAGATTGAACTAGGTATGGCGATGCCGACGATCGAATCTCGGGCAAGTAAAATATCGCGAGACAAAGGAATTTGTATACGGGATTAATTGAATCCTGACATCGTGGTTCACCGATAATGATCTTCGTTGAATATATGGGAGTCAATATGGATTTCCAGATCCCGCTATTGATTATTGATAGTGATCATGTCCACACATTCTCGAACCCGTAGGGTCACACACTTAACGCTCATTGATGCTAGGGTAGTTTCGGGATTTGTGGAAATTGTTTCAAAGAGTAACGGAATTGTTCCGGGAAGAAGATTAATGAATTATTAATTAATTGAATTAATAAATATTAATACATATATTTATTTACTAGAAATAAATAAGGGCTAAATGTAGTCCGTGCAAAGTTTTGCTAATGGGCTTATTTAGTAGCTCCATCTAGACAAAACTGCAAAAGGAAAAGGCAAAAAGAAAAGAAAAAGAAAAAGAAAAGGAGGGCGTCTAAGCTGGGCCACTCTCGCTGGCGTCCGTTGAAGGCCGGCTGGGCCGCGCCAGGCCGACTGGGCCACGCCAAGCCAGCTGGGCCGCGTGCCCTGAGCACGCGCTCGCCCATCGGCCGAGCGCTTGCTCGCCAGGGGGCCGCGTCGATCACCAGGAGGCCACCGCTTCGATCGCTGGCAGCGATGCCGATTGGTCTTGGGCCAAAAGGCCCATGCGATGGGCAGCCATGGCCGGATCTAGACCGCACGCGCTAGGGTCGCTCGACAAGATCAATTCGGATCGATCTCGCCAGACTTTGCGTGCAAGGCATCGCTCCGGACGCCTATAAAAGGAGCCAGGAGGCCGGCGCATGTTGAGTTAGGTTTTGACCTAATTTTTTAGCCGCCGTAGCCTTTTGCCTGTAGCTCCTTTTGCTCTAGTTTGACTAGTTTCTTCAGCCTTTCTTCTTCCACCTCGCGCGCGTAGGCGAAGCCTTGCCCGCATATACTCTCCACCATAAGCACCACGCCGTCGTGCTGCTGATCCCATCTACCACTCCACCGCGCCTTGTTGTACCGAGGAGGTGGAGTCATCGCTGCGCTGTACGTGTGCAACGCTCGGAGGCGCCGCCCGTTGTGGCGCTTGGATCAGATCGGATCGCGAGGAGGAGACGCTAGTACGACTACGCCGACCACGTTCATCTGAACGTTTCCGTTGTGCGATCTACAAGGGTATGTAGATCTAATCTCTCTTGCTCGTTGTTTTGCATCTCGTAGATTAGATCTTGGCTGTTCTTGTTCGTCTTTGTAGGAAAAATTTTGTTTTCTATGCTGCGAAACCCTTCAGTGGTATCAGAGCGAGATCTATGCGTAGATGTTTTACACGAGTAAAACGCAACATGCTTGTTGCGGGCGTTGATGTTTTCTGTTGTAAACCTCTATTTTGTGTACTTCTTATGGTGCAGTATAGTGAGATCGAAGCGGTCCAGGCCAACCTTACGCGACCTCGTTCGCGAGACCGGCTCCGCACTTGATGTGTGGCTTGTTCCACACATGCGGCTGGTGGATGCCAGTTTCTCTCACTATAGTTGTCATGGGATTTACAATGGATGTTGGCAACCATAATATCACCGTTGTGGCTTTGCGTAGGTAAGAACCGTTCTTAAGTGTAGCTCCCATAAGCCACGTAAAACATGTAATCAACAAATTAGAGGCGTCTAACTTGTTTTTGCAGGGAGTGTTTGTGATATGGTATTGCCACAAGATGTGATATGTATGATATATGTGATGTATGCGATGATCATATTTTGTAATGTTTCACGACTTGCATGTCGATGAGTTCACAACCGGCAGGAGCCATATGGTTGTCTTTATAATTTTGTATGACCTGCGTGTCAACTTCTTTATACGCCATGTAATAGCTTTACTTTATCGCTAAGTAGTTAGCAATAGTAGTAGTTGCTATTCGTGGTGGAGACAATCATGATGGAGTGATAGAGATCATGCCGGCGCGCACGAGATGGAGATCAATGCGCGAAGATTGGCTATACCATGTCACATATTGTATATGCATGCGATGTTTATCCTTTATGCATCTTATTTTGCTTTGATCGCGGCGGTAGCATTATAAGATGATCCCTCACACTTAATTTCAAGATAAAATGTGTTCTCCCCTCGTATGCACCGTTGCGAAAAATTGTCGTTTTGAAGCATCACGTGATGATCGGGTGCTATAAACTCTACGTTCACATACAACGGGTGTAAGCCAGATTTACACATGCAAAATACGTGGGTTAAACTTGACAAGCCTAGCATATACAGACATGGCCTTGGAACAGATGGACCGAAAGGTCAAGCATGAGTCATATGGATGATATGATCAACATGTTGATGTTCACCATTGAAGCTACATCATCTCACGTGATGATCAGTCTTGGTGTAGTGAATTTGGATCATGCTTCACTAAACAACTTCGAGGGATGTTGAATTTAGTGGGAGTTCATTAGTAATTCGATTAACTTAAACTAATTATCATGAACTAAATCTTAGTGTATTTGCATAAGTCGTTGTAGTCTTTGGCAACCGTTTTCCACCGACACTTAGTTTTAATTGAGTTAAAAGAACTATAGAATTCTAGATAGTCATTTTTCGGACTAGTACCGTTTAGTTAAAGTATCAAGATCAAAGATTAAGTCCTATTGCAATTTTTTAGCAAACCTCACTTGCTCCATGCGATTTAATAAGTTGTATTAATCTAAGAGCAACGATTCAAGTTTAGCATCTAAGATCATGTTTGCCTGCATGAGAAATTGATCTTCAAAATTGTTTGAGAATCAAAGTGATCATCGAGCTGAAAGAATTGTTTCAGAAACAAACAAGAAGTGAAAGATATTTGATATCTAAAACTTTGATTATTTGCAAAATGATGAAGTATAATTTAGTAAAAGAACATATGCTCATATTGTATGAATATATGCGAAGATTGAAGATGCTAGGCATCCCGATCACCCAAAAGTTTGGGAACTAATATTATACTTGCACTCGTCCTTATGAGCTATAGTAGTTTCATCATGAAAGTTGTCATGATAGGTTGAATGAAAAGGTATCGGCTAAATTGTTTTGCTATACCAAAAGAATGCTAAAGAATATAATCTAGAAGAACATCAATTATATGATGATGGTGATCCACCTCAATGTGCAAAGTCCAAGGCTATTAGTATTTGACTAACATCCTTTGGACTATGTGTCAAATTATTAACACCACAATTGATGTTGATAGATTCTTCTAAATAGAGAGGAAATGCTAAATAGGATCTGTAGAATATTTGGTAGAAAAGGAAAAGACTGGAAATGTCCAGCTCAGGTATATAAATGATATACATGCTATAGATATATTCTTTGCTCGTTAACAATGTAATTCTTCGGTATTCGATACTAGATTGTTGGTATGAAATGTCATACAAAGCAACAATACAAGAACTACGATGGCCTAAGTAACTAGCAAAAGAATGTGGTAACAATGCGCATCAAGAAACAAATAAAACTGTTATTGTGTTTTTCGTTGGCATCAAACCTAACCTTGAAGATTTATTATGAACTAAATACTTTTTTTCTTATTCTGGTATTATGAGAACAATTATTTTTCAAATTATTACCGTCTTCCATAATCGATGGATAGATTATTATTATCTTGTTAGTGAAATAGACATTTATAACACTGATGCTATTAAAACGAATTTCACTTAAATTTGAAGCACCGCCGTTTAAGTCATATTGGAAACAAAACATGAAAGAAATTCTATATTGATGGATTTTTGAGTCATTTGATTTTGAATTGATTGACGCTTGTGAGACTTTTCCTAAAGATGATTAAACTCCGTTCATGGGCCATGGACAGAATAATCGACTACCTAAATGAAGATCATACATGTTGATGTATGTGGTCCATGGTGTGAAGTTGATCATGGTGTATTTTCTATTTCATCAATGACTCGAATAGATGTATGGTATATCTACTTGATGAGATAGAAGTATGAAATGATTGAAACTATTCAATTTATGAAGTGGAAATTATTGTAACAAGAAAATTCAAGTTTTATGATTGGATCATAAAGGAGAATATTTGAGTTACAAGTTTAGCAAACATCTAAGAGTTGAAGAAATTGTTCCACAAACTTGCATCTTGAGAAACGCCATAGGAGTATGGAGTATCTGGTAGATGTAATCGAACCATTGTTTGACATGGTTAGATCAATGATGAAATAAACTACCAATATAATTTGTGGATTAAGCTTTAGAGACTACCGCTTTTCACTGAATAGAGTGCCATCATAATCCGCTGAAAAATGACACTGTACGAGTTATAATTGTCTTTTCTTGAATTTTGGTATGCAAGGCATATGTGTAAAATGTTTACAACCAAAATTGGATTAGTAAGTCTTTGTAGGTTATCCCAAAGAATGTCGATGGGTATTCCTTCTACTATGAACTCAAGCACATAGTGATTGTCGCTAAAAGGTGAATTTCTTATGAAGGAGTTTTCTCACGAAAGGTTTAAGTGGGAGGATAATAGAACTTGATGAGGTTATTGAACCTGAGCAACATGAGCAAAGTAGCGCAACACCGGAAAATGTTCTGGAAGCGGCAACTGCATTCATGGCTCACGCGTCTACAATGTGTTGTAGTCACGACATCAAAGTTCCTATTTAACCAAGTTGGTCATAATCAAATAGCAAGATTTGAGGACGAGATATTATTAGATAATAGTAACCGACAATATACAAAGAAGTGGTGATGGGCCCTGACTTCGTCATATGGATTATTCTAGCAACAATTACATATTGAGATATGATAGTTGAATACATGAAACAACGTTCCTCTAACGGAATGCACGCCAAGGACGTGTACCTGACACGACCCAATGGGTTTTGTTAATTCAAAGGTTGCTAGATATGTATGCAAACTTCAATGGTAGAAGTAAGCATAGCAGAGTTGGAATCTTCATTATGATGAAAATGTTAAAGAGTTAATTTCATCAAGATATTTGAAGATGCTTGTATTTACAAGAAAGTAAGTGGGAGCACTGAGACATATTTCTAATACTTTATGTGGACGACATATCGTTTATTGGAAATTATGTGTTTTTCTTGATATTGTTAAGTTTTCATTAAAATTGGATTTTGATGAAAGACTAAGGTAAAACTAGAATATTAAGCATTAATGTCTATACAGATAGATTGAGGCATTAATATAGTTTTGCAGAGTACATAGATGAAATATTGAATCTGTTCAATATAGAATCAATAAGAACGGTTCTTGTTGCATGGAAGAGGTTGGAGCAAGAATCAATTGTATTGACACTTGATGAGTGAAACCGCAAGAATGATTTTATCAATCTTGTAAACCATGATATGTATATCCAGATATGTCTGATGCTCTAAAAGTTTATGAGCATTCATATGATGATCGTTGGACAATAGTAAAGATATTCTTATGTACTTTCGAAGAACTAAGAATATGTTCTGTATGCAGAAGCGACAAATGGTTCATTGCAATGTGTTACATTGGCTTTGTCACATATACAGTTAAAATTTTATCTCAATTTTAGGCTATTTGTTTCGAGTTAGAAGGTGGCACAATAAGATGGAAGAAAGTTTCATGATAACTTGGATGAGTTTCAAAGTTAGACATTGTGACGGATACTGCAATGAAGGCTCAGTATATAACTGCTCTAGAAGCAGCAAAAGAACTAGGTGTAGTTCTAAGTGTGCTAGTACTATGTAGTTCTATTGTATGACAATAGTGACAACTTAGTCTCAGCAAAGAAACTGAGGTCTCACCAGAATACCAAGTTTATACGATGCCATCTCATGTCAAGATGAGTAATGCATGATGACGAAAAAGATATGCAAATACAAACGGACCTGAAAGTGTCAGACCTGTAGATAAGGTTTACCACGTGCAACATGTATAAATAACACTGGAATGCCAAAGGTGTTAAAGGCGCAAGTATGACTAGATTATTGACTCTAGTGCAAGTGGGAGACTGAAGGAAATATGCCCTAGAGGCAATAATAATAGGAATTTCTATTTTCGTGCCCTCGGGTCCTTAGTTGTACTCAGTTTTCCCTAGCTCCTTAGTTTTTCCTCAGTTTTATCCAAGCCCTTGTCTGAAACCGTCACCAGTGCTGGAACGGCCGGTTGCCCGACGGTTCAACACCTTTGATCGTTAACTGCTGACTAGTGGGGCCACGTAGAGCCCACAAAGACACGTCAGAGCATCCATCTTTGTTTGACCGTAATCATCGCCGTATCCCTGACCAAAACACGGACGAGTGGGGCTTCGGTATATCGAATGACAAGTGGGGCCATGACGCTGATACAAGGGGCAATACACGGGTAGGATTAGATTTTTAAACGGAGCTCTACAGCGATGGCACGGAGGAGGTGGCCCGCGAGGTGTCGAGATGAGATCGACATCCACAAAGAACTGCATGAGGCGAGACCAGACGCATTAGATAGATATGAACTAGACGCGTTTAACCATGCAAAGAAGAGAAGAAATGGTCGAGGACATCAACGATGACCTCAACACTTTGACTGACGGTATCGGACACGAACGCGAGCAATGTAGAGAAAACTAGTGTCTCTCCTTTCTGGCGTATATAGATGGGTGCTAGGGGAGTGTGGTGGCGAAGGGAAAGACCTCGCGGTGGTCTGTGGCGTCCAGCATAGCGGGGCGGCGTGGCCGTGCCCACAGCGGCGTGTATGTTCGGCATTGGCATCAGCATGTACGTTCGTCATTGGCCTCGGCGGTATCTCTGGTGTGTCAGTGATCGAATGAGGGGACGGGATTGAGGGTGCATCCCGACGGAGACCTAGCAGTGGCGCGAGCATGCATAGCCGTTCTGACCATGCCGATATCGGCATCGACATCGTTTGGAGGCTGTGGTGCTCGAATCATAGTGGAAATTGCGATTCCCTATTATTTTTACATGCATAATATATAGAAAATAGCTAGATCTATAAATCGATGCATATGAAGCTACATATATATTCTTGGTCATAATCCCCTTAGATGCATGGCTTCACGTCGTCGTCGCTTTCATCGTCAGTATCTTCGTCGTCCGTGTAGTAATACTTCCTGCACGTTGTTCCGTCGAACACCTTCACTGTGAGCACATAATCGCCTTCATATTTGAAGTGTAGGAAGCAGCCGAAATCCACACCGTGCGCGATGGCGAAATTCTCCCAGCCCTTGTCGAGGTACATCCGGCCTTGTCCGTCAAATAGGACCTCCACGGTCCAGAGACGAGGACCACAGTCAGCTGCTCGCAGATACACCTTTGCGGGCTCCTGGCCATCAAGATAGTCCGCAAACTTTTGTGGGAGTGCCTGCAAAGAGATTGAGCGCCGATCGTTTGAAATTAAAGGTTTTTTAGAACATGCACATAATTAATCACATGCATCATATATGTGGGAGCGCGTACGTACCTTCTTGGCCAAAGGGTCTTCATAGATGGTGATGAAGAACTCCTCTATGATCAATGGCAGTGTTGATGGTGGTGGTGGCAATGATGATGATCCACCACCCCAGCCGCCCCTTCCCCTTCACCTTCCCCTTCCCCTTCCCCTTCTCCTTCTGGTCGGCGTCCGAGACGTGGAAGCCATAGCAATGGATCAAGTGTATGTGAACGAAAAAGAGAGAGGCAGAAACAAAGAAGAGAGAGGCAGAACCTATTGACATGAGGGATGGCCATTGTGGGGGTTTATAAGGGAGAGATGACCATTGTGGGGTTTACACCATAAATTAAGGTAGAGATGACCATTGTGGGGTTTACACAATAAATTAAGGAGGAGATGACCGTTGTGGGGGTGGTTTATATCTCAACAAAAAAGTAATGCCTAAAAGAAATGGAAATTCGTGATAGTTTATCATTTTACCGTGAAAAGTAATCCCTAAAAGAAATGGAAATTCGTGATAGTTCATCATTTTACCGTGAAAAGTAAAGCCTACAAGAAATGGAAATTCGTGATAGTTTATCATTTCAACGTGAAAAGTAATGCCTACAAGAAATGGAAATTAATGATAGTTTATCATTTTACCGTGAAAAGTAATGCCTAAAAGAAATGGAAATTCATGATAGTTCATCATTTTACCGTGAAAAGTAAAGCCTACAAGAAATAGAAATTCGTGATAGTTTATCATTTTACCGTGAAAAGTAATGCCTACAAGAAATTCGTGATTACCCAACTTGTTGAATCCGGTGGCAAACTCGTCATTTAGCATACATAGAGGGGTAGTAGTTTGCCACCGACAGATAGAGAGAGGGTGGCACGATCCTGCCCGTTAGATCATAGGATCGACGGTAGGTGGGCACGATCCGTGTGACAACAGCTCGACCAATCAGGCCAAGTTTGGGCTTCTGTGAGAAGGGAAAGGGTAAAACTGAGTAGTATCAAGGATACAAGGGCAAGTAAATAGTAAACAGGCTAAGGAATTCAAATAAGAGATTTAGAAAAAGAAAAACACATGTTTTGTACAATGAAACCCAGGTTGGCCTACCTCAAAGTATTAGCAATTCAAATATACATGAGTGTAAAAATTATGGCCTCATTCAGACAAACTATGTTTTAGGTATAGATGTTTTGAGAAGATGTTTGACTGGAAAGCCATGAACCTTCATAGCTAGTAGTGATTTGAGAAGTGGCCATTTGTGTTAAAATTTGATTTATATATGATTGTCTACGTGGCAGGTCGCGTAACAAAACTCCATGAGTAGGAGGCACTATGATTTTAATTTTTTGAATTTTTTTGCGCATGAAATGACTCAATTAGATAGCTTAATCCTATTTGTTGACTCTCTGTTGACCAGCCACTTGAGAGTAAAACTGAGTATATTGCACTAGCCAGTATTAGTACTCGAGGGGAAAACTGAGTACAGATATTTTTCCAGTGTAAGACTAGAGGGTAGAACTGAGTACACGTAACGGTGCTGACGTGCAGTCCCACGGACGCGTGTCGCAGTGAGCAGCGGTTAGCCGCGTGGTGCGCGTGTTGAGACCAAACGTCAACTGCTGAGACGAACCGTCACTTTGCCAGTACAGAGCCCCTCTCTCCCTCCCTCTGCACACAGTCTCATTATAACTCACGCACGCAATCACGCCTCTCACGTCCCATCACCTTCTCCAAAAAAAACCCAGCCGCCCTACGCGCGCTCCCCTACCGGCGATGGAGAAGAAGAATGCGCCGGCGGCCTTCGCCCCCGAGCCCGTTGCCTCCGAGCCCGTCGCATCCGAGCCCGTCGCCGCCGAGCCCGTCGCATCCGAGGCCGTCGCCACCGAGCCCGTCGCCTCCGAGGGCGGCGCATCCAGGCGCGGCGCCTCCGTGAACTGGGCCTCTCTCAGGGCTGACGGACCACTTCACAAGATCGGCGCCTGCTTACTGGCGAACGAGGAGTACGTGGACACCTACTCTGCTTTGAGGCAAGTTTGTACTAATTGGCGCTCAGATTTACCTGAGCCCGACGTGCACCTGCACGAATGGATCATGGTAGAGCACACCCTTCCACGCGCCGCTGAGTTCTCTTTCCTCCACCTCCGCACATCCCGCTACGTCACCATCGATCTAACGGAAGTACATGCAAGATTCAAATTCCTCCATATCTATAGAGTTAATCCTTTTATTTTCAATCGTAAACATCTTAGTGCTGAATGTTATCTTCATCAATCCCATATATTTTGGATACTACTTCGTCAGCTTTTGCCGTGGCGTCATCGTGCTTGCCCAGAAGAACCAGCCGCACAAGATACGGCTTCTGAACTCACTCACAAAGACATCGAACACTATATTTGAGGCGCAGATGCCATCTGTTATTCTGGAGTCAGTCACTATAATGAAGTCCCCGACTATGCTCTTCGTTTCCACATATTACTCGGCGGAAATTGCTTGGGTCGATGAGAGCACTCCAACTAAGGGTATAGATGAAGATTGGGGAGAAGGAAGATTTTCGATCAAGCACCATTCTATGCGTTGCATTACCACGTTCAATGGTGAATTCTATGCAGTAGCTGTGAACAATTTTGAGTTCGGAACATTAGTGTGCACCAACAATGTCCAGTTGGAGCGGGGCGCGAGCAATGTCAACATGGAGACACTATTTTCATTTCCAGAACTTAGAAATGACAAGTTCTACCTTGTGAAGTCGGATGGTGATCTGCTGCTTGTGTTGTTGGGTGGTCATTTGGAGGAAGGTCAAACATTGGTGTACCATGTGGACACTGAGAGCCGCTCTCTCCATGCCGTCAGTAACATTGGTAGTCGTGCCTTCTTCGTCCATCATATCCAGTGTATCTCCGTCGACACCAGAGTGCACCGATACTTCGACCTGGCTGCATCTACTACGCGGATTTGGGTTATACCAGAGAGTACTTTGATGATATGAACGCCTGGGATGAGTGGCCACTACGTGTAGATAGATTAGGAAAGTACGGTCTGAAAGATGAACAAAGGCCATACCGTTTGGAGGATGTATTAGCTGCACACTGCAGACGGAAGGAGTTCAATGAATATTTCTTTCGGACCAGAAAATGGAGCGACGAATATATATATGATGAATTAAGAATAGATTCATTCATCCTGGGTATCCTAATCTTCATGTTGGGCATACATTGCGTCTTGTATTATTTTCAGCTTAGTTTGTCGTGAATATTAACATCGTTATTGGCTGCTTTTGGCTGCTGTATGCAGTTTATATATTATACTTAGTTTTCTAGATTTATTATGCTGCTGTGAATTTATCCTATACTAGCTTCTAGATTTGCTACTAGATTTGTTACCATATTGGGCAAAAAATGAGGGCCAAAAGGCAACAATCATTGAAGAAAGATAGAAATAGAAGCTTCTCTAGATTTGATACTAATTTGGTGAAAAGAGAGAGAACTGTTACAGAGAGAGAGGGTAAAAAGGCGCTCTGAAAAGGCAATGCCAATTTGGCCCGAGAGAGACAGAACCGATCTCTCACATACAACCAAACGCAGTCTTGTCCTGTCCCACGCGGTCACTTTCTACCAGCCCCACGCGATGTGGCCCCACACGACGCGGCCCCACACGTCAACACGGAAACGGTCAACTAAACGGGAATCCTCCCGTCCGAGCTCCTTTTGAGGGTTTCAGACAACGGCTTGGGGAAAACTGAGGAAAAACTAACGAGCTGGGGAAAACTGAGTACAACTAACGACCCGAGGGCACGAAAATAGAAATCCCATAATAATATTGTTATTATCATATTTCTTGTTCATGATAATGTTTATACTCCATGCTAGAATTGTATTAAGCAGAAACATTAATACTTGTGTGGTTTATGAACAATACTGTGTCCCTAGTATGCCTCTACTAGACTAGCTCATTGATTAATGATGGTTAAGGTTTCCTAACCATAGACATGAGTTGTCGATTAATAATGAGGTCATGCCATTAGAAGAATGATATGATGGATAGACCCAAATTAAGCACAACAATTAGATCGTGTCATTGTGTTCACAATTGCGTAGCTTTTCCTATGTCAGTATCCTATTCCTTAGACCATGAGATAATGCCACTCTCTGGTACCGGAAGAGAGCTTTGAGGTCATCAAACATCATCCTATGAGAGGGTGATCATAAAGGTGTCTCTCAGGTAATCAGAAAGTACTTGTTGGGTTGCATGTATCGAGATGAAATTTGTCCCTCCCATATCGGAGAGATATACTCCGGACCCACTCGGTAATCAATATCATATACCATTTGCAAACACGTGATTAATGAGTTTAATCACAGGGTGATATTGGATTGCGGAACGAGTAAAGAGTACTTGCTGTGAACGAGATTGAACTAGGTATGGCGATGCCGACGATCGAATCTCGGGCAAGTAAAATATCGCGAAACAAAGGAATTTGTATACGGGATTAATTGAATTCTGATATCGTGGTTCACCGATAATGATCTTCATTGAATATGTGGGAGTCAATATGGATTTCCATATCCCGCTATTGATTATTGATAGTGATCATGTCCACACATTCTCTAACCCGTAGGGTCACACACTTAACGCTCATCGACGCTAGGGTAGTTTCAGGATTTGTGGAAATTGTTTCAGAGAGTAACAGAATTTTTCCAGGAAGAAGATTAATGAATTATTAATTAATTGAATTAATAAATATTAATACATATATTTATTTACTAGAAATAAATAAGGGATAAATGTAGTCCGTGTAAAGTTTTGCTAATGGGCTTATTTAGTAGCTCCATCTAGACAAAACTGCAAAAGAAAAAGGCAAAAAGAAAAGAAAAAGAAAAAGAAGAGGAGGGCGTCCAAGCTGGGCCACTCTCGCTGGCGTCCGCTGAAGGCCGGCTGGGCCGCGCCGGGCTAGCTGGGCCGCGCCAGGCCAGCTGGGCCGCGCCGGGCTGGCTGGGCCGCGCCAGGCCGGCTGGGCCACGCCAGACCGGCTAGGCCACGCCAGGCCGGTTGGGCCGCGCCAGACCGGCTGGGCCGCGCCAAGCCAGCTGGGCCGCGTGCCCTAAGCACTCGCTCGCCCATCGCCCGAGGGTGATTCCTAGTCATCGCCCGCTGTGTTGAATTTCAGCTTTACGCGCACCTTTCGATGCTTCTTGGGCCGGCCCAATAACGTTCGGTGATTTGGTTTATTTCCGGTTTTTGGAAGATTCCAGAACCTTCCGGTTCGGTTTACTTGTGGTTTTTTCAGGAATGTTTTTTCTGTTTATGCTGGACCGATTTTTCTGTTTTCTGTGGGGTTTTTTGCGGTTTTCTCGATTGGCTTTATTTGAACTTCTAAAAATTCGAATGCTTTTAAATTTGAACAATTTTAAAATTCTGAACATTTTTAAATTTGAACAATTTTTAAATTGAACATTTTTAAAATCTGAACATTTTTATATTTGAACATTTTTTCAAACTAAACATTTTTATATTTGAACATTTTTCAATTTGAACATTTTTCAAAACTGAACAATTTTTCGAATCTAAACATTTTTAAATCTGAACAATTTTGAAATCTGAACAATTTTTGAAAATTTACTATTTTATTCTGAACAATTTTTTTCATCAAATTACCAACTATTGGAACATGTATCTACAGAGTGCTTGCGAACACCTTGCGGCCGACGATAGACTTGCTGGGCCGGCCCACGGAAGTTAGCGCTTCGGGCGTCGCGGCCGCAATGGACGCAGCGAGCGATGTACAGGGACACCCTCGGCCGAGCGCTCGCTCGCCAGGGGGCCGCGTCGATCGCCAAGAGGCCACCGCTTTGATCGCTGGCAGCGATGCCGATTGGTCTTGGGCCAAAAGGCCCATGCGATGGGCTGCCATGGCCGGATCCAGACCGCACGCGCTAGGGTCGCTCGACAAGATCGATTCGGATCGATCTCGCCAGACTTTGCATGCAAGGCATCGCTCCGGACGCCTATAAAAGGAGCCAGGAGGCCGGCGCATGTTGAGTTAGGTTTTGACCTAATTTTTCAGCCGCCGTAGCCTTTTGCCTGTAGCTCCTTTTGCTCTAGTTTGACTAGTTTCTTCAGCCTTTCTTCTTCCACCTCACACGCGTAGGCGAAGCCCTGCCCGCATATACTCTTCACCATAAGCACCACGCCATCGTGCTGCTGATCCCATCTACCACTCCACTGCGCCTTGCTGGACCGAGGAGGTGGAGTCGTCGCTGCGCTGTACATGTGCAACGCTCGAAGGCGCCACCCGTTGTGGCGCTTGGATCGGATCGGATCGCGAGGAGGAGACGCAAGTACGACTACGCCGACCACGTTCATCTGAACGTTTCCGCTGTGCAATCTACAAGGGTATGTAGATCTAATCTCTCTCGCTCGTTGTTTTGCATCTCGTAGATCAGATCTTGGCTGTTCTTGTTCGTCTTCGTAGGAAATTTTTTGTTTTCTATGCTGCGAAACCCTTCAGGTTTGGTTGATTTGATGGTGTGCTGGTGGTGTAAATCTTCCCTGTTGCTCAACTCATGAGCAGGGTTGATTGTGTGGTGGTGTTTCTGTGATGATGATGTGATCTCAGCTATGGTGATGTTCTTGGTGTGATGCTGTTGGTGGTGTGGTGGTGTTGTTCTTGGTCGGCTGGTGTTCTTGGCCGAGCAATTTCACCTCCTGTGATGTTTTTATACTAGCCCTTGTTACCTGGGGGCTTGACACCTTAGCTCATGCATTTGATGAATGAGCTGATGTGGGCTAGCTTGCCCTGCTCGGCTGGCCTGGGATATTTTCCTGGATGCTTTGGTGATAAGCTTCAAATACTTGATGATTATCTACAGTGGCATTGTTTTTGACTACCACTTGGTAAATCCCCTCTTGGCTATTTTTCTATTTATTCTTTACTTGCAGGTGCCAAAAAGGAAAAGAAGAGGAAAAGAAAGAAAGAAGATGTGTAGTTTTAGGAACAAACACTTGTATATTTTCTATTCTTTATTGTAATATTCTTTCTATTCATTGTTGTAATCTTCTGTTATTAATTCCAAGGTTGTAATTATTCTTTTATTCCAGAGTTTTGTAAAGACAATGTATAATGTGTTGATGATCAATAAAGCTCAAGTTTTCTTTCCTTATTTATATTTATCCTTTCTAAATGTGCCTTTCAATTCTTAATTCAATTTTTCTTAATTCAAATTCATATTTGAATTCACAAGTTAAACTAAGGTTTTAGTTGTTTCATTTCACCAATTCCCAACAAGCAATAGATCAAAAGAGTTCATGTCCAATTCTTTCGCACTCCGAGAGTATACCATACCCCCTCAAAGAGAGAATCGATCCCCCTTAGGTTTTAGTGATAAAAGCGTGAAAAAAATCCCATAATTTGAGATGCTATGCACAAAAGCCCTCTAAACTACCCCGGAGTTGTCCTACGTGCTAGGGTGTTACAGACTTCCCCCCTTAACAAAAACTTTGTCCCAAAGTTTGTGGTAAGATGTACCTGAAGAAATCTGGATAAGCTGTCCTTAGATCCTCTTCCTTTTCCCATGTAGCTTCTCTTTCCGGGTGATGTTTCCACTGTACTTTGCAATACTTGATGGCTCTATTACGGAGTTGTTTCCAATTCTCCGCCAGAATCCTTGATGGTTCTTCAACATAAGTCAAATCAGCTTGTAATTCAATCTCATTGTAAGATATAGTTTCTTCCGGTGTCTTCATTCACTTGCGAAGTTGAGAAGCATGAAACACATTATGGACTTTAGATAGTTCCTTGGCAGTTATAACTCAAAGGCTACTCCTCGACTCTGACTCAGAATCTTGAACGGTCCAGTATATCTTGGGCTAAGTTTTCCCTTGACTCCAAAACGATGTACCCCCTTCATGGGGCTAACCCTTAGATAAACCATGTCCCTAATTTGCGGTTCCCATATCCTTCTCTTGGAATCTACATAGCTTTTCTGTCGACTTTGAGCAATCTTTAATCGGTCTCAAATAATATCAATCACATGTTGTTTCTCCTTGACATAGTCTGGATGAAACTCCTTACTGGCTCCTGGTTCATACCAGCAAATAGGTGATCGTCACTTCCTTCCGTAGAGTGCTTCAAATGGTGCCATTTGGATACTACTTTGGTAACTATTGTTATAAGAGAACTCTGCCAGTGGTAACTGTTCTTCCCATGATCCTCCGAAGTCTAAAGCACATGCTCGGAGCATATCCTCCAAAATCTGATTGGTCCTTTCCGTTTGACCTCCCGTCTGTGGATGGTAAGCAGTACTAAAGTCCAGTTTGGATCCTAAAGCTTCATGTAGTTGTGTCCAGAAAGCTGAAGTAAATACGGATCCTCGGTCCGATACTATTGTCTTAGGTACTCCATGCTTGCTTACAATCTCTTGAACATACAGATTTATTAACTTCTCTCCGGAATCTTTCTGATTGATAGCTAAGAAATGTGCACTTTTAGTCAGTCGGTCCACTATTACCCAGATCATGTCTTTCTTCTTCGGTGTCAGTGGTAATCCTGTGATAAAGTCCATTCCAATCTCTTCCCACTTCCACTCGGGAATACTCAATGGTTGCATAAGTCCAGCAGGACTCTGATGTTCCGCCTTCACTCTATGACAGGTATGACATTCGGATACGAACTTAGCTATCTCTCGCTTCATATTATTCCACCAGAATAATTCCTTAAGGTCCATGTACATCTTGGTGCTCCCTGGATGTATTGAATATGGTGTTTCGTGTGCCTCCTTGAGTATCAATTCCTTGATTTCTGGTATGTCTGGCACACAGATTCGGTCATGAAACCAAAGTGAATTGAAATCACCTAAGCGGAACTCTGATGGTCTACCTTCCTCGATCCTGCGGATCTCTTCGGCAATAAATGCATCTTCACCTTGTCTTTGAAATATCGTATACTTTAGATCACTATGTCATTCTTCCATCACCTTCATGGTAGACAAACTACCCAAAGATTGCACTTCAAGACATTGAATCTCTAACCTTTCCAAATCCATAAGTAATTCCTTGGGAAGTTCTCGGTTCATCGGTTGAGTGTATGTGCTCTTTCTGCTTAAAGCGTCGGCTACCACATTGGCCTTCCCTGGTGTATAGTTGATGGTCAAATCATAATCCTTGATCAATTATAACCATCTCCGTTGCCTCATATTCAATTCTTTCTGAGTGAAGAAGTATTTGAGACTTTTGTGATCTGTATGGAGGTCACACTTAGCTCCATAAAGAAAATGCCTCCTTCCTTTTAGTGCAAACACTACGGCTGCTAGCTCAAGATCATGTGTCAGATAATTAACTTCATGTGGTCGTAATTGCCTTAATCCATATGCTATCACTTTTCTATCTTGCATCAATACACACCCAAGTCTATTCTTGGATGCATCACAATACACTGTGTAATCTTTGCCAGTTTCTGGTATGGCTAACACAGATGCTGTGGTTAACTTCTCCTTGAGTGTTTGGAAGCTTGCCTCACATTCATCTGACCAAACAAACGGTGTATTTTTCCAAAGTAACTTGGTCATTGGTCCTGCAATCTTAGAGAACCCTTCTATAAACCTTCAGTAGTATCCTACCATTCCCAAAAATCCTCTAATCTGCTTGACATTTTTCGGTGCCTCCCATTCCAAAACAGATGCTACCTTGCTTGGGTTCACTGCTATTCCTTCTTTACTGATCACGTGTCCAAGGAACTCTACTTGGTCCAGCCAGAATTCACACTTACTGAACTTGGCATACAATTGATGTTCCCGTAGAATCTGTAAAGCAATCCTCAAGTGCTTGGCATGTTCTTCCTTGTCCTTGGAGTAGATCAAAATATCATCTATGAATACTATCACAAATTTGTCCAAGTAGGGCATAAAGACTTTGTTCATGAGGTTCATGAAGATCGCTGGTGCATTTGTCAATCCAAAAGGTACAACTAAATACTCATGATGTCCGTACCTAGACACAAAAGTTGTTTTTGGAACGTCTTCCTTCTTGATCTTAATTTGGTGATACCTTGATCGAAGATCTATCTTTGAAAATACTTCTGCTCCTCTGACTTGATCAAATAAGTCTTGGATTCTTGGCAAAGGATACTTGTTCTTGATTGTAACATTGTTGAGGTTTCTGTAGTCTCCGCACATTCTACGTCCTCCATCCCGCTTATCGACAAATATCACTGGTGTTCCCCAGGGCAAAATACTTTCTTGAATGAAGCCTTTCTGTTCTAGCTCATCCAGCTGTTCTTTTAACTCCACTAACTCCTTGGGTCCCATATTGTATGGTGCCTGAGCTATGGGTGTTGTGCCTGGGATTAAGTCAATTGTGAACTCAATTTCCCTATCTGGTGGCATTCCTGGTAGTTCCTGCGGAAATACGTCTTGGAATTCATTAACCACTGGAATATCTTCAAGTCTTGATTCCTTTAGAGCGTTGAGCTGTAGTTGAACTTCAATATGTGCATGTCGGTCACCTTGATACACTATCCTTCCTCCTCCTGGGCTTCTAAGTGACACAGTTTTCTCTCTGCAATCAATCTGAGCTCCATTCTCCTCTAACCAATCCATTCCAAGGATTACAGCCATATCCTTCATAGGGATGAGAAAAAGATCGGCAAGATAAATGTAATCGCGGATCATAATGACCTGCTCTTGCCTGAGGTGAGTGACTAAGATCGTTCCCCCCCCCCCCCGCAGATAAAACAGTAATGGGGTACTCTAGCTTATTGCAAGGAATTCCATAAAGATCAACAAACTCTTGCGACATGAATGAGGTAGTAGCACCAGTATCAAAAAATACTTTACCGGGATGAGATAGGATCTGAAGCGTACCTAACATAGTTTTGTCAGACTGGTTCACCTCCTCGAGGTTAGTGCAATTCAACTTCCCATAAGTTGGCCTTTTACTTTTACCGCCTCCAAAACCTCCACCCCGGTGTGATCCGCCTCCTGTACCTCGGCCTCCAGTTCAGCCCCTTTCAGGACAGTTGTCGTGGGGATGACTTCTGGGGTATGTCAAGGGCAGCGCTACAGCCGGTTGGCGTCCGATGAAGCTCCACGACGCTAAGTTAAGAAGACCGGCTCTGAGCGAAGGGCCGGCTGCGCCAGCAGCTGGCTGGCGACTCCACCGAGGAGAGCCAGAGCCGGGCGAAGATGACAAGACTCCTCCAATGGCCGTTTTGCCAAAAGTGGCCTAGCCCCGACAAGATCGACAGAGACGAAGGACGGGCATGACAAAAGCCACATCCAGACTCCACCAACCAGCAAGCAGGAGCCTTCCCCATGAAAGGATCCAGGGCAAAAGGGAGAGGATATGCCTCCAAGATGTCGGTCCAAAGGGGAAAGCTACTTTATAAAGTTGCCATCGTCAGACGAGGAGTCAGAGGCCAGAGGATCACGCCGAAGACGCAGCCACGGAGGAGCCGGGGGCCGGGAAGCCGGCCACCTAACATGTAACCAGAACCCTGCCTATATAAAGGGGTCTGGACCCTTAGACTAGGGAGATACGACCCTTCTTCTTCCTCCTCTAGACCGAACAGCTCGAGGAGCATTGTAACCACTGTCGAGATAATAAGAAACAAGGCAGGAAGTAGGGGTGTAACTTCCGGCGTAGAGGGCCCTGAACCTGGGTAAACCGAGGTGTCTCCGTTGGCACAATCCCGAGGCAGACCCATCGTCGCACACCGTCGAGCCCCTCCGATAAGCCATCCCCATGGCTACTGTCTCTAAATTCCCACGACAGTTGGCGCCCACCGTGGGGCAACGCGCGGCGGCGATTGGAGTCAAGTTTCGGCCGGGATCCTTATCAACTCTCGGCGAGAAGGTCGCCTCCGGCCTCATCTGGAGGTTCGGTACCCTCGACTGCGTCAGCGACAATCTGGCATGCTTCAAGGATGGCTTCGGCGACAGCGGCTCCTTCCTCGACGTCGACAGCCACCATTTCTACGTTGCCAAGCCCTTCCCAGAGGAGATAACCGACATTCTCGACCCTCTCAGTGATGGAGGCTCTCACTGCGGCGAGAGCTGCGACTTTGGCGCCATGGTCGAAGTGATGGCCCTGGGAGATGAGGAGGGCGGCGACTCACCGCGCCCCGCGCGCCCGCTGCTCGAACGCCTTCCTCCACAGGAGCAGAGCGCTCCACTCCCAGAGCAGGACACCTCGGACATCACCATCGTGGACCTGCGCGCACCACTCGACCACGTCATCGACCCCGTCCAGGTTGCGGAGCCCCTGGAGCAGACGCACCTTGTTCTCCTCAGCAAGGCGGCCGAGGAGGAGACCGTCCGGCGTCGCGCGAGCACCACGCTCCGCGAGTTCTACGACGTGCATGGAGACGCACCGGTTGAGCTTGCTCATGGCTAGCGGCGCGGCCATGGCTTCGATGCCATGGGCCCTGGCCAGGTCCAGTGGTCGCCATCAGCAAGCCAAGGCTGCAGAGGACGCGGACAGGGCGGTCGCGCTCCGAGCTGCAATGCCCGAGGCCGCCGTGCCCAGTAGGCCGGCGGAGTTGGCAGGCCGCGCCAAGTTCCGGTGCCGGCGCAGGGGCTTGAGACTCAGGCTTGCCAACTGGCCCTGCACATCCATCTGTGGCTTGACCACATGAAGGCGCTCCCCAAGGGGTCTGCTAGCTCAAAGCGAGCGGCATCTGACCAAGGAGGCCTGGGGGCTGCCGGCAGCGGTCAGGGGTGCAAAGAGGGTAAGTACACCCTCGATACTGCGCTTGACCAGCCATGCAAATTCCACAGCACCCGTGGCAGGGTAGCGATCCACTCCACGCGTCAGTGCCGGTTCATGAGAGAGCTGGAGCAGCGCGCTCAGCAGCTCCGTGGAGCTTCGCAAGCGCAGCCGGCTGGAGGTCAGGAGGACCAGCAGCACGAGCCGGCTGCCGACAAGCCGGACCAAGGTGACGACGACTTTCCGATGGATGTCGAGCAGTATCACATCTTTACCACCCCGGGGAAAGACAAAAGGAACGACCTTTGGCATGAGGCGGAGGTGAACGCCGTCATGCCTGCTGAGCCCTAGTTCATGCACTGGTCCGAGGCGGCCATCCCCTGGGGGCGCGAGGACCATCTGCGACTGATGCCCAGCCCTGGAGAATACGCTCTAGTCCTGGATCCCATCATGTGCTCTGATACGCACACGTGCCGGTTCTCCCGCATGCTCATTGACGGTGGCAGCAGCATCAACCTTCTTTACCGAAGCTCAATGGAGAAGCTGGGCATCCCGCTTGCTCAGCTGAAACCAAGCCGGCTCACCTTCCATGGCATCGTGCCTGGGCATTCGTGCACCCCTATGGGCAGGGTGCAGCTGGAGGTTCTCTTCGCGGAGAAAGGTAATAGCCGCCGCGAGCCCATCTGGTTCGAGGTGGTGGACATCAGCAGTCCCTACCATGCGCTGCTTGGCCGTCCAACCCTGGCCAAATTCATGGCGGTGCCGCACTATGCCTATTTGAAGATGAAACTCCCAGGACCCAGAGGCGTGATCACAGTCTCGGGAAGCTTCAAGAAGTCGCTAGCGTGCGCTAAGGAAAGCTCGCAGCTGGCAGAGGCATTGGTCATTGCCGAAGAGATGCGGCAACTCCTCCATCACGTTGAGCTAACCCAGGAGGATGTGTCGGCTCGCCAGTCACCGGTGGAGCAGTTCAAGCTGGCCAATGACACCAAGAAGATCCTGTTGGACGAGAGCGATTCCTCCAAGTTCGTCATCATTGGCACCGGCCTTTCTGCTAAATAGGAAAGCGAGCTCACCAGCTTCCTCCGTGAGAATCGGGACATCTTCGCATGGTCTCCAAAGGACATGCCAGGTGTGCCGAGGGAGCTGGCTGAGCACTCACTCAACGTCTAGCCAGACGCTAAGCCGGTCAAGCAATCGTTGCGGAGCTTTGTAGAAGAGAAAAGGAAAGCCATCGGAGAGGAGATTGCCCGGCTCCTCGCAGCCGGCTTCATCATGGAGGTATTTTACCCTGACTGGCTGGCGAACCTAGTCTTGGTCCTGAAGAAGAACAAATCTTGGCGCATGTGTATCGACTACACCAGCCTCAATAAGGCTTGCCCCAAGGACCCCTTTGCGCTACCGCGCATCGACTAGGTGATTGATTCCACAGCCGGTTGTGACCTGCTGTCCTTCCTGGATGCCTATTCAGGCTACCACCAGATCCCGCTCTACCAGCCGGATCAGATCAAGATGTCCTTCATCACCCCCTATGGAGCCTACTGCTACGTCACCATGCCATTTGGCTTGAAGAACGCTGGAGCTACTTACCAGCGAACCATGCAGCGATGTCTACAAGGGCAGATTGAGTGAAACGTGCACGCTTACGTGGACGACGTGGTGGTGAAGACCAAGCAGAGTGGCATGCTCCTGGACGATCTCAAGGAGACCTTCGCCAACCTGCGGCGCTATCGCATGAAGCTCAATCCTGAGAAGTGCACCTTTGGCGTGCCGGCTGGACAGCTTGTAGGTTATATCATTTCCCAGTGAGGGATCAAGGCTAACCCCTCGAAGATAAAAGCCATCGAGGCCCTAGAGCCGCCCACCCAGCTCAGAGATGTGCAAAAGTTTGCTGGATGTTTGGCCTCGCTCAGTCGGTTCGTCAGCCGACTCGAGGAGAAAGCCATGCCGCTGTACCAGCTAATGAAGAAGACGGACCATTTCGTTTGGTCCCAGCGCGCTGATGATGCCTTCAACGACCTCAAGCGAGCCTTGTCTACCGCGCCAATCTTGGCAGCACCAGCTCCGCGGGAGCCAATGCTGCTCTACATCGCAGCTACTCCGCAAGTCATCAGCGTCGTTATTGTGGTGGAGCGCACCGAGGAAGGCAAGGAGCTACCGATTCAATGCCTGGTGTACTACCTGAGTGAGGTGCTCACTCTCTCCAAGCAAAACTACCCACATTACCAGAAGGTCGCGTACGGCGTGTACGTGGCGGCCAGGAAGTTGAAGCACTACTTTGAGGAGCATCCAATCACGGTAGTGAGTACCACTCCGCTCTCGAAGATCATAGGGTGCAAGGATGCAACTGGCAGGGTGGCTAAATGGGCGATTGAGCTTGCCGCTCATACCATTCAGTACAAGCCCAGGACGATGATCAAGTCTCAGATCATAGAGGATTTCTTCGCTGACTGGGGAGAGCACCAATACTTGCCGCCGGCTCCAGACTCAACATACTGGCGCATGAACTTCGATGGCTCCAAGATGCTCGGGGGCTTGGGAGCCGGCGTCGTCCTCACCTCTCCCAAGGGAGACAAGCTGCAGTACGTGCTGCAGATGCACTTCCGCATGTCGAACAACGGCGCCGAATACGAGGCCCTGGTGCATGGACTCTGACCTGGTGGTGCACCAGGTATCGGGGGAATGGGACTCCAAGGACGCCAACATGGCCTCCTATCGCTTCTACGTGCAGCAGCTCTGCGGATTCTTCGAGGGCTGCGAGTTCAATCACATCCCCAGAGCAAACAACGACGAGGTGGACCGGCTGTCCAAGATTGGCTCCACCAAGCAGGATATCCCAGCTGGGGTGTCGTTGGAGATCATCCGCAAGCCGTCCATCAAGCCCTTGCCGGAGTCCACTTCCATCTACGTGCCCGAAGACCCCGCTCCGGCTTAGATGCCGCCACCGGTCTCGGGGGCTGCTGCCTCGGGACTGAAGGAAGCAACCGGCCAGCCCAGCGCGGCCGACTCGATGAAGGACTCGGGGGCTGCCGTCTCCAGGCCGGCCCCCATAGCCGGCCAATCAGACAAAGCCGGCACGACGACGGACCCGGGGGCTGCTGATCCCTTGGTCGCCAGTGTCTTCCACATACGGGAGATACCATCCTGGGCGGAGCCGTTCTCCAACTACCTCATCACTGGGGACTTGCCACAAGACGAAGCAGAAGCTAGGCGACTTCAACATCGTACGCAAGCATACACCATCATCAATAGCGAGCTGTACAAGCACAGCGTGTCAGGGATCTTCCAGAAGTGCATCGAGCCGGAAGAAGGGTTAGAGCTGCTGAGAGAGATACATCAAGCGGAGTGCGGGCATCACGCATCTTCCAGAGCTTTGGTGGCTAAGGCCTTCCTCCACGGTTTCTATTGGCCGACGGCCCTGAAGGACACAGAGCAGCTGGTGAAGCACTGCAACGGCTGCCAGCGCTTCTCCAAGCATTGGAACACTCCAGCGGCAGCCCTCAAGACCACCCCACTCACTTGGACATTCGCTGTCTAGGGCCTGGACATGGTGGGGCCATTCAAAACAGCGCCCGAGGGCTTGACGCATCTGCTGGTCGCAGTGGACAAGTTCACCAAGTGGATCGAAGCCAAGCCAATCAAAAAACTTGACGGCTCATCCACCATCAAGTTCTTCAACGAGATCATCACCAGATATGGAGCCCCCCACAGTATCATCACTGACAACGGGAAAGACTTTGCAAAGGGAGTCTTCACAGAGTACTACGGCCAGAAGGGCATCCGGCTGGACCTGGCGTCAGTGGCGCATCCTCAGACCAATGGGCAAGTGGAGAAGGCAAATGGGCTGATTCTAGCCGGCATCAAACCAAGACTGGTCGAGCCTCTCGAGCGCTCAGCCGGCTGCTGGGTCGAAGAGCTACCCTCAGTACTCTGGAGCCTGCGCACCACCCCCAACCACTCTGTCGGCTTCACCTCGTTCTTCCTGGTCTATGGGGCAGAGGCAGTGTTGCCCACCGACATCGAATTCAATGCGCCCAGAGTTGTCTAGTACATGGAGAAGCAAGCAAAAGAAGCCCGTGAAGATGGCATCGACCTCCTCGAGGAGGCATGAGAGCAGGCCTTGGCCAGATCAGTGCTCTATCAGCAGCAGCTGCGACGATACCACAGCCGGAAGATTCGTCCACTTGCGTTTCGCGAAGGAGATCTTGTACTCCGGCTGGTCCAAAACACCAAAGGCATGCACAAGCTGTCCTCTCCCTGGGAGGGACCGTTCATTGTCAGCCAGGTGCTAGGCAATGGGGCGTACTACGTCATCGACGCACAAGAGCCCAGGAAGAACAAGGCAGATAATTCTGACAAGGAGACGGAGAGTCCCTGGAATGTCAACCTCCTAAGACCTTTCTTCTGCTAAGGCAAAAGCTTGTACCCCAAAAACTTGTCAATGAATAAGGGATAATGGAACGGCTAGTTACGGCCGGCTCCGAGAAAAACACTTCGTGTATGTTTTGCTTCATGCGTTATTCACTTGACCGGCAGTCGGCTCCGGGCACCGAGCCACACCCGGCTGCCCTAAAAACGATCGATTTCCCGTCAGCCGGATGAGTACTACATATGGAGAAGGTCTTGAGCCCAACCTCCATCCCCCGGCTCTGCGAAGTCGGATGGATAGGAGCCGGCAGACCACATACGAAGGAAAGCCGCAGGGAAACACCGCAAATGATAAAAAGAGTCACTCAACTAAGCGTTGAAAGCAGTGTTCTTTAACCATGCGTTGGCTAGCTCAAGCCGGGTTCCCAACAGACCGAAGTACTAATTCTCACCCCGCGGCACGCTCCTACCCTAGGCCGGCATTCGGCTGCCGGCCCAAGGGAGACCAACCGGCACCAGGCTGCCGGTTGGGGGTAGAAGGGCTGAAGGGTGGGGAGATTAAGGAAAAAGTTGAGGGAACCAGGCTTAGGCAGTCTAGCAAGTGGTCGATGATCACAGTTTTTTCAATGTTTAGGCTAAGTAGCCACGTCAAAGAGGTTCGAAGCCAGAGCTGCCTCGTGTGATGTCGGCACCGTATGTGAATGAGCTAGTTTCAAGCCAGCTGTTAGTCCAGCTGCCCCAAAACTCGGGGGCTAGGGGGAAAGGGAATTGGCCTTTAGAAACAGCCCGGCTCTAATCCCTTGTCGACTGTCCGATCAGTTGGCGCTGCGACATAACCAGCAAAAGAGCATCGAAATTGAAATCTAGCGTTCACAAAGAAATGGCTAAGGCCAGTGGTTTGGAGGTTCACTCTAGCCGCAACAAGGGTTACGCGAAGGCTCGAGAAGGGGAGACATGACGACTCTGGTCTCGCCCGAGCCGACACGAGATGCGGTTTCCACCCCTCTCTCCTCAAGCCGGTGCTAACCTATACCTTCCGCAGCTGGACAGCAGAGGCGTTCTCCTTCCATGCCGAAGCCGGATGGGCTCGCCAGGAATGTCTCATCAGGTGGGCGGCTATCTTAGCCCCTACCTATAGGCATGCGCAGCGATAGTCCTAACCAAGAAATCGTCATTGCACTCTGATAGAAGCAGAAGACATTCACGCAAGGAGCAAGTTTTTTACAAGGACACAACAAATGAAGAAAGACAAGATTAACAGGAAACTAAAAAGTTCTTGGTACGAGATGGGCGATTACATAAATAAGGCCACGCTAAGGGCCCATATGACAAAAGATGCTCCCCTACCCCAAGCTTTGGGAGTCTTCCACTGACGAAGCCGTCGTCAAAGGAGGAGCCTTGGGGGCGCTCGCCGTTCATGGCCAGGGGGAATTGTAAGGGTAAATTGCCCCTAAGTGTGTTTTTGGTAATTAATGACAATCCCTATGGACTAATGTTTTCATTGAGCTTTTTATGAAGGAATTGTTCATAGGAATTACTTGAAGTCCATGTGTTGGATTCAAGGCTTGGATGCCATGAAGATAAAGATATATCTTAAGTATTGGCATCAAGATCATTGAATAGAAGAGATGAATCCAATATGATCAAGAAGAATAAATAAAGATGTAGTTCTTGTGTAGAACTCAAGTAATCCATGCTCTAGCTTATGTGTTAAGCCAAGGAGTCTCAAGATCTTGAGAGTTTGTCTACAAGAGAAGAATTCAATATATGGCTCTATGTCGAGGTCATGATGGTCTCATGAGTTGAGATATGATTGACTAAGACCTAGAGCATGTGATCAAATGAAGAATTCTTTATGTGGCTCAAGATATTGTTATGGAGCATGAGAATATACATTGTTGAACAAGACAAAAATCAAAGAATGAATTCTAGATTGGTCAATACATGAAGCATAAGGAATGTGCCACATGTGATCAATCGATCTTGTGGTATGGTAAGTTTTGTCAATTATGCTTTGTGAACTAACCCATTACATATGTGTGTTCGTGTTGTCTATGTGGGTTAGGTATTGCCATGGGTATGCATCAATAGTGAGATTACATATAGCCCATGAGAGAATGACATCAAGTGATGATCGTCATCAAGTTTGAGAAGTGCAAGTTTCAAGATAAGCATCTCGAGAAGATCATATGCTTGAAGTTTGTCATTCATTTGGTGATAATGGAATTTTGAAGACATGCCTTAGTGAAGCTATCCCATAGTGGTGTATGGGGGAGCATATTGGAAGTCTTCACGAAGCAACAATGATCAAGTGAAGCATTCCGGCTTGAAGGAAGCATGAAGCATCGACATCAAGATCAAGCGGGATGCGCAAGGAAAAGGTATGGCCTTGCTAGGTTTCTCTTTTACTGGTCTCAAGGTGTTTGTTGAGAGACCGGGTTATAGGATAGATAGCCGCACTATCAAGAGGGGCTTTCAGTCGGGTAACTTGATCACATCGTCTTAGGGAGCTCAATCCTTTGCATCTTCCTAATTTGTTGCTTCTTGGTGTTTCTCCATGTGAGGTTCTTGTGCTTGTTTCTAGCTTTCCAACAAGTCCAAGTTCATCAAAAACGGAATCCGTATGCATCTTTTATCGCGTTTTCGAGTTTGGAGGTTTTACCGGTTCTTTCTTAAAAGAGGTTTTCACCTCTTCTTATTTGGTATTTTATCTCTCACTAATTCTTGGGTTTTATGGTTTCCATTGGATATATATTTTTCTTAGCTTTTCAAAAAGCCCAAGTTTGCTAAAATCCGAGTCCGGATGTGAAAGTTATCGCATTTTTCGTGAGGTTATTTTTTGTCGGTTTCGAGCTCGGTTTGAACCGGAAATTCAAGCGGAAATTCAACCGGAAATCAACCGAAAACCTTCTGGACTGTTTTCTTGTATTTTCGGTTTTAGGTCCGGTTGGACCGAGTTTTGGACCAGAAATCACCCGAACAAGTGGGAAATGACCCCAACGGCCATATTTGGCTTTCCATATAAAAGGGGCTTCTTCCCCAATGGTTTTCTAGGGTTCCTAGTGTGTTCTTGAGCATTTCTCTCACCTCCATTGTTGACTCTCTTGAGCTTTCTCCCTCTCTCTTCCCTCCAATGATTCTTGCATATTTTTGAGGGATTTGAGAGAGGAGATCTTGATCTACAATCTCCACCAATTCATTCCTCCTCTAAGTGAGGGGAATCCTTTGAATCAAGATCTTGGAGTCATTGGTTGACCTCCATCCTTGTTCTTCCTCTCTAACTCCTCTATAGCATTTGTTGCCTTGGTGGGATTTGAGAGAGAAGGATTTGAGCACTTTCCCTTGTGTTCTTGCTTTGCATCCTTGCATAGTGTTGAGCTCTCCATTACGATTTGTTCGAGTGAGAGACCGTGAGCTTGTTACTCTTGGAGGGTGACCTCCTAGTTGGCTTGGCGGTTGGTGCCTCGGTGACCTCTTCGTGGAAGATTGTGAAGAGGCCCGGGCTTCCCCTTCGTGGGAGTTGTGAAGTGGTTGTGGAGCTTGCCATCTCCGAAGTGGAGGAAAAGCTAACCATAAGAAGGGGTCCCTAGCTTTGTGGGGGACTCGGAGAAGAAGGTGAGCCTTCGTGGCGTTCGGGGGCCTTCGTGGTTACCCGCATCTCTCCAACGGTGATTAGCTTACTTTATGTAAGTGAATATCGGGATACATCTTCGTCTCCGCGTGCCTTGGTTATCTCTATACCCAAGTTTATTTCCTTGTGATAGCCTTCGTGCTTGAAGTACTTGTATCTTGTTTATCACTTGTAAAATATATCTTGTGCTATCTTGCTTAACTCTAGGTGTTGTTGGTGCACTTAGTTGAGCCTAGCTTATTTAGGTTTTGTGCTTGTAAAATAAACGTTAGTTTAATTCCGCATTCTTACAAGCCAAATTCGTAATAGTTTTTAAAATCGCCTATTCACCCCCTCTAGGCGACATCTCGTTCTTTTAGGAGTAGGTGCGGGCGCAGCCAGGGTGCCGACGAAGCTGGGGGGAGCGGCAGGCGCACCTCGCACCCGGCCCACAGATGGACCATGAAGGTGGTGAATCCATGCTCCGAGATGTAGGAGAGCCGTTGCCGCGCCGGCGAACGCTGAGGCCTGCGCGCCACGGCGGCGGCCGCGCTAGACGAGCCGCTGGCACCTGTGCCGGCGAGGCCTGGGGGAGCCGCCCCGACCGCAATCGCGGCGCCGATGATGGCGGCCGCTGCCTGATGCCTGGTAAATGACCGGCCCGTTGGGAACCCCAAGAGGAAGGTATGATGAATATAGCAACAAGATTTTCCCTCAGTAAGAAACCAAAGTTTATCGTTCAGGAGAGGAAGGAGCCAAACGACTGAAGGTGATGCCTGCTAGCTTGCGACAGCTCCGGACAATTTATAGGGCGCCTTGTCCAAGCTTTGCTTTGCTAGCTGCAACGCGGAACCTGCACACAACACAACCAAATACTTTGTTCCCAACTTACGATGAGGTTGTCAATCTCACCGGTTTGCTTGAAACAAAGGGTATGAGCGTATCGAGTGGAAAGTGGTAATAGTATGTGAGTAAAGTAAACAGTGCGAGTAAAGTAAATAGGTGATAGCAATATAAAGGAAATAGGACCAGGGTCCACAGTTCACTAGCGGTGTCTCTCCATAGATAAAATAATACATGCTGGGTAAACAAATTACAGTTGGGCAATTGATAGAATAAAGACAATGTGCATATGATGAGAGGATCACGATGAGATTTACTCTGGGCATTACAACAAAATACATAGAACGCCATCCAACTGCATCTATGACTAATAATCCACTCACGGGGATATCGTCCGAACACCCCATGAGTACTAAGTTGCGAACAACTGATAACTGCATTAAGCAAAGTGTGTAATGTAAACAAAGCATATGCCCTCGAGCATATGAATGTTGTTTTCCCCCTAGTAGCAACAGCACATCTACAACCTTAGATGTTTCTGTCACTCCCCCAGATTAAATAGAGGCATGAACCCACTATCGAGCATAAATACCCCCTCTTGGAGTCACTACCAACTACTCGACCAAGATAGCTACTAACAACGGAGAGCATGCAAGATCATACACAACATAGAGATAACATAAGATAAATTTCAGTACATCAACTCAAGCATAACACCAATATTTATCGGATCCCAACAAACCAAACATGTAGAATTACATAACGGTGATCTCAATCATGTAGGGCAGCTCATGAGATCTAAACATGAAGCACATGGTGGAGAAGACAACCATCTAGCTACTGCTATGGACCCATAGTCCAAGGTAGACTACTACTCATCACTCCGGAGGCAAGCATGGCGATGAAGAAGACCTCCGGTGGCGATTCCCCTCTCCGGCAGGGTGCCGGGAAGAGCTTCTAGACCCTCCCGATCTTCGGGTCGACGGCGGAGGCGGATCGCGATGTGTTTTGGAAAACTGATCAGGCCTTAGGTTTTTCTTGTCGAGGGGTCTTTATCGGCGAAGGGGCATCGTCAGGAGTGGACCGAGGCGGTCTCAGACATAGGGGGCACGGCCCAGCCCCTGGCCGCGCCGCCCTGATGTGTGGCCACCTCGTGGCCCCACTCTGTCTCCTCTTCGGTTTTCTGGAAGCTTCGGTGAAATTCTGGGCGACTGGCTTTGGTTTCGTCCAATTCCGAGAATATTTCCTGTGTAACTTTTCTGAAACATAAAAACAGCATAAAACAGGGAACTAGCACTGTGGCGACTTGTTAGTAGGTTAGTTCCGGAAAATGCATAAAAGTGCCACGAAGTGTAACGAAACACTAAGCAAATGGTGTAAAAACAAGCATGGAGCATCAAAAATTATGGATACGTTGGAGACATATCACTGCCTCAAGGGGAGTCACGGCGAGGCCGGTGGTGGAGGCCGCACCCGCGGGAGCCGCGGCGTTGGTGGCGGCGGAGGCAACCACTCCTGTAGGGGCCGCAGCGGCGGAAGCCACCTCGGCAGACTCTGCGGCGGCCGTGGCCGCAAGTGCCGCCAGAGTCCTCTTGTTGCGGCTGCCCAGTGGGCGGCCGCGCTTGCGGGGAACGTGCGGTGTCACCGCCGGGTCTTTTGCCCTGTTCCTGCCCCCGAAGGGGCGGCCACGTTTGCGTTCGCCCGGTCCGCCAGGCCCTCCGGCCCCAGCTCCACCAAGGATCCTGGCCGACGACATGGCGGAAGGGAAGGTGAGCTGGAGAGGAAGAGGGTGCTCGGCGAGGAAGGCGAAAGCGCGCTGGAGTGAGGAAAGACTCCTCGAGAGCTCTGGGTTTTTTAAAAGGAAGGCAGGGTGTGAAAAACCGAGCCGGTTTAATGCGTATAGATGGAACTTGACCTCAAGATCGGCGGCTCCCGAGCCGAACGAAGAAACCTGGGACTTCGACGGAAGCGTGTTAACTTCGGCGAGGAAAGGAACCTGCCGAAGCCCCATGCTGACCCATGAGACTTCGCCAGTTTTGGGGGCTAGTGTCATGGGGATGACTTCTGGGGTATGTCAAGGGCAGCGCTACTGCCGGTTGGCATCCCATGAAGCTCCACGGCGCTAAGTTAAGAAGACCGGCTCCGAGCGAAGGGCCGGCTGCGCCTGCAGCCGGCTGGCGACTCCACCGAGGAGAGCCAGAGCCGGGCGAAGACGACAAGACTCCTCCAATGGCCGTTTCGCTGAAAGTGGCCTGGCCCCGACAAGATCGACAGAGACGAAGGACGGGCATGACGCAAGCCACGTCCAGACTCCACCAACCAGCAAGCAGGAGCCTTCCCCACGAAAGGATCCAAGGCAAAAGGGAGAGGATATGCCTCCAAGATGCCGGTCCAAAGGGGAAAGCTACTTTATAAAGTTGCCACCGTCAGACGAGGAGTCAGAGGCCAGAGGATCACGCCGAAGACGCAGCCACGGAGGAGCCGGCAGCCGGGCAGCCAGCCACCTAACCTGTAACCAGACCCCTGCCTATATAAAGGGGTCTGGACCCTTAGACTAGGGAGATCCAACCCTTCTTCTTCCTCCTCTAGACCAAATAGCTCGAGGAGCGTTGTCACCACTGTCGAGATAATAAGAAACAAGGCAGGAAGTAGGGGTGTTACCTCCAGCGTAGAGGGCCCTGAACCTGGGTAAACCGAGGTGTCTCCGTTGGCACAATCCCGAGCTGGACCCATCGCCGCACACCGTCGAGCCCCTCCGATAAGCCATCCCCATGGCTACAGTCTCTAAATTCCCACGACAACAGTCCTTTATCATATGTCCCCCCTTCTTGCACCCAAAACAGATGATTTTGGGTTGTCGGCAATCTCTCTCTATGTACCCAACCACACCACAACCACGGCAAACGATATCATTGTTCTTACTTGTAGTACCACGAGGTGTAACATTCCCTCCGGACCTGTATTTGGGTTTGAACTTGAGATTAGGGGTTGACTTGGCATCCCTCTCCATCTTAGGCCTCGAGCATTCTCCACGCTCCGTATGGCTAGGTAACTCTTCCTCCTTATCCGACTCTATCTCTATGGGCTTCCCCGCCATGTCTCCAGTGCGGTGAACAACCCTAAACTGACTCGTGACCTCCTGATCCGAATCACATGGAATCGGATCTCCGGCCGTCCCCATATACTCAGTGTTGGGGATATACCAAATGGGTATACCAGCGACATAGTCCTAAACCAGCTAGCCAGGGTGGCCCATCTGGGTGGTTTGGCGGATTGCCTACCGGGAAGCCCAGTTGCTGGAGAAACCATGGCGGTACTGGACGCAGGAGCTCATGGCGGATCCGTAGACAGGCCCATGGCGGGTTGCCTTGTAGTACACGCATAGGACTTAGTCTAGGACTCCAAGTTGTATCCGCTCCAGTACCACCATGTAGCCCACGCCAGGCGCCTTTATAAGCCGGCGTGGAGCAGCCCTTGAGGCACAACTTAGACTTACGGCCAATCGCATAGCGAAACAGCCAACCTCATCATTGTAACCGAGCACTTGTTGCCATATAGTGAATTATAGCAGCACGTAGGGTCTCGCCACCGTTGCGGGATCTGAAGCTGGGTAAACTCATGCTACCACCGTCCTGGATCGCTCCGCCGTGTTCACCCCCTTCCACAAACTGCCATACACCTACCCCTATGGCAGATCTGTTGACGAAACCACAACAGTTGGCGCCCACCGTGGGGCAAAACGTATTAGGAGCGCGGATCCAGGCGGGATCCGCCTTCGCAGGCATCAGCGACACCGTCGCCATCGGGCACGTCCTCTACGATTCCGGCTTCCCCATCATCCCAGCGGATATCCTCTGGGTGCCGGCTAGAGAATACCCCGCTCGATTCACTGTCGTTCTGATCGGAGATATCCATATCTTCATTGGGGAGACAAACCCTACCCCCGCTATGGAAACCAATTTCCGGCGGATTGGTATGGCTGAAACCCCCAAACGGACCGCTTTTGAGATGGATACGGAGGAGGACTCATCTGATCTGGAACTTCCTAAGTTACCTGGATCGGATCTAAAAAACAATCCCACCCAACCCGCCCTAGAGGTAGAGGAAGTGGTGGTAGACCGCTGTGAATCAGCCATGAGCAATCTGGCGTTAGAGACACCGCGGTATTGCCTTGTTGCTTTCACAGGTATCACTTCGGGATCTACCTCCAATGGAGAAGATAGCCCAGGTGAATCCATCCTAGAGGCACTTAACGAAAGTGGTGGATCGGATTAGCAAAGGCTATGATTCTGATCACTATGATGCCGCCATGAGAAGGATCGAGGCGGAGTTAGCTCAGCAAGCACTTGAAGAACAGAGCGCAGCCGCCAAGCAGGTGTTCATGACCAACAAAGGAGATGATGCTGGGCAGACAACCAGTGATCCGCCATCTCAGGCAGCCCATGACGGAGATGCCGGCAAAGAGCAGGGTAACCCACCACCAGCCGCCGATCCCGCCACGGAACAGCTTCTCGAGATACAGGGCGGCCCCAGGCCTCTGCAACCCGCCATCCCCGAGGTGCATCACCTAGAAGACTTCACGACCCCGCTGGACAAGGTCGTCTACGGAACTCTAGCAGATCCAATCACCCCTGACTATGTCAGAGATGTGAACAATCTCGAGAAGAAGAGGCGAGCAATCCTCAAGGAAGCAAAGTGAGTCGAGAAGATGGGCGAAAAGTTAGATGGCGACATTGCTAAAGCTCAAGACACGCTGAAGCGTGCAAGGAACATGGAAGAGAAGTACGTTACTCTCCTCCAGAACCAAATGAACGAGGGAGGCGACCCACAGCTGGTGCGAAACCTTGAGTTCACCGTGCCAACCGTAGAAACTCTGGCCAGGATGTATATCAAGAATCCGCCATATGTGGACAAGAATCGCGATGAAGTCAGGGCTACGCCCATAGAGAACATCGTAGCTGTAAAGGAGCTATTGGAGCATAATAAAAGCCCAACAACCCTAGAGACGGCGGTAAAACTGATGACCAAAGCATTAGTGCAGTAGGAGAAGGCTACGTCATCACGATGGCTTGAATCTGATCCCGCGCTATGCAGGTCTAGCAATGCCTCCAAGCCTCGGGGTGCTGGTAATTATGGTACGCGCCCCGATAACGAATCTCATACCGGATCCTCAGAAATCTGAAGAAGAGAAGCTCGCAACCGGGCAGATGCCATCCCAATATCCTCCGATGACAAGCCACATGGCAAAGGCCCCCAGAGAAATCCATCACCACCTCATAAGAATTACCCTGCCTATGGATACCAACAAGACAATGCTGCTCCCCGCCATAAGACCAACATGCCACCACCAAAGTATAAGACGTTCGAAGTCCCAAAGGGAGGAATTGTCATACGCGACAATGATGGCAAGCGAGGACAAAGCCGTGACGCTGGACACAGAGACGATCCGCCACGACGGGAAGCAAGTGGAGACGGCGGATCCAAGCAAAGGGAACGATCTCGCCATGACGACAGCACGCACCGCAGCGGCTACAAGGATAAGCATCGCTCTTCCCGCCATCACGATGACAAAGGGCAAGGCTCCCGCCGCCATGACGACAATCCATCTCCGCGGAGAGCAGAGGGAAGCCGTCGTAGCTGCCGAGACCAATCGCAGGACAGCGAGAGTAAAAGACGTGACCCTTCGCCATCTCCACCAGGCAGCCCCCATGGCGGCGGTGGCGGCGGTGGCCCAGCAAGATCACACAACTCCCGCAAGGATCCGCAGGACCAGAAGCCCTACGACGTGCGTACCCACCTAAACGAGATTGCCAAGTCCCAAACAGCCTTCTTCCTCGGCCCAAAGTGCTTTGGACAACGGATCCGTGATGAGCCCATCCCGCATGGGTTCAAAATCGAGAAAAATATCCGCCAGTACAACGGAGTCGATAGGCCTCTAACTTGGCTACAAGACTACTTCAACGCAGTGCAGTTCGCCGGGGGATCACCCAACGTTGATGTTCGCTATCTGCCCCTGATGCTATCCGGCACAGCGCGGCAGTGGATCAATGACTTGGCTGAAAATTCCATCCAAACCTGGTTTGATATGCAAACTGCGTTCACCGAAAACTTCGAGGGCACCTATAAAAGACCTCATAATATCGGTGACCTCCAAAGGTGCCGACGGGCTGACAATGAGACCTCCCGAACTTTCCTTGCGCGATGGCTAGATATGAAGAACTCTTGTGAAGGAGTTACCGACGAATCAGCCATCCTCGCATTCATCGACAGTTTGGAGAGAGGCCAGCTGCTCCGCCATCGCCTGTTGTGGGAAAGGAATGAAGGGAAACTAACCCTAAATTCTATGATCACCATTGGAAGTAACTATGCAGCCGCCGATGACGACGCCTGCAAATCGCTGAAGGCTTCCGCCATCCAGAATACTGGAAAGTGGAACAATAGCAATAAACAGAAGAATCCGCCAGAAGAGCAGCAAATTCCGGATATGGTGGCCACGACCTTCGCCGATAAGGGTCAAAGCAGCCAGCGCGGCAGAGGACGCGGTACTAGCAGTGGCCAGCCGTGGAGCTCTACAGCTCCCGCTTCGGCGCCATCCGCCCCCGTGTCCTACGATGAATACCGCGATATGCCATGCTTCGCCCATCAAGACGCTTCAGGGAAGTGTAATCACACCAACCGAACTGCAAATTTGTCAACGACATCAAGGTGGATCAAGAAGCTGGCTATAAGGGCAACCGGTGACAACGGCCTCGTGGCAAAGGAAAAGCGGACAAGGACAAGGAATCTAAGGATGGCAGTGATATGGATGAAGACCCTGTGCCCAAACCCGCCGAAAAGGCAGAGGGTGGGGCTGGCACGAGCAACCCATTCAAAAACACCAATAAAAAGGGAGCCTTTCACACATTCCTTGGACCCCCCACGGCTAAGGCATAGCGAGCTGCTATGCGCTCCCTCAATGCCACCGTGCCAAAAGTCCGGTAGTACGTCCGATGGTCTGAAGTACCGGTGCACTGGAGCCACGATGATCATCCAGAGCACATCCCGGATGGATATTACGCCATGGTAGTATGCCCTGTGATACAAGGCTACGAGTTCTCCAAGTGCTTAATGGATGGCGGCAGCAGCCTGAACATCATGTACATGGAAACTCTGACAAAACTTGGCCTTACCAAGACCCAACTCCGCCATAGTGCTGTCACCTTTTATGGAGTGGTTCCTGGCCGCCAAGCTAAGTCCCTCGGGTTCATCACCCTCAAGGTTGCCTTCGGTAGTGAAGAAAATTACAGAGAAGAGCCCATAACCTTTGAGGTGGTCCCGTTCAAAAGTACATACCACGTGATCTTCGGCCGCCCTGCTTTCCACAGTTTCCATGCCAGGCCATGCTACATCTACGACCAGCTGAAGATGCCAGGACCGGATGGCATAATCACCGTTTATGGCAGCTTCAGAAAGGCAATGGAGTGCAATGAAGGAGAAGCCGCTTTCGCGGAAGCAGTGTTCTTTGGCGAGGAGTTCAAAGAAATCCACGCCGCCACGGACCCTGCGGAGATGCCGGCATCCAAGCAAGAAGTTTCCGCCTCCCCGCCCACCTTCAAGCCTACAGTTGATACAAAGCAAGTGGAACTTGTCGCTGGCGATGCCGCCAAGACCACCTCCATTGGGACAAATCTGTCCCCCAAATAGGAAAGCGCGCTCATCGAGTTCCTCCGTGAGAACCGGGACATCTTCGCATGACAGCCATCTGACATGACAGGTGTACCTAGGGAACTTGCCGAGCACGCCCTACAAATAATCCCTGGCTCCAAGCTAGTAAGACAAGCTATCCTGCTCCTCGGCGGGACCATGGTAAAGTTGTCCATAATGCCCCAGCTATCCTGCTCCTCGGCGGGACCATCAACAAAAGGCCGCAGGCCGTACTTCCTTTTAGGAGGGGCCTGGTCAGCCTGATAGAAGAAAGATCCCCGCCATCCCTTTGCAGAATCATGCGGGGTAATATAAGGGTATGATTTCCCACTTCGGGGAACAAATGAGACTGATCCGCAGTTGCGAGGGTCTCCATTCGCATCCCGGTTATGGCGGATGTTAAAATATAAGCGGAATAAGTCTCCACGCGGATTGATACCCAGATATCCTTCGCACAGCGCGATGAATCCTGCTATGATTGTGAAGCTATTTGGTGCAATATGGTGTAGCTATAACCTGTAGTGCCGGAGTACGCCCTTCAAGAAGTAGGATGGCGGAAGGCTGAAGCCTCAGTCGATGTGAGACTTCAGCATCACGATCTCTCCATCGGAAGGGGCTGGCATTGCTGCACTAGGATCTACCCGCCATCTGGAAATCTCCTTGGCCGCTATCCGTCCCTCCTGCTCCAAGGAAGATAGAGTTCCCTCGTCTAGGTTACAGGGATCCCAGCTACCTCCCGAAGTCTCGGGTATGGCGGATTCTGTGTCAGATGACCTTGCTGAGCTTTCAGCAGCTTCAGACTTTGAGGCCCGACGAGACGATTCTGGATCCATGGCGGCTAGAGGAGAGGCGGAAATAACCTCCAAGATCTCGAGCGAGGAAGAGGAAGACGATGCCAGTTTGTGGCGGGAAAAAGCCACCGGCGGCGAGGAAATCCTACGGCGGCTCATCAGAGATGACGGAGCTCTCGTGGAGGCGCTGAGGAGAGAGAGAGTGCGTGGGGGGTGAATGAGGTGGGAATCGGCCGAGGGTGAGAGGCCGGGGTATATATAGACCCTGGACCTTGAGATTCGTGCCCGCCATCAGAACCGCTCATCCTGATCACGGAAACCCTAATCCAGCGACATGTGTCCAAGGGTAAAAAAGTAACTTTAGTGAAACAGTGCGTACGCTGTGAATCTTGCCCTAGAAGGAACTACGTGCCGAAATTTACGGCGGATTTCTACGGTATGATCCAACGGTCCCAGAAATCTCGCTAAGTTAAAACTACGTCGCATGATCCGCTATTTACGGCAGATTGATAGATGGAGAAAAGAGGAACATCGAGAACCGCCATCCAGACGCAGAACAGAAGACGAGCTATGGTGGATAGACTTCACCAAAAACAAGGCAAGGCGGATGGAGATGGCGATCTTGAAGTTCCCTGGGGGCTACTGTTGGGGATATACCAAATGGGTATACCAGCGACGTAGTCCTAAACCAGCAAGCCAGGGTGGCCCATCAGGGTGGTATGGCGGATTGCCTACCGGGCGGCCCAGTTGCTGGAGAAACCATGGCGGTACTGGACGCAGGAGCTCATGGCGGATCCGTAGACAGGCCCATGGCGGGTTGCCTTGTAGTACACGCATAGGACTTAGTCTAGGACTCCAAGTTGTATCCGCTCCGATACCACCGTATAGCCCACGCCAGGCGCCTTTATAAGCCGGCGTGGGAAAGCCCTTGAGGCACAGCTTAGACTTACGGCCAATCGCATAGCGAAATAGCCAACCTCATCATTGTAACCGAGCACTTGTTGCCATATAGTGAATTATAGTAGCACGTAGGGTCTCGCCACCATTGCGGGATCTGAAGCTGGGTAAACTCGTGCTACCACCGTCCTGGATCACTCCGCCGTGTTCACCCTCTTCCACAAACTACCATACACCTACCCCTATGGCAGATCTGTTGACAAAACCATGACACTCACCGAAACGCCAACCCATGGAGTTCCCCCCAAAACTATCGTTATGAGGCATTCCCCATGACTCAAAACATGCCTCGTATCCGGCTCCAGTCGAACCGTGTGAAAAGTGTGATGGTGGCATCTCCGGTTGGGCCTCGGGCTCGAACTCCCGCTCCTCAGGATCGTCTTCCTCATCTAAGTTGATAAAATCTCTGGTCGAAAAGGCTGGAGTAGGTGCCCTCGGTGGTCCAGAAGTCTCCCCCGTACACCACGGAGTAGGTGTCGACTCAGTGATCTCATCCACTAGACTCTGTATCTCTCCCACTAATGCTCCGTGAACGTGATAAAACACGCTGAGCAGATGCTTACACCTGTCCATGTGTTCTGCTGTGGCATGTGGGTGTCTCTTCGCAAACTTGTAACTATCCCGACAAGGATCTTCTCCTTCCTCGTTGTGTGGGATGTGCGTGAACTTAGTACCCAATAACTTCTCCGTTTTGTGTTCACGGATATCAGTTATGGCCTTCATCACTGCTATCTTGTAAGCTACACTAACTGTGTGTGTCTCTCCGGCTGGCATGATCACGCTCATGCCCAATTTGATATGGCACCACCTACAAATACTAATTCATCAGTGAAGAAGTATATCATACCTGCCAAGCGCCGAGAAAGTAAAGAACAAGTTGTTATCAGCGATTCCATAGAAGATCGAAGTGCGGCTATGGCGAGCTTAATCCCAGAAGTACAGGTATTACAGATTGGTACGATGAAGCTTCAAATTGTACCGCAGCAAGAAGTCAAGCCCACTTTCCGAACACCATGCAAGTATATGACAGTAGGATAAATTCAAGTTAAGCTGACTTGAATTCAATCTCCAAATGCTGGTCAAGTTGCAGGTTACGTGTCCTTTTCGATTTTCCAAGACAAGAATGTTTATGTTTTTAATAGTGCTAGTTTTGGTCTCTTCGGTGCTCTCCTGCGTGAGATATAAAAAGGCCATCTCTGCTACTCAGTTTTATTTACATGGGCTGTGTCGAGTCATCTTATGGGTCCAATAAAATTAGAGATCGAGTCCAGTTTGAGTCAGGTGCTTGCATGCACTATATATAGGACCAGTTCGGTCATGTATTAGGGTTAGACAAGTTTTGAGAATTAAAAGAACCAGAAAACGCCATGGTTAGGCGGCCATGTTCTGTGAGTATCTATTGAGAATCCCATCGAGGGTTCGTGTCTTTGGCAAGTAAATTGGAGTCGTTTTCTCCTAGTTTGCTGCTGGTTCGATCAGATCCGTTCGCGTGCTTCCGGCAAGGGTGTGCGTGTTGTCATGCTTGGTTTGCATCTGGTAATCCAAGCTGTTGATTTCTCTCTGCCTAGTACTAGTTTACTTGATCGCAAGTAGAGGAGTAGCTAGTATCATTGTTTGGCTGATTGGAGTACTACGGCTACTAGTTGTTGTCAGGAACGAATTGAATTAATTGGACTGGAATTGCATCTACCCTGGTCGTAAGTCTGGCTGTTGAATTATTCTGCGGATAGCTTGTTACGTGAGAGGTCGGAAATATTCTCAAGGCGTTGTTTTCTGTAATACGCCGTATTACAAAGGACTCCAGTTCCTCCTCGGTCCAAAGAGGAACACTAGATGGTTCTAATTTAACACTACAAACCTTAGCTGCAAACGAAAGTAGTAAACTAAACATGATGCCCAACTCTAGTCGCTTTATTCTAGGTGTTCGATGCGACCAAAGCTTCTATCCTATGACTTTAGTGGTCGGCTCCTTCCTCGAGTCCTTCGTCGGTACCATAGGAGATGGTGTAGTTGATGCCTTCGACCCCTCTGGATAGATCCTGTTCTTCGTAGTACACCTCTTCATAGTCCTCCGGGGTTCCTTCCGTATCTTCAAACTGGCCCTCCGAGTCTAAGCAAGGGTTAAAAGGGAGTGGGGTGAGTAACGAGCGTTACCCATCAAGTTCATTTAATAGCATAGAGGTGTTTGATGCACTAGCTATGACCATAGACTAGGAAGCCTTAGGTCAAATGCAGTTTTTATAATCATTTCTTCAAAGGTTGATTTTATTCATAAGAAGTATGTTCGGCAGTCTTCACAGGTTGATTAGAGCTTCGATGGGCTCCTTTCCTGCCGTATTCGTAGCTCCTTCCCGGAATAGGGAGTATCTTGATACTTTTTGTACACTCTGCAGAGGTGGTCACTTGTACCCATAGGAGATCAACGCTTTGTTGCACGACCCGGTGTACTTTCCCGTCCATACTTCCTTGGTATGTGGCCCAGCCGTTGATCCGAGCCAATCACCGTTCCTTCCCACGACCTTGCATACCCACCCTTTTGCGGCTCCAACTTCGGTGCGCTACCCTCGCCGGTCTACACTTTGGTAGTTGCCGACCTCGGCATACTTGCCTTTTTGACAAAGAGTTACCCCCACCGGTTTGGTTACGCACTGTGGTAACACCGGCCTCGGCCTCTACCCCCGTCGTTGCCGCAATCCATCATAGAACGCCAGGACCATGAAATCATTAAGGGAACTCCACCCAACCCGAAGCTCCGCGCAGGGAGACAACTGCTCTGGAACAGCGCGTCCGTTGATATGCAAGAGGGAAAAGATACAGCTGACTCTTCTGTCCCATTCCAGATCCTATGGTTGACCGTTGATGGCGCGGTGATGATGATGTGGGAGCTTCTTCTTCAATCCCCGGCAACGGCGACAGAAAACTTCTGTTGCCAAGTTGACGTGGGAACATGTAGTAAATGACCGACCAGTTGGAAACCCCAAGAGAAGGTTTGATGAATATAACAGCAAGTTTTCCCTTAGTTATGAAACCAAGGTAGTCAATCCAGTAGGAAAAAGCCAATACGACTGAAGGTGATGCCCGCTAGCTTCGCGACAGCTCCGAACAATTTATAGGGCGCCTCGTCCGAGCTTTGCTTTGCGAGCGGCAATGTGGAACCTGCACACAACACAACCAAATACTTTGTTCCCAACTTATGATGAGGTTGTTAATCTCACCGGTTTGCTTGAAACAAAGGGTATGAGCGTATCGAGTGGAAAGCAATAGTAGTATGCGAGTAAAGTAAACAGTGCGAGTAAAGTAAACAGGTGATAGCAATATAAAGGAAATAGGACCGGGGTCCACAGTTCACTAGTGGTGTCTCTCCATAAGATAAAATAACACATGCTGGGTAAACAAATTACAGTTGGGCAATTGATAGAATAAATACAACGTGATATGTCGAGAGGATCACCATGAGATTTACTCTGGGCATTACAACAAGATACATAGACCGTCATCCAACTGCATCTATGACTAATAATCCACTTGTGGCGAATCAATCCGAGAACTCCACAAGTATTAAATTGCGAACAACAGATAACTGCATTAAGCAAAGTGTGTAATGTAAACAAAGCATATGCCCTTGATCATATGAATGTTGTTTTCCCCCTAGTAGCAACATCACATCTACAACCTTAGAGGTTTCTGTCACTCCCCCAGATTAAATAGAGGCATGAACCCACTATCGAGCATAAATACCCCCTCTTGGAGTCACTAGCAACTACTCGGCAAAGATAGCTACTAACAACGGAGAGCATGCAAGATCATAAACAACATAGAGATAACATAAGATAAAATTCAGTACATCAACTCAATCATAACACCAATATTCATCGGATCCCAACAAACACAACATGTAAAATTACATAACGGTGATCTCAATCATGTAAAGCAGCTCACGAGATCTAAACATGAAGCACATGGTGGAGAAGACAACCAGCTAGCTACTGCTATGGACCCATAGTCCAAGGTAGACTACTCACTCATCGCTTCGGAGGCAAGCATGTCGATGAAGAACACCTCTGGTGGCAATTCCCCTCTCCGACAGGGTGCCAGGAAGAGCTTCTGGACCCTCCCGATCTTTGGGTCGACGGTGGCGGCGGATCGCGATGTATTCTGGAAAAGTGATCGGGTATTTTAGTTTTTCCCATCGGGGGGTCTTTATAGGCGAAGGGGCGTCGTCAGAAGTGGCTGATGGCGCGGTGATGATGGTGTGAAAGCTTCTTCTTTAATACACGGCAACAGCGACAGAAAGCTTCTGTGCCAAGTTGACATGGGAATATGTAGTAAATGACCGGCCAGTTGGAAAACCCCAAGAGAAGGTTTTGATGAATATAGCAGCAAGTTTTCCCTCAGTTATGAAACCAAGGTTATCAATCCAATAGGAGGATGAATACGACTGAAGGTGATGCCCACTAGCTGCGTGACAGCTTCAGACAATTTATAGGGCGCCTCGTCCAAGCTTTGCTTTGCGAGCGGCAATGTGGAACCTGCACACAACACAACCAAATACTTTGTTCCCAACTTACGATGAGGTTGTCAATCTCACCGGTTTGCTTGAAACAAAGGGTATGAGCGTATCGAGTGGAAAGTAATAGTAATATGCGAGTAAAGTAAACAATGCGAGTAAAGTAAACAGGTGATAGCAATATAATGGAAATAGGACCGGGGTCCATAGTTCACTAGCGGTGTCTCTTCATAAGATAAAATAACACATGCTGGGTAAACAAATTACAGTTGGGCAATTGATAGAATAAAGACAACGTGCATGTCGAGAGGATCACTATGAGATTTACTCTGGGCATTACAACAAGATACATAGGCCGCCATCCAACTGCATCTATGACTAATAATCCACTTGTGGCGAATCAATTCGAGAACTCCACAAGTATTAATTTGCGAATAACAGATAACTGCATTAAGCAAAGTGTGTAATGTAAACAAAGCATATGCCCTCGAGCATATGAATGTTGTTTTCCCCCTAGTAGCAACAGCACATCTACAACCTTAGAGGTTTCTGTCACTCCCCCAGATTAAATAGAGGCATGAACCCACTATCGAGCATAAATACCCCCTCTTGGAGTCACTAGCAACTACTTGGCCAAGATAGCTACTAACAACGGAGAGCATGCAAGATCATAAACAACATAGAGATAACATAAGATAAAATTCACTACATTAACTCAATCATAACACCAATATTCATCGGATCCCAACAAACACAACATGTAGAATTACATAAAGGTAGTCTCGATCATGTAAAGCAGCTCACGAGATCTAAACATGAAGCACATGGTGGAGAAGACAACCAACTAGCTACTGCTACGAACCCATAGTCCAAGGTAGACTACTCACTCATCGCACCGGAGGCAAGCATGGCGATGAAGAAGACCTCTAGTAGCAATTCCCCTCTCCGGCAGGGTGCCGGGAAGAGCTTCTGGACCCTCCCGATCTTCGGGTCGACGGCGGCGGCGGATCGCGATGTGTTCTGGAAAAGTGATTGGGTCTTTAGGTTTTTCCCGTCGGGGGGTCTTTATAGACGAAGGGGGAGTGCCAGAAGTGGACCAGGGGGCCCACACCATAGGCCGGCGTGGGCCAGGGGTGGGCCACGCCCCCTGGTAGTGTGGCCACCCTCTGGTCTTGCTCCGTCTCCTCTTCGGTCTTCTGGAAGCTCCGTGAAATATCTGGACGTCTGGCTTTGGTTTCGTCCAATTCCGAGAATATTTCCTGTGTAACTTTTCTGAAACACAAAAACAACAGAATATAGGGAACTGGCACTGTGGCAACTTGTTAATAGGTTAGTTCCAGAAAATGCATAAAAATGCCACGAAGTGTAATGAAACACTAAGCAAATGGTGTAAAAACAAGCATGGAGCATCAAAAATTATGGATATGTTGGCGACGTATCAGCATCCCCAAGCTTAAATCCTGCTCGTCCTCGAGTAGGTAAGTGATAACAAAAGAAATAATTTTTGAGGTGACATGCACCTACACAATCTTGATCATCTATGTAAGCGTTGTGCGCTGGGATTAAAAGAACTTAAAACATGGGCATGAAAGATATAATCTTGATAGAAGAAACTTAGCAACCATGTTATAACATGAAAAAGAACACAAACAAAAGATCATGAAAATGAAACAATAAAAGTCAAACGTGTGTTCAAATCATAAGGAAAAACATATAAATGGTTTTCAGCTTGTCCCTCATGGAGGAGCAAAACAAAAATGCATAGGACACCTTCAAGTTTAAGAGGGCGACTAGATACAAATAATTTAAGAACAAGTGAAACCAACAATATAAATCAATCAATGAAAACTTTGGGACAATGCACATTATACTAAGAATGACAACTATGCTCTCTTAATGGTGCATAAAGATAGAAGGTGGTGACTTAACATAAAAGTAAAAGAAGGGCCCTTCGCGGAGGGAAGCAGTGATTGCAAGTTTTATAAACCTTAAAAAATTATGGTACTTACCGGCTTTGAGCTCTCATTGCCCCCATCATAAGCATCTTGAATGGTTAAAGTTAATGCGAATACACTTATGCTGCATATGCTTGACAAATCATAAGTTGAAAACCTCGTGTCCCGTGAAATACGAATACCCAAACCTCATGCTACTTTACTTAAGAGTCCCAAGCAAGCTCTTGTCATTGTAAATATATGTGTATCATCGAGAACCGCCAATGGGGTACCTCCGTGCTCGATGACATGGAACAAGCCCACATCAAAATGACAGGACAAACAGACAATGAACACCTCGGCATCTCTTATATTTACCATTGGTATTGCTTTTTATTGTGAGATGCATCGTCGAATGTTCACTATGGGCATGCTGTAAATTTCCACCATGAACTATGCATGGCTTAGATTAGCGGCCCAGGCGTTTCTCTAACACATATAAAACTCCATGATCCCGCAAGATTCCCAATTCATTTCACACCGCGAGTATCCATAAACAAAAGATCACGTTATCAACTCAAATGAAAGATAGTGTAATGTTGAAAGCTTGCCCCATGACGGCATGGCTGGGCTAATTCCCAACTTACAACTTGCAAGCATGACAACTCAACATAAGAGAGCCACAATGTCAAAATTTTAAAACGAGAAAAGTAAAGTGTGCCATCCGGTTCGTGAGAGCTTTACTGGCCAATTTTCGCATAACACCAAAAAGAGTTTAATTTGAAGGATAGATAAAAGCAAGTCAAATGTACTTTGGAATAGCAAATTGCTAATAGGCATGTATGGTGGACACTTTGGAACAACTTGGTTTTTAGGAGTTGGATGCACGAGTAGAGCTCATACTCAGTACAAAATGAGGGCTAGCAAAAGACTGGGAGCGACCAACTAAGAGAGCAATAACGGCCATAATCATGCATATCGACAAAGCGACATTAAAAGAAGCATAAGATGGCATCAAAAGTCGAAAAATAAATGATCATAGAGGCAATGGCGACTTTGTATGAGTCTAACATGTGTGAGCATGCGCCAAGTCAACCCAAATAAAGCATCAAAGGAGAAAACCAAAATAATGCTTCCAAATAATTAAAACAACGCATGATTTTTTCAAAGGCTCATTAAGAAATCTCAGTCATTTGAGACAAGTCATGCTACAGAAAAACCACTAAGCATACTATCAAAAAGACATCAAGCACGACATGCAAAAGCCTAGGCTGCAGTCTACACAAGCTCCTTCTTGTACCACTTTTTTGCATAAAGCTTTTTCTCTTTTCCAACACCATTCAAACTTTTTATAAACAACTCTTTTGATTAAAACAAACATGGACCAGAGGTCAAAACACACCTTGATACAAAGATATAACAAGATCTGAACACAAATCAAGGCGAAAATTGAAAGCTAAACGCAGTTCTAGAAAAAGAAGAACACTCGTTGAAACGATAAGAGTAAAAAACGGAGTGTTCTTAGCAAATGAAAAGCAAGACAACTTCTCCAAAAGAAATTTGTTGGGGTCCAACCATTCATTGCAGCAAACAATACAAAACAAAACTGAAAACTAAAACAACTGACGCTCCAAGAAAACCGCATAATGCATGAAGCAATAAAAATATAGTGTCTTGAAAGGTGGCCTGATTTTTGCCGATGAAGAAGGGGTGCCTCGGGGGCATCCCCAAGCTTTGACGCTTGTGCTTCTTGGATATTTATTGGGGTGAAATGGGCATCCCCAAGCTTGAGCTTTTGTCCATTCTTCAACTCATCTCATCATTCTCCAATCCCTACACTTGAAAACTTCCTTCATACAAAACTAAACACAATTCTATTAGCAACATTAGTGTAAGCATAACATTGAATCAACCCTTTTTGCTTCAGGTTTCAACTCAAAACCACCATATATAAAGCATATACTACTGTAGCAACTTCCCCAAAAGTTTTGTGACCAAAAGAACTCAAAAAGAAAGCGATAAAGCGGCAAACACAAATATTGGCATAAATCTGTCAAAACAGAACAGCTGACAAAGGTCGAATTTTTAGAGGGTTTTCTGTTGCTCAAATCAAAAAGTGTTCTACTAATGAAAGTTTGGATATAACCTGGGGCATATGCAAAAGAAATCGCAGGTTCAAAAGATATACAGATAATTTTCACGAATTTTTACGGTGCAGCACCGAAAACTGTTTCAGGACAACAACATCCCGAAATCTTACCTCACTCAAATTAGAGGCTTCTCTTGGCACAAAAACAAAATAAAAAGGATAAGGAGAAGTTATTACACTAGTAATAACTTCCAAGACTCAAATAAAATAAAAATAACTGAAAGTAAAAACATTGGGTTATCTCCCAAAAGTGCTTTTCTTTAACGCCTTTGAGCTAGGCGCAGAAAGTGTGAATCAAGTATTATCGAGTGATGAAGCATCAAGATCAATTGTTTCCTCAAGATCACCACTTACCTAACTAGGCACTTTAGAGGTTCCCAAAGATGATTCAACCTGCAAGTCACTCTTAGTCGAACTAAAAGTCTTACCAATCTTAAAAACATGTTGCGGTTTAGGCACAGACACCTTGGGAACATACATAAATTTTTGCTCTTTTCCACCAAAAGCTTTCTCTTTCTTAAACTTAAGAGAAGATAAAATTGAACTTAAAGTTTCCATGGACTCCTCTAGTTTCCCAATCCTAAGGTTTTGACTATCAAGAGTAGTGCTAGCCTCTAAAGCGGTGATTCTCTTACCGATACTTTCTATCAATTCATTAACGCGGCTAGCATTATCAAGGATATTTGGCAAACTTTTTTCTAAAGAGCTAAGCTTTTCTGAAACTTCCTCCAAAGTGACCTCAGTTTTAATAACATGAATATGTGGTACTCCCACTAAACTTTCAATTAAAGTGCATGCTTCAAGAGCGGGAGTACCCAGAAAATTACCTCCTGCAAGAGTATCAAGAACGTACCTATACCAACTAGTTATACCAACATAAAAATTTCTAAGGAGGATCATGGTAGAATGCTTCTTTGTACACCTATGATGAGAATTGCTAATACAGTACCAAGCATCTTTCAAGCTTCCTCCCCCTTGTTGCTTAAAAGTACGAACTTCAACTTCAGGATTACTCATTCTAACAAGACTATAAGCAAGTAAATAAAAGCAACTATAAAGGATACTATTTTTTGTGTATTTTTGATAAAACGATGCAAGTAAAAATAAAGTAAAAGAAAAACTTAAAACAAAGTAAAGGATGTGTGTGCGAAACTCCCCTTGCAGGAGTCTTCTTTCCTCCCCGGCAACGCCGCCAGAAAACTTGTTGATGGCGCGGTGATGATGGTGTGAAAGCTTCTTCTTTAATACACGGCAACGGCGACAGAAAGCTTCTGTGCCAAGTTGATGTGGGAATATGTAGTAAATGACCGACCAGTTGGAAAACCCCAAGAGAAGGTTTTGATGAATATAGCAACAAGTTTTCCCTCAGTTATGAAACCAAGGTTATCAATCCAGTAGGAGGATGAATACGACTGAAGGTGATGCCCACTAGCTGCACGACAGCTTCAGACAATATATAGGGCGCCTCATCCAAGCTTTGCTTTACGAGCGGCAACGTGGAACCTGCATACAACACAACCAAATACTTTGTTTCCAACTTACGATGAGGTTGTCAATCTCACCGGTTTGCTTGAAACAAAGGGTATGAGCGTATCGAGTGGAAAGTAATAGTAATATGCGAGTAAAGTAAACAGTGCGAGTAAAGTAAACAGGTGATAGCAATATAATGGAAATAAGACCGGGGTCCACAGTTCACTAGCGGTGTCTCTCCATAAGATAAAATAACACATGTTGGGTAAACAAATTACAGTTGGGCAATTGATAGAATAAAGACAATGTGCATGTCGAGAGGATCACTATGAGATTTACTCTGGGCATTACAACAAGATAGATAGACCGCCATCCAACTGCATCTATGACTAATAATCCACTTGTGGCGAATCAATCCGAGAACTCCACAAGTATTAAGTTGCGAACAACAGATAACTGCATTAAGCAAACTGTGTAATGTAAACAAAGCTTATGCCCTCGAGCATATGAATGTTGTTTTCCCCCTAGTAGCAACAACACATCTACAACCTTAGAGGTTTCTGTCACTCCCCCAGATTAAATAGAGGCATGAACCCACTATCGAGCATAAATACCCCCTCTTGGAGTCACTAGCAACTACTTGGCCAAGATAGCTACTAACAACGGAGAGCATGCAAGATCATAAACAACATAGAGATAACATAAGATAAAATTCAGTACATCAACTCAATCATAACACCAATATTCATCGGATCCCAACAAACACAACATGTATAATTACATAAAGGTAGTCTCGATCATGTAAAGCAGCTCACGAGATCTAAACATGAAGCACATGGTGGAGAAGACAACCAACTAGCTACTGCTATGGACCCATAGTCCAAGGTAGACTACTCACTCATCGCGCCGAAGGCAAGCATGGCGATGAAAAGACCTCCGGTAGCGATTCCCCTCTCCGGCAGGGTGCCGGGAAGAGCTTCTGGACCCTCCCGATCTTCGGGTCAACGGCGGCGGCGGATCACGATATGTTCTGGAAAAGTGATCGGGTCTTTAGGTTTTTCCCGTCGGGGGGTCTTTATAGGCGAAGGGGCGGCGTCAGAAGTGGACCAGGGGGCCCACACCATAGGCCGGCACGGGCCAGGGGTGGGCCGCGCCCCCTGGTGGTGTGGCCACCCTCTGGTCTGGCTCTGTCTCCTCTTCGGTCTTCTGGAAGCTCTATGAAATATCTGGACGTCTGGCTTTGGTTTCGTCCAATTGCGAGAATATTTCCTGTGTAACTTTTCTGAAACACAAAAACAGCAGAAAACAGGGAACTGGCACTGTGGCAACTTGTTAATAGGTTAGTTCTGAAAAATGCATAAAAATGCCACGAAGTGTAACGAAACACTAAGCAAATGGTGTAAAAACAAGCATGGAGCATCAAAAATTATGGATACGTTGGAGACGTATCAGTGGCCCTGGTGGGGCTCACCATAGGGGGGCATGGGCCAGCCCCAGGCCGCACCCCCTGGTGGTGAGGCCCACCAGTGGCTCCTCTCTGTCTCCTCTTTGGTTCTCTGGAAAGTTCGGTAAATTTCTGGACATCTGGCTTTTGTTTCGTCCAATTCCGAGAATATTTCCTGTGTAACTTTTCTGAAACACAAAAATAGCAGAAAACAGGGAACTGGCACTGTGGCATCTCGTTAATAGGTTAGTTCCGGAAAATGCATAAAAATGCCACGAAGTGTAACGAAACACTAAGCAAATGGTGTAAAAACAAGCATGGAGCATCAAAAATTATGGATACGTTGGAGACGTATCAGCATCCCCAAGCTTAACTCATGCTCGTCCTCGAGTAGGTAAGTGATAACAAAAGAAATAATTTTTGAGGTGACATGCACCTACACAATCTTGATCAAATATGTAAGCGTTGTGCGCTGGGATCAAAAGAACTTAAAACATGGGCATGAAAGATATAATCTTGATAGAAGAAACTTAGCAACCATGTTATAACATGAAAAGAACACAAATGAAAGATCATGAAAATGAAACAATGAAAGTCAAACATGTGTTCAAATCATAAGGAAAAAACATACAAATGGTTTTCAGCTTGTCCTTCATGAGAGAGCAAAACATAAATGCATAGGACACCTTCAAGTTTAAGAGGGCGACTAGATACAAATAATTTAAGAACAAATGAAACCAACAATATGAATCAATCAATGAAAACTTTGGGACAATGCACATTATACTCAGAATGACAACTATGCACTCTTAACGGTGCATAAAGATAGAAGGTGGTGACTCAACATAAAAGTAAAAGAAAGGCCCTTCGTGGAGGGAAGCAGTGATTGCAAGTTTTATAAACCTTCAAAAATTATGGTAATTACCGGCTTTGAGCTCTCATTGCCCCCATCATAAGCATCTTGAATGGTTAAAGTTAATGTGAGTACACTTATGCTACATATGCTTGACAAATCATAAGTTGAAAACCTCGTGTCCCGTGAAATACGAATACCCAAACCTCATGCTACTCGACTTAGAGTCCCAAGCAAGCTCTTGTCATTGTAAATATATGCGTATCATCGAGAACCGCCAACGGGGTACCTCCATGCCCGATGACATGGAACAAGCCCACATCAAAATGACAGGACAAACAGACAATGAACACCTCGGCATCTCTTTTATTTACCATTGGTATAGCTTTTTATTGTGAAATGCGTCGTCGAATGTTCACTATGGGCATGCTGTAAATTTCCACCATGAATTATGCATGGCTTAGATTAGCGGCCCAGGCGTTTCCCTAACACATATAAAAACTCCATGATCCCGCAAGATTCCCAACTTATTTCACATCGCGAGTATCCATAAACAAAAGATCACGATATCAACTCAAATGAAAGAAAGTGCAATGTTGAAAGCTTGCCCCATGACGGCATGGCTGGGCTAATTTCCAACTTACAACTTGCAAACATAACAACTCAACATAAGAGAGCCACAATGTCAAAATTTTAAAACAAGAAAAGTAAAGTGTGTCATCAGGTTCGTGAGAGCTTTACTGACCAATTTTCACATAACACCAAAAAGAGTTTAATTTGAAGGATAGATAAAAGCAAGTCAAATGTACTTTGGAATAGCAAATTGCTAATATGTATGTATGGTGGACACTTTGGAACAACTTGGTTTTTAGGAGTTGGATGCATGAGTAGAGCTCATACTCAGTACAAAATGAAGGCTAGCAAAAGACTGGGAGGGACCAACTAAGAGAGCAATAACGGCCATAATCATGCATAGCGACAAAGCGATATTAAAAGAAGCATAAGATGTCATAAAAAGTCAAAAACTAAATGATCATAGAGGCAATGGCGACTTTGTATGAGTCAAACATGTGTGAGCATGCGCCAAGTTAACCCAAATAAAGCATCAAAGGAGAAAACCAAAATAATGCCTCCAAATAATTAAAACAACGCATGATTTTTTCAAATGCTCATTAAGCAATCTCAGTCATTTGAGACAAGTCATGCTACAGCAAAACCACTAAGCATACTATCAAAAAGACATCAAGCACGACATGTAAAAGCCTAAGCCACAGTCTACACAAGCTCCTTCTTGTACCACTTTTTTGCATAAAGCTTTTTCTCTTTTTCAACACCATTTGAACTTTTTATAAACAACTTTTTTGATGAAAACCAATATGGACCAGAGGTCAAAATACACCTTGATAAAAATATATAACAAGATCTGAACACATATCAAGGCAAAAATTGAAAGCTAAACGCAGTTCTAGAAAAAGAAGAACACTCGATCAAGTCCGTTTTTCACTCTTATCGTTCAACGAGTGTTCTTGGCAAATGAAAAGCAAGGCAACTTCTCCAAAAGAAAATTTGTTGGGGTCCAACCATTTATTGCAGCAAACAAAACTAAACAAAACTGAAAACTAAAAACAACTGACGCTCCAAGAAAAACGCATAATGCATGAAGCAATAAAAATATAGTGTTTTGAAAGGTGACCTGATTTTTGCCGATGAAGAAGGAGTGCCTCGGGGGCATCCCCAAGCTTTGACGCTTGTACTTCTTGGATATTTCTTGGGGTGAGTGGGCATCCCTAATCTTGAGCTTTTGTCCATTCTTCAACTCATCTCATCATTCTCCAATCCCTACACTTGAAAACTTCCTTCATACAAAACTAAACACAAATCTATTGGCAACATTAGTGTAAGCATAATATTGAATCAACCCTTTTTGCTTCAGGTTTCAACTCAAAACCACCACATATAAAGCATATACTACTGTAGCAACTTCCCCAAAAGTTCCGTGATCAAAAGAACTCAAAAAGAAAGCGATAAAGCGGCAAACACAAATATTGATAGAAATCTGTCAAAACAGAACAGCTGACAAAAGTAGAATTTTTAAAGGGTTTTATGTTGCTCAAATCAAAAAGTGTTCAACTAATGAAAGTTTATATATAACCTGGGGCATATGCACAAGAAATCGCAGGTCCAAAAGATATACAGAGAATTTTCACGAATTTTTACGGTGCAGCACGGAAAACTGTTTCAGGACAGCAACATCCCCAAATCTTACCTCACTCAAATTAGAGGCTTCTCTTGGCACAAAAACGAAATAAAAAGGATAAGGAGAGGTTATTACAGTGGTAATAACTTCCAAGACTCAAATAAAAGAAAAAGTACTGAAAGTAAACAATGGGTTATCTCCCAAGAGTGCTTTTGTTTAACGTCTTTGAGCTAGGCTCAGTAATTTGAGAAGATGCTCACATAAGAAATATGAATGGAAGCCCAAAAAGAGCATCAAGGAGCAAATATAAAACACATTTAAGGCTAACCCACTTCCTATGCATAGGAATCTTATAAGAAAATAAATCAAAGAAGCACATAGTCACAAGTATGTGTAGATAAAACAAGAGCAACTTTGGAACTTTCAATATAAAGAGAGGTGTTTTAGTAACATGAGAATTCCAACAACCATATTTTCCTCTCTCATAATAATTTTCAGTGGCATCATGAACAAACTCAACAATATAAATATCACACTCACCCTCCTTTGTTAAGCATGGAGGGCGATCAAATAAGGTATTAGTTAAAGAGTTACTTTTATTGGGAGGTAGACATGGGTAGCTCCATTCTTCCTCCTCTTGATCATCACTCTCCTCCTCTTTTTCATCCAATGAGCTTCCAGTTTCAGCAATTTCTTCTTCCATAGGCTCCTTCAAGGCATTAGTCTCTTCCGTTGGAGAGCATCTATTAAAATATTTAAGAATATAGCCATTTTCTTCCTTGTAATTATCAAAGAAAAATATAAGTATATCATAAACCTCATATTTATAAGGTGCATCATTAGTATTTTCAAGCAAATAAGCAAGTTCGAATGCACCCTTCCAAGCAATAAATTCTTCAATTTGTTCCACATCATAAAAGTCATAATTTCCATTAATATAAGAAGATATGGTAACATCATCATTATACTCACATTGAAAAGGGAGGTGTTTATACCTCCTACAGCAACAAGATCTATCAAAGCAATAAGTAACATTATAAGTAGACCACACATTTCTAGCAATGATATACAATCTATTGATCTGTTCCCATAAGTGTTTCCCTTTTTGTGACAAGCGGTGTTTCTCATAATAATTTTGCTACTCTTCCGTGAACCCACCTTGCCAAAAAGATTTAGTTTCAAAGAAACCAACCATTGATAGAAAGCATGATAAAGCAAGACAATAACAGACCAACAAAAATAACAACTATAGTAGGAACTAAATTTTTTTGTATTTTTGATAAAAATATGCAAGTAAAAATAAAGTAAAGCAAATTTAAAACAAAGTAAAGGATGTGCGTGCGAAACTCCCCTTGCAGAAGTCTTCTTTTTCCCCGGCAACGGCGCCAGAAAACTTGTTGATGGCGCGGTGATGATGATGTGGGAGCTTCTTCTTCAATCCCCGGCAACGGCGACAGAAAACTTCTGTTGCCAAGTTGACATGGGAACGTGTAGTAAATGACCGGCCAGTTGTGTTAGGGCATTTTCTAGCCTCCCTAGTTTTGTGTGTTAGTTGACAACACCAGGACATTTTACTAGTGTTTTTGTGCAGAAAGTTGGCTGGATTTTTCGGCCGGATATTTCCAAAACTGGGCCGGATAATCCGGCCTCCCCGGAAAACGGCTAAGGACCAGACGCAGCAAGATGCGCGTCACCCAGATCTTGGGGCGGATATTTCGGCCGGATTTTTCCAAATCTGGGCCGAATAATCCGCCCCCCCTGGAAAACGACTAAGGACCAGAAGAAACCCAGATGCGCGTCACCCAGATCTGGGGGCGGATATTTGGGCCGGATATTTCCAGATCTGGGCCGGATAATCCACCCCCCCCCCCCCCCGTGAAAACGACTAAGGACCAGAAGAAACTCAGATGCGCGTCACCCAGATCTGGGGGCGGATATTTGGGCCGAATATTTCCAGATCTGGGCCAGATAATCCGCCCCCCCATGAAACGACAAAGGACCAGACGCGCGTCACCCAGTTTCCTGGCCGTATTTTTCGGCCGGATTATTCCAGAAGTGGGCCGGAATATCCGGCCGCCGGATTATCCGGTTCAAGTTTGGGCCGGATAATCCGGCCCCTGGCGGCTGCAACGGACACATTTCGGGAAGGGGTATTTATACCCCTTCCTCTCTTCCTCCCCAGCTTGCTCGTCCTCATCAAGAACAAGACACTATTTGGAGCCAACCTCACTGCAAGATCTCCACCCTCAACCACCCAAAGTCTTAGATCTTTGGAGGATCGAAGGAGGAGATCCCGATCTACATCTCCACCGAAGGAATTTCTCTTTCCCCTCCTTTTGCTTGAGGGATTTGCTCCTAGTGGTTCCTTGGAAACACTAGGTGGTGTAATTCGTGATTACTCTTGTCTTTGTGGTTTCTAGCCTCCGTGGCTTTCTTGGGAGCCTCCAATTCAGTTGTGGATGTGTGCCCCAATCTCCGTGTAAGGGATTTGGTGAGTTCCCCCAATACCACCGCTTAGTGGAACGAGCTAGCCTCCGTGGCTTGCTCACCGGAGAACAAGGTGAGCCTCCGTGGCGTTGGTCGACTCCGTGTCACCACACCTCTCCAACGTAGACGTACTTCCCCTCAAAAGGAAGGAACTACGGGAATACATCCTTGTGTCTTCGGTCTCCGCTCCTCGGTTATTTCTTACCCGAACTCGCTTACTTGCTTACTTGTTTACTTGTTCACTTGCTTGCTTGCCACTTAGGAAATTCACCTAGTTGCACATCTAGAGAATTTACTTTGTGTCAAGCCTAAAATTGAAAAAGGTAAAATTTTGTGTAGCACCTATTCACCCCCCCTCTAGTCGCCCGTGTGATCCTTTTCAATTGGTATCAGAGCCTAGTGCTCTTTGATTGGGCTTAACCGCCTAAGAGATCATGGGCGACGAGGAACCCGCCACAAAGGGGGATCTTAATAACATAATGACTCGCATGGATGCTATGATGGCAGCCATGGAAAGCCAAAAATCTCAACTTGATGCTCTCACTAGTGGAACATCAAGTACCACTCCACCAACTCCGGTTGACACCTCGGGTAAGGATAAACCATCCTTAAACGAGGATGATCCGGAGAAGGATGGGAATGAGAACAACGAGGATCCCCCCAAGAAAGATGACACCTCTCGGGGACATAGCACGGAGGTTCCACCTCCTACGAGCTATGTCTCCGGAAGGCACCTTCAAATGCCACACCTTGCTTCATGCGGTCCACCGCCACCACTTGATGCTTCTAGCTTTTCTAATTGGCAACATAACATGCGCTCTCACATAAACTTTGTGTCTATTGAGCTTTGGAGGATCATTGAGCAGGGTTTTCATCCAACTTCCAAGGATTTGACCAATTTGTTACCTTGGGAGCAAATCGACAAGCAGCTCAATGCCTCCGCCTTGCATCTCATTCACATGTCTCTCACCGAGAAGGACAAGGCGTTCGTCCGCAACATTTCCTCCGCCAAGGAAGCTTGGGATGCTCTCACCAACCTCTTCATCGGCAATGAGAGCATCCAAGAGTCCAAGTTTGATGAGGCATCTAATGAAGCGGACAACTTCGCCATGTTTGATGGTGAATCTCCCGAAGAACTTCATCGGTGTCTCTCGGCACTCCAAGTGAAGCTAATCGACCTCGGCTCTACTCAATGTGATGGGAGATGGATGAAGAGGAAATTTGTCCAAGCCCTCTTGCCCTTCTTCAAGGATACGATGAACTCAATCAAGGGAGATGCCAACTTTAGGAAGATGACCGCTCATGACATCTTGCAAGAGATTGTGGCAAGGAAGATCTCCGAGAAGAATGCGGATGATGCTCTAGCTCGTGCACGTGGTGTGCGTGCACCCAAACTTGCTTTGAAGGCCAAAGTCTCTCTTCATGAAGAAGCAAGTTTGATGGAAGAGGAAGAGTCAATAGGTGGTAGTCCCGAAGACATGAAGTATGCTCATGCCGAACACATGGCTCTTGCTCAACGGGCTTTCATGAAGAAGTGGAAGTCATCAAGTCCCTCCAAGCCTAAGGCCACAAGTAGAGTGAGAACATGCTACAATTGTGGCAATCAACACCATTTCATCGCGGATTGTCCCTATGGAAGAGTGGAAGATCACAATGGAAGACTCATCCGCAAGGAGATGAAGGCCAAGTCTTACCCACCAAGAAACTTTGACAAGAATAAAGCCGTTCCAATACATGCCTTGACGACTCAAGAAGAATACCCATCCGGTGATGATGCAAGTGATGATGAAGAAGTGGGAAGGGCCACCATTGCCATCGCCAAGCCTATCTCTTCACCATCCCTCTTCGCTTCCGCAAACGAGTCCAAGCGCTCCAACTCCAAGGGAACATGTCTAATGGCTCACGCTACAAAGGTATCACCCACTTTCACACCCATCATACCTAGAAGCTTATCCTTGATGGATTGTGTTGATACTAGTAGGGATAAGGATGAGCCTAATGAATTTGACACCTTCATGTCAACCTTGCATGGGGAGACCAAAGCTCAATTTGAGACTCTCCTCAATCTATATAATGAGTCTCTCCAACTAAATGATAAAAATGAGGAACGCATCTTTGAGCTAGAAGGGCATGCTCGTGAGTATGCCGATGAAATTGCAACACTCAATCAATCCCTTGAGGTTGAGCAAGATCTAAGGATGGCACTCGAGGCATCCAAGTTAGGTCTTGAAGAGTCTTACAACTTGGATATTGCTAGGCTTAAAAATGATCGTGATATTGCTCAATCAGTTGCTAATGAACTTAGGTTGCAAAATAAGAAACTAAATCTTATTATTGCTAAAGAAGCAACCAAGTTACCTACTACCACCTTTGTTGCAAGTTCTTGTTACACTAACCCTCTTTATGAGAAAGATTCCCTCAAAGGTGACACAAGGCTTGATGAGCTTTTGAGTGCTCAAAAGCAACATGGTGACAAGACCGGGCTTGGTTTCACTTCCAAGTCTAAGAAGAAGAGGAACAAGAAAAGGAACAAGAAGAAGAACAACAAGAAGACGCAATTTCTTGTGCCCACTCCTCCTCCTAAGAAGCACATCCCAAATGACATATGCTTTGACGAGGATGGCAATATTTATGAGGAGGAGGGGGAGCTCGTGAGGGAGGTGGTTGGGAATGCCAAGAGGGCAATGCCCAATCACAACGACTTTGCGGGAAAATATAACCCCTCTTATGTTCTTCGTCGTGCTTATGATGGACATGTTTATGCTAAATTTGTTGGCTCACCTAATGAACGCATTGCTTGGTCTATTTGGGTTCCTAAGACCCTTGTCACTAACAAAAGAGGACCCATTGAAAAATGGGTACCTAAAAACAAAGCTTAACTTTTTGTAGGGCTTTGCTTCCGGTGCGGGACAATGGATAATTGATAGCGGTGCTACCAATCATATGTCCGGAAGCAAAGAGTTGGTGAAGGAGCTTCGCACCGGTTCATCTAGTGCGGGCTACGTCACCTATGGAGATTCCTCAAGGTCAAAGGTATTGGGTCTTGGTAAAGTTGTTATATCTCAAGATGTTACCGTGGAGAATGTCATGCTTGTTGAGTTTCTCTCTTACAATTTACTTTCCGTAGCTCAACTTGCCGATATGGGCTTTGCAACTTTCTTTGATGTTGGGATTGTGGTTCTTTTGTGGAGCAAGTCTCTTAAAGTAGCCTTTGTTGGGCATGTTGAAAACGGCTTATATGTGATTGACTTCTCGGAGAAGGTCACTAAAGCCGCGACTTGCCTAATGGCTAAAGTTGACGTGTGATGGCTATGGCATCGCCGGCTAGGCCACGTCAATATGAGAACTTTGCAAAGACTCCACAAAGGTAACCACATCCTAGGACTAACCGATCTAACCTTTGCCAAAGATCGTGTGTGTAGAGCTTGCATTGAAGGAAAGATGCATGAACTCCCTCATCCTAGCAAGACGATCATTTCTTCTAAGAGGGTCTTAGAGCTCCTTCACATGGACCTCTTTGGCCCTCCATCTCATGCAAGTCTAGGAGGGAAGAAGTATTGCTTGGTGATTGTTGATGACTACTCAAGATATACTTGGGTCTACTTCTTCAAGCATAAATACGAGACCCAACAAACCGTCATGGACTTCATCAAGGAAGTGGAACGTCAATATGGCCAAGATATCTTGATGATTCGGAGTGATAATGGGACGGAGTTCAAGAACTACACCGTCAACGAATTCTTGAGTGATGAGGGAATTCAACATCAATACTCCTCTCCCTACACTCCACAACAAAATGGTGTAGCCGAGCGGAAGAACCGAACCTTGATGGACATGGCAAGGACAATGTTAGCGGAGTTTAAGTCTCCGTATAACTTTTGGGCCGAAGCTATCAATACCGCTTGTCATGCTTCTAACCGGCTATATCTTCGCAAGGGCTTGAACAAGACTCCTTATGAGATCCTCACCGGCAACAAGCCTAACATCAAATACTTTCGAGTATTCGGTTGTAAGTGCTTCTATCTTAGAAAGGGTGTTCATTTGTCCAAGTTTGACTCTAAAGCTCTTGAGGGTATCTTTGTTGGTTATGCCGCCGAATCTCATGCTTTTAGAATCTTTGACAAAGAGTCCGCTCGTGTTGTTGAAGTTTCTAACGTGAGATTCGACGAGAATGACGGCTCCCGTGTGGAGCAAAGTGGTGTTTGTGATGTAGGTGACGAAATACCTCCTCAAGCCATAAGAAGAATGGGTGTGGGTCATCTCATACCCATTGAGGGACACCTTTTGGCGGAAGGAGAAGGACTATGCTCTACTCAAGTGGAGCCTTCACCTTCACAAGCTCCACAAGCTCCTCAAGGACCGATTGATGCTAACCAAAGACAAGCATTAGACCCTCATTCAAGCGAGCAAGGCCAAGATCAAGACCAAGTGGACGGTGGTGATTCCTCACCAATGGTAGATCAAGACCAAGCTCAAGATGTTGAGCATGCTCATCATGTTGATCAAGCTCAAGTTGAAGGTCAAGGCAAGGACCAAAATAGTGGTGATGACCAAGTGGCTTCTCAAGAGTCTTTTGAAGAAGCTCAAGCTCGCCGTGCAAGGAAAGTGGAAGAGGCTCTTCGCAAAGGGAGTCATACCTTGGATAGTGTGATTGTAAGTGTGAGAAAAGGGGTTTCCACAAGGACACAATTAGCCAACTTTAGCATCCATCATGCCTTCGTCTCTTGAGTGGAACCTCAAAAGGTGTTTGAGGCTCTTGAAGACCCAGATTGGGTGGAAGCCATGCACGAAGAACTCAATAACTTCAAGCGCAATGAGGTTTGGACTTTGGTGGAGAAGCCCAAGGAGTGCCGCAATGTCATTGGAACCAAGTGGGTGTTCAAGAACAAACAAGATGCCAATGGGATTGTTGTGAGGAACAAGGCTCGCTTGGTTGCTCAAGGATACTCTCAAGTGGAAGGAATCGACTATGGGGAGACCTACGCTCCCGTGGCTCGTCTCGAGTCAATCCGTATCCTTCTTGCTTATGCTTCTCACTTCAACTTTAAGTTATATCAAATGGATGTGAAGAGTGCCTTTCTCAACGGTCCTCTACATGAATTGGTCTATGTGAAGCAACCCCCGGGGTTTGAAGATCCTCATTTCCCGACCCATGTCTACAAACTCGATAAGGCGCTTTATGGCCTTAAACAAGCCTCACGCGCGTGGTACGAGCACCTTAAGGAGTTGTTGTTAGACCGTGGGTTTGAAATTGGGCTCATCGATCCAACTCTTTTTACTAAGAAGGTCAACGGGGAGCTTTTCATATGCCAAATTTATGTAGACGATATCATTTTTGGCTCTCCTAACAAACTCTTCAATGATGAATTTGCAAAGCTAATGACAGATAAATTCGAGATGTCCATGATGGGAGAGTTGAAATTCTTTCTTGGCTTTGAGATTCGGCAATTGCGAGGAGGGACATTCATAAATCAAGCCAAGTACATCCAAGACATGCTCAAGAAATTCAACATGGATTCCGGAGTTAAAGGAGCCAAAACCCCCATGCCGACAAATGTTACTCTTGATCTCGATCCTAGTGGTAAGGAAGTGGATCAAAAGCTTTACCGTTCGATGATTGGCTCGCTTCTTTATCTTTGCGCATCTAGACCCGATATCATGCTTAGTGTGGGAATTTGTGCACGTTTTCAAGCCGCCCCAAAGGAAAGGCATTTAATGGCCGTGAAAAGAATCTTCCGATATTTGATTCATACTCCAACTTTTGGCCTTTGGTACCCGAAGGGATCAAGCTTCGAGCTTGTTGGGTACACGGACTCGGATTGGGCGGGAGACAAAGTGGATAGGAAGTCAACTTCTGGGACTTGCCAACTCCTTGGTAGGTCCTTGGTTAGTTGGTCTTCCAAGAAGCAAAATTGTGTGTCTCTCTCCACTGCCGAAGCCGAGTATGTGTCCGCGGCAAGTGGGTGTGCTCAACTCCTTTGGATGCGGCAAACGTTGAAGGACTATGGAGTTCATTGTGACAAGGTACCACTCTTGTGTGACAATGAGAGTGCCATCAAGATTGCTCATAATCCGGTTCAACACAACAAGACGAAGCACATTGAGATCCGGCATCACTTCATCCGGGACCACGTCAATCGAGGTGATATTAACTTGTCTTATGTAGGTACAAATGATCAACTCGCCGACATCTTCACGAAGCCCCTTGATGAAGCAAGATTCTGAGAGTTGAGGCATGAATTGAATATCATCGATTCTTGCAATGTGGCTTGTTAGTGTGCACTCATTCCCATACGTTAGCACGTGTTCTAATCTAGATGCGGGCATGGATATAGGGGGAGTGCGGTCCTAATTCATTGGGCTATCCCTCCCCCCATTATACCGATAGTAATGCAATCATTCTCTTAATATCATTTTGTGATATGTGAGCTTCAATGATGAGTATTGGTTATGGACCCAAGATATATCTTCGCGGTTCAATGCCAAAACACTCATATATGGTGGCTTCGGCCACCGACCTCTTCTTTTGAAGAGATCATTCCTTGAAAATCTTTTGAGTTTGGTTTAAGTTTTTTTTTGGTTTTGTTTATCTCTTGGTATGGGAAGGCACTTGAGTTGGTATTTCGATGATTTCTTGCGTTCTTGCAACTCTAAGTGCCGAGAACCACTCCATGTTTGCCTTCTAACCTAAGCCCATCTCATCCCTAAACATTCTCTCCATGCACACAAGTCCAGTTTTTCTGCCACAAATTTCCCGAGCAAAGGAGTTCTAGGCCGGATTATCCGGGCCTCTCCCGGGCCGGATTATCCGGGGGCCGGAATATCCGGTCCAAGTATGGGCCGGATAATCCGCCCCTGCGGTTTGTCCATATAAATAGAGGGCGTCGGGGTGAACTGCCCACTTTGGCAGTTCTTCCACCCCCGACCCCCTCTCTCTCCACCGCCGCCGCCTGCTCCTCCTCTTGCTCGCCGGCGCCTTCCCGGCCGCCGGATCCGGCCGATCTTCAAGGCTCGTGCTCTCCTTCTTCTCGGGAACAAGTTCCTCCAAGCAGTTCCTCCAATGGATGAGGGTAAATTTCGCATCTCCTAGCCCTAGTGGTGAAGTTCTTGTGAGATTTATTTGCTTAGATCTTGGAGTCTAGTTGTTCCCGTTGGTCTTTCCTTTGGCCTTGTTGTATACTTTAGTGATTCACCTAGCCGATCTACGCTTTTGACATGTTAGGGCAAGAATTGAGAAAATTTCGCCAGGGGGCGGATTATCCGGCCCACTTTTGGACCGGATAATCCGGCCTGCCTGGTGCTTCCTTTTCTCCCTCCTTGACCATCAATGTCAGGCATTCCTCTGCTATGCTCATCACTCTAGTATACGTTCCTGGTACTTGTGTGCATTCTCATCACCATGCTCCCCACTTATTCTCTTCACAGGTGGTGGTCCGGCTAAGAGGAGTCGTCCTCGCTACCTCCGTTACAATGAAGATGGTATTCTGGAAGATGAGGTTTCGCTCCGGACAAAACAGCGTGCAGCCGTCCGGAAAGTCAAGGCAGCCAAGGATGCTAAGGCAGCTGAGAGAGCTGCTAAGAGGGCTGCTCAAGCCAAGAAGGGAAAGGAGCCACGAGTCAACTACAAGCAAATGAGCCAGAGTTCCTACTCAGCCCTGAGGCAGCAAGATTGGTATGCCAATCAGCAGAGGGCAACTCACATTGAAGACCATCGTTTCTGGTGTCCAGAGCAGCTGTACATCTATCAGGATATCTTTGCTCCCATGAGTAAGCCCATTCGACCGATGCACCCCATTGATCTTAATTTCCTGAAGTCGAAGGAGTACTTTGTTCCAGCTGTCCAGGTTGTGGAGAGACTAGGCCTCACTGGTTTGATGACTGTTCAGTGTGATTATGATCCTCAGCTCATAGTGCAGTTTTATGCTACCTTGGCTTTTGCTGCTGATGATAACAGAACTTTCAAGTGGATGACTGGGACTCGTTACTGTGAGTCTACCTTCACTCGGTTTGCTTCTCTGTTGGGCTACCCTTTTAATGGCCCGACGAATCCTATTGGTCACCGGGTTCACACTCCGCTTCCAGTCGACAAGAATCTGCTTTGTGATCTATATGGACCTCATGGTGTTCCTGGTCAAGCTGCTGGTCTGTTGCCTCTGTATGATCTGCTTGTGCGTATCTTCAGGGAGAATATTGCTCCAAGTGGAGGGAACAACGATGCTATCAGAAGCTCTTTGGTGGATCTCCTTATCTTCTCTCATGATTGTGCCACGTCTACCGATCCGGATGCAGATTTCTCTCTTGATGTGATGGACTTTATCTTCAACGAGATGTACGATGCTATGGTCAGCAAGGGTTCTCTTCCGTACGCCCCTTTCATCATGAAGCTTATCATTGACACTTGCAAGGGTCAGGATTTCAGCAGTAAGTGTGTGTCTCACAAGGTCAAGAAGCTCTATGTGAAGCAGAACAAGCCAGCTCCAGCTCCTGTTGGTCCCGATTCTTTCATGAGAGATGCTCGTTCTAGTGTGCCAAGTGGCAAGTTTGTGTCCAAGGATGTGCCCAAGAGAATGAAGAAGTTGAGCTGGTTTCAGAAGCATGTCCTTTGCATGAAGGTTGAGATTCATCGTGAGAACTATGAAGCTTATTGTGAGCGCAAGGCTATTCTTGATACTCAGCGTGAGATTCTTCATAAGCTCAGTGGGGACCAAGCTGCTCTTTCTCCTGCTCCTCCTCCCATTACCTACAACAAGTGGCATTCCGAGACCTATGATTGGGGCGCGATGGAGAAGTCTCTTTATGTTGGTCGCACCACTCGTGTTGGTGATGAAGATGAAGATGAAGAGGAAGAGGATGAGGAAGAAGATGAGGAAGGAGAGTTTGAAGAAGATGATGAAGAGGAGGAGGACTATGAGGAGGACGAGGACGATGACGACTTTGAGTGACTTCTTGGGGCGTGTAGTATGCTCTTGTCCCTTTTTGGTGTCTTGATGCCAAAGGGGGAGAAGTTGTTCTAGTAGGATTTCTCGTTGGGATTTACTTTGGTGTGGGAGCTGCTTCTGTTTTCTCGTTTGTGAACTTATCATTATCTTGTGCTTGGTGAACTTTCTTTAGGTTTGAACTTGTGTGTGGAACTTGTTTAAGTTTGTTTGCTTAATGTGTCTATGCTCATATTGTTATTGTCAAACTTGTTTTATTGCTTATCTCTAGAGGGAGCTTCATTTGAACTTATGCATATCTTTAGGGGGAGCTCTCTTGCTTAATTGATCTTACTATTGTAAATCCTAGTGTTGTCATCTAACACCAAAAAGGGGGAGATTGTTAGGGCATTTTCTAGCCTCCCTAGTTTTGTGTGTTAGTTGACAACACCAGGACATTTTACTAGTGTTTTTGTGCAGAAAGTTGGCCGGATTTTTCGGCCGGATATTTCCAAAACTGGGCCGGATAATCCGGCCTCCCCGGAAAACGGCTAAGGACCAGAAGCAGCAAGATGCGCGTCACCCAGATCTTGGGGCGGATATTTCGGCCGGATTTTTCCAAATCTGGGCCGGATAATCCGCCTCCCCTGGAAAACGACTAAGGACCAGAAGAAACCCAGATGCGCGTCACCCAGATCTGAGGGCGGATATTTGGGCCGGATATTTCCAGATCTGGGCCAGATAATCCCCCCCCCCGTGAAAACGACTAAGGACCAGAAGAAACTCAGATGCGCGTCACCCAGATCTGGGGGCGGATATTTGGGTCGGATATTTCCAGATCTGGGCCGGATAATCCGCCCCCCCCCCCTGTGAAACGACGAAGGACCAGACGCGCGTCACCTAGTTTCCTGGCCGGATTTTTCGGCCGGATTATTCCAGAAGTGGGCCGGAATATCCGGCCGCCGGATTATCCGGTTCAAGTTTGGGCCAGATAATCCGGCCCCTGGCGGCTGCAACGGACACATTTCGGGAAGGGGTATTTATACCCCTTCCTCTCTTCCTCCCCAGCTTGCTCGTCCTCATCAAGAATAAGACACTATTTGGAGCCAACCTCACTGCAAGATCTCCACCCTCAACCACCCAAAGTCTTAGATCTTTGGAGGATCGAAGGAGGAGATCCCGATCTACATCTCCACCGAAGGAATTTCTCTTTCCCCTCCTTTTGCTTGAGGGATTTGCTCCTAGTGGTTCCTTGGAAACACTAGGTGGTGTAATTCGTGATTACTCTTGTCTTTGTGGTTTCTAGCCTCCGTGGCTTTCTTGGGAGCCTCCAATTCAGTTGTGGATGTGTGCCCTAATCTCTATGTAAGGGATTCGGTGAGTTCCCCCAATACCACCGCTTAGTGGAACGAGCTAGCCTCCGTGGCTTGCTCACCGGAGAACAAGGTGAGCCTCCGTGGCGTTGGTCGACTCCGTGTCACCACACCTCTCCAACGTAGACGTACTTCCCCTCAAAAGGAAGGAACTACGGGAATACATCCTTGTGTCTTCGGTCTCCGCTCCTCGGTTATTTCTTACCCGAACTCGCTTACTTGCTTACTTGTTTACTTGTTCACTTGCTTGCTTGCCACTTAGGAAATTCACCTAGTTGCACATCTAGAGAATTTACTTTGTGTCAAGCCTAAAATTGAAAAAGGTAAAATTTTGTGTAGCGCCTATTCACCCCCCCCCCCCTCTAGTCGCCCGTGTGATCCTTTTCAAGTTGGAAACCCCAAGAGAAGGTTTGATGAATATAGCAGCAAGTTTTCCCTCAGTTATGAAACCAAGGTAGTCAATCCAGTAGGAAAAAGCCAATACGACTGAAGGTGATGCCCGCTAGCTTCGCGATAGCTCCGAACAATTTATAGGGTGCCTCGTCCGAGCTTTGCTTTGCTAGCGGCAACATGGAACCTGCACACAACACAACCAAATACTTTGTTCCCAACTTACGATGAGGTTGTCAATCTCACCGGTTTGCTTGAAACAAAGGGTATGAGCGTATCGAGTGGAAAGCAGTAGTAGTATGCGAGTAAAGTAAATAGTGCGAGTAAAGTAAACAGGTGATAGCAATATAAAGGAAATAGGACCGGGGTCCACAGTTCACTAGTGGTGTCTCTCCATAAGATAAAATAACACATGTTGGGTAAACAAATTACAGTTGGGCAATTGATAGAATAAAGACAACATGATATGTCGAGAGGATCACCATGAGATTTACTCTGGGCATTACAACAAGATACATAGACCGCCATCCAACTGCATCTATGACTAATAATCCACTTGTGACGAATCAATCCGAGAACTCCACAAGTATTAAGTTGCGAACAACAGATAACTGCATTAAGCAAAGTGTGTAATGTAAACAAAGCATATTCCCTTGAGCATATGAATGTTGTTTTCCCCCTAGTAGCAACAACACATCTACAACCTTAGAGGTTTCTGTCAATCCCCAGATTAAATAGAGGCATGAACCCACTATCGAGCATAAATACCCCCTCTTGGAGTCACTAGCAACTACTCGGCCAAGATAGCTACTAATAACGGAGAGCATGCAAGATCATAAACAACATAGAGATAATATAAGATAAAATTTAGTACATCAACTCAATCATAACACCAATATTCATCGGATCCCAACAAACACAACATGTAGAATTACATAACGGTGATCTCGATCATGTAAAGCAGCTCAGGAGATCTAAACATGAAGCACATGGTGGAGAAGACAACCAACTAGCTACTGCTATGGACCCATAGTCCAAGGTAGACTACTCACTCATCGCTCCGGAGGCAAGCATGGCGATGAAGAAGACCTCCGGTGGGAATTCCCCTCTCCGGCACGGTGCCGGGAAGAGCTTCTGGACCCTCCCGATCTTCGGGTCGACGGTGGCGGCGGATCGTGATGTATTCTAGAAAAGTCATCGGGTATTTTGGTTTTTCCCGTCGGGGGGTCTTTATAGGCGAAGGGGCGTCGTCAGAAGTGGCCCTGGTGGGGCTCACCATAGGGGGGCGCGGGCCAGCCCCAGGCCGCGCCCCCTGGTGGTGAGACCCACCAGTGGCTCCTCTCTGTCTCCTCTTCGGTTCTTTGGAACCTTCGGTAAATTTCTGGACGTCTAGCTTTTGTTTCGTCTAATTCCGAGAATATTTCCTGTGTAACTTTTCTGAAACACAAAAACAGCATAAAACAGGGAACTAGCACTGTGGCATCTCGTTAATAGGTTAGTTCCGGAAAATGCATAAAAATGCCACGAAGTGTAACGAAACACTAAGCAAATGGTGTAAAAACAAGCATGGAGCATAAAAAATTATGGATACGTTGGAGACGTATCAACCGTATTTTACGGCACAAGAATCACTGGCGATATTGGTTATTAATCCTAGGTGAACATTCCAGTTACAGTGTGACCTCCACCATACTCTTACCATGGTCCCACTGCCCACCCTCCTAGGTCGACAACCACCATGGTTTCTAACCACTAGTCATATTGAGTTGAGAAAACAGAACCTTTGCTTTTGAATGCAATCATAATAATAATATCACTGGTATATTTGCAAGTAATTTGCTAAAGATAAACAAGAGATATGAGAAAGAGTGAACTTGCCTGCAAACTGCAAGGTAGTGCAGTTGGATTTGTTGGAGTGACCTGGGACCTCGGGTTCTGGAAAATATCATCATTGTCCGATAAGGGCAATGGTTAAAGATTCAAATAATACAAGCCTTTAAGGTGTGTGTGTTCCCTTACCCCCAGAAGTGTTTTATTCTCATCCTTGAGTTTATATACTCCTTTTATGATTTTAAGGAGCATATGTTATCAATTATTTCATTCAAGAATATTCTTCAATATTCTGGAATGGAGTTCAATTTTGATAATGAGTTCTATTCTAATTAGATTTTTCTTAGATATCTCACAACTATAGAAAAGTCTTTCAAAGTTCTGTTTCCTATTTATCTTTATAGGGTGATTTATTAAAAGTGTATATACCCTAGTTATGAATTTACCAGAGTATATATTATGTTAAATTCATTCAAGAATGCTAAGGACAACTTCTTGAATGGATTTACTTTATTTTATTTCAAGGATGTTATTGTCCTTTTACTTTCTCATTTAAATCATGTCCAGAGGTTTTTTCCTTCAAGAGAAAACCCCATAATTCAATTATGAACAATTTCTTCATATTCATAAAGTCACTATTTGTGTGTTGGAAAGCTCAATAATCATTTAGGGTTATTTTTGCAAAGTCAATAGTAATTTTCTGCTCTTTATTAAGTGTTAAAAGGTTTTTCCAAAAAAAACCTTTATTTTCTTTTCCATTTCTGTTTTTAAACTTGGTTAAAAACCCTCTCTCACTCCACCTGCCAGGCCTGGCCCACCTGTTGAGCCTGGCCCACCTGTCAGGCCTGGCCCACCTGTCGGCGCCGGCCTACCTGGTCGAACCCAACCAGGTGGCTCGGTCAGACCGACTGGCCGTACCCCCCTCGCTCACCTCGTCTTCTTCCTCTCGCCCGCTCTAGCGACTGTGTCGCCCTGCCGCCGCGCTAGATTTCGATGACCTCCGCCGGAGTTGGCCGCCGAGATGGGTGCCAATCGATAGATCTCGCGACAATGCTCCTGCCTGTCCGAGGGATCTTGTCGATTTCCCCTTGGGTGCTCTCGTCTCTGTCGCCTCCGACGCTCTGGATCTCGGCCATGGCGACCTCGAGCTTGGCCTCGAGTTTCTTGGCCTTCTCCTCGGCGAGATCTGGTGCTTGGCGAGTTAGGTGACTTGCCGACGTGTCGTCGGCGCCTTCCCCTGGCTTGGTGCCGTCGTGGCCGCGCGGGAACTGCCTCGCCATGCCACGGTGGTACCTCCTGGGCGTCAAGTAAGTCCTTCCTCTCCTCTGTTCTTCTCTATGCTCTCCTGGAGCTTGCTCTGTGCTCTCCTGGAGCCTGCTCTGGCCATGCTCCACCTCTCAGATGCACTGGGGTTCCTTCCCAAGCTTGCTCTTGTGCTGTGGAATTAGGCTGGCTGTGATGTGTGATTTTAAGCTCTGTGATCACTCCTTGTCCATTAAGCTTGCAGTTAAAGCTAGAACATATTTGTGCTAGCTGCCACTGTTAGTTTCAATCATAGCTTCAGTTAACACTTTTAACTGAAGCTTTGCTGGTTTCAGTTAACTGTTTAACTTGCTGGAAATCGAACTGAATGCTATGGTGACCCTCTTCTGTCTAATTATTCAGTTACTGCTTCTACTGAATTAGCTGAGAGCTTGCTAGTGGCTGATCTTGATCATTTGCACCAAGTGCATGGATAACTATGTGTTAGTTATCTCTGAATGTTGATGTTTAATTAGCTGTAGTGTAACAGCTTTACTGCACTTTCTTGCAGTGTCACTGCTATGCTGGTTCAGTGATGAAAACTAGCTTCTGTTGAGCTTGATTATTTCTAGCTGTGATGCTAAGTTAGTGGTTGTTGTTATGGTTCTTGCAGTAGCTTCTGGCTATCTGCCTCACTGTGATACCTCCTTGAGGTGTGCACAGCTACTGTGGTGTTGGCTGCTAAACTGAGTACTCTTGAGAGTAGATCACCCTCTGTGGTGGTCTGCTGGTGGCTTAATTGATTAAAAGTGTCCATATCCACTTTTCCCAGATGCTTATTCAAATTTGATCAATTTCATTGACAAAGCTGATGGATTTCTAGGTTTAGGCCTTGGTCTTGATAGTTTAGGCAACCCATGTGCCACTCCTGGCCTTGCTCTTATTTCTGTGAGTATTTCCTTTGAGAAATTCCCAGGTAAGATTATGTATTAGGGAGTAGGTGCTGTGGATGGCCTTGTCTTCAAGGTCATGGCCTCCTGGACATCCAAGTGATGACCAAGGCTCTTTTATCATCAAGCTTTGATTGATTTATGTGTGGATGTGCTCTATGCAGTCTGCCTGGGAGATAAACTTGTGAGTTTTCTCCCAGCACTTATGTGTGTTGTGGTTTAACAATAACCTGCTATTTGAAGAGTAGCTTGTTCTTCTGGATATTTCTGATTTCCTGCTTCTTGTGGCAAGCCTGCTCCTCCTAGCTGCTTGACCTAGTTCCTAGTTGAACTAAGTAACCATGTTGGTCTTTGGCTTTGCTGGTTTGGTTGATTTGATGGTGTGCTGGTGGTGTAAATCTTCCCTGTTGCTCAACTCATGAGCAGGGTTGATTGTGTGGTGGTGTTTCTGTGATGATGATGTGATCTCAGCTGTGGTGATGTTCTTGGTGTGATGCTGTTGGTGGTGTGGTGGTGTTGTTCTTGGTCGGCTGGTGTTCTTGGCCAAGCAATTTCACCTCCTGTGATGTTTTTATACTAGCCCTTGTTACCTGGGGGCTTGACACCTTAGCTCATGCATTTGATGAATGAGCTGCTGTGGGCTGGCTTGCCCTGCTCGGCTGGCCTGGGATATTTTCCTAGATGCCTTGGTGATAAGCTTCAAATACTTGATGATTATCTACAGTGGCATTGTTTTTGACTGCCACTTGGTAAATCCCCTCTTGGCTGTTTTTCTGTTTATTCTTTACTTGCAGGTGCCAGAAAGGAAAAGAAAGAAAGAAGATGTGTAGTTTTAGGAACAAACACTTGTATATTTTCTACTCTTTATTGTAATATTCTTTCTATGCATTGCTGTAATCTTCTGTTATTAATTCCAAGGTTGTAATTATTCTTTTATTCTAGAATTTTGTAAAGACAATGTATAATGTGTTGATGATCAATAAAGCTCAAGTTTTCTTTCCTTATTTATATTTATCCTTTCTAAATGTGCCTTTCAATTCTTAATTCAATTTTTCTTAATTCAAATTCATATTTGAATTCACAAGTTAAACTAGGGTTTTAGTTGTTTCATTTCACCAATTTCCAACAAGCAATAGATCAAAAGAGTTCATGTCCAATTCTTTCGCACTCCGAGAGTATACCATACCCCCTCAAAGAGAGAATCGATCCCCCTTAGGTTTTAGTGATAAAAGTGCAAAAAAAATCCCGTAATTTGAGATGCTATGCACAAAAGCCCTCTAAACTACCCCGGAGTTGTCCAACGTGCTGGGATGTTACAGCCTTGTCTTTAAATGATTGTCGCGAGCATTTCTTGGGTCAAATGTGCCTTGTGTACAATAGTTGGATTACATGTGCCCGCTTTGTACTTGATACTAAGATAAGTTTTGAAGGTGTCCTCAAGTGACTGGTTGACGAGGTTTTAACCCGACAATGCCCATGTTTAAGACTTTCGATTCATGGAGAGAGCATGGGCGCTTGGCGGATTCGACGGCTTCAGACAGAAATAGGGGTACACAGGAATTTACCCAGGTTCGCCCCCCGGAGGGTAAAGACCTACATCCTGCTTGTCTGATCTTGTATTGCTTGTATAATTAGAGCTGTTACAATGGTGCGCAGATGGGATCTGGCTATGGTCGAGAAAGAGATGGCGTGTGCTAGCCTATGCGTGGGATCTATACGAGATTAGATTATCTAGGGGATGCCCTTGGTGGTTTTATATATGCAGCCAGTTAGGGTTTACACAACGTTTTTGCCTTCTACTCCAAGTCGACGTGTTGGGCCTTGTGGGATTCATGTATCCTTCGAGCGGGCTTCTTCCTTGGCAGGAACCAGGTAGGCCAATATGAGGACCCGAGGGGTTGTTCCCTCGTCACTGGTAGTTGCCATTATTACCTTCGTTGGTGTAATTATTTGGAGCTCTTGCTGGGAAAAGATATATTTTTTTGAAAAGTGGAGCCATAGTTTTGAATCTTCCATACAAGATTAAAATTATTATGAGCAAGAAAATCAACATCATCGACCTTAGAAATGGTGACGACATTTATTTGAGTTTTCCTCTTTACCTATGATGATGCAGATGACCTCATCTACCTTTGCAGTCAAGTCTTCATTCTTTTCCCCGGTGATTGAATTTATCTTTCTCGAGGATGAACTTTCCACGTGCCATTAGGAGTGGTTATCTTGCATACCATTCAATAGCTTTGTGGTTATATCAAAATAAGCCGCCCCTGCTGCGTGTCGTACCCAAGCTTCCGTTTCTCCTCATAGGTGAAGTAGGCGAGGTCATTGTTGTTCTTCGAGAGCCACTGCGGCATCTTCGAATCCAACGAACCGACGACCCTCCCATCCTCTTTCAGCCGACAGGGACTCAGCGTGGGCCAGTGAGGAAGGCGATGGGATCATGTTGTGAGGTTGGTCGCCAAAGTATAACCCTATCTAGATTTGGCGAGGAAGAGAACTGGAGGAAGCGATAGTCTGATCAAAATATCGAAAGGTGTGAGGAAAGAGGGTGAAGAGTGACAAATCCTATACTCCACCCACGGGCGCGCGTTAGCATTCTCCGCCCGCGAGTGGAGGGATATGGGCCGCAGCCCATCAGCGCACAAGGCCAGGGTGGCAAGCCATTAGCGTGTTGTGGTGTTACGACACGGTCACGCCCGCCATCTAGAGTTGTCACTCCAATATCCGTGAGGCCAAGCTTGCTTGCCAACCTAGATGTCGTATTGATGCTTCTCCGCAACAACCTTCATCCCTCCAGGGGCGGCGCGAGGGGTATTCCCTAGTATTCAAGTGGATACCAATGAATTTTTCAAAACAAGGCAAAAATGCTACTCCCTCCGATCAGAAATAAGTGTCGGTGATTTTATACTAACTTAGTACAAAGTTTGTACTAAGTCACCGACACTTATTTCTGACCGGAGGGAGTATAATTTTAGCAAAATAACAATGATTTATGTAAAATAAATAACAAGTTAGCATAATGAATACCAGGTTGGGAGTTTCTGGAGCCACCACTGCGGCGTGGATTCTCTGACTTGCTCTCTCTAACTTATCCCTGACTTGCTCTCACTGCATACGAGCCCCCCCCCCCAGATCGGGAACTTACCTGTCAATGACCCCCAAGTTAGGCTTGGCAAGTTAGAGAATCTCAATCGCCGCCACTGCCCCTGCCCCCCCCCCCCCTCCCCCCCGATTGAGATTCTATGACTTGCCAAGTCTGACCTGGGGGTCATTGACAGGTGAGTCCCCTATCTGATGAGGCCCGTATGCAGTGAGAGCAAGTCAAGAACAAGTTAGAGAGGGCAAGTCAAAGAATCCGCGCCGTCCTCCCCCCGCCCCCCCCCCCCCCCCCCCCCCCCCCGCGTGCCCCACACACACACACACACACAATGACCGGCACCAACAACATTGACTCTTAAGTAAATATTATCCCTCCATTCCATAAAACTTGTCGCGGATTGGAGTATACCTTGTTTGATGAAAAATGAAAGGGGTAGAGTAGCAAAATAATCCTTCCGCATGAATATTGGACTCATCAGCGGCAGCCGGTGCCTTTTTTCCTCTCCCCGTCGCCGTGGACTTATCAGCACCAGCAAGCAAGCACGCGCTCTCACCAACTAGCTCGCAGATAAGAACAAGCAAACAACCGACCCGATCGCACTCACACCACCAACTATCCAGCTCGAAACACACATACTACTCCATCGCTACCATGTGGGTCGCCGACGCTGCCTACGACCGCGCGGCCGAGCTTCGCGCGCTGGACGCCACCTTCGCCGGCGTCCGCGGCCTCGTCGCCTCCGGCATCACGCACGTCCCGCGCATCTTCCGCGTTCCTGAAGATGTCCACCACCATGAACCACCCCACAAGCCCGCCGTCCCCGCCGGCGTCCAACAAGAACTTGCCGCGGTCATCCCGGTGATCGACCTCGGGTCCGCCGACCGCGCGGCCGTGGTGGCCGCCGTGGGCCGCGCGGCCGCGGAGTGGGGTTTCTTCCAGGTTACGGGGCACGGCGTGCCTCCCGAGTCCATGTCCGCGGCGGTGGACGCGGCCAGGGCGTTCCACGAGGCCCCCGGCGGCGAGGGCACCGACAAGGCGCAGCTCTACACGCGGGACCCGGCCAGGCCCGTCAAGTACAACTGCAACTTCGACCTCCACCAGTCCAAGGTCGCCAACTGGCGCGACACCCTCTACATCCGCGTTGCGCCGGGCCCTCCCGCCGCCGGCGAGATGCCGGACTCCTGCCGCCGGTACGTACTTCTGCCTCCATGGATCATTCCATCATTAGTTAGCTAGCTCGAGTGCTCGACGATGCACCCATGGTATTTCCAATTTCTCATCGAAGAAAAGTCTATCGGCTGTCCACATCACCGTTGACGAAACATTATATGCAGCGACGTGTTCTTTGACTACGCCAAACACGTGAGGGAACTGTGGGATACACTCTTCGGCCTACTGTCAGAGGCTCTAGGCCTCCAGCCTAGCCACCTCGCTGACATGGGGTGCAACCAAGGGCAAATGATGTTATGCCATTACTATCCGCCATGCCCTGAGCCCGAGCTCGCTATCGGCACTACCCAACATACCGACTCTGGCTTCCTCACCGTGCTCCTCCAAGACGGTGTCGGCGGGCTCCAGGTCCTCCATGAAAACCGGTGGGTCGACGTGGAGCCAATTCCTGGCGCGTTCATCATCAATATCAGCGATCTCTTCCAGGTATGCCCCTCCAAAGTTAATTGACACAAAAAATGCCAACAACATAAGGTTGATGTTCAGTGTTTTTCCAAAATATTGACCGTGTGCACATGTTCAGATGATCTCGAATGATAGGTTCCAGAGTGTGGAGCACAGAGTCGTCGCGAAGAACACCGCACCGAGGGTCTCGATTGCGTGTTTCCCAAGTAATCCAAGTTCGACAAAAGTATATGGTCCGATCAAGGAGCTGTTGTCGGAGGAGAACCCTCCATTGTATCGAGAGACGCTTGCTAAAAACTATGCCATCTATCACCACTCCGTCGGATTGGGCCCCAAGAAGGCCATCAATGATTTCCGCATATGAAAATCTTTTTATAATTTCAGCAATATATAATGCAACAAGAGTTTCCACATGTGTATGTTTATTGTTGGTTACAATATTTGAGGGAGACTTGCATATTAGAGTGTGTTTCCTCATGTTGTACTCTATGTAAATAACAAGTACGTTAAAGCAACACACCAAAGTTAGTATATTAACTTCATAAAAACAAGATATATTGGTGATCGATAGCTTTGAGCAAAGAGTAAACTCAAATGAACAATACTAGCCACACTACACAGGTTGACCGTGCGACACAAATATACATCATTAACACCTAAACAACAATACCGAGTCAAAAAACTATGATCACAGTAAGGAAAACAAAAGAATCACACAAGCATGGCTGCATGGATACATCAGTATGAGATTATGCATACACAAGAACCACGATTCCGTGAACATTAACATGTTTCATGGATTGTTCACTAAATAATATGTCTGCTTCATAACAAGCATATTTTCATGATCCTTTATTCTAAATCAGATGTTTTCGTATATATACCTCGAGGAAGCTTGGTGCCATTTTACTAACCCAGGAGTTTCCAACTCATGAGAATTTGTATAATTTAGCTTAATAATAGGCCATTCTACTCTTCTTCAATCTATTGGCCCGTTCCTTTTGTTTTTATTTTGGGCAAGCTCCGTCATATTGTAGGGAGGTAGACTTCTTTTAGTTCAAAGCAGTTAACAGAATGGCTCCTGCGCCTATGGATGTCGCCATTACTTTATCCTCAAAACTAAGGATATAAAGAAAAAAACATCAGACACCAATAATTCACCAATGTGGAATATGGTAATCTCATTGTGAGGGATAGCTTGCCACGCCAAGCTAGAAGAACAACGCCTTTCAAAAAGAAGAACCGTCCCGACCTCTACATTAAAATGATGCACACGGAGATCTCAAAGAAAAAAAGATGCACACGGCCGTTTATTTTGAAAAGTGAAAAACGCCCCTACTGCTCGTCCCACTGGACAAAGTAATACGCTGATATTCATTTGATCTACCAGAAGATTTTTTTCAGCTTCTTCATGGTGTGTAAAGTAATTTGAGGTGAGTGGGTCATGCGAAATTTAATTAAGGCAGAACATACCAAATAAACAATCTTTGAAATAGGAACGAAGACAAAGTATTATTTCCAAATATTCAGACATAGACACGGCAGACATTAAAATATGATGAGGTTGACTTGGCTCCTCAAAGGCTCAAACTCAAAGTCACGTGAGATCATGAACAACGGACTGCACGTTCTCCTAGGTAGTACTGCCCTTGCACTGTCATCAGGCCGAACGGGACCCTATTCCCGTAGCAGCTGAAGGCGGCTGCAGCCTGCAGGTGATCCGGGCGCGAGCGTCGTCGCCATCATCATCTGGGCGTTTCTTCTCGCCTGGAGCTCTGCGAGCATCCCCTTGTACTTCATGCACGCCTCGTCCCTCTCCTTCGCCACCCTGCGCGCCACCGCTGCTAGCCTGCAGATTGTCTCGTCGGCGTCAGCGGACAAGGCGAGCATTTTCTGCAGCTCCAGCCTGGCGCAATGCAGTTTCTCCTGTAAAACACTGCGATCCAGCGGACAAAAGGTTTGTTAAGTTCCTTAGTTCCACACTTCTATTCTATTCTATCATGTGCTACATGCAAAAATTGTGTCAAGCTCAAGTCCCGATTAACTAGAGAATCAAGTAAATCTTAAGTCGGTAGTACAAAGTTGTTCAAATATGTATAAACAGTTATTCATGGCGATGCAATTATCTGTGTTCACATAGTACAAACAAATTGTAAGTTTAAAAAGATGCTAAAATTATGTTACTCAAAATGCTTGGACTTTAGCACATGGATCGAAGTATCGAACTGAGTTGTCTGCCACTGGAATCTTTTTATCGACAGTGAATGACAATTGTTAGGCTAGACCATTGTCATGTGAATGCATTTGCGTCACACTCTGTATTGGAGTCCAAAAGAATGTCAATTCGTCGATGACGAGACTTAAGAAATTCTAAGTGAGCTGTGTATTAGTAAAGTTGGGGTGCAAAAAATGTTATCCCATTAGTCAAAAGCACATAAGAATCATAGATTCATACTTATTTAATTGTAGAATCCAAACATATGTCCTCCCTCCGTACCGGTTTATTAGTCCTTTGTGTATATCACTAGGTTGCACTCCTTAAGACGAGGGATAGAGATATGTCCTTTTATCTAGATTAAATTTAAATTTTCAAATAATTTCTTGAATTTTTGACTGGCAAGTCGATTTACCGAGGTTGCTCGTGAAACCTGGTTACTTGTCGGTTGCATCTCTATGTAATTCCATGCTCCAGCTAGCTTTGCGAACAAATAACATTGGGGCAGAGTGAAACCCTTAACAGGCTAATCATGCATATAACGTAGTACTACAGTAGACAACTGCAAAGAGTAGCCGATCCCTCCCTGCCATCTAAAACTGATACTGCGTTGCATATCGGAACACTGCAACTCGTCAGGATTATTGCAACGCACGAACTGCGTTATCACCTTGGTCTTATTCCGATGTGTATCTACTGATCTGCCAATCACCACGCAAGAAAACTGCCTGGTTTTCTAGCCAAAACAAACAGGCGACTGAGGCGAGGGAGAGATTTCTCAAGACAATAATAACTCAATAAGACAGGAAGGAAGAACGCTGGAGCAAAGGAGGAACATGCATGCACGTGCTAGGAACTGACCTCTTCTTCGTCGTCGGCCGGCGGCGCCGCCTTACCTTTCCCCTTCTGAAGGTTCCACTCCGGCCTGCGGTTCCCCATTTGCGACAGACGCTCCACCCTCTTCCCCCTCGGACGATCTACGAGAAGAGGTCCGTGTCCTCTGTCCTGTCTCCTCGGATTAGATATGGCACCACGGAGACGATCTCCTCCTTCCTTTTTTGCCGAGCGAAGCCGCGATTTGCTCAAAGAATGCGTATATCGGCCTTGATTTTTTTGGAGCCCTGCCATAATTGCAACGTTAGCGGATGTGACGTCCTGCCGACGTGGCAGCTACTCATCGTGTGGCCAGGCCCGTCGTCTCCCCTATATCCGACGACGCAGTCTGTTTTAGGACACCTATGTGCACGGCCACCAGCACCATGCCGTCCTTCCCCCAGCGTGAACTGCTCGAAGTCCGGCAGACACCACCAAGGCGGAAGCAGTTGGTAAAATTACAGGTATAGGGGCAGCACCCAGCAATGCTACACTTACGGGCAAACAACTTACGGGATTTGTCTACGGGATTACGTGTCAATCACACATTTGTCTTGGAGATTTTCCCGCAACCGCCCCAGGTGTGACAGCCAATAAATTAGCACCACGATGCGCCCGTAAGCCTTTTCCGTAACAATCTTCCCGTTAGGTGTAGGATTATTGGGCAGCACCGGTGGGAGGCGCCTTTTCCCCCAATGAGGCCTTGTTTACTTCTAGGGTATTTGAGGGGATGAGAGGTATTAATTCGTATCCCGGAATTTCCCCGGTAGGTTGTTTACTAGTCCGGGTTTTGAGAGAATAATCTCGGGATATCCCCACAAATCTCCTTCACTCTAGTGTATTTTTGGCTAGATTAAAAACTCTCCATCATGGTAGGGTATTTTTTGGGAAAGGTATTTGAGAGTATTGGGTGAACACCAAATCCCCACATATCCCCATATCTTTTGGGGGTGAAAATACCGGAGAAGTAAACAAGGCCTGAATGGTTGAAAACTTGAAATGCAGATTCGGGACCAGAAAATAAGAGATGCGCCAGCATTTTACCACATCATACTTTTGGAGCGAGTTTGGGGAACAATTTTGACTGACTAAAAAGCTTGGAATGCCATACACAAACAATACCGAACGATCTCTACAAACTCTACAATTGTCCTCTAACTTTCTAAGTACTACTAACTAAAAAGCTAGGAATATTACAAAAAAGATTGTCATCTACATTTCCGGTCTTCCCTACCCTACGATCTGAACATTACACACAGGTGCAACAGCTAGTTGCTGATGGACGCTAATATAACAAGGCGATAAATCAACAAGAGATCTTGCCATCTTTACAACATTAGGGCGGTCTCGTAATTTGCTCATGCCTTTCAATATTCCTAGTGATTGACTGGCATGAGAGGACTTCTTGGAGCACGTGCTGTTTGATCTGGGTACCGCTTTGCCTTGTCCACTTCGTCCTGCTTGTTCTCTGCTTTGAATTTCAGCACAAGGTCTGGCACCGAGGGTCTCAGCTCCTCGATTGATTCTAAGCTGTATGCACCGGTCGGTAGCTCCTGTGAACGATGATGAACTGGACTGTTGACCTGTTATCAGAGAACATTGGAAGTGTTAAGCATTGCCACAAGGTATATAAGTTAATATGGTTCAACTAAAAGTTGCATCAACAATGGTAGTCTTTTAAAAATTTATTGCTATAAACTCAACAAAGTTCACAACTATTTCAGCTAAACTTGATCAAGAAATTAAATAACCATTTTGTGTTTTCAAATATAACTTGTTTCTCTCTTCTAGATTAAATAAATGCAGTGCGGATAGGAACGTAAAAGCTTACCGAGTAATCCTTTTCAATACAGTTACGTGTTATGGTTCTTATAGATTCTGTGCCTTGAGTGTGTTCTTCTTTCAGCGACCCCAAATGATTGCAAAGAGAGGTGGATACAGTTTCCATTTTCTTTCTAGTTTCATGATCCAATAAGTGGGAATCTGGCAATGGAAATGGACAATGTAAGAAAAGCACCATCTTTGGAGGAAAAAATATGTAATAATCCAAGTAGATATGTTACTTTTTGAAGCATCCAAAACATCAGATGTAATGGCGTGAAACCCTGCATCGTTCTGCGAAGAAAGAAGCAGGATCTCCTGGATAATACTGTCATTTTCGTTTCTTCTCTCTCTGCATGCAAGAAAATCATTAGAGTATCGCCCAGAATGGTCGCTTTTGCAAAAAAATGAATACAACTTACTCCATAAAATCATCAGCTTCCACAACAGAGCTCTTATTTAGATGTTCTAAACATGACTGAGTATGTGACCAGTAAGAAACAGAATGGTCGCTTCTGTCCAAGCTGCAAGCAACAAAGTTTGTTCAGCATAAATAAATCCTGCAATCCGAAAGACCTGAAGGGAGAATAAGTAATTCATGTTGCACATAATTTTAGGTAGGCAAGTGAGATGGGTACCATTGCTGCAAGATGTCTCCCATTTGATCTTTGGTGTTAGCATGCGATACCTTAACCTCTCCGAGCTGGCTCTCTATTTTTCCAGCACATGATATAGCCTCCTTTTTGCCATTACCTGAAACTTGTAGTAGGTTGGACATTTCCAATATCATGTGTTTCTGCTCCTCACTATACTTCTCATTCAGTTGCCCGACATATTCTGAAACCTGCCAAATGCAAGACCAGTTATTGCCTAAGTCATACAAAGAGACTTGTTTTTTCTTCAACTAAGAAATAGCTAAGCTGACCATTGTTGTTTTTCTGGCAGTCAAGCCAGCTAAAATTCCAGCAATCTTGTTAAGAGCAGCTTGCTCTTCTTGAATAGCAAGTTCCTATTGGAAGGAAGGATTTTATCAATGAGTTTGTCAATACAGGAACTGTATATGTACCGAAACCAACCAACCTTAAAATCCTTCTCAAATTTAACAAGCTGAGAGGAGCTTCCTCTTTGACTTTGCTCCATAAGTTTCATGATTCTAGACGCCTGTGTGCTGATATCGTTGAAGAAATCAATTGATGTCTTCGACATGGCTTGTGCCGAGGTAAGACTCTTTTGCAATCCCTACCAGAAAATTTGAAGAGTGAGTTGCAGGATGTGACATAATGTATGCTATAGAGGCAGCTGTTAAACAAAAGCAAGGGTCGATTAGACATACTACTTCTTGCTGTTTAGCAGAAAAGGCTAGTAGCTCCTTGAGTTCAGACGTGGATCTTAAAACTTCAGTCAGTACTTGTTCAGCTTCTGAAACCATCACTGCTAGAAACTGTTGATAAGTAGGCATTGATTAGATATTGTAGTGTACTCATTAATATTAATCCCACAGAAATTACAACTGAAAGTTTATATTATTACATTGTCAACAGCTAATGCATGTGAAGATATGTTCAGCTTCATTTGCTCAGAGTCTGTGATGGATCGCTGCCTCAGAGTATTAGCAAGCTCGTTCATGCATTGCACACCAGAGGCATACATATCTTTGGCTTTTGTAATTCTTCTCTCTAGATGATTCGCTGACTGGAAGCAGTTACATAAAATGAATAAATTAGTGCATGGGGATAATCATGGTGATCTAGAATTGTCAATTAATAAGTAATTTAGTAATAGTACCTCAGATTTAGCTGAAAAGTATGAATTCATTTGTTCACTCATAGACTCCAAAAATTGGCGTTGCTCACAAATAGATCCAACAACTGTGTTATGAAGAAGTCCAAGACTATGATCCAGTTGAGACCGAAAATTGAATAGCACGCCTCTATTTTCAGATTCAGTTTTCGATTCCCTTTCTATATGTCAAAACGTGAAGGAAAGTCAGTGCAAGAAAGCAGCAATTTGGACTGAACTGATGAAGATTTAGCTGTTTACCTAGTTTATTCTGAAGATCAACGATATCTCCACATGCATTCTCAAGGGAGCCACACATACCCTTTGCACGTTCAAGAATAACATTTTCTATACAGTATCATGAAAAAGGTATCAAACATCAGAAGGTGATCCAGATTTATGCTACCTACATCTATTAAGCTTTTTAAGCTAGAAATATGCATATTCACTTAAGGTTTAAGACAATTACCAGCATGGAGTAAATTTGAGATTATGTATTCCTTTTCCTTCAGAGACATTCCTGCTCTAGAATGAGCTTCCTGAAGATCCAGAAATTCCCCCTTGCAACTTTCAGTCTTCATCTAAATAGTCAGATGTAGAAAATATGAAGATCGAATAAGACTTGGGGGCTAACTGGCTAGCACATGAGGTGGTGTGCTAGGAAGCCCAAGTTGAGCCTCACCACTCTCTTAATTAAATACGACAGTGGTCCCCCCCCCCCCGCGCTGGCGTAGTTTTCCGTTTCAAAATAAATGAAGATCTAAAAGCCTAAGAAACTGGAAGGAGGTTTTTGCATAGTAAAAACAATGTGCTATCCAAACTGCAGTACCTTTAACTCTGTATTCTGATTTTCCAAATTCAACCTGCACTCCTGTTCTGCTAGGTACAGTCTTTTGTATTTTTCGAGCTCCTGCCAGACAACCAAACGTGCAAGTCAATTCAACCCTGAACTAATAATAACCAATTAATACACCAAAACTTGAATTAGATAAAACTAACTTTGCTCTGCTTCTCCAGACTAAGCTCCAAACACTCCACTTTTTCCCTCATTGTCTGCAACACAGAGGTTATAAAACTATAGTTAATATAATCTGAAGCCTTGCATATGTTAACAGTATTGGTCATACTTGTATATCTAGAGTTTAGCCCATAACATAGCAAAGCCCATGTAACCTAGTGCATATCTCTCTCCAAGTTCAGTAGAGAAAACTGATTGGGCTATTTTAGATACCTTTTTCTCTGCCTCCTCTAGAACAAATCTTTCATGAGGGATATAAATTCCATTCTTTTCCCTTGCAGCTTTCACATCTGACAATATAATTGTGGCTTGTGAGACTCTATAAGAATGTCGGAAACAAAATAGAAGATTGAAGAGAACCTTGTTTCATTTTTTCCATTTCTTGATAAAGATCCTTGAGCATAGCAGACTTGCAAATTTTTTGGTTTACCTACAGCATTACTTAAGTTTGTGATGAGGATATCAACTAAACAGGAACACCATGAATGAACAGAAGTAGGAAAAGCACCTCTGGTTTGTTTCTTATACTTCTAGCACGATAAGCATAATCAAGTGTAACTAGAGTTTCTTCCAGGCAGTGGACAGCTGGAGTCACTGTTGCAATGATGCAAGTTTTGGCTTTTCCGCCCAAGGATTCCCTTAGCAGTCTTGTGAGCTTACTGTCCCTGGTAAAGTTCAAAATAAATACAATAAATAAGTTATGTGTCGGCTTACTGGTTTATTACGAGAAACGGCTGGTACCTGTATGGTACATGAACAGAATGTTCCACAAGTGCAGTGATGACACGACCCAGTGTCAATAAGCTCTTATTCAGCTCTCCCGCTTCTCTTGCTCTAACCTATCAGCATGTTATAAATCAGGACTTTGAAATGGATTGGCAAAGAACTGACTTTATAAGGTAGCGCCATTGTAAGATTAAATGAACTACCGAATAATAATCAGTTAGGACAGCATAGACAAACTTCCACTGAAACTTTTCAAGAACAAGTGTTTTCTTTTTGCTGCGAAGATAATACTTCAGAAGACATGATAATTATCCATAGGGCCTGCAACATTCCTAAACTGCGTGGATTTCTTCGATTTAAGTATTTAAAGGTCTTACCAGTTCGACCAATATACAATATGGACAGATCGACTAAACCCAGAGAAAACAGATAATGTAATCACTTGTTAGCTTGCAAGAGAACCAAGTACCTCTTTTGCACCTGATCGACCTATACTCTCCGATCCTGCCAAGTCTACAAGGTTCAACCTCCCACACTTCATGAGTTCTTGATTCCCTATTGTTGGTACTTTGACATGGATATATATCGAAAAGACAGAATGTGATCGGCTGCAAGTACAGGATGCAAAATGCTCAGTATCCATGAATCCCTGTCGGCACCCATATAAAAGATTGAAATGGTCATTGACCTGCTTTGCTTATTCAGGGCAGTGTCGGCAGTGCGTCTCCTAGCCGATCCTTGTTCTAAAAGACTATATATCTCACCAGGACTGTAGACAACAAATTCTTCAAGGCCTCTTATGACCGCCCCGCCCTTGCCATCTTCCATAAGAGATATAGTAGACTTTTTCTGTCTATCTTCAGGGAATTTGCTTTGGTCCTCGGAAGCCAACAAATCTGTCAATTCTTCATTGTAGAGCTCCAAGAAGGTTACTTTCATGCTATAGTCAACCTTCCGTGCTTCCAATATATCGAAGACATGGCGCACTGCTCTCGGCATGACACCAGCAGTAGCTGGCAATTCACCCACCTAAAAAGCAGACGAGGCAGATTATTCAGTTGCTGCGTGTAAATTTTCAAGCAATTTTCACTTTTTAGTACCTTCTGCATTGTCTCCCCCTCCATGGTATAGGTTTTTCCGGTCCCAGTTTGCCCAAAGGCAAAGACAGTACAGTTATAGCCTTCAAGGACATCGTTGATGATCGGTGCAACAGCATGATCATATATCGTCCTCTGCTGGGATTTTGGGCCAAACACCTGGTATCAAACAATAACCGTACATCAAAGAAAATTCATGGGAGTCAAGTGTAATCCTGCATTCAGCATTTATGTAATGACCATATACAGAATTTTAAAGGATAAGGTTCTGGTCCTGTAGAATGAGCGATAACCGAATGACGGCAATTATTTGACTGTACAGGCATGCAAAAACATAATAAGCAGCAAAGCACAGAGATCGCTAGTAGCTTAACCTTGTCAAAGGTGAATGTTTTGTCAGTTTGCTTGAATAGGCTGTTGAGAACCGTGACCTCCCTCTTCATGTCATTGCAAGAGATGGCACTCTGTAAATTCGCTTTCTGCTCCTCCTCGCTTAGCGGCCTAAACCATGCACCGGTCACAAAAACACATCAGCGACACCATGAAGCCTCTCCTAGTCAGCAGAAATTTGCTCTAAGTTTGAGTAGCTAATAAATATACAGTTGGCAAACCCAGATTAAAACTACTAGTAGTATTTCCACTGATCAAACCGCCACGATTCGCCTTACTCCTACGCTGTATTTGGCAAATCACCGCGCGTCTTACAAACATTTTGCTCACTGGAGCCAAAGCGAGAGGACCTCACCTGCACCGGAGCACGACCTGCACGTTCTCCTCGCAGTTTCTGTCACTCCAGCCGTTGATGCTGCTGGCGCCTACGCCGCTGCGGCGAACGGAGCTGTGCGAGCCCGCTTCCTCCCACCGTTGCTCCCGGCGCTCGGGCCGTGGCGTGAGGAACGGGATCGGCGCCCGGCCAACGCCCACCCACGACCTCCGGCTGGGGTTCGGAGTCTGCGCCATGCCGCCGGCGACACCTAGAACTATCCCAGCACCCGGATTTGGGGGTGGATTAGGGGGAATCGCGTGGTCTCTGCAGGATTTGGCTCGGCGATTTGGGGAGAGTGGCGAGAGGGGAAGAGAAATTTGAAATTCTGAGTGAACTCCGCGATGTGGTTAATTACCAAGGTACAGATATTACAATCCAAACGGTCCGGCCCGCGCATGACGGGCGACGGAACCGGTCCTGCCTGCGGCAGTTTTCCATGGGCTCCTCCGCATCCGGCCCAATTAACATGTACTCTCTCCATTTTAAAATATAAGATATTTTAGGTTTGTAAAGTAAAGATATATAGATATCTTTTAGGGCTCGTTTGGCACCCATCATTTCATTTTATTTGGTAGAAATGAAATGATATAATGATATCATTTCATTTTGAAAAATTCACAGAAATGACAGGGTACCCAATAGGTATTAAGGTTAGGCATGAGATGAAAACCCATAGAATTCTAAATGAATTCCATAACCAATTCCGTGGCAGCCAAACAAGTAATTGTTAGAATCATAAAATAATTCTTTAATTCTAGCCCCAAATGATGGGATCCAAACGAGCCCTTAATGTGTATATTCGAGTGAAACTACACACTAAAAGATGTCTAAATACATTTATTTCACAAAACTGAAATATCTTATATTTTGAAACGGAGAGAGTAAGTATTTTTCATCTAAAAAATGCAAGTGTTTTCCTTTTCTTATTATATGCTTCGGAGAGGTTCAGTTTGTTCATAAGAATAGAAGAGCAAATGTGGATGCCCACAATTTAGCTAGAAGCTCGATTTATCTGGACATGGGTAGGCATGTCTGGTTTCAATCTCCACCGAACGGTGTTTGTAACAATTATAATGTGATTTAATAAAGAGGGTGGGGTTTTTGCTCAAAAAATATATATGCTTTTTTGGATGAACAAATTACAAAATTAAATAATTTTGAAATATGAACAATTTTCGAGTTCGCCAAATTTCTAGATTTCAACAATTTTCAAGTCTGAACAGTTTTTGAATTTGAACATGTTTTGAAAATTAGACCTTTTCAATAAAAATTAATTTGAACAATTTTTTAATTTGAAAATTATTACAACTGAACAATTTTCGAATTTAATAGTTTTCCAAATCTGGATGTTTTTAAAATTTGAATGATTTTCAAATCTGAACATTTTTCAAATCTGAACAATTTGGAACATTAACATTTATGAAAAATGAATGTTTAAAAACCCAAAAATAGGATTAAACACGTAAAAATTCTTAAATTTGAAACACTAGAACTCTTAGGAAAAATCAAAACTTTACCATTCTCACTGCCATAACGGGGTCATGGCCCATGTTGCTAAGCGCGCGGGCTCCCTTGAGGGGTCCATCTAGTTGCAATGAAGATATTAGGCTTGACCGTCAGGGTTTGGGCAACGACTCGACAGTTTGTTCGCTTGTGAATCTCCAGAAGCGGTGTTGCCCAGAGGTGATGTTTTTGTCGAAGACACATCTTGATGACTATCTGGTATAATGTTTGAGGAGAAGACTGAAGATGGATTTCAAAATTGTTAATCCAAGTAATGGAAAGAAGTGGGGGATGTCCTGATGTTTTATAAGAGAGAAATCAAAGTCGATCTAATATTTCAGCACCTAATTATATTGATGTGAGATTGGTGGAAGGCCCATTGAAAGTTTCTTTACCGTGGGTGATCTTGGGGAATTTTAATGATATTTTATATTCGTATGAAAAGGAAGGTGGCAATCCCTGACCCCAATGTTGTATGGAAGCCTTTCTTGATTCTCTTATTGATTGTAATCTCGATGATCTAGGTTTTACAAGAGAGGTGTTCATGTGGAAGAGAGGTAAAATTTGTGAATGACTGAATCATGCAGTGGCGAATGTGGAATGGATGACTATGCACCATGGGGCAGTGGTTCAAAATCTAGGCTTCGTTCGGTCAGATCATCGGCTGATCATGTTGGATAGTGATTACCAAGTACCGGTTCCTAAAATGGGACCGAAACGCTTTAAGGCAAAATGGATCAAGGAGATAGAATTCAGAGAAGAAGTAATAAAAGCATGGGATGTTGCTGGTCTTGATGCAAGCGATGGCGCTAGGCCGCATGCATGAGGCCCTACATGCATGGGATAGCCAAATTTTACAGAAGCCAAAGTGCCGTCTGAAGAAAGCTCAAAAAGATCTAGAGAAATCAATGAATGGTCCTATTTTGGATGAATGTTTTTTTTAGACTGACGAGGGTTAACTCGACAAATGTCCTAGATGAAGGACTTAGGATCGGGGAGATAGGGCGTCGGATGAACTCAAAGGTAAAGTCAGTCAAACAAGGTGTGTATCGAAAGTAAACGTGGGTGTAGAACCTGGCTTGCTTTCAATCTGTCCCTCACCGTCCCCTCCTGGACCCTATATATAGATGGCCAGGTCTCGAGGATCGGGAGGGATCCGATACAAATTACAATATCGACATACGATATGAACTCGTATTTCGACTAGTATTACAATTGGGCCTAGCTTAACGGGCCTTAGGGGTATTCAACTGACGGGATCTATTATCTATACCCTTGTCAGTAGCCCCCGATATTCTATCAGAATTGCAGATTCGGGTTGAATCTCAGATCTTCAAATCTTCGACTTGATCAACTCTTGATTTCTTCAGATCTTCAAATCTTTGACTTGGTCTTTCGACTTATCTTTCATTATAATGTCTCGCAAGGGGTTTTGATGAACAAGCCTGACAACTCTGACGGATCAAGAGGCCAGTTAACTACCGAAACACATACTTGTCACCTACTTCAAATTCAATCCCCTTGGACTTGAATTCGGGAAACCGGTCAAACTCATCATTTTGCCGCATTTAGGACTTACAAAAGATGAGTCCCAGTGGTTCTCAGGGTACCTAGTGCGTCCACCAAGATTTTTCTTCACGCCGTAGACACGGATAAGTACCAGCAGAGCGCATCTATGTGCGTATACCGGGCCACACAGGACGGATCCTGGGGTCTTACCTTCATGATATATTTCAACCACGGCATTCAAGTTTTGTCGCGATGACGCAACTCGAGAATCATACTTTGCAGCCTTGTTTGACTATTTCAATATATAAAATATCCGAGTTATCCTTTGCAGCTTTAATAAATACCTCCCGATGGGAGTAATCGATGTTTATTTTGTCGATAATGTAGTCGAAGTTCATTGTTGACGAAATGAAGTCGATTACGCTTTATATCACACATCCTTCTGTAGTTCTTTCATTGCAGCTTTTTCATCTTTTCTTTCTCCAACTTCTTTCTATCGGGTGCGCGATAGCGCTCCCGATGGGAGTAGCCCCCGAGGCTATAGCCGAATTTTTTTGGGTATAGGCTCAAAACTGTAGACATATATATACTGTGTCTTTAGATTTTTGTCGACATATTTCGCCCTTCTAATAATTCTTCTCTTCTTTTCTTATGGCTTAAGCCCCCTAGTCCAAGACGAGGTATGCTGTGCTTCTTGATAGAAATCTTCTTCTTCTTCTTTTTTCCCGTACTTTCTCCCTTGATACGTTGATCTTTCCTTTATCGTCTGCACTGGGCAGGATATAAGAGCCCGTAAATATATGTTGGACCTTTCCTTTGTAAAGGCCCATTAGTGCGTACTTATAAATAAAGCACGCCTGGCGAGGGTAAAAACCCTAATCCAGTCATTAGCTTCTTCTTTCGCCGCATCGTCTTCTTCCTCGTCACCTCATCTAGGGTTTCTTCTTTCCAACACTTGTCTCCATGGCCGATGCGGGTGGATCACGACTAAACATCAGCGCCCCAGTGGAGAAACGGGGTCGCGGCTGATACGTCTCAAACGTATCTATAATTTTTGATGCTCCATGCTTGTTTTTACACCATTTGCCTTGTGTTTCGTTACACTTCGTGGCGTTTTTATGCGATTTCTGGAACTAACCTATTGACAAGATGCCACAGTGCCAGTTCCCTGTTTTCTGCTGTTTTTGTGTTTCAGAAAAGCTACACAGGAAATATTCTCAGAATTGAACGAAATAAGTTTCTGAAGTCTTATTTTGCCCGGAAGCTTCCAGAGATTTGAAGAGGCGAAGGAGAGGGGCCACAGGCCAGCCTCACACTAGGCCGGCGCGGCCCAGGCCCTGGCTGCGCCGCCTAGGTGTGAGGAGGCCTGGGGCCACTCCTGACGACGCCCCTTCGCCTATAAGAAGCCTCGGGACGGAAAACCCTAGAGGAGTCGGCGAAATTTCTAGAATAGTTCCGTAGCTCCGCCGCCGCCGCCGACGAATTTCGGGGGACAGAAGTCTCTGTTCCGGCACCCTGCCGGGACGGGGAAGTGCCCCCGGAGCCATCTCCATTGGTCTCCATCGCCGTCTCCGCCGTCTCCATCGACCTCACCGCCATCTCCATCAACCTTGCAGTCTCCTATGATGAGGAGGGAGTAGTTCATCCTCGGGCCTGAGGGCTCTACCGGTAGCTATGTGGTTCACCTCTCTCTCCCATGATGTGATCTTTATGTGATCGTGAGCTTTGTATCATGTTGAATAAGTAGATGTTACTCTTCTTCATTATGTGTACTCTAGTGTGTTATTAAAGTAATCTATTCCTCCGGCCATGGTGTAACGGTGACAGTGCGTGCATCGTGGTGGTACTTGGTCTAGGCTACGATTGTGATCTCTTATGGATTATGAGAATAATTATCACTATGATAGTATTGAAGTGATATATTCCTCCTTTCATGGTGTAATGTTGACAGTGTGTGCACTGTGTTAGTACTTGGTCTAAGTTGCAATAATATTTATCTTGAGTTGTGATTTGATTTGGATATCTCTATGAGTGGTGTTTGTCAAGTACTTGATGAGCTTTGAGGAGTGCTTCGTAGCCCTACGCAATGATTAGTGTTATTCAATAGGAGAGTAATTCAGAGTACCATAGTGAAGAGAAGTTATTTATTTGTTCAATTATGTTATATTTGTTGGGAGTGTGTCCACTAGTGAAAGTATGATCCCTAGGCCTTGTTTCCAAGCATTGCACACCGTTTACTTACTATTTTGTTACATGTTTGCTCGCAGCGATATTTATTTTAGATCACATTTGCTACTTATAATCATCACTACTACTTGTATTTCACTATCTCTTCGCCGAACTAGTGCAGCTATACATCTGACAAGTGTATTGGGTGTGTTGGGGACACAAGAGACTTTCTGTATTGTAATTTCAGGGTTGCTTGAGAGGGATAGCTTTGACCTCTTCCTCCCTGAGTTCGATAAACCTTGGGTGATCCACTTAAGGGAAATTTGCTGCTGTTCTACAAATCTCTGCACTTGGAGGCCCAACACTGTCTACAAGAACAGACACGTGCGTAGACATCAAGCTCTTTTCTGGCGCCGTTGCCGGGGAGGTAAGGTAAAAGGTACTCGCATCCTCCTGTGTGAATGCTCGAAGTTATTTCCTTTAGATTCTGCAATTATATCTTTTTGTTTCTTGTTTTTATTTTCACTAGTTAGGCTTAATGGAAAATAAAGAGTTCTTTAGTCTTTTTCTTGAGTTTAGATATGAAGTGTTTAAAGAGAAAATTGAAAAACCTTTGGAGCTTAATTTGCATGCTAATAGTGTTGTTAGTATGAATGTTTTGAACACTGTTATTACTAATGCTATAGAAAAGTCTAAGCTTGGGGAAGCTGGTTTTGTTAAGCATGATATTTTTAGTTCCCCGGCTTTAGTGGAGAAAGTTTGCTCTGATGATATTTTATCTCCCCTATGTGATGTTCCTTCTTATGATGATATGTTTGAAGAATATGCTTTGCGAAATAGCTGTTCTTTAGCTTGTGATGATACTAAACCTCTAGTTTATGATGGTTATGATGATGGGTATAATATTTTCAGTTCACCTACTTTTGAGGAGAAAATTAGTTATGATTACAATATGCCTCCTATTTTTGATGATTATGGTGATGAGAATAATTATTCTGTTGAATCTGCTCCTACTACTATTGTTCATGTGAGGAGTATTAATTCTTTTATGCATGTGGCTCATGATAGGGATGTTTTATGTGATAGTTATATTGTTAATTCTATTCATGATGCTACTGAAAGTTATTATGAGAGAGGGAAGCATGGTTTGATGGATCTCAACAATATTGAGTTTCCCCTCTTTATGTTGCAATTCTTGAAGTTGTACTTGTTTTGTCTTCCTATGCTTTTTGCTTTGCGCTTTTATGACTTGTCTTTTTACAAGACTATTTTTCATAGGAAGTGGTTTAGATTTAAATGTGTTCCATACTTGCTTTTTGATGCTCTCTATTGCTTTAAGTTCCTATATGGCGCCTTTGCCTCAAGCTCTTATATGGGGCCCACATGAGCATCTTTGCAAATTACTGCGCCTAGCTCAAAGGCGTTAAAGAAAAGCACTCTTGGGAGATAACCCAATGTTTTATTTTCAGTACTTTTTCTTTTATTTGAGTCTTGGAAGTTATTACTACTGTAATAACCTCTCCTTATCCTTTTTATTTTCGTTGTTGTGCCAAGAGAAGCCTCTAATTTGAGTGAGGTAAGATTTGGGGATGTTGCTGTCCTGAAACAGTTTTCGGTGTTGCACCGTAAAAATTCATGAAAATTCTCTGTATATCTTTTGGACCTGCGATTTCTTGTGCATATGCCCCAGGTTATATCCAAACTTTCATTAGTTGAACACTTTTTTATTTGAGCAACAGAAAACCCTCTAAAAATTCGACCTTTGTCAGCTGTTCTGTTTTGACAGATTTCTGCCAATATTTGTGTTTGCAGCTTTATCGCTTTCTTTTTGAGTTCTTTTGATCATGGAACTTTTGGGGAAGTTGCTACAGTAGTTTATACTTTATATGTGGTGGTTTTGAGTTGAAACCTGAAGCAAAAAGGGTTGATTCATTGTTATGCTTACACTAATGTTGCTAATAGATTTGTGTTTAGTTTTGTATGAAGGAAGTTTTCAAGTGTAGAGATCGGAGAGTGATGAGATGAGTTGAAGAATGGACAAAAGCTCAATCTTGGGGATGCCCATGCATCACCCCAAGAAATATCCAAGAAGTACAAGCGTCAAAGCTTGGGGATGCCCCCGAGGCACCCCTTCTTCATCGGCAAAAATCAGGTCACCTTTCAAGACACTATATTTTTATTGCTTCATGCACTATGCGTTTTTCTTGGAGCGTCTTTACTTTTGTTTTCAGTTTTCTTTTGCTTTGTTTGCTGCAATAAATGGTTAGATCATGTCATGTTTCTTTTGGAGGAGATGAACTCGCTTTTCATTTGCCAAGAACACTCTAGTTTTCACTCTTATCGTTTCAACGAGTGTTCTCTTTTTCTGCTACTGCGTTTAGCTTGCATTTTTCGCCTTGATTTTTGTTCAGATCTTGTTTTATCTTTGCATCAAGGTGTATTTGGACCTCTGGTATATATTGGTTTTCATCAAAAGAGGTGTTTATAAAATTTTTGAATGGTGTTGGAAAAGAGAAAAAGCTTTATGCAAAAAAGTGGTACAAGAAGGAGCTTGTGTAGACGGTGGCCTAGGCTTTTGCATGTCGTGCTTGATGTCTTTTTGATAGTATGCTTAGTGATTTTTGCTGTAGCATGACTTGTCTCAAATGACTGAGATTGCTTAATGAGCCTTTGAAAAAATCATGCGTTGTTTTTATTATATGGAAGCATTTATTTGGTTTTCTCCTTTGATGGTTTATTTGGGTTGACTTGGCACATGCTTACACCATGTTGACTACAAAAATAAGTCGCCTATAGCCTCTATGATCATTTAGTTTTTGACTTTTGATGCCATCTTATGCTTTTTTTTAATGTCGCTTTGTCGCTTTGCATGATTATGGCCGTTATTGCTCTCTTAGTTGGTCGCTCCCAGTCTTTTGCTAGCCCTCGCCTTGTACTGAGTATAAGCTCTACTCGTGCATCCAACTCCTAAAAACCAAGTTTTCCATTGTATCCACTATAAATTCCTATGCATGGTATTTGCAAGCCATTCCAAGTAAATTTTCATGTGCTACCTTTCAAAAAACCTTCAAAATAATTCTCATTTTGTGACACTGTTTTCAGCTCATGGGGACGTAGTGGTCGGATTTGCTATCTTCCATATTGTCTTATTCCAAAAAGAAAAAAAAAAGAAAAAAAAAAGAAAAAAGAAAGAAAAAAAGGCACTCCTCCATGGTATGTGAATGTTGGTGGGCACCCGATGGAATCGGTTAGCCATGGTTTGTGAAAGGAAAAAAAAGGTGGGGAGGAGTGCCAAGCTTTATAAAAGAGCACAAAAGTGCCAATCTCTCTCTCAAAAACTTGCTTTATTTTTGTATGGAAGATAGTAAGAACCCCATTGCCAGTCGTTGACAAAGACAACCACCTCTCAAAACCAATTTTTATCTCTCTGTTTTACAAATGAAAAGCTCTAGCACATGCTTAATCACTGCTTCCCTCTGTGAAGGGCCTTTCTTTTACTTTTATGTTGAGTCACCACCTTCTATCTTTATGCACCATTAAGAGAGCATAGTTGTCATTCTGAGTATAATATGCATTGTCCCAAAGTTTTCGTTGATTGATTCATATTGTTGGTTTCACTTGTTCTCAAATTATTTGTATCTAGTCGCCCTCTTAAACTTGAAGGTGTCCTATGCATTTATGTTTTGCTATTCCATGAGGGACAAGCTGAAAACCATCTGTATGTTTTTCCTTATGATTTGAACACACGTTTGACTTTCATTGTTTCATTTTCATGATCTTTCGTTTGTGTTCATTTGCATGCTTATAACATGGTTGCTAAGTTTCTATTATCAAGATTATGTCTTTCATGCCCATGTTTTAAGTTCTTTTGATCCCAACACTCAATGCTTACTTAGATGATCAAGATTGTGTAGGTGCATGTCACCTCAAAAATTATTTCTTTTGTTATCACTTACCTACTCGAGGACGAGCAGGAGTTAAGCTTGGGGATGCTGATACGTCTCAAACGTATCTATAATTTTCGATGCTCCATGCTTGTTTTTACACCATTTGCCTTGTGTTTCATTACGCTTCGTGGCATTTTTATGCGATTTCCGGAACTAACCTATTGACAAGATGCCACAGTGCCAGTTCCCTGTTTTCTGCTGTTTTTGTGTTTCAGAAAAGCTACACGGGAAATATTCTCAAAATTGAACAAAACAAGTTCCTGAAGTCTTATTTTGCCCGGAAGCTTCCAGAGATCCGAAGAGGCGAAGGAGAGGGGCCACAGGCCAGCCTCACACTAGGCCGGCGCGGCCCAGGCCCTGGCCGCGCCGCCTAGGTGTGAGGAGGCCTGGGGCCACTCCTGACGATGCCCCTTCACCTATAAGAAGCCTCGGGACGGAAAACCCTAGAGGAGTCGACGAAATTTCTAGAACAGTTCCATAGCTCCGCCGCCGCCGCCGACGAATTTTGGGGGACAGAAGTCTCTGTTCCGGTACCCTTCTGGGACGGGGAAGTGCCCCTGGAGCCATCTCCATTGGTCTCCATCGCCGTCTCCGCCGTCTCCATCGACCTCACCGCCATCTCCATCAACCTTGCTGTCTCCTATGATGAGGAGGGAGTAGTTCATCCCCGGGGCTGAGGGCTCTACCGGTAGCTATGTGGTTCACCTCTCTCTCCCATGATGTGATCTTTATGTGATCGTGAGCTTTGTATCATGTTGAATAAGTAGATGTTACTCTTCTTCATTATGTGTACTCTAGTGTGTTATTAAAGTAATCTATTCCTCCTGCCATGGTGTAACGGTGACAGTGCGTGCATCGTGGTGGTACTTGATCTAGGCTACGATTGTAATCTCTTATGGATTATGAGAATAATTATCACTATGATAGTATTGAAGTGATCTATTCCTCCTTTCATGGTGTAATGTTGACAGTGTGTGCACCGTGTTAGTACTTGGTCTAAGTTGCAATAATATTTATCTTGAGTTGTGATTTGATTTGGATATCTCTATGAGTGGTGTTTGTCAAGTACTTGATGAGCTTTGAGGAGTGCTTCGTAGCCCTACGCAATGATTAGTGTTATTCAATAGGAGAGTAATTCAGAGTACCATAGTGAAGAGAAGTTATTTATTTGTTCAATTATGTTATATTTGTTGGGAGTGTGTCCACTAGTGAAAGTATGATCCCTAGGCCTTGTTTCCAAGCATTGCACACCGTTTACTTACTGTTTTGTTACATGTTTGCTCGCAGCGATATTTATTTCAGATCACATTTGCTACTTATAATCATCACTACTACTTGTATTTCACTATCTCTTCGCCAAACTAGTGCACCTATACATCTGACAAGTGTATTGGGTGTGTTGGGGACACAAGAGACTTTCTGTATCGTAATTGCAGGGTTGCTTGAGAGGGGTAGCTTTGACCTCTTCCTCCCTGAGTTCGATAAACCTTGGGTGATCCACTTAAGGGAAACTTGCTGTTGTTCTACAAACCTCTGCACTTGGAGGCCCAACACTGTCTACAAGAACAGACGCGTGCATAGACATCAGCGGCCGCCCTCGCGGTAGTAAGAACAAGGCTACAATCGAGGCTGCGGTAGCTTTGTCATCTGCACTGGTGAAGCGGTGCCCCGGCCGTCCAGCCGAAAGTAAGAATAAACCTAAGGTGCCATCTGCTGCACCAGGTCCAAGCGCTCCTTCTGCTAATCCTTCTCCTCCTGCACCTAGAATCTATTCCTTCTTCTGCATCACCGGCGTGCAGTGTCGTGAGATTCAGCGTTTACCGTTGAAATTCACCAAGTTTATGGATGGGCGAGAATTGCGGGAAGCTATTCTTCGTGAACACTCTGGGGGAGGAACTCCCTATGAAGTGGAGGTCTGGTACGACGGCACCGGTGAGCAGTACTTCAAGGGCGGCCGGTCGCAGTTTGCAGAGGACCACGACCTCCATCAGGGATTCTTTATGACTTTCGACTTTCACGTCGAGACGTCAAAGTTCGACGTGAGGATCTACGACTGCACCCAGTGCCAGAAAGAGTATGAAGCTAAAGTGCATTTTCACTAGATTTATGTAATCTCTTTGTTCGAGTTGTTCTTCCTTGTACTATTTGTAATAAGTAGTCGTATTTGGAATATGTACTATCCTTACTTTTATTACCATGGGAATAAATCATAGTTCCGAGGTGTTCGCTTAATATATTATCGGGTTTCTGCGAACCGTTTGTGTTGTTGTCAACTATCGGGTTGCGATCAACCTTGTAGTGTATCTCAGATGATCATAAATCTTGATAACTTGTTAATATTATTTCGTATGACTCGAGGGTCTGAGCCCCCGAGTGGAAAGTAAAATATTTACACATATTGTCGAGTTGACCCAAGGAACCCGGCCTATGGCCTCATGTTCTGGGTTCGGAGGGTCATAACTTGAAAAAACTCTTTGTCGCCTTATGTCGCCTATGCGTAGAACCGTCATAGTTGCTCTGCATTCCACGGGTTACTCTCGTCTTTCCCCATTTTCTTGTCTTGTAGTCGATAAGCTCCTCCTGGTATTACTTCTGTCACGATGTAAGGTCCCACCCATGGGGACTCGAGTTTTCCATGCCCGTCTTGCTTGAGCTGTAAGACTAGATCTCCTACTACGAAAGACCATGGACGAACTCGACTACTGTGGTAGTTTTGTAGGTTTTGCTGATATTGAGTAGCTCTGGCGAGTGCTACGTCCCTCGCCTTGTCGAGTGCATCGACATCGTCTTGAAGCGCTTCTGTGGAAGTTGTCTCATTATAAGCCGCGATTCTTGGAGCTTCATGTGTAATCTCAACTGGAAGCACGGCTTCTGCGCCGTGGACCAGAAAGAAAGGCATTTCTTGGGTAGCTGCGTTGGGTGTAGTTCGTAGACTCTAGAGTACGGAGGGTAGCTCATCTACCCAAGCGTGCTTGGCTTTCTCAAGGGGTGCCAATAGCCACTTCTTTATCCCGTTGCATATTAAGCCATTGGCTTTCTCGACTTGCCCATTTGTCTTTGGATGCGCTACAGATGCAAATTTCAATTTGATTCCCAATCCTTCACAATAATTCTTGAACTCCTTTGATGTGAAATTTGTCCCATTGTATGTGTTGATGCTGTGTGGTACTCCGAAGCAAAAGACTATAGACTTGATGAAGTTGATTGTGGCTGTAGAATCTTGGGTTCTTTCTGGGGCTGCCTCTACCCACTTGGTAAACTTATCGACTGCCACCAGCATATAAACGTGCCCTCCTGGCCAAGATTTGTGCAATTTTCCTACCATGTCGAGCCCCCATTGCGCAAAGGGCCAGGATAATGGTATTGGTTGTAACTCTGCTGCTGGCGCATGCGGCCGAGGTGCGAAGCGTTGACAGGCCTCGCACTTCCTTACTATATCCTTCGCGTCTTCAATGGTTGTGAGCCAATAAAACCCTGTACGAAAAGCTTTAGCTGCAATGGCTCTGCTGCTCGCGTGATGTCCACACACTCCTGCGTGGATATCTTTTAGGATTTCTTGCCCTTCTTGAGGAGTGACGCATCGTTGCAAGACGCCTGATATACTTTTCTTATATAATTTCCCTTGTAACACGATGAAAGCCTTGGATCGTCGTATTATTCTCTTTGCTTCTACCGTGTCTTCGGGTAGTGTTTTGTTTATTATGTATGCCAGATATGGCTGCATCCAGGTTTCTTCTATCATCATGACTTCTTCTGGTTCTACTATGCTTGTTTTTCCAGCCCCCGAGCCTGTTGCTTGGTGCTGGCCTTGTTCCTCTGTGGCCAAAGTTTTATTGCTTTTTATTGATCTTTCTATGATTTCTTCCCAAAAAACTCCTTGTGGTATGGGTAAGCACTGGGACCCGATGTTTGCTAGATTGTAGGATTCCTCGTTACTGGCTCTGCTGATGTGCGACACTTTGCATCCATCGAATGTTCACTCTAGATAATAGTATAAGTTTCTGTACGCTGTCATGTTGTCACTGATGGCGTCGCACTTGTTCATCACTTGCTGGACAACGAGATTCGAGTCTCCAAATATTTTTAGTCGAGTTGCTCCGCATGCCTTAGCCATTTTCATTCCATGGAGCAACGCCTCGTACTCGGCTTCATTATTAGAAGCTTGGGGAAAACTCATCCTTAACACATACTTCAGCTTGTCGCCTTGTGGTGATATCAAGACCACTCCTGCTCCTGAGCCTTGGATTATTTTTGAGCCGTTGAAGTACATTGTCCATACACTCGACAGATCTGGTGGTCCTGTGTTTTGTAACTCCAACCACTCTGCTGTGAAGTCTGGTAAAACTTGTGATTTGATCGCCTTTCGCTTTTCGTACATGATGTCCAGGGGTGATAACTCAATTCCCCATAAGGAGACACGTCCTATTGCTGAAGGGTTATTCAATATATTGGATAGTGGTACTTCGTTAACCACTATGATTGGGTGTACTGATTCCTCTCCAACGTATCCATAATTTTTTATGCTCCATGCTTGTTTTTACACCATTTGCTTAGTGTTTCGTCACACTTTGTGGCATTTTTATGCATTTTCTGGAACTAACCTATTAATGAGATGCCACAGTGCCAGTTTGCTGTTTTCTGCTGTTTTTGTGTTTCAGAAAAGTTACACAGGAAATATTCTCGGAATTGGACGAAACCAAAGCCAGAAGTCCAGATATTCATAGGAGCTTCCAGAACACCGAAGGAGAGATGGAGAGGAGCCATTGGTGGGCCACACCACCAGGGGCGCGGCCTAGGGCTGGCCCGCGCCCCCCTATGGTGAGCCCCACCAGGGCCACTTCTGACGCTGCCTCTTCGCCTATAAAGACCCCCCGGCGGAAAAACCTAAATACTCGATCACTTTTCCAGAACACATTGCGATCCGCCGCTGCCGTCGACCCGAAGATCGGGAGGGTCCAGAAGCTCTTCCCGGCACCCTGCCAGAGAGGGGAATCGCCACTGGAGGTCTTCTTCATCGCCATGCTTGCCTCTGGCGCGATGAGTGAGTAGTCTATCTTGGACTATGGGTCCATAGCAGTAGCTAGATGGTTGTTTTCTCCACCATGTGCTTCATGTTTAGATCTCGTGAGCTGCCTTACATGATCGAGATCACCGTTATGTAATTCTACATGTTGTGTTTGTTGGGATCCGATGAATATTGGTGTTATGATTGAGTTGATGTACTGAATTTTATCTTATGTTATCTCTATGTTGTTTATGATCTTGCATGCTCTCCGTTGTTAGTAGCTATCTTGGCCAAGTAGTTGCTAGTGACTCCAAGAGGGGGTATTTATGCTCGATAGTGGGTTCATGCCTCTATTTAATCTGGGGGAGTGACAGAAACCTCTAAGGTTGTAGATGTGCTGTTGCTACTAGGGAAAAACAACATTCATATGCTCGAGGGCATATGCTTTGTTTACATTACACACTTTGCTTAATGCAGTTATCTGTTGTTCGCAACTTAATACTTGTGGAGTTCTCGGATTGATTCGCCACAAGTGGATTATTAGTCATAGATGCAGTTGGATGGCGGTCTATGTATCTTGTTGTAATGCCCAGAGTAAATCTCATAGTGATCCTCTCGACATGCATGTTGTCTTTATTCTATCAATTGCCCAACTATAATTTGTTTACCCAGCATGTGTTATTTTATCTTATGGAGAGACACCACTAGTGAACTGTGGACCCCAGTCCTATTTCCTTTACATTGCTATCACCTGTTTACTTTACTCGCACTGTTTACTTTACTCGCATATTACTATTGCTTTCCACTCGATACGCTCATACCCTTTGTTTCAAGCAAACCGGTGAGATTGACAACCTCATCGTAAGTTGGGAACAGAGTATTTGGTTGTGTTGTGTGCAGGTTCCACATTGCCGCTCGCAAAGCAAAGCTTGGACGAGGCGCCCTATAAAATTGTTCAAAGCTGTCGCGAAGCTAGCAGGCATCACCTTCAGTCGTATGCATCCTCCTACTAGATTGATAACCTTGGTTTCATAACTGAGGGAAAACTTGCTGCTATATTCATCAAACCTTCTCTTGGGGTTTTCCAACTAGCCGGTCATTTAATACATATTCCCACGTCAACTTGGCACAGAAGTTTTCTGTCGCCGTTGCCGTGTATTAAAGAAGAAGCTTTCACACCATCATCACCGCGCCATCAACAAGTTTTCTGGCACCATTGCCGGGGAGAAAAGAAGACTTCTGCAAGGGGAGTTTCGCACGCACATCCTTTACTTTGTTTTAAGTTTTGCTTTACTTGCATCATTTTATCAAAAATACAAAAATTTAGTTCCTACTACAGTTGTTATTTTTGTTGGTCTGTTGTTGTCTTGCTTTATCATGCTTTCTATCAATGGATGGTTTCTTTGAAACTAAATCTTTTTGGCAAGGTGGGTTCACGGAAGAGCAACAAAAATATTATGAGGAACACCGCTTGTCACAAAAAGGGAAACACTTATGGGAACAAATTGATAAATTGTATATCATTGCTAGAAATGTGTGCTCTACTTATGATGTTACTTATTGCTTTGATAAATCTTGTTGCTGTAGGAGGTATAAACACCTCCCTTTACAATATGAGTATAATGATGATGTTACCATATCTTCTTATATTAATGGAAATTATGACTTTTATGATGTGGAACAAATTGAAGAATTTATTGCTTGGAAGGGTGCATTTGAACTTGCTTATTTTCTTGAAAATACTAATGATGCACCTTATAAATATGAGGTTTATGATATACTTAAATTTTGCTTTGATAATTACAAGGAAGAAAATGGCTATATTTGTAAATATCTTAATAGATGCTCTCCAACGGAAGAGACTAATGCCTTGAAGGAGCCTATGGAAGAAGAAATTGCTGAAACTGGAAGCTCATTGGATGAAAAAGAGGAGCAAGGTGATGATCGAGAGGAGGAAGAATGGAGAGGTTACCCATGTCTACCTCCCAATAAGAGTAACTCTTTAACTAATACCTTATTTGATCGCCCTCCATGCTTAACAAGGGAGGATGAATGTGAAATTTATATTGTTGAGTTTGTTCATGATGCTACTGAAAATTATTATGAGAGAGGAAAATACGGTTGTTGGAATTTTCATGTTACTAAAACACCTCTCTTTATATTGAAAGTTCCAAAGTTGCTCTTATTTTATCTACCCATGCTTATTACTATGTGCCTCTTTGATTTATTTTCTTACAAGATTCCTATGCATAGGAAGTAGGTTAGACTTAAATGTGTTTCATATTTGCTCCTTTATGCTCTCTTTTGCTTCAATTCATATTTCTTATGTGAGCATCTTCTCAAATTACGGAGCCTAGCTCAAAGACGTTAAAGAAAAGCACTCTTGGGAGATAACCCAATGTTTTTACATTCAGTTCTTTTTATTTTATTTGAGTCTTGGAAGTTATTACTACTGTAATAACCTCTCCTTATTATTTTTATTTCGTTTTTGTGCCAAGAGAAGCCTCTAATTTGAGTGAGGTAAAGATTTGGGGATGTTGCTGTCCTGAAACAGTTTTCGGTGCTGCACCGTAAAAATTCGTGAAAATTCTCTGTATATCTTTTGGACCTGCGATTTCTTGTGCATATGCCCCAGGTTATATCCAAACTTTGATTAGTTGAACACTTTTTGATTTGAGCAACATAAAACCCTCTAAAAATTCAACCTTTGTCAGCTGTTCTATTTTGACAGATTTCTGCCAATATTTGTGTTTGCCGCTTTATCGCTTTCTTTTTTAGTTCTTTTGATCACGGAACTTTTGGGGAAGTAGCTACAGTAGTATATGCTTTATATGTGGTGGTTTTGAGTTGAAACCTGAAGCAAAAAGGGTTGATTCAATGTTATGCTTACACTAATGTTGCTAATAGATTTGTGTTTAGTTTTGTATGAAGGAAGTTTTCAAGTGTAGGGATTGGAGAATGATGAGATGAGTTGAAGAAAGGATAAAAGCTCAAGCTTGGGGATGCCCATGTCACCCCAAGAAATATCCAAGAAGTACAAGCGTCAAAGCTTGGGGATGCCCCCGAGGCACCCCTTCTTCATCGGCAAAAACCAGGTCACCTTTCAACGCACTATATTTTTATGGCTTCATGCACTATGTGTTTTTCTTGGAGTGTCAGTTGTTTTAGTTTTCAGTTTTGTTTAGTTTTGTTTGCTGCAATAAATGATTGGACCCCAACAAATTCTTTTTGGAGAAGTTGCCTTGCTTTTCATTTGCCAAGAACACTCCATTTTTCACTCTATTCATTTCCACGAGTGTTCTCTTTTTCTAGAACTGCGTTTAGCTTTCATTTTTCGCCTTGATTTGTGTTCAGATATTATTATATCTTTTCATCAAGGTGTATTTTTTGCCTCTGGTCCTTATTGGTTTTCATCAAAAGAGTTGTTTATAAAAAGTTTGAATGGTGTTGGAAAAGAGAAAAAGCTTTATGCAAAAAAAAAGTGGTACAAGAAGGAGCTTGTGTAGACTGTGGCCTAGGCTTTTGCATGTCGTGCTTGATGTCTTTTTGATAGCATGCTTAGTGGTTTTGCTGTAGCATGACTTGTCTCAAATGACTGAGATTGCTTAATGAGCCTTTGAAAAAATCATGCGTTGTTTTAATTATTTGGAAGCATTATTTTGGTTTTCTCCTTTGATGCTTTATTTGGGTTGACTTGGCGCATGCTCACACATGTTTGACTCATACAAAGTCGCCATTGCCTCTATGATCATTTATTTTTTGACTTTTGATGCCATCTTATGCTTCTTTTAATGTCGCTTTGTCGCTCTGCATGATTATGGCCGTTATTGCTCTCTTAGTTTGTCGCTCCCAGTCTTTTGCTAGCCCTCATTTTGTACTGAGTATGAGCTCTACTCGTGCATCCAACTGCTAAAAACCAAGTTTGCCATTGTGTCCATTATCCAACTCCTAAAAACCAAGTTTGCCATTGTGTCCATTATAAATTCCTATGTATGGTATTTGTAAGCCATTCCAAGTAAATTTTCATGTGCTACCTTTCAAAACTTTCAACTACTTCTCATTTTGTGCCACTATTTTTAGCTCATGGGGACGTAGTGGTCGGAATTGCTATCTTCCATATTAAATTAAGTACCCCTCGACTAGGCAGCTTCATCTGCTCATCATTAATTTTGCATGAGAGCTGGTCAGATCATTGCAATCTAATTCTAAAAAAAGAAAGGAAAAAAAACACTCCTCCATGGTATGTGAATGTTGGTGGGCACCCGATGGAATCGGTTAGCCATGGTTTGAGAAAGGAAAAAAGGTGGGGAGGAGTGCCAAAGCTTTATAAAAGAGCACCAATGTGCCAAATTTTCAAAGAACTCGGAACCGCTCTCACTTGTTTATTATGGAAGATAGTAAGACCCCATTGCTAGTCGTTGACATGAAACAACCACCTCTCAAAACCCAAGTTTTATCTCTGTTTTACAAATGAAAAACTCTAGCACATGTTTAATCACTGCTACCCTCCGCGAAGGGCCTTTCTTTTACTTTTATGTTGAGTCTCCACCTTCTATCTTTATGCACCGTCTAAGAGAGCATAGTTGTCATTCTGAGTATAATGTGCATTGTCCCAAAGTTTTCATTGATTGATTCATATTGTTGGTTTCACTTGTTCTCAAATTACCTGTATCTAGTCGCCCTCTTAAACTTGAAGGTGTCCTATGCATTTTTGTTTTGCTCTCTCATGAAGGACAAGCTGAAAACCATTTGTATGTTTTTCCTTATGATTTGAACAGACGTTTGACTTTCATTGTTTCATTTTCATGATCTTTTGTTTGTGTTCTTTTTCATGTTATAACATGGTTGCTAAGTTTCTTCTATCAAGATTATATCTTTCATGCCCATGTTTTAAGTTCTTTTGATCCCAGCGCACAACGCTTACATATATGATCAAGATTGTGTAGGTGCATGTCACCTCAAAAATTATTTCTTTTGTTATCACTTACGTACTCGAGGACGAGCAGGAGTTAAGCTTGGGGATGCTGATACGTCTCCAACGTATCCATAATTTTTGATGTTCCATGCTTGTTTTTACACCATTTGCTTAGTGTTTCGTTACACTTTGTGGCATTTTTATGCATTTTCCGGAACTAACCTATTAACGAGATGCCACAGTGCCAGTTCCCCGTTTTCTGCTGTTTTTGTGTTTCAGAAAAGTTACACAGGAAATATTCTCAGAATTGGACGAAACCAAAGCCAGAAGTCCAGATATTCACAGAAGCTTCCAGAACACCGAAGGAGAGATGGAGAGGAGCCACTGGTGGGCCACACCACCAGGGGCGCGGCCTGGGGCTGGCCCGCGCCCCCCTATGGTGAGCCCCACCAGGGCCACTTCTGACGCTGCCTCTTCGCCTATAAAGACCCCCCGACGGAAAAACCTAAATACCCGATCACTTTTCCAGAACACATCACGATCCGCCGCTGCCGTCGACCCGAAGATCGGGAGGGTCCAGAAGCTCTTCCCGGCACCCTGCCAGAGAGGGGAATCGCCACTGGAGGTCTTCTTCATCGCCATGCTTGCCTCTGGCGCGATGAGTGAGTAGTCTATCTTGGACTATGGGTCCATAGCAGTAGCTAGATGGTTGTCTTCTCCACCATGTGCTTCATGTTTAGATCTCGTGAGCTGCCTTACATGATCGAGATCACCGTTATGTAATTCTACATGTTGTGTTTGTTGGGATCCGATGAATATTGGTGTTATGATTGAGTTGATGTACTGAATTTTATCTTATGTTATCTCTATGTTGTTTATGATCTTGCATGCTCTCCGTTGTTAGTAGCTATCTTGGCCAAGTAGTTGCTAGTGACTCCAAGAGGGGGTATTTATGCTCGATAGTGGGTTCATGCCACTATTTAATCTGGGGGAGTGACAGAAACCTCTAAGGTTGTAGATGTGTTGTTGCTACTAGGGGGAAAACAACATTCATATGCTCGAGGGCATATGCTTTGTTTACATTACACACTTTGCTTAATGCAGTTATCTGTTGTTTGCAACTTAATACTTGTGGAGTTCTTGGATTGATTCGCCACAAGTGGATTATCAGTCATAGATGCAGTTGGATGGCGGTCTATGTATCTTGTTGTAATGCCCAGAGTAAATCTCATAGTGATCCTCTCGACATGCACATTGTTTTTATTCTATCAATTCCCAACTGTAATTTGTTTACCCAGCAAGTGTTATTTTATCTTATGGAGAGACACCACTAGTAAACTGTGGACCCCGGTCCTATTTCCTTTACATTGCTATCACCTGTTTACTTTACTCGCACTGTTTACTTTACTCGCATATTACTATTGCTTTCCACTCGATACGCTCATACCCTTTGTTTCAAGCAAACCGGTGAGATTGACAACCTCATCGTAAGTTGGGAACAGAGTATTTGGTTGTGTTGTGTGCAGGTTCCACGTTGCCGCTCGCAAAGCAAAGCTTGGATGAGGCGCCCTATAAAATTGTCCAAAGCTGTTGCGAAGCTAGCGGGCATCACCTTCAGTCGTATTCATCCTCCTACTGGATTGATAACCTTGGTTTCATAACTGAGGGAAAACTTGCTGCTATATTCATCAAACCTTCTCTTGGGGTTTTCCAACTGGCCGGTCATTTACTACATATTCCCACGTCAACTTGGCACAGAAGTTTTCTGTCGCCGTTGCCATGTATTAAAGAAGAAGCTTTCACACCATCATCACCGCGCCATTATGTACCGCGAAATACTGCCGTAGTTTTCGTGCTATTGTGAATACACTGTATGCGAGCTTTTAATAGTGCGGGTACCTTTGTTTTGTAGGGGACAATACTTCGCTGATGAAATATACTGGCCTTTGGACACCGTGAGCTTTCCCCTCTTCACTTCTTTCGACTACCAATACTGTACTCACCACCTGGTGTGTTGCAGCGATGTAGAGTAGTAGTGGCTCTTTCTCGTTTGGTACGACCAGCACTGGTGGTGTGGAGAGCACTTTTTTCGACTGCGCGAAAGCTACATCTGCCTCTTTTGTCCACTCGAATTTATCATCTGATTTTTTCATGAGTGCATAGAAAGGAAGTGCTTTCTCTCCCAATCGAGCAACAAATCGACTTAGTGCTGCGACACGACCTGCAAGCTTTTGTACGTCGTGCAGTTTCATTGGTTTCCCCATTGTTAGGATTGCTTGGATCTTTTCCGGGTTTGCTTCTATTCCCCTTGCTGATACCAGGAACCCCAGGAGTTGTCCTGCTGATACGCCGAAAGAACATTTTGTCGGGTTAAGCTTGAGCTTGTACCTGTTCAGGTTGTCAAAGGTTTCTGCCAAATCGCTGATGAGGGACTCTTCTTTCCTTGTAGTGATAATCACGTCGTCGATGTAGACTTGGATGTTGTGTCCTATTTGGCTTCCGAGGCAATTTTGCATCATCCGCTGGTAGGTTGCCCCTGCATTTTTGAGGCCGAAGGGCATGACTTGATAACAGAACACGCCATATGGTGTGATGAAAGCTGTCTTTTCCTCGTCTTCTTTCTTCAGTTTGATCTGGTTATAACCAGAATATGCATCTAGATAGGTAAGCCTAGCGCACCCTGCTGTTGAGTCAATTTCTGATCAATGCGAGGTGACGGGAATGGATCCTTTGGACAGTGCTTATTGAGAGATGTGTAGTCGACACACACTCTTTGTACGTCTGTGTTTTTCTTGGGTACAATGACTGGGTTGGATACCCAGGTTGACGACTTGATTTCTCTGATGAATCCGGCGTTTTCTAGCCTGTGTAGCTCTGATGCTATTGCTTTTCTTTTGGGTTCGTCAAATCTTCGTAGTGGTTGCTTTAATGGCTTTGCTTTGGGATCCACATTTAGTGCGTTCTCGTTTTTGGACGAGTTCCCTGGGAACCCCTCGCATGTCTGAAGGACACCAGGCGAAGATTTCCCAGCGCTCACGGAGGAACTCGATGAGCGCGCTTTCCTATGCGGGATCCAGGTTCACTGCTATGGAGGTGGTTTTGTTCGGGTCCGTCGGGTGGACCTGGATTTTCTTCGAGTCTTTGAGTTGCATCGAAAGCCTAATCTGGCAGGGATCGCCCGACGTCGGGTAGCACATTGTGGTCAGTTTCGCCTTTCAATCTTGTGTACTCTGCTGTCATGCCGAAAGTTTGCGCCAGCCTATTAAATTCTTTGTCACAAGTGTTGGATACTTCAAAGCTGCCTTGCACCGTGATCGTTCCTTTGGGTCCTGGGATCTTGAGTGTGAGATATGCGTAGTGAGTTACTGCCATGAATTTTGCAAATGCTGGGCGCCCCAGGATTGCATGATATTGTGAAGGCCAGTCCATGACTTCAAACTCCAGCTTCTCTCTGCGATAATTATTGCTGTTACCGAAGCACACGTCGAGTTCTATTTTTCCAAGAGGGGAATTGGCTCCTCCTGGTACTATTCTGTGGAAAGAGCAATCTGTTGGCTTGAGACTTTCCAGTGAGATACACATTGCCTTCAGAGTTCTTGCGTATATTAGGTTTATGCCACTTCCTACATCCATGAATACTCTCCCGATATCATATCCTCCTATTTGCGCCTTCAGCACCATTGGTGAGTGCCCTGGCCTGGGCACTTTCCTCGGGTGGTCTGCTCTGCTGAACCTGACTGGTTGATCGGACCACTATAGGTACTCTGTAGTGGCTAGTGGTGATGATATAGCTAGGTTTACTTGTCTGAATATATTCTTCCGCTCCTTCTTGGACTTTGGCACCGGTTGAATCATTGCAGATATATATACTTTCGACTCCAGATGTTTTGCTAGTCTCTGTACTTGGTATCCTTGACTCATACTTTTCTTTCCCTGCCGTGCTCCTTGGTTCGAGTCCATGGCATTTTGTAACCTTAAGAAGGTTCTGCAATCCTTCATCTGGTGGTTAGAAACTCTCTTTCCATCTAGGTGTGCATAGTGGATTCGGCCAGGTCCGTAGAGCATGTCCTCTGCCGACGGGCCAAAGTACTTTGACTTTTCTACTCCATGACTTCCTCTTGCCTAGAACTCCTTGTTTTCGTAGCCTTCCTCGTCCCTTCTTTCGTATCATGCGGCTACCTGGTTTCGCCTTGTGTGGCTATCTCCATTGCGACATCTTCGCCTCTGCCTGCTTGCTCTGTCGACTTCTGGTGAACGCCCCCTTTTGTTGTTATATGCGTCTTCTCCGTCGGCGAATCTGTTGGCTACCTCCATTAATTCAGACTCTGTCCTTAGCCTTGTTCTCCCTATCTCTTCCACTAGGTCCGAATGACGGAGGCCACTCGAAAAAGCATCTATTGCTCTTTCATCGGAGACGTCTTTTGCTGAATTTTTTATTACACTGCAGCGTTGTATATAAGAGCGTAGGGTTTCGCCTTTCTTCTATGCGCACGACTTGATTTCCTCCATGGACGCTGGGCGTTTATATGTTGAACGAAAATTTCTTGCGAATTGACTCTCTAACTCTCCCCAACTCCCTATAGAATCGTTGGGTAGGGTATTCAACCAGGACCGTGCTGCGCCGGTGAGGTGTAACTGCAAACTTTGCATGGTTGTTGCTCTTGTTCCTCCTAGTATCTGTACTGCTTGTAGGTAATCTGACAACCACAGAGTGGGTTCTTGCGACCCATCATACTTTTCTTGATCGTGCGGCAACTTAAAACCTTTGTGTACCCGCGTTTTGCGAACCCTGCGGGTAAAGCATAACGCGCCCATCTCTTTTTCATCGTCTTCATAATTTTCCTCTCTCCATGCATAGCGTGAGTTGTTTACTCGTGCTTGTGCTATTATTTTTCTTGCGTCCTCCTTCCATTTTTGTCACCTCTCCTCATCTGATGACTCACTGGACTCGTTTCGCGAGGACTTGCGCTTGAACTCTTCCTTTCGCCTTTTCCTATGATGTATCGCCTTTTCCTCTGGAAGTTTTCCCATTAGCTTGTTTTCTATTAACCCGAGGCTTCGCATTGCGGCCTGATGCATGTGCTCCCGCGGATCCCCAGGCTCTGGTTGTGTGGTTAGTAGGTACGCCTGTGCTGCTACCAACGCTGCTTCTGGTGTTTCTTGCATGAAGTCTTCTTCCCCTTCTGACGGCTGCTCGCTTAGACTTTTTGCATAGCATTCTTCTCTTATCTGTGCTGTTGTCCTCCTGTTGTGCTTCGGGTCTCTGTGTCTTTCCGTGCTGCACTCTGATGCATCGCTATACTCATCCCAGTATCCTCCGCTTGACGTATTGTTGTCATCTCGGCTTCTCATGAACATGTCTCTTTCCTCTCTTAGCTTCTTTTTGTGCTGATGCAGCGCGTACTGGTACCCCATCAGAACCTCTCGCCTTGAATCTGCAGGTACCTCTGTGCCGTGATTGATGGCTGACATGATGATTCTCCACTCTCCGGTTGAAACGTGAATTTTCTCTTTTTCCTTTTTGCTGTTACTCCTCAGCTTGTCGACTTGCAGGTCGACCTCTTTGTTGCCTTCGTGATTATCTTCTTCTGCTGCTTCAGTGATAATGACGCATAGTTGATGTACGCTTCTGGAGACGCCACTGCTTTCGATGGCAAAATCCCTTGAACTATCGTGAGTTTTAACCACTTCTTGTTTCATATCGGGCTTTCTCCGAGTTTCGTCGAATTCCTCGAGTTTCTTTTGCACATCTTCTATTGCTGTGAGACTGACCGGCAAGTTTATCTCACTGGAAGAGCCCACGGATGATCCAGATATTGTGATTCTATCGGCTTTGCTCGCCGACGGACCCGATTTCGTCGGATCTGAAAGGCGAGTTGAACCCGAAGGTCCAACGTAAAAGCTTAAACTTCCGATCGTCAGCTCCATTTCTTGTCTTTCGTCGACTTCTGGATTGTTACTAGCTAAAAGCGAAAAAGCCGTCGAATTCATGATTCCAATGCCCCGGATCCCCACGGTCGGCGCCAATTGACGAGGGTTAACTCGACAAATATCCTAGATGAAGGACTTAGGATCGGGGAGATAGGGCGTCAGATGAACTCGAAGGTAAAGTCAGTCAAACAAGGTGTGTATCGAAAGTAAACGTGGGTGTAGAACCTGGCTTGCTTTCAATCTGTCCCTCACCGTCCCCTCCCGGCCCCTATATATAGATGGCCAGGTCTCGAGGATCGGGAGGGATCCGATACAAATTACAATATCGACATACGATATGAACTCATATTTCGACTAGTATTACAATTGGGCCTAGCTTAACGGGCCTCAGGGGTATTCAACTGATGGGATCTATTATCTATACCCTTGTCAGAGACACTCAATCCATTCATTTCATAATGATAGAGTCACGATTACAATCAAAAGCCAAAGCCTTTGTTACAATTTTAGGGAAATTACTATTCTAGACATGGTCTACTTCAGACCTCCTCACAAGCACTGCGACCTCATGAGCTACAGAATTTTGAGATCTCTTAGCAAACACACACTCCCAGGTTTGTTGTGAGTTTGCAAAAGAAAAAAAATCATGCAGAGTGCTCCTATAGGAAGACATCGATCCTTCAGTAGAGTTTATTTCATTGACGATTGATTTGGAGTCGCTTTCAAAGATCATGTTGCTCCTTGTCCAGTTCGCAGTCAACTATGCGCCTACAGCAAGAGCAGTAGCTTTAGCATATTCGGCATTTCGGCAGTGTTTCAACACCTTTCCTGCAGGTACCAACGTCTCTCCATTGTGATCGCGGATTACTGCACCCACGGCTGCTACACCTGTTTCAGAAACAAAGGAACCATCAACGTTAGTTTTCAGCCATCCAATCGGAGGTGGATTCCATCTGCAAAGATTAGAGCTTGTAGTATGCTCTCCTGCTTTGCCCTAGGGATTTTGTCCCATATCTGTAATTTGATTCTTTCCTTTGTACTCTGCTTGGTTCTCTGAAACTGTATTTCCTTGAGTTCCAAGACTAGAATTTGTGCTGGCATTTAGGGTCTCTGTATAAGAGATTAAGAATCTCACCGAATGATCAACTGTGGCTTTCCCTTTTGCATGCACTATATCATTTTGTAAGTGCCAAGATCTCCATAGAGTCAAAAGGATACGTTGGTGCATCTCCATTTTAGTGTTATTCAAGAGAATTAGCAGCCAGTCATCTCCTGTTTTTGAAAATAATTCCTCCTTTAGAAGGTCCCAATATTCCCGCAATCTATAGCGTAGTGCTCTTGCCTTAGTGCATTGTATTACAACATGGTAGCTATCTTTTGTTTCCATACGGCAGATTTTGCAATTGCTCTGCAGTTCCAGTGTTCTTCTACATTTATTCAGTTGAGTTGGGAGATTATCACAGGCAAGACGCCAACCGAAGATACAAACCTTATTAGGAACTGGTGATGTCCAGATATTCTTCCATAAACTTCGCTCCCCATTTGGAGCAATACTGCTTGCATTTGGCTGTACATTGTGCAGAGATTCAACAAGTCTGTAAGCACTCTTAACCGTGAATTTGCCATTCTTTTCATAATGCTAGGCGATGGTGTCGTCACATTCATGTGTTGGCACTTTTATCTTTACAATCTCATCAGCATCATGTGGTAGAAACATAGCTTGTACCAATTGTGCATTCCAACCGTTTGGTCCATTCCCAAACAAATATTTCACTCTTCTAATTCTGCAGTATGTAATGCCTCCAGTGACCTTTTATTTCGGATGAATGTGAACCCAAAGCAAAGGAGATGGACAATCGCGTTGAACATTTGTTGGAGCAAGATGAGATTACTGGGCGCAAAGGTCTCGGGCAAATTGGATCCAACATGGTGATAGGAATACATCCTTTTCCACAATTTTGTGTGAGCTTGGCACAAAATTGAAAAATGATGATGGTAATTGGGTGGAAGATATGCGAAATTTGAAACCTCTCATTCTCAATAATTTTGCTAATCTATTTAGGGCGTGTTTGGTAGACTGGGTGAGCCCAGTTATTCTCTACTCAACCTAGCTGAGAGGCTATTTTGCTGTTTGTTAGCCCGGATCGGGCCATCTCAGCACTGCCCACCTCACCCCAAAAAGGGCTCTCAGCCGGGCTGAGTCCATCCCCGCAATCTACTGTAGCACTGTGGGCCCCACCACCCGACTGGTCGACCCCCGAGCCCTGCTCTCTCTCTTTGCTCATTCCCCCATACCAAGTTGCCCCACGCTGCCGATGCGCTGCCCCGCTCGATGCGCCTAGCCAGACGCCGCCGCACCCCCGTCCTCCTCCCTGTCGAGTTCCTCGTCCATGTCCACGTCGAACTCCTTGTCCTCGTCCATGTTCTCCCTGCAGATGTGCGGCCTCCTAGCGGCGATGGTGAGTCAGAGCTCGGCCTCCAGGCGGCAGGGATGGAGAGGCGCCTTATCCTGGAGGCGGCGGCGCATCTCGCCGCCGGCGGCAGCGACTTCTCTCGCCGGCAGCGGCTCCGGCGACCTCGCAGGACCCGATTGCTTTTTTGACTATTATCTAGGGACCTGATTGCTTGTTTTATTTTTAACCAGGGACCAGATTGCTGTTTAATAATTGTCTAGCCTAGCTCATATCATACGGGCCACCAAACACAAGCTCAACTAAGCACAACTCACCTCACACGACCTACCAAAAACGCGCTCAAAAACACATTTGTATGTACTCCACATAGCTCTACTCAGCATGTATGAGGTGAGATAAGGCACCCGGGCTACCAAACACACCCTTACATCTGAAGTCGAGACAACCGACCCAACGGTGTTTGGACAAAATTATACCTCGAGTTGATGATAGTATGAATGTGAGGCTTCTGGCTCCTTTTTTCTGCCGAGGAGGTTAAGAAGGTGGCTTTTAGCATTGGGGATCTTAAGGCTCTTGGACCGTATGGTTTACATGCGTTGTTTTACTTGGGACGTGTGTGGTGATACTATTATCAAGGAGGTATTACAAGCACTCAATACTGGAATGATACTATGGTGGTTTTGATCCCAAAGGTAGATGATCCAAAGCTTGTTACCCAATTCTGACCAACTGGTTTGTGCAATGTGATCTATAAGAATATATCCAAAGTGTTGGCTCAGATGCATGGAAAATTCATGCATGAACTTTGTAGTTTATTGTTGCATATTACAACATATTTAGATGTTATGAGATGTTATAATCATGATTTGCATTGATTTATGGGGATTTTCCATCGATTCCCCTTATTTGGGTTATAACTCTACATAACAGGAAACACCTATTTTGTGTATTTTGACATTTCAGGGACCTTCCCCGAACTCAGATTGAGCGACGCTTCTTCTGGCGTTAATATTTTTACCTGAGAACCAGCAAGAGATGAAGAAGCATGTTAGGGGGCCACCAGGTCTCAAACAAGACCAGGTGGCGCGGGCCCCTAGGCCGGCCATGCCACCTTGGCCCGTTTGGCCATCGAGACTCCGATGCCGTCTGTCTTCGTCCTAGATTGATCGGCTTGACCTAAAAGTCCTATAGAAAGAATCCCCCTCCCCCCGAGGCGTTCCCTCGAGAAGGCAACAAAGAAACATGAAACCACGAAATAGAGGCTATACTTGCAAAGATTGGAAGGGGAAACGCTGTCAAAGTCGCCCCTAGTCGCTTCTCCAACCTCTCCAACATCACCAACACCGCCAGCATGATGAAGAGGGAGTAGTCCACCTCTGGACTATGGGTTTGTGGCAGTAGCTTGATCTCTCTCTTGCACTATGATGTCTAGATGCCATATGAGCTGCCAAACATGATTATGGCCATATTATGTAATTCTTGTGTGGTGGATCCTTATTTTATTGGATGATCTATGAGATGTGAAACTTTATCATGTTCTTGATGTATGAGTAGATTCATATTGTTATCCCATTATTATTACTTGTTCTAATCAAACTTGTTGTTAGAGCATGTGTGGGGGATGGTGTGTGTTAGATGGAGTAACTTGGTAGTAGTAGTGAATTGTTTTTCACGCAGCAAATTAGCGTCTTTACAAAAATTTGGTGGTAAAAAACTTTTACAAGTTTAACACTTCATAAAAAATATCATTTTTCCTAATTGAAGAGGTAAATGGATTAAAATAATTAAGATACTTAGATGGATAAACTTGGTAGAACAAGAAATTACATTAACCACACATTATCAAGATAATGCAACAATCTTAAGTAGAAAGGCGATCTGTCAGATGCATTCTACAATTCATCCAGACATTAATTAATAACAACACATTTAAAAAGAATATTGCACAATAGATACATAGATATAGATATTCCTCATATGTACATAACAATAATAAATAATACAATCCTAATATACATACATAATCACTCTGGCAACATACCTATATACACCAACATAACGAACATGCCGTAAATTAATTTATACTAATCTTTCTTCAGGATCCTGATGCCCTTCCAGCGAGACTCCATGAAGCTGGAGTCATGGTTCTGCGCATACACCCCGAATTTGAAGTAGTGTGAATCACCACCCCGGCCGGACACATGCAGCTTCTCCTTTCCATCAATGAACATAGTGAGCTTGGACGCTTCAACATCATGGACCACATTTAGTTTAAACCAACGGTCGTAGATGTAAACATCAAGAGTACTATTTAATTAAGCTATCAATTGAATGTTCCATTTTGTGCCTCTTGCTGAATTGAATGTTCCATTTTGTGCCTACCAGGTGAGGTTGACTGTGTGGCGGTAACAGATTTGTCTGCGATCGAGCCCGCCCCCGCGTCGCCTAACCCTAGGCGACACGGGTGGCTCCCAGCGCCGCCGGCCTCCTCCCTCCTCTTCCTCGTCCCCTCCTCCTCCGCCGCCGCCGGAGGACCTGTCGGGCGAAGCCCTGACGGCGACGGCGGCGGCGGGGGTCCTCTCCCTCGCGTGGCGGCGGCGCGTCAACCTTGGCGGCGGCGGCTCGGTCTTCGACGGCGGTCCGGCGGCGTGGCGTCGCGGGGGCCGGCGACGAGCGCGGCGAAGCCCCATCGGGGGATGCTCTGCCTCCCCGCGACGGAGGCGCTCCTGCTGCAGCTGCGGCCTCGGGCACGCTCGGCCCATCTGGGCCGGGGCGGGCCATTGGTCGGGCTGCCGCGGTAGGCAAGCGCGGTGGCGCGTGGCGCCAGTTGCTGTGCACCTCGGCGGTGCCAGCGGCTGCCCCAGGCGCGGTGGTGCCTGCGTCGTCCGCTGCCGGGCACCGTGGTGGTGCTGGTAGTCGGCCAGGCAGCGGTGGGCCGGATCCCACCTTCCGGTCCCCAATGGTGGTCTTGGTGGGCGGTGGTCGGCGCCATCCTTTGCTCCAGCGACGTCTACGGCAAGCCTCTCGGCGGTGGTGTGCATTTCGTTGCGTCCATCTGCTCGGTGCTGCAGGACTTTGGGGTGGGCGTCAGGCCGGGAGAAATCCCTGCTTTTGCTGGTGACGGCGACGCCCGCGGGCGCCGTCTTCCTCCTTGGAGGCGTCGCCATGGCTCTGACTGCTCTTCCCCACATCGAGCGCCAGGGGAAACCCTAGATCCAGACGGATCGGGCGACGGCGGCATCATGATGTCGTTCCCTTCTTGAAGGCGTCGCCTTGGTGGCTCATGTAGTCCCTCGATTGGCGGATGGAGTCGACGTTGGCACCTGCTCAGGGCGTGAGCCTCCGGGGCGCAATGTACACCGTGGTGAAGCTCCTTCATCGATGCCTCTCCGGACTGGCTGGGTCCTGCTGTCTACTCGCCGACTCTTCTAGGCGCTTAAGAGTTTGCAGTGCGTTGATCCGTTGGCTCCTGGAGTCGGGGTCGGCTTCGAGGATCTCCATCTTTGGGCGTGACGCGGTCCTTGGGCTCTGTGCCTCGCCCCTCGCCATTCTTGGTGGGTGGCGGTGCAAGGCTGGCCTTTGCTGTCGTGTGCTTTGGTTGGCGTTGTAAGCCGTGTATCGTGTGGTGTTGCGTGAGTTGTAGCCAGACTTGGCGTTGTTTCGGCCATCTCGGTCTTTCTTCTATATGATTAGTACACCTCCCAGGGTGTATTCTCTAAGGTTGACTGTGTGGCTAGCTAGCCAGTTTTGATTTCATTTGTTTTCGTCCAGCATTTGCGTGAGTTAATAGAGGTTTTTGCCTTTCTTTTGGATGCTTCGCTGGGTCCTTCATTTCAGCCTCGAAATCACCTTCCCAGCTGAATCTGCTCGGTAATGACAAATAAACATCTGATTGCATGGTCTGAAAGCAATGGTCTATGTCCTGAGATAAACTATTAGAGTGTTTATTTTAGACGTTTTAAAACATGTAAGATCTCAGTTGTAATGCACATTTGAAACCTAGGGTTTTCTCTATTTACAAGCTGCTTGTCTTTTCTTAACTAATTTCCTTCCCCATCTCGGCAGATTGCTTTATCTAGCTAGCATAAAACAGTGATAATTCGAGCCACTTCACCGTGACGAGGAACACGCTTTCAAGATCGTGACAAGATATTTCTTCTTTTCTCATTACACGCCGTAAACAACACGACGGGGTTACAGTCTTATAGAGTTTGTAACAACATAAGATCCAGCGGTTACATGTGGGCGATCAGGTGCATACAGCTTTGAAGAGCAGCTCAACCCTTCTCCCAGATTATGCTGCCGTGTTCACAAGGGCACGTGGAAGATTGATCACCCTTTGAATTACCGTCGGTAACACGAAAGTAATAACGTGCCGTCAATGCTAATTACCGCCTTTTCAAATGAAGACTTTTCAATGTAACAGTGGAGCCATACAAAAATTTAGGGTTTCACGGGGCCACGCGCGCGCGTACGCTGGCCGCTGGCCGGCGTCTGTGCATGCGTTTTGATCCAGCATGCAATATGCACGCAGAAAACTTTATGGTAAATAGCTTTAAGAGAGATCACTGCTACATAGATTACATGCATACAAGATTAGTCTACTCCTAGTCGATTTTTTTGCCTTCAAATTTTACAGATACATCAATCTTGCATATATTTTCAAAAGCCTCCAGAAATTTCCAGTGTAATCAGTCTAAGTTACTAATCCATATTTTATCGAAAAGTTACTAATCCATATGGAACATTTTATTCTTTAGAAACGTACGATCAGGTGTTTATTTTGGATATAGCGAGCCGATTCAGCTGCGCAGATAATTACAAGGTTCAAATGGAGCACCCAGCGATGCATCCAGAAGATTAAAAAAATCACCTTAGGCAGATAGAGGCTGAAAACAAATCTGATCTAATCTGGCTAGCCACTCAGTCAATCTCATCGCGTGTACGCATAAGAAGTTAATGAATATTAGACTAACTAGTGGCAGTTCATAGAAAAATCCAACGCATTTACCCAACGTATCCACCATCTGTAAACATCTAGATCAAGTAGTACTATCTAATTAAGCTGTCAATTTTCCCGTTTGAAGAAGAAAAATTGTCAATATCTCCAAGTATAGTGATATCCGGACCCGAGAACTATATAAACCGAAGGGAATCTGATTATTGCCACATCTCATCACAAGCCTGGGCAAAGCAGCAGCTACACGTATAAAGTACACATGGCTCCTCATGCTCTGTCTTGGATTAGCGTGTCTATTCTTGTCTTCATGGTCTCAATGTCATGCGTTGGGGCGAGGAGCGCACGGGCGCCCAAAATCGTCGACCCGACGGCCGGATTCATGGCTGTGAGCCTCGACCAAAGCAACTTTGAGCTACAGAGGCCGTACGACGAGGCAAGCGACGCTCGGTACAGCTTCGACGGCACTGTGCGAAAATTGTGGGTGCTCTCTTCCGACAAGCCACATGCCCGCCAGAGCCACACCAAACCAAGAACAGAGATCAAGATGTCTGTAAGTTAATTTCTGACATAACTTTAGATTGAGTGCATCCTTGTTATGTATAGGCATTGTCTTGAACTCTCTATGCTTCTATAGTCTTGATGCAAGGTTATGAGTGAGTAAAATTCCTTTATTAAAAATTAATAAAACAACTGATATAGTGATTAAATGTATATTTTGGTACAAGATCTAGTGATTTACTGATATGTTACTTTTAATATTCTTCTATTTGCAGGGATACGACTATAGCTCAGGCGTGTGGCAGTTCGAGGGGTATGGCTATGTCCCCTCTGGCACATCGGGTGTGTGCATCATGCAGGTATTTGGAGCCAGTGAAGCAGCCAGCACGCTCATGTTACATGTCTACAATGGTGCTCTGCATTACTACAACAGACAACTCGTTGAGGACAACATCTACAACCGGTGGTTTAAACTAAATGTGGTCCATGATGTGGAATCATCCAAGCTTACTGTGTATATCGATGACGTGAAGAAGTTACATGTGCCAGGTCGCGGTAGTAACTCACACTACTTCAAGTTTGGTGTGTACGCTCAGCGGCACGACTCTAACCGCATGGAGTCTCACTGGAAGGATGTGAGGATTCTCAGGAAATACCACAATTAGTTATGTTAGAATGTATGTATATTGTCTTATATGGTTTGTTCATATTTGTATAGATATTGGATTCTTATATTTTGCGTGGATATTTGCTCTCATGTATATAGGACGATTGGTATGTACATATGCAAAATTTTCTTTGTAATGTACCTTTATTAGTTTGTGTCACGACGTATATATGACATCCATTTTTCCTTATTCTACTTCTGATGTTACACATGCTCCAGTCCTCGTTAAAGTTTTCCGCATAATCTCAGGAGCCCCTTGACTTGGAAGATTTCCTACTGCATGATTCTTCCCTTATTTGCTCAGATTTCATCATTAAAATGTCTGTTTATGCATGAAAATAAACAACCAAGAAGATGCACACAACTATGCAATAGTTAGAATTAGTGGCAGTTGGAGGAATAATCTCATAAGAATGTTGTGAAATATCTTGTTTAAACAAAGATAAAAAATGTGTGTAAAATGCACTCATCACATGTTGCGTTCCAGGAGCTAAAGACGATGCTCACGAACGCCCCGGTGTTGGAAGACCTAATGCCGAAAGAGCCAATGTTGCTTTACATTTTGGCCACCAATCAGGCAACACTGTCCTGATCATCGAGCGGCAATATATCCTCATCCACAAGGCGCAAAGCCCAATTTAGTACATTAGCAAGGTAATAACCAACTCCTAGATGATATTGCAAATACATAAGGTCATCTACGGGTCTTTATGATGGCCCCATTCACTAATTACAGTCTCATCTGATCTCAGTGGTTACTCGACTCCTGAACACTGACATCAACAACTACCAAGAAGCTATGAGAGAATTGACAAGTGGGCCCTCAATCTCATGCCGCACATAATAAACTATGTGTCACACACAACCATTAAGTTGCTGGCTCTTGTTGACTTCATGGCCAAGTGGACAAAGATACGGTCTCCACCACCTTTAGAACTAGAATGGATCCTCCACTTTGACGGTGTCGAGTTTAACATCCCGCCGAGCAACTATGACAATTCTATGTCTAAAACCCTTGTACTTCCACCACTCAGGTGGGTTGCGCTATACTGCCACCTTCTCTTATAATAAAGCATGTTATCTCATTCTTTCGATTTCTTGCTAATTCGTCCCCGTGTGGCATGATCCACGCAATAGTCACTGTGGCGCTCCTCACTAGGTCTACACATACACTCAAATTATGTTTATTTTCTAGCGTTGTCCTCTTTGGTAAGGTAAATTTGGGTTGTCATTCTAGCTCTATACTAGGCGCTCCACAAGGCACAAGTCACTGGCTAACCTTACAAGCAATGAGGGACGTGACATCGTTTGGCACGTGGCACATGTAGAAAATTGTGCCTAGCAAGAAAAGGAGAGCACTTGGATACAAAAAAGGCACTATAAAAGCAAAATCGATCACATAAACTGGCTTGCTTACATGCATAAAAAAGTTGTTGTTGATATTGTTTGACCTATAGGAATTTATAAAGGACGAGCTCAAACACGCCCGACGCCTTCCGCTCCACCTTCAGCAATCATAGCCTCGAATAGGACGCTGACGATGGTGCTAGCTACATGCACCTCCTTTTGAAAGTGTCCCATCATAGTGGGCACTAACCGCACTCGCTCATTCACATGACCGGTAGTAACACATCTTTGACATGCCACACACTGGTCTCTAGCTGATTGGAGGCAACTGGATGTCAAATGTCAATGATCACCCCTATTAGTTGGATGGCACTCTAGGTGGCCTCGATCTGCCTCAAAAGACCAGCATAGGAGACTCCCGAGTCCCCAAATCCTAGTGCTTATTGACTAGTTGAACATGCATGAACAATCCTTTGGTGACATTGACCCCCACTCAGAGAGCCACTGTAAGACAACCTCTTAGCGCTCGGGACAACCCAATTTATCACATACAGACACAAAGATGACCAAATCATTAACTTATGCCCTTGATACGCCTCAAACATATCTATAATTTTTGATGCTCCATGCTTGTTTATACACCATTTGCTTTGAGTTTTGTTACACTTCGTGGCATTTTTATGCATTTTCTGGAACTAACCTATTAACAAGATGCCATAGTGCTAGTTCCCTGTTTTCTGCTATTTTTGTGTTTCAGAAAAGCTACACAGGAAATATTCTCGGAATTGGACGAAACAAAAGCCGAACCTCCTATTTTTACCGAAGCTTCGCGAAGACCGAAGATGAGACGGAGGGGGGCCAGGAGCCAGGCTCACCACAGGGGGCGTGACCCAGCCCTTGGCTGCACCACCCCATGGTGAGGCCAGCTGGCCCCACCTCTGACGCCGCCTTTTCGCCTATAAAAAGCCTCAGGACGGAAAACCCTAAAAGGATCGGTGATTTTCGAGAAAGAGTTCTGCAGCTCCGCCGCCGCCACCGACAAATTACGGGGGACAGAAATCTCTATTCTGACACCTTGCCGGGACGAGGAAGTGCCCCCGGAGCCATCTCCATCGGTCTCCATCACCGTCTCTGCCGTCTCCATCGACCTCACTGCCATCTCCATCGCCGTTGCTGCCTCCGATGATGAGGAGGGAGTAGTTCTCCCCCGGGGCTAAGGGCTCTACTGGTAGCTATGTGGTTCACCTCTCTCTCCCATGATGTGATCTTTATGTGATTGTGAGCTTTGTATCTAGTTGAATTGGTAGATGCTATTATTCAGATATTATGCTACTCCTGTGCTTTATTATTATAATCTCCGGAGACACCTTGTATCATAATGTGAGGTGACTAGTGTGCGCATTATGTGTGTCTTTTTGGTTAATATCTCTATGAATTGTTGGTATTTGTTGGAACCATCTAGTGCGTTCATGGTGATAGTGTGGGACAATCTAGTTTGGGTACATGCGAACTTTGAGGAGTGCTTCGTAGCCCTATGCATGATTAGTGTTCGTTTTCCATTGGAGAATTATTTAGAGTTGCATATTGAAGTTAGTATCTATTGGTTCAATTATGTTACTTTGTTGAGAGTGTCCATGATACGTCTCCAACGTATCCATAATTTTTGATGCTCCATGCTTGTTTTTACACCATTTGCCTAATGTTTCGTTACACTTCGTGGCACTTTTATGCATTTTCCGGAACTAACCTATTAACAAGTCGCCACAGTGCCAGTTCCCTGTTTTCTGCTGTTTTTGTGTTTCAGAAAAGTTACACAAGAAATATTCTCGGAATTGGACAAAACCAAAGCCAGTCGTCCAGATATTTCATGGAGCTTCCAGAGAACCGAAGAGGAGACAGAGTGGGGCCACGAGGGGCCCTCACACCAGGGCGGCGCGGCCTGGCCCCTGGCCGCGCCCCCTATGTGTGCGGCCGCCTCGGTCCACTTCTGACGATGCCCCTTCGCCTATAAAGACCCCCCGATGGGAAAAACCTAAGTACCCGATCAATTTTCCAGAAACACATCGCGATCCACCGCCGTCGTCGACCCAAGATCGGGAGGGTCTAGAAGCTCTTCCCGGCACCCTGCCGGAGAGGGGAATCGCCACCGGAGGTCTTCTTCATCGCCATGCTTGCCTCCGGAGCGATGAGTGAGTAGTCTACCTTGGACTATGGGTCCATAGCAGTAGCTAGATGGTTGTCCTCTCCACCATGTGCTTCATGTTTAGATCTTATGAGCTGCCCTACATGATTGAGATCACCGTTATGTAATTCTACATGTTTGGTTTGTTGGGATCCGATGAATATTGGTATTATGATTGAGTTGCTATACTGAAATATATCTTATGTTATCTCTATGTTGTTTATGATCTTGCATGCTCTTCGTTGTTAGTAGCTATCATGGCCGAGTAGTTGCTAGTGACTCCAAGAGGGGGTATTTATGCTCGATAGTGGGTTCATGCCTCTATTTAATCTGGGGGAGTGACAGAAACCTCTAAGGTTGTAGATGTACTGTTGCTACTAGGGAGAAAACAACATTCATATGCTCGAGGGCATATGCTTTGTTTACATTACACACTTTGCTTAATGCAATTATCTGTTGTTCGCAACTTAATACTCATGGGGTGTTCGGATGATATCCCCGTGAGTGGATTATTAGTCATAGATGCAGTTGGATGGCGGTCTATGTATTTTGTTGTAATGCCCAGAGTAAATCGCATAGTGATCTTCTTGACATATCACGTTATCTTTATTCTATCAATTGCCCAACTGTAATTTGTTTACCCAGCATGTGTTATTTATCTTATGGAGAGACACCACTAGTGAACTGTGGACCCCGGTCCTATTTCCATCATATTGCTATCACCTATTTACTTTACTCGCACTGTTTACTTTACTTGCATACTTCTACTGTTTTCCACTCGATACGCTCATACCCTTTGTTTCAAGCAAACCGGTGAGATTGACAACCTCATCATAAGTTGGGAACAAAGTATTTGGTTGTGTTGTGTGCAGGTTCCACGTTGCTACTGGTTGAAGACGCGCTAATAAGTTATCGTTAACGGCGCCCTTGTTAGAGCATCACGTAGCTAGTGGGCATCACCTTCAGTCGTATTGGCTTTTTCTTCTTCGTATCGACAAACCTTGGTTTCTAACTGAGGGAAAAGCTTGCTGTTGTGCTCATCATACCTTCCGCTTGGGGTTCCCCTACTGACTGGTTATAATCATCATCATCAACTACACGCCAGCCATCAAGCCCTTTTCTGGCGCCGTTGCCGGGGAAGAAAAAGAAGACCTCTGCAAGGGGAGTTTTTTGCACGCACATCCTTTACTTTGTTATTTGTTTTGCTTTACTTTATTTATTTTTACTTGCATTGTTTTATATCAAAAACACAAAAAAATTAGTTTACTTTATAGTTGCTTTTATCTACTTGCTTTTAGTTCATCATGTTGTTCCCTAAGTATGTTTTGGAGGACCTCTCAGTAGGTAGTGGTTCAATTATTGGGAAAGATAACATTGAGGAGTTCTTTAATCATATTAGTATGCATAAAGAAGTTGAGGAAAAGTCTTTGGTTGAGCTAGCTCCTAGTATTAAAGTTGCTTCTACTTATTTAATTCACATGTTGGAAGCTAGGTTTGCTAGCCTTAATCCTTTTATGCAAAACATGTTCCTTAAGCTTCATGAAATTGAAGATCCTGAAAAAAAAGCTTTCATTTTGGAAACTTTGCGCTTAGAATTTAAAGATGTTGCTATTGAAGCTAGGAAAGTTCTTAAGCGTTTTAATAAACTCGGTTCACCTATAAAGGTTATTAGTACAAACGATGAAGGAACCGAAATACCTATACCTAGCAAGCTCTTGGGATTGTATGAAGCTTTCGAAAATAATTTTGACTGGATTTGTCCCAAAAATCTTTTTAGTGATTTGAGTGAACCAAAGCGTGATCACAAAGGGTCTTCAAAAACTTATGTGGATCAAATACAATGCCTTATTGACATGACCTCTGCAGTTGATCTTAATGCTTCTTCTAAAATTACTTGATTCGCAATTTTCTGCGCCTAGCTCAAAGGCGTTAAAGAAAAGCACTCTTGGGAGATAACCCATTGTTTATTTTCAGTACTTTTTCTTTTATTTGAGTCTTGGAAGTCATTACTACTGTAATGACCTCTCCTTATCATTTTTATTTCATTGTTGTGCCAAGAGAAGCCTCTAATTTGAGTGAGGTAAAGATTTGGGGATGTTGCCATCCTGAAACTGTTTTTGGTGCTGCACCGTAAAAATTCGTAAAAATTCTCTGTATATCTTTTGGACCTGCGATTTCTTGTGCATATGCCCCAGGTTATATCAAAACTTTCATTAGTTGAATACTTTTTGATTTGAGCAACATAAAACCCCTTAAAAATTCGACCTTTATCAGCTGTTCTGTTTTGATAGATTTCTGCCAATATTTGTGTTTGCCGCTTTATCGCTTTCTTTTGAGTTCTTTTGATCACGGAACTTTTGGGGAAGTTCTACAGTAGTATATACTTTATATGTGGTGGTTTTAGGTTGAAACCAGAAGCAAAAAAGGGTTGATTATATGTTATGCTTACACTAATGTTGCTAATAGATTTGGGTTTAGTTTTGTATGAAGGAAGTTTTCAAGTGTGGGGATTGGAGAATGATGAGATGAGTTGAAGAATGGACAAAAGCTCAAGCTTGGGGATACCCATGCATCACCCCAAGAAATATCCAAGAAGTACAAGCGTCAAAGCTTGGGGATGCCCCCGAGGCACCCCTTCTTCATCGGCAAAAATCAGGTCACCTTTCAAGACACTATATTTTTATTGCTTCATGCACAATGCGTTTTTCTTGGAGCGTCAGTTGTTTTAGTTTTCATTATTAGTTTAGTTTGTTTGCTTCAATAAATGGTTGGACCCCAACAAATTTCTTTTGGAGAAGTTACCTTGCTTTTCATCAGCCAAGAACGCTCTAGTTTTCATTCTTATCAAAAACCGAGTGTTCTTCTTTTTCTGCTACTACTTTTGGTTTTCGTTTTCGCCTTGATTTGCGTTCAGATCTTCTTATATTTATTTATCAAGGTGTATTTTTGCCTCTGGACCATGTTGGTTTTCCTCAAAAGAGTTGGATTAAAAAAGTTCGAATGGTGTTGGAAAAGAGAAAAAGCTTTGTGCAAAAAAAAAGTGGTACAAGAAGGAGCTTGTGTAGACTGCGGCTTAGGCTTTTTTCATGTCATGCTTGATGTCTTTTTGATAGTATGCTTAGTGGTTTTGATGTAGCATGACTTGTCTCAAATAACTGAGATTGCTTAATGAGCCTTTGAAAAAGTCATGCGTTGTTTTAATTATTTGGAAGCATTATTTTGGTTTTCTCCTTGATGCTTTATTTGGGTTGACTTGGCGCATGCTCACACATGTTAGACTCTTACAAAGTCGCCAATAGCCTCTATGATCATTTAGTTTTTGACTTTTGATGCCATCTTATGCTTCTTTTAATGTCGCTTTGTCGCTTTGCATGATTATGGCCATTATTGCTCTCTTAGTTGGTCGCTCCCAGTCTTTTGCTAGCCCTCGCCTTGTACTGAGTATGAGCTCTACTCATGCATCCAACTCCTAAAAACCAAGTTTGCCAAAGTGTCCACCATACATACCTATTAGCAATTTGCTATTCCAAGTAAATTTGACTTGCTTTTATTTTCTCTTCAAATTAAACTCTTACCAGTGTTATGCGAAAATTGGTCAGTAAAGCTCTCACGAACCGGAAGGCACACTTTACTTTTTCTTGTTCTTAAAAATTTGACATTGTGGTCTCTTATGTTGAGTTGTTATGCTTGCAAGTTGTAAGTTGGAGACTAGCCCAGCCATGCCGTCATGGGCAAGCTTTCAACATTGCACTTCTTATTTGAGTTGATATCGTGATCTTTTGTTTATGGATGCCCGCGGTGTGAAATGAATTGTGAATCTTGCGGGGATAATGGAGTTTGTATATGTGTTAGGGAAACGCCTGTGCCGCCAATCTAAGCCATGCATAATTCATGGTGGAAATTTGCAGCATACCCATAGTGGACATTCGACGATGCATCTCAAAATAAAAAGCTAAACAAATGGTAAATAAAAGAGATGTCGAGGTGTTCATTATCTGCTTGTCCTGTCATTTTGATGTGGGCTTGTTCCATGTCATCGGGCACGGAGGTACCCCGTTGGCGGTTCTCGATGATACGCATATACTTACAATAACAAGAGCCTTGCGGGGGACTCTAAGTAAAGTAGCATGAGGTTTGGGTACTCGTATTCATGGGACACGAGGTTTTCAACTTATGATTTATCAAGCATATGCATCATAATTGTTCTCGCATTAACTTTAACCATTCAAGATGCTTATGATGTGGGCAATGAGAGCTCAAAGCCGGTAAGTACCATAATTTTTGAAGGATATAAAACTTGCAATCACAGCTTCCCTTCGTGAAGGGCCTTTCTTTTAATTTTATGTTGAGTCACCACCTTCTATCTTTATGCACCATTAAGAGAGCATAGTTGTCATTCTTAGTATAATGTGCATTGTCCCAAAGTTTTCATTGATTGATTCATATTGTTGGTTTCACTTGTTCTTAAATTATTTGTATCTAGTCGCCCTCTTAAACTTGAAGGTGTCCTATGCATTTATGTTTTGCTCTCCATGAAGGACAAGCTGAAAATCATTTGTATATTTTTCCTTATGATTTGAACACACGTTTGACTTTCATTGTTTTATTTTCATGATCTTTTGTTTGTGTTCTTTTTCATGTTATAACATGGTTGCTAAGTTTCTTCTATCAAGATTATGTCTTTCATGTCCATGTTTTAAGTTCTTATGATCCCAGCTCACAACGCTTACATATATGATCAAGATTGTGTAGGTGCATGTCACCTCAAAAATTATTTCTTTTGTTATCACTTACCTACTCGAGGACGAGCAGGAGTTAAGCTTGGGGATGCTGATACGTCTCCAACGTATCCATAATTTTTGATGCTCCATGCTTGTTTTTACACCATTTGCCTAATGTTTCGTTACACTTCGTGGCACTTTTATGCATTTTCCGGAACTAACCTATTAACAAGTCGCCACAGTGCCAGTTCCCTGTTTTCTGCTGTTTTTGTGTTTCAGAAAAGTTACACAGGAAATATTCTCGGAATTGGACGAAACCAAAGCCAGTCGTCCAGATATTTCACGGAGCTTCTAGAGAACCGAAGAGGAGACGGAGTGGGGCCACGAGGGGCCCTCACACCAGGGCGGCGCGGCCTGGCCCCTGGCCGTGCCCCCTATGTGTGAGGCCACCTCGGTCCACTTCTGACGATGCCCCTTCGCCTATAAAGACCCCCCGACGGAAAAAACCTAAGTACCCGATCAATTTTCTAGAAACACATCGCGATCCGCCACCGTCGTCGACCCGAGATTGGGAGGGTCCAGAAGCTCTTCCCGGCACCCTGCCGGAGAGGGGAATCACCACCAGAGGTCTTCTTCATCGCCATGCTTGCCTCCGGAGCGATGAGTGAGTAGTCTACCTTGGACTATGGGTCCATAGCAGTAGCTAGATGGTTGTCCTCTCCACCATGTGCTTCATGTTTAGGTCTCATGAGCTGCCCTACATGATTGAGATCACCGTTATATAATTCTACATGTTTGGTTTGTTGGGATCCGATGAATATTGGTGTTATGATTGAGTTGCTATACTGAAATATATCTTATGTTATCTCTATGTTGTTTATGATCTTGCATGCTCTCCGTTGTTAGTAGCTATCTTGGCCGAGTAGTTGCTAGTGACTCCAAGAGGGGGTATTTATGCTCAATAGTGGGTTCATGCCTCTATTTAATCTGGGAGAGTGACAGAAACCTCTAAGGTTGTAGATGTGTTGTTGCTACTAGGGAGAAAACAACATTCATATGCTCGAGGGCATATACTTTGTTTACATTACACACTTTGCTTAATGCAATTATCTGTTGTTCGCAACTTAATACTCATGGGGTGTTCAGATGATATCCCCGTGAGTGGATTATTAGTCATAGATGTAGTTGGATGGCGGTCTATGTATTTTGTTGTAATGCTCAGAGTAAATCACATAGTGATCTTCTTGACATATCACGTTATCTTTATTCTATCAATTGCCCAACTGTAATTTGTTTACCCAGCATGTGTTATTTATCTTATGGAGAGACACCACTAGTGAACTGTGGACCCCGGTCCTATTTCCATCATATTGCTATCACCTGTTTACTTTACTCGCACTGTTTACTTTACTCGCATACTTCTACTGTTTTCCACTCAATACGCTCATACCCTTTGTTTTAAGCAAACCGGTGAGATTGACAACCTCATCGCAAGTTGGGAACAAAGTATTTGGTTGTGTTGTGTGCAGGTTCCACGTTGCTACTGGTTGAAGACACGCTAACAAGTTATCGTTAACGGCGCCCTTGTTAGAGCATCATGCAGCTAGTGGGCATCACCTTCAGTCGTATTGGCTTTTTCTTCTTTGTATCGACAAACCTTGGTTTCTAACTGAGGGAAAAGCTTGCTGCTGTGTTCATCATACCTTCCGCTTGGGGTTCCCCAACTGACTGGTTATAATCATCATCATCAACTACACGCCAGCCATCAGTCCACTAGTGAAAGTATGATCTCTAGGCCTTGTTTCCAAGTATTGAACACCGTTTACTTTCTGTTTTGTTACATGTTTGCTCGCAGCAATATTTATTTCAGATTACATTTACTACTTATAATCATCACTACTACTTGTATTTCACTATCTCTTTGCCGAACTAGTGCACCTATACATCTGACAAGTGTATTGGGTGTGTTGGGGACACAAGAGACTTTCTTTATCGTAATTGCAGGGTTGCTTGAGATTGATAGCTTTGACCTCCTCCTCCCCGAGTTCGATAAATCTTGGGTGATCCACTTAAGGGAAACTTGTTGCTGCTCTACAAACCTCTGCACTTGGAGGCCCAACACTATCTACAAGAACAGACGTGTGCGTAGACATCAAGCTCTTTTCTGGCGCCGTTGCCGGGGAGGTAAGATAAAAGGTACTCGCATCCTCTTGTGTGAGTGCTCGAAGTTATTTCCTTTAGATTCTGCAATTATATCTTTTTGTTTCTTATTTTTATTTTCACTAGTTAGGCTTAATGGTAAATAAATAATTTTATAGTATCTTTCCTGATTTTAGACTTGAAGTGTTTGAAAAACCTTTGGAGCTTATTTCACATAGCAATGTTATTTGTATGAATTATTTGAACACTGTTATTGCTAATGCCATAGAAAGGTCTAAGCTTGGGGAAGCTGGTTTTGTTAAGCATGATATTTTTAGTTCCCCAGCTTTAGTGGAGAAAATTCGCTCTGATGATATTTTATCTCCCATATGTGATGATTCTAATGATGTTTGTGATCCTCGTTCTTTTAAAATTCCTATGAAAATTGTTGAACGTGTTATGAATAACCGCTATTCAGGAGATGGAACTATCCATCCGGGTGATCATTTACTCTTTATACATGAATTATGCGAGTTGTTCAAGTGTGCAGGTATTTCATCAAGCCAGGTTAAGAGGAAGCTATTCTCTTTTTCATTGAAGGGCAGAGCTGCGGAGTGGTATAGGCTGCTAAAGGATGGTCCATCTATTGGCTGGGAGGAAATTATATCTCTCTTTTATTCTAAATTCTATCCTCCAAGTGAGATTCATAAAGACCGCAATCAGATATATAATTTTTGGCCTCATGATGGAGAAAGCATTGCCTAAGCGTGGGGAAGATTGAAGTCACTAATGCTCAAATGTCCTATTCACGAGCTTCCCCGTAATATTGTTATTAATAATTTTTATGCAAGGCTTTCAGGATATTACAAGGACTATCTAGATGTATGCTTTGATGGGTCTTTCACAAGCAAGGAGGTTGACGCTAAGTGGGATCTGCTTAAAACAATTCAAAGCAATATTGAAGATTGGGATAGCGACAAAGGTAAAGGATCAGGTATAAATTATGAGTATGATTGCATTAAGTCTTTCACTAGAATTGCTGATTTTTAAGAGCTTAGTGCTAAATATGGTCTTGATCCTCAGATTATGGTTAATTGCTTTAGCGCCTTTGCTTCCCATATTAACATCCCTAAGGGAAATAGGGACGTGTATCATGAACCTTTTAAAGACACTTGCATAAAAAGTGATATTGTTATTGATGATTGCAATAAACATGCTCAAACCTCTGAAAGTACTATTTCTTATAAGCATGTTAACTTTTGTGGAGTACTTAGACCTTGTGAACAGAGTCACGACAAAGAAGATTATTGTATCCACCACAAGAATGAAGAAACCTGAATGTGGGATAAGGCTCTAGATGAGCTTGGTAAAAAGGTTGCCATAAAACAGGTCATTTTAATTTTCAATGCTCAGGCCATAATAATGACCTTTCTCATCCAATGAGGACCGCAATTTTGTCTTGTGATGACAAGATCACTCCCAATCAGCATGATGAGTTTACTTTATTTTTGGGGTGTGAAGAGTTATCTAGAAAGACTTCTTTGGTAGATATGAGTGCTCTTGATATTAATAGCATCCTTCGTGGTTGTCATATCTATTGGGTTAAGGATTGCCTCGCAAATACTTACATACAAAAATGTTATAAAAGAGGATGCTTTACCCAAATTTGACAGGGATGATTTTTGTTTCTATTTTATTAACAAAGAGAAGGAATCCTCTAAAGTTTCTTCTGTCGTTTCTGTCAGTAAACCAGATTATGTGGAGAAGCTTCCTTTCAAGCCTCTCCCTCCTAAAGAAGAGAGTAAGAAGAAGAAGAAGAATAAGAAGAAGAGGAGGAGTAAATGGCGAGAGGAAACGGTATCTTCCCCTAAGCATGTTGCTCCTATTATAGATTATGATGATTCTGAACTTGATGATGTTCTTATGCCTGTTACCTATGTTAGTGATCACGATTGGGAAAAGCACTCTACTTTCGATATTGAAAATCTTTTTGGTACCAATTCTGAAAATTATGAGGTTAATAATTGTTGCACCATTAGTACTATCCATGTTCCTTCCTATGATGATATGTTTGATGAACACGCTTTGGAAGATAGCTATTCTATTGCTTATGATGATTACAATGATGAGTATAATATTTTCAGTTCACTTGCTATTGAGGAGGAAACAAGGTATGATTACAATATGCCTCCTATTTTTGATGATTATGGTGATGAGAATAGTTATTTTGGTGAATCTGCTCCTACTACGATTGTTCATATGGGGAGTATTAATTCTTTTGTGCATGTGGCTCATGATAGGAATGTTTTATGTGATAGTTATATTGTTAATTCTATTCATGATGCTACTGAAAGTTACTATGAGAGAGGGAAACATAGTTTGATGGATCTCAACAATATTAAGTTTCCCCTCTTTATGTTGCAAATCTTGAAGTTGCACTTGTTTTATTTACCCATGTTTGCCACTATGTGCCTCGTTGATTTATTTTCTTACAAGATTCCTATGCATAGGAAGTGGTTTAGATTTAGATGTGTTTCATATTTGCTTTTTAATGCTCTCTCTTGCCTTAAGTTCTTTTCGGGCGCCTATGTGAGCATTTTCCGAAATTACTGCGCCTAGCTCAAAGGCGTTAAAGAAAAGCACTCTTGAGAGATAACCCATTGTTTTGTTTTCAGTACTTTTCCTTTTATTTGAGTCTTGGAAGTTATTACTACTGTAATGATCTCTCCTTATCATTTTTATTTCGTTGTTGTGCCAAGAAGAACCTCTAATTTGAGGGAGGTAAGATTTGGGGAAGTTGCTGTCCTGAAACAGATTTCGGTGCTGCACCATAAACATTCATGAAAATTCTCAGAATATCTTTTTGATCTTAGATTTCTTGTGCACATGCCCAAGGTTATTTACAAACTTTTATTAGTATTGCACTTTTCGATTTTAGCAACAGAAAACCCTCTGAAAAATCGATCTTTGTCAGCTGTTCTGTTTTGACAGATTTCTGCCACTATTTGTGTTTGCCTCTCGATCGCTTTCTTTTTGAGTTCTTTTAATCCGGGAACTTTTTGAGGAAGTTGCTAAAGTAGTAGATGCTTTAATACGTGGTGTGCTTGAGTTAAAATCTTAACCGAAAGAGTTGATTTATTATTATGCTTACACTAATGTTGCTAATAAAATTATGTGAAGTTTTGTATGAAGGAAGTTTTCAAGTGTAGGGAATGGAGAGTGATGAGATGAGATGAAGAATGGACAAAAGCTCAAGCTTGGGGATGCCCATGTCACCCCAAGAAATATCCAAGAAGTACAAGCGTCAAAGCTTGAGGGTGCCCCCGAGGCACCCCTTCTTCATCGGCAAAAATCAGGTCACCTTTCAAGACACTATATTTTTATTGCTTCATATTCTATGCGTTTTTCTTGGAGCATATTTACTTTTGCTTTGTTTGCTGCAATAAATGGTTGGATCACATCATGTTTGTTTTGGAGGGAGATATACTCTGTTTTTCATTGCCAAGAACACTCTAGTTTTCACTCTTATCGTTCAATGAGTGTTCTCTTTTTCTACTACTGCGTTTAGCTTTTGTTTTTCGCCTTGATTTTTGTTCAGATCTTGTTATATCTTTGCATCAAGGTGTATTTGGACCTCTGGTCTATGTTTGTTTTCATCAAAAGAGTTGTCTCAAAAGGGTTTGAATGGTGTTGGAAAAGAGAAAAAGTTTCATGCAAAAAAGTGGTACAAAAAGGAGCTTGTTTAGACTGCGGCTTAGACTTTTGCATGCCATGCTTGATATCATTTTGATAGTATGCTTAGTGATTTTTGTTGTAGCATGACTTGTCTCAAATGACTGAGATTGCTTAATGAGCCTTTGAAAAAATCATGCGTTGTTTTATTTTGTGGAAGCATTTATTTGGTTTTCTCCTTTGATGCTTTATTTGGGTTCACTTGGCGCATGCTTACAACATGTTTGACTCTTACAAAGTCGCCATAAGCCTCTATGATCATTTGGTTTTTGACTCGTGATGCCATTTTATGCTTCTTTTAATGATGTTTTGTCGCTATGCATGATTATGGCCGTTAATTGCTCTCTTAGTTGGTCGCTCCCAGTCTTTTGCTAGCCCTTTGTACTGAGTATGAGCTCTACTCGTGGATCCAACTCCAAAAAACTAAGTTATGCCAATGTGTCCACCATACATACCTATTAGCAATTTGCTATTCCAAGTACATTTGACTTGCTTTTATCTATCCTTTGAATTAAACTCTTTTTGGTGTTATGCAAAAATTAGTCAGTAAAGCTCTCACGAACCTGATGGCACACTTTACTTTTCTCGCTTTTAAATTGTTGACATTGTTGCTCTCTTATGTTGACGTTATGCTTGCAAGTTGTAAGTTAGAAATTAGCCAAACCATGCCATCATGGGGTAAGCTTTCAACATTGCACTTTCTCTTATTTGAGTTCATATCGTGATCTTTTGTTTATGAATACTCGCGATGTGAAATAAGTTGGGAATCTTGCGAGATCATGGAGTTTGTATATGTGTTAGAGAAACGCCTGAGCCGCTAATCTAAGCCATGCATTATTCATGATGGAAATTTACAGCATGCCCATAGTGGACATTCGACGATGCATCTCAAAATAAAAAGCTATACCAATGGAAAATAAAAGAGATGCTGAGGTGTTCATTATCTGTTTCTCCTGTCATTTTGATGTGGGCTTGTTCCATGTCATCGGGCAAGGAGGAACCCCATTGGCGGTTCTCGATGATACGTGTATACTTACAATGACAAGAGCTTGCTTGGGATCCTAAGTCGAGTAGCATGAGGTTTGGGTATTCGTACTTCACGGGACACGAGGTTTTCAACTTATGATTTGTCAAGCATATACTCATAATTATTCTCGCATTAAATTTAACCATTCAAGATGCCTATGATGGGGGCAATGAGAGCTCAAAGCTAGTAAGTACCATAATTTTTGAAGGTTTACAAAACTTGCAATCACTGCTTCCCTCTGCGAAGGGTCTTTCTTTTACTTTTATGTTGAGTCTCCACCTTCTACCTTTCTGCACCATCTAAGAGAGCATAGTTGCCATTCTGAGTATGATGTGCATATTCCCAAAGTTTATCATTGATTGATTCATGATTATGGTTTCACTTGTTCTTAAATTATTTGTATCTAGTCGCCCTCTTAAACTTGAAGATGTCCTATGCATTTATGTTTTGCTATTCTATGAAGGACAAGTTGAAAACCATTTGCTATGTTTTTCCATATGATATGAACACACATTTGACTTTCATTGTTTCATTATTCATGATCTTTCGTTTGTGTTTCTTTTCATGTTATAACATGGTTGTTAAGTTTTTATCGTCAAGATTATGTCTTTTATGCCCATGTTTTAAGTTCTTTGATCCCAGCACTCAATACTTTACATAGATGATCAAGATTGTGATGGTGCATGTCACCTTAAAAATTATTCTTTTGTTATCACTTACCTACTCGAGGACGAGCAGGAGTTAAGCTTGGGGATGCTTGATACATCTCAAACGTATCTATAATTTTTGATGCTATATGCTTGTTTATACACCATTTGCTTTGAGTTTTGTTACACTTCGTGGCGTTTTTATGCATTTTCCGGAACTAACCTATTAACAAGATGCTATAGTGCCAGTTCCCTATTTTCTGCTGTTTTTGCGTTTCAGAAAAGCTACACAGGAAATATTCTCAGAATTGGACGAAACAAAAGCCGAACCTCCTATTTTTACCAAAGCTTCACGAAGACCGAAGATGAGACGGAGGGGGGGCCAGGAGCCAGGCTCACCACAGGGGGCGCGACCCAGCCCTTGGCCGCGCCACCCCATGGTGAGGCCAGCTGGCCCCACCTCTAACGCCTCCTTTTCACCTATAAAAAGCCTCAGGACGGAAAACCCTAAAAGGATCGGTGATTTTCGAGAAAGAGTTCTGCAGCTTTGTCGCCGCCACCGACAAATTTTGGGGGACAGAAGTCTCTGTTCCGGCACCTTGCCGGGACGGGGAAGTGCCCTCAGAGCCATCTCCATCGATCTACATCGTCGTCTCCGCCGTCTCCATCGACCTCACCGCCATCTCCATCGCCGTTGCTGCCTCCGACGATGAGGATGGAGTAGTTCTCTCCCGAGGCCGAGGGCTCTACCGGTAGCTATGTGGTTCACCTCTCTCTCCCATGATGTGATTGATGGCTGGCGTGTAGTTGATGATGATTATGGCCAGGCAGTTGGGAAACTCCAAGCAGAAAGTATGATGAGCACAGCGGCAAGTCTTTTCCCTCAGTAAGAAACCAAGGTATGTCGATCAGGAGAAGAGCAGACAGTATAACTGAAGGTGATGCGGACTGGCTTAATAACACTCCAACAAGGGCGCCGTTTAACGATACTTGTTGACTCGTCTTCGGCCAGTAGCAACGTGGAACCTGCACACACACAACCAAGTACTTTGTTCCCAACTTGCGATGAGCTTGTCAATCTCACCAGTTTGCTTGAAACAAAGGGTATGAGCGTATCGAGTGGAAAACAGTAGAAGTATGCGAGTAAAGTAAACAGTGCGAGTAAAGTAAACAGGTGATAGCAATATGATGGAAATAGGACCGGGGTCCACAGTTCACTAGTGGTGTCTCTCCATAAGATAAATAACACATGCTGGGTAAACAAATTACAGTTGGGCAATTGATAGAATAAAGATAACGTGATATGTCAAGAAGATCACTATGCGATTTACTCTGGGCATTACAACAAAATACATAGACCGCCATCCAACTGCATCTATGACTAATAATCCACTCCCGGGGATATCATCTGAACACCCCATGAGTATTAAGTTGCGAACAACAGATAATTTCATTAAGCAAAGTGTGTAATGTAAACAAAGAATATGCCCTCGAGCATATGAATGTTGTTTTCTCCCTAGTAGCAACAGCATATCTACAACCTTAGAGGTTTCTGTCACTCCCCCAGATTAAATAGAGGCATGAACCCACTATCGAGCATAAATACCCCCTCTTGGAGTCACTAGCAACTACTCGGCCAAGATAGCTACTAACAACGGAGAGCATGCAAGATCATAAACAAAATAGAGATAACATAAGATATATTTCAGTATAACAACTAAATCATAACACCAATATTCATCGGATCGCAACAAACCAAACATGTAGAATTACATAACGGTGATCTCAATCATGTAGGGCAGCTCATGAGATCTAAACATGAAGCACATGGTGGAGAGGACAACCATCTAGCTACTGCTATGGACCCATAGTCCAAGGTAGACTACTCACTCATCGCTTCGGAGGCAAGCATGGTGATGAAGAAGACCTCCGGTGGTGATTCCCCTCTCCGGCAGGGTGCCGGGAAGAGCTTCTGGACCCTCCCGATCTCGGGTCGACGACGACGGCGGATCGCGATGTGTTTCTAGAAAATTGATCGGGTCCTTAGGTTTTTCCCATCGGGGGTCTTTATAGGCGAAGGGGCAGCGTCAGAAGTGGACCGAGGCGGTCTCACACATAGGGGCGCGGCCAGGGGCTGGGCCGCGCCGCCCTGGTGTGAGGCCACCTCGTGGCCCCACTTCGTCTCCTCTTCGGTTCTCTGGAAGCTCCGTGAAATATCTGGACGGCTGGTTTTGGTTTCGTCCAATTCTGAGAATATTTCCTGTGTAACTTTTCTGAAACACAAAAACAGCAGAAAACAGGGAACTGGCACTGTGGCAACTTGTTAATAGGTTAGTTCCAGAAAATGCATACAAGTACCACGAAGTGTAATGAAACATTAGGCAAATGGTGTAAAAACAAGCATGGAGCATCAAAAATTATGGATACATTGGAGACGTATCAGCATCCCCAAGCTTAACTCCTGCTCGTCCTCGAGTAGGTAAGTGATAACAAAAGAAATAATTTTTGAGGTGACATGGACCTACACAATCTTGATCATCTATGTAAGCATTTGTGAGCTGGGATCATAAGAACTTGAAACATGGGCATGAAAGATATAATCTTGACAATAAAAACTTAGCAACCATGTTATAAACATGAAAATGAACACAAACAAAAGATTATGAAAATGAAACAATGAAAGTCAAACGTGTGTTCAAGTCATAAGGAAAAACATATAAATAGTTTTCAGCTTGTCCTTCATGGAGAGCAAAACATAAATGCATAGGACACCTTCAAGTTTAAGAGGGCGACTAGATACAAATAATTTGAGAACAAGTGAAACCAACAATATGAATCAATCAATGAAAACTTTGGGACAATGCACATTATACTAAGAATGACAACTATGCTCTTAATGGTGCATAAAGATAGAAGGTGGTGACTCAACATAAAAGTAAAAGAAAGGCCCTTCGCGGAGGGAAGCAGTGATTGCAAGTTTTATAACCTTAAAAAATTATGGTACTTACCGGCTTTGAGCTCTCATTGCCCCCATCATAAGCATCTTGAATGGTTAAAGTTAATGCGAGAACAATTATGATGCATATGCTTGACAAATCATAAGTTGAAAACCGCGTGTCCCGTGAATACGAGTACCCAAACCTCATGCTACTTTACTTAGAGTCCCAAGCAAGGCTCTTGTCATTGTAAGTATATGCGTATCATCGAGAACCGCCAACAGGGTACCTCCGTGCCCGATGACATGGAACAAGCCCACATCAAAATGACAGGACAAGCAGACAATGAACACCTCGACATCTCTTTTATTTACCATTTGTATAGCTTTTTATTTTGAGATGCGTCGTCGAATGTCCACTATGGACATGCTGCAAATTTCCACCATGAATTATGCATGGCTTAGATTGGCGGCCCAGACGTTTCCCTAACACATATACAAACTCCATTATCCCCGTAAGATTCCCAATTCATTTCACATCGCGGGCATCCATAAACAAAAGATCACGATATCAACTCAAATAAGAAGTGCAATGTTGAAAGCTTGCCCATGACTGCATGGCTGGGCTAGTCTCCAACTTACAACTTGCAAGCATAACAACTCAACATAAGAGACCACAATGTCAACTTTTTAAGAACGGGAAAAAGTAAAGTGTGCCTTCCGGTTCGTGAGAGCTTTACTGACCAATTTTCGCATAACACTGGTAAAAGTTTAATTTGAAGAGAAAATAAAAGCAAGTCAAATTTACTTGGAATAGCAAATTGCTAGTAGGTATGTATGGTGGACACTTTGGAAAACTTGGTTTTTAGGAGTTGGATGCACGAGTAGAGCTCATACTAAGTACAAGGCGAGGGCTAGCAAAAGACTGGGAGCGACCAACTAAGAGAGCAGTAATGGCCATAATCATGCAAAGCGACATTAAAAGAAGCATAAGATGGCATCAAAAGTCAAAAACTAAATGATCATAGAGGCTATTGGCGACTTTGTAAGAGTCTAACATGTGTGAGCATGCGCCAAGTCAACCCAAATAAAGCATCAAGGAGAAAACCAAAATAATGCTTCCAAATAATTAAAACAACGCATGATTTTTTCAAAGGCTCATTAAGCAATCTCAGTTATTTGAGACAAGTCATGCTACAGAAAAACCACTACGCATACTATCAAAAATACATCAAGCATGACATGAAAAAGCGTAAGCCACAGTCTACACAAGCTCCTTCTTGTACCACTTTTTTGCATAAAGCTTTTTCTCTTTTCCAACACCATTTGAACTTTTTAAATCCAACTCTTTTGAGGAAAACCAACATGGTCCAGAGGAAAAAATACACCTTGATAAATAAATATAAGAAGATCTGAACACAAATCAAGGCGAAAACGAAAATCAAAAGCAGTAGCAGAAAAAGAAGAACACTCGGTTTTTGATAAGAGTGAAAACTAGAGCGTTCTTGGCAAATGAAAAGCAATGCAACTTCTCCAAAAAAATTGTTGGGGTCCAACCATTTATTTCAGAAAACAAAACTAAACTAATAATGAAAACTAAAACAACTGACGCTCCAAGAAAAACGCATAGTGCATGAAGCAATAAAAATATAGTGTCTTGAAAGGTGACCTGATTTTTGCCGATGAAGAAGGGGTGCCTCGGGGCATCCCCAAGCTTTGACGCTTGTACTTCTTGGATATTTCTTGGGGTGATGCATGGGCATCCCCAAGCTTGAGCTTTTGTCTATTCTTGAACTCATCTCATCATTCTCCAATCCCTACACTTGAAAACTTCCTTCATACAAAACTAAACACAAATCTATTAGCAACATTAGTGTAGGCATAACATATAATCAACCTATTTTTGCTTCAGGTTTCAACCCAAAACCACCACATATAAAGTATATACTACTGTAGCAACTTCCCCAAAAGTTCCGTGATCAAAAGAACTCAAAAGAAAGCGATAAAGCGGCAAACACAAATATTGGCAGAAATCTGTCAAAACAGAACAGCTGACAAAGGTCGAATTTTTAAAGGGTTTTCTATTGCTCAAATCAAAAAGTGTTCAGCTAATGAAAGTTTGGATATAACCTGGGGCATATGCACAAGAAATCGCAGGTCCAAAAGATATTCAGATAATTTTCACGAATTTTTACAGTGCAGCACCGAAAACAGTTTCAGGACAGCAACATCCCCAAATCTTTACCTCACTCAAATTAGAGGCTTCTCTTGGCACAACAATGAAATAAAAAATGATAAGGAGAGGTCATTACAGTAGTAATGACTTCCAAGACTCAAATAAAAGAAAAAGTACTGAAAATAAAACATTGGGTTATCTCCCAAGAGTGCTTTTCTTTAACGCCTTTGAGCTAGGCGCAGAAAATTGCGAATCAAGTAATATCAAGAGATGAAGCATCAAGCTCATAATTTGCTCTAAGAATAGAGTCAAAAAGTAATTTCTTACTTTTCCTAGGGAAGTGTTCCATACCTTTCTTTAGTGGGAATTGATATTTGATGGTGCCTTCTCTCATATCAATGATGGCACCTACAGTTCGAAGAAAGGGTCTTCCCAAAATAATAGGACATGAAGCATGGCATTCAACGTCCATAACGAGAAAATCAACGGGAACAAGGTTATTGTTAACCACAATAAGAACATCATTAATCCTTCCCAAAGGTTTCTTCTTAGCAACATCAGCAATAGGAACATCATAATAACATTTTTCAAGCGGTGGTAAATCAAGCATGTCATAAATTTTTCTAGGCATAATAGATATACTATCACCTAGATCAAATAAAGCATGGAAATCAAAACCATTAACATGCATATCAATGATGGGTTCCCAACCATCTTCTAACTTCTTGGGAACAAAGGCTTTTTGTTGCAACTTTTCATCCCTAATTTTTATGAGAGCATTGGTAATATGCTTAGTAAAAACAACATTTAAAGAACTAGCATTGGGAGTCAAAGCAAGCTTTTGCAAGAACAAAATTAGTTCAGATATATTGCAGCCATCAACATCAAAATCATTAAAGGAAATAAAGCTATCATCTCCTACACTCCGAAAAATTTCAGCACTCTTTTGAGAAAAAGTTTTGGCAGTTTTAGGCTTTTTAACACAAGGAGTGGGAGTTTTCTCTATGTCAATCAAAGTAAGAGGATTGCTAGCATTAGGAGCAACATCATTAGAGGTAGTAATAGTACAAACTTTCATATTCCTAGCAATCTCATCCTCTCTTTCCCATCTAGCATGCAATTCTGCTAACAATCTAATATTTTCATCAATTCCAACTTGGATAGCATTAGCAGTAGCAAAAACATTGTTCTCTTTCACATCATTAGGCAACACTTTTAATTTCAGAAGTTCAACATCATGTGTAAGACTATCAACTTTAGAAGCAAGAATATCAATTTTGCCTAACTTTTCCTCAACAGACTTGTTAAAAGCAGTTTGTTTTACCATGAAGTCTTTGAGCATGAATTCAAGTTCAGAGGGCGCGGCCCTAGTGTTGTTGGAGGAATTACCATAAGAATTACCATAACCATTACCATTGGTAGAAGGATACGGCCTATAATTGTTACTAGCAAAATTGTTCCTATAAGCATTGTTGTTAAAATTATTGTTTCTAATGAAGTTTACATCAACATGCTCTTCTTGAGCAACCAAAGAGGCTAAAGGAACATTATTAGGATCTACATGAGTTGTATCATTAGCAAGCATAGCCATAATAGCATCAATCTTATCACTCAAGGAAGAGGTTTCCTCAACAGAATTTACCTTCTTACCTTGTGGAGCTCTCTCGGTGTGCCATTCAGAATAATTTACCATCATGTTGTCAAGTAGCTTTGTTGCGGCGCCCAAGGTAAGGGACATAAAAGTGCCTCCAGCAGCTGAATCCAATAGGTTCCTTGAAGAAAAATTCAGTCCTGCATAAAAAGTTTGGACAATCATCCAAGTAGTCAGTCCATGAGTGGGGCAATTCTTTATCATAGATTTCATTCTCTCCCAGGCTTGAGCAACATGTTCATTATCAAATTGACTAAACTTCATAATATTGCTACGCAAAGATATAATTTTAGCAGGAGGATAATATCTACCAATGAAAGCATCCTTACACTTAGTCCATGAATCAATACTATTCTTAGTCAAAGACAGCAACCAATCTTTAGCTTTTCCTCTCAAAGAAAAAGGAAACAACTTGAGCTTAATAATATCACTTTCTACATCCTTATATTTCTGCATCTCACATAGCTCAACAAAATTGTTGAGATGAGCTGCAGCATCTTCAGTACTAGCACCAGAAAATTGCTCTTTCATAACAAGGTTCAATAAAGCAGGCTTAATTTCATAAAAGTTTGCAGCAGGAGCAGGTGGCGCAATAGGAGTGCAGATAAAATCACTATTGTTCGTGCTAGTAAAGTCACACAACTTGGTGTTTTCAGGATTAGCCATTTCAGCAAAACTAAAAGTAGACAAGTAAAAACAACTATCAAGGATTCTATTTTTTTTGGGTTTTTGATATAAAACAATGCAAGTAAAAATAAATAAAGTAAAGCAAAACAATAAAACAAAGTAAAGGATGTGTGTGCAAAAAACTCCCCTTGCAGAGGTCTTCCACTTCTTCCCAGGCAACGGCGCCAGAAAAGGGCTTGATGGCTGGCGTGTAGTTGATGATGATTATGGCCAGGCAGTTGGGAAACTCCAAGCGGAAAGTATGATGAGCACAGCGGCAAGTCTTTTCCCTCAGTAAGAAACCAAGGTATGTCGATCAGGAGAAGAGCAGACAGTACGACTGAAGGTGATGCGGACTGGCTTAATAACACTACAACAAGGGTGCCGTTTAACGATACTTGTTGACTCGTCTTCGGCCAGTAGCAACGTGGAACCTGCACACACACAACCAAGTACTTTGTTCCCAACTTGCGATGAGGTTGTCAATCTCACCGGTTTGCTTGAAACAAAGGGTATGAGCGTATCGAGTGGAAAACAGTAGAAGTATGCGAGTAAAGTAAACAGGTGATAGCAATATGATGGAAATAGGACCGGGGTCCACAGTTCACTAGTGGTGTCTCTCCATAAGATAAATAACACATGCTGGGTAAACAAATTACAGTTGGGCAATTGATAGAATAAAGATAACGTGATATGTCAAGAAGATCACTATGTGATTTACTCTGGGCATTATAACAAAATACATAGACCGCCATCCAACTGCATCTATGACTAATAATCCACTCCCGGGGATATCATCTGAACACCCCATGAGTATTAAGTTGCGAACAACAGATAATTGCATTAAGCAAAGTGTGTAATGTAAACAAAGCATATGCCCTCGAGCATATGAATGTTGTTTTCTCCCTAGTAGCAACAGCACATCTACAACCTTAGAGGTTTCTGTCACTCCCCGAGATTAAATAGAGGCATGAACCCACTATCGAGCATAAATACCCCCTCTTGGAGTCACTAGCAACTACTCGGCCAAGATAGCTACTAACAATGGAGAGCATGCAAGATCATAAACAACATAGAGATAACATAAGATATATTTCAGTATAGCAACTCAATCATAACACCAATATTCATCGGATCCCAACAAACCAAACATGTAGAATTACATAACGGTGATCTCAATCATGTAGGGCAGCTCATGAGATCTAAACATGAAGCACATGGTGGAGAGGACAACCATCTAGCTACTGCTATGGACCCATAGTCCAAGGTAGACTACTCACTCATCGCTCCGGAGGCAAGCATGGCGATGAAGAAGACCTCCGGTGGCGATTCCCCTCTCCGGCAGGGTGCCGGGAAGAGCTTCTGGACCCTCCCGATCTCGGGTCGACGACGGCGGCGGATCGCAACGTGTTTCTGGAAAATTGATCAGGTCCTTAGGTTTTTCCCGTCGGGGGGTCTTTATAGGCGAAGGGGCAGCGTTAGAAGTGGACCGAGGCGGTCTCACACATAGGGGGCGCGGCCAGGGGCTGGGCCGTGCCGCCCTGGTGTGAGGCCACCTCGTGGCCCCACTCCGTCTCCTCTTCGGTTCTCTGGAAGCTCCGTGAAATATCTGGACGGCTGGCTTTGGTTTCGTCCAATTCTGAGAATATTTCCTGTGTAACTTTTCTGAAACACAAAAACAGCAGAAAATAGGGAACTGGCACTGTGGCAACTTGTTAATAGGTTAGTTCCGGAAAATGCATAAAAGTGCCACGAAGTGTAACGAAACATTAGGCAAATGGTGTAAAAACAAGCATGGAGCATCAAAAATTATGGATACGTTGGAGACGTATCAGTGATCTTTATGTGATCATGAGCTTTGTATCTAGTTGAATTGGTAGATGCTATTATTCAGATATTATGCTACTCCCGTGCTTTATTATTGTAATCTCCGGAGACACCTTATATCGTAATGTGAAGGTGACTAGTGTGCGCATTATGTGTGTCTTTTTGGTTAATGTCTCTATGAATTGTTGGTGTTTGTTGGAACCATCTAGAGCGTTCATGGTGATAGTGTGGAACAATCTAGTTTGGGTACATGCGAACTTTGAGGAGTGCTTCGAAGCTCTACGCATGATTAGTGTTCGTTTTCCATTGGAGAATTGTTTAGAGTTGCATATTGAAGTTAGTATCTATTGGTTCAATTATGTTACTTTGTTGAGAGTGTCCACTAGTGAAAGTATGATCCCTAGGCCTTGTTTCCAAGCATTTAACACCGTTTACTTTCCGTTTTGTTACATGTTTGCTCGCAGCGATATTTATTTCAGATTACATTTACTACTTATAATCATCACTACTACTTGTATTTCACTATCTCTTCGCCGAACTAGTGCACCTATACATCTGACAAGTGTATTGGGTGTGTTGGGGACGCAAGAGACTTTCTGTATCATAATTGCAGGGTTGCTTGAGAGGGATAGCTTTGACCTCCTCCTCCCTGAGTTCGATAAATCTTGGGTGATACACTTAAGCGAAACTTGTTGTTGCTCTACAAACCTCTGCACTTGGAGGCCCAACACTGTCTACAAGAACAGACGCGTGCGTAGACATCAGCCCTCCTCAAAGAGAACGTATGGAAAAACTTCACAACACTTGGAAGACCTAGTCTGTCACATGCTGATGCAAAGATGACTAGTTGGATAACTTCTTCCCTCCTCAAAGAGCCGGCGTGGGATAAACACTCAGCGGCAAGGTCGGCTAAGTCACTAACTAACACAAACAACTGAATGGTGAACCATCTTCAAGGTGGTGCATAGGGGAGACACTCATAAGCTATCCTATCTGAGATCAACTCTAGACCAAGAATGATGAAGGGGGTATCTCAAGATTCCCATATGACCTTTGACACCTCTCCCCATTGTTGACACGCAGAGCTCGACTTGGTCTACCGCCTCGACATCAAAATTAACTCAGCGAGGGAGAAAGCGTGAAATCTACGCCTCACCATGCTCACGAAAGACTTGTGTGGCTCACAAGGTCATGTGACCCTGGTAGTCTCACCATGCATAAAGGAGGACCACTCGACAATGGACTCCTCAGCCCAAGGACACTACCGCTCGTCCATGGACCACTTGGCAACCATTATGGAGTGCAAGCAACATCGAGAATTCTGTGGGATATGATTTGTAACCGACCCAATCAGATTTAAAATGTCTTCGTAGGATCTCTACAGTTGTCAAAGGAAAATCCCAAGTACATAAGGGGTCTAGGAGCCAGCCAAGAAAGACGATCTCGTCATTTATACATCCACAGATCGCGTGTCATCATCCACCATAGACAAGATTGAGACCTCCTAGGGTTCATCCTTTATCATATAGAAAAAATAATCCACCCCCCACAAATAGGAAGTAAGATATTTTTGGATGGTGTTCACCGAGGCCCAAAGTTGTATAAATGTGTCTCATTTGTGCTACAATCGGATCCTGGCGAGCGTGTGCCCCCACTGATAATATATCTAATAACAGGATAATATACCATGTCACTATCCAAATATGCATGCTTGTGGTGGTGAATGGGTAGGATCATACCATTGTGGCAAAGGCAGAACACGTCGAACATGCTTGTTGTCTGTCTGTTTGACATGTCACACATCGACATGGGAGGATAGACTTAGTTGACCTATTGTAGAAGTATTAACTTCGATGAAGTTAGTGGAGTTTGACCAATTCAGATAAAACTCGTGGCACAATCTGAATTTCGGTGAAAGTTATTGACACGGTGGTAAATTTCTATTTATACATTTGACATTCTTATTCTTTAACATATACTAGTCATCATAATCATCCATTACAAAATCAAGCGTCATACATTCTGCGGCGGTGAAAGTAGCTGAAATGAACCCTTTTGTAAATATTTTCATAATTAAAGATGTTACATTAAAATTGTGTGTGGTCAGCCGCAAGGCTAAGGAGCATCAAAAAACAGAACTCCCTCCCGGGAAAAGAAAGCCTACCACAAATACGGAAATACCTCAAGAAGTCAAACCATGTAAATATGGAACTAGCCCCTGAGACAATAGAAAAGTACGCGAGCTAGTATTTCTAATGTTCGAAGGGTTGTTGACTTCTCGAGCAGCTCAACTCAAATAATACTGAACTCCAAAAATTGTACTGTATAGATCAGACGTGAATATTCTTCTTAACGTCAGAAGTCAACCACCACGGGGAAGTCCACGGAGAGCCCCAGCTGCTTGTTGGCGCGATCGGCCGGGTCCTCCTCCAGCGCCGCCGGCACGTTCAGGTCGAGCACCAGCTCGGGCGCCACCGGCGTTGTCTTCTTGTCGCCGACGTGTTTGGGCCCGAGGCCGAGGCCGAGGTCTAGTCCAAGACCGAGCCCATGCCCTCCCGCCGCAACGGCTCGGTGGCGGCGCATGTGGCCGCCGAGCGCCTGGCCAACGGCAAACTCGAGACCGCAGATGGAGCAGCCGTGCACCTTGGGCTTGGGCGGCTCGGTGCCCTCTGCCAGGCGCGGCTTCTTGTGGCTGGCCCGGTGGCCGCCGAGCGCCTGGAAAGAAGGGAACTGGCGGTTGCAGGTCTTGCACTCGAACACCCTCTCTGGCGACGACGGCCCGGCGGAGACGCCGTGGTAGCCGTGGTGATGGTGGTGGCCGGAGAAGAGCATCAGTATGCGCGCCATGTCGCTGCTGTCCAGGTCAAGCAGGCTAACGGACGTCGTTGTTTCAGCTTGCTGCCTAGACCTCTTCCCGTGAGCCATTAATCCAAGAGCAGAGCACAAGATCGATCGGACCAAGGAAGCTGCTCGATCGGAGAAAGGAGGTGGCAGAAAGATCCGGAGGGGGATGATCAGGTGTTGTTGGAACTTGGAAGCAAGCGTTAGAATGCGAGGAATGGTGAGGAGATCCAGCGAGTATTTATAGGGAGAGAAGTCCACTGTTGCATTGCATGCCAAGAGGCAATAACTAGTAGCACTACTAGTACCAATGATGGGGCAGATGTTGCTTTGTCAAGAGGCTCGCCAGGGATCGATCGGTTAGTTGTGAGTTGTGACGATATGCATGGGCCGCGCAAGAGCCAAGGGGGGAAGGATCGACCGCGGTGAGTCGGAGCCGTTCAATCTGCTGGCGTCGCGCTAGAGATCAAAGGGTAATGGGTAGGGTAAAAGCAGTACTGTACTACTCCCTCCGACTCATAATACTCTTCGTTAATATAGATGTATCTAGATATATTTTAATAATAGATACATCCGTATTAGTGAATAGTAATGTGGGTCGGAGGGAGTATATCCATACCCGTATAGTAAATGGGTATAATGTTTTACCCATATCCGTATCCACGGGTATAAAACTTTACCCGCACCCATATCCGACGGGTATATGTAACCGTTAAATACCGACGGGTAGATAAAATATTACACTTATTATTTATAATTTTATGTTAATTGATAGAAAATGGACAAAAAAATCATTTATCTCAACTCAATAACATGTAGATGAGTACATGAATATTATCAAGATTTTAAGTCTCATACTCCTAACATTAGTCAACAAGAGTAGATGAGTCACATAACAAATTAATAATTAATAAAAACTAAACATAGATCTACATATCAACATAAACGGATAGGGTATGGGTAATATCCACGGATATAAGGTTATACTTGTGTTCTACCTATAACTTAACGGGTAGGATATGCGTACTACCCATACGTATAAAACTATACATATACTTTGCCTATATGGATACGGTATCCATGGATATCCGTACCCGTGGATAAAATTGCCATCCTCAAAGCTAGACCAATCCATGCGCTAGCTCGTACGTCTTGGATCGCACCGCACGTACGCGCTTAGGTGTTACGAACGAATCGCCACTGCCCGTGCTGACCGACTGATGATGACGGCTTCTTCATTGGAACTAGTAGGAGCTTTGTTAAACCAGCAGGGAAGAGTGAGGACTCTGAATTCCTGTGCCCACTGGTCACCGATGATGAGCTCAGTCTGCCGGAGCTTTCGGTGAGAGAGACGTCTGCTTTCGATCTCGATCCTTTTCATCGGTATTCTGTGTTCGTGTGCCGAAAAGATCCTTTTTCATGCTTGTTAGGTGTCACTTGTTACTTCTTAGAGTCTAGAGCTTGCTAGTGTCGTTGATTTGGGCTATGCCCCTTCCAGAAGATAACGAATATATCCCTTTGATCTATTGCTCTACACTAGCTTATCTCTAAGATTATTACTACATCCGGTGCCAGTCTTTTTTCTTTCTTTCAAACTAAGCTCTGATCATTTTCCGACTATGCCACAGTTTTGTTCTCCACAACGTGTTCAGCATAATTGGCGCTTTGTCCAGCACGAACTCGTCTCATATACCAGGGCAAGGAGAGGCACAATACTGTGGGACTTCATGGGAAGCGGCGGCCTAGCAGGGACAAGAGGGCACGCATAAAAAATACATACACGCAATTGCACACCAAAGACTTAATTCGTTTCTAATTAATAATTGAGAAAACAAATCCAGAAGCTACAAATTAGCTAGTTGCATTTCTTGCCCTGCATTATATTAGTTGTTAAAGCAAACAAGAGAGAGAGAACAGTGCACGTCTCGGCCGTTGACATCGCCTGCTAATAGCAACTTACATATTGTAGTACCTCTAAGTCATAGCACATAAAAATCTTGTACTTACGCTTGGGACGAATTCCATGTACGCTTTGCGCATCCTTTGCTTGCCGAGGGAAGAAACGTCGTTGCTGTTAAAATAAACTAGGAAGGTATGCGCGGCGGCACGCCACGCCCCTGGTTATTAGATTGTTTGTTAAACTATTGTAAAAGTACTATATTATCCTAGTTGTTAAATACTATAGAATTATCGGTGTGGAAGAACCATTGGAGTATTACAGAAGTGATACTGTAGCACCATGGTTTTGAATTAATTTTTTCACATGCCTATACGGTGATCTGAGGCGATGAAAATAAGGGCGGTATGGAAAAAAATCACCGGGTTATCATGGTGCGATGGGAAAAAAAATGAGGCAGTATGACAGTAACAGTGCTCCAAGTGAGGACAACCCGCCGACTGAGAGAGACGACAAACATTGGAGTACATTTATTTTCGAATATACCATAGAGACGGCGGAAATATTTTTCCCGGCTATTTCTAGAGCTGCTACGTTGCTACAGGAGAAGGCATTAGTACTTTCCCGACAGAAAGAGGCGTACGGTAGAGTAAGTATATTTTTATGAAGGTATCACTAAAGAATGCAGTAGTATATGGTAGGGTAACAATATTTTTCTAAAGTAGAGGAAGGCAATATTTTAGGCAAAAATGGTGGAGTAACTATGGGCTTGTTTTGGCAGTCACAAGTTGCTTAGCTTGTGTTTGGTTTTTGCCACATTTTATTAATTTTATGGTCAACTTGTCATAGAGTTAATTTTCTTGCCAACTTTTGCCAAAGTTTGGCTTCCAATTTCTTAGCCACGCTTTCTAGCTGCCATACTTACTAAACTTTGGCTTGGCAAATTATGGCTGAGAACTAAAAAGGACCTATATTCTTACAAAGGTATCATAGAAGAATGTATTATTATTTTTGCTGGGTATTGAGGCGGCAGACAGTAGTGTATTATTATTTCTAGAGTTGCTACAGAAGAAGGCACTAATATTTTCCGCTACTAAAAGAGTCGGTGGAAGGTGGAGTAAATATCTTTTTTGAAGGTACATACCATAGAAAAAATGGTAGTACAATCAATGACGGTGGAATAGGTATATTTTTTCCAAATATACCATAAAAGAAAGCATTAGTATTTTTCCGGTTCAAAGAGGTGAGTTTTTCCCAAGTTATTTGGGAGGCCTCCAAACAATATGTATATATGTGGAGGTGGTGGATGGTGGAGTAAATATATTTTTCAAAGGTACCATAGAAGAACGCAATAGTATAGTGATGGGCGATACAGCAATAGTATTTTTCTGAAGGTACCACAGAAGAAGGTGGTAGTAATGTAGTATAGCCGAATACGGTGAAATATCTATATTTTTTTGGTAGGCGATGGATGGTAGGGTAATAATATTTTCTGAAAATATCGTAGAAGAAGGTAATATTATAGGCGGCAGATGGTGGAGTATTTTCCCCGGAAATAGAGGCGGCGGATAGTAGAGTATTATTGTTTTTAGAGTTGCCACAGAAGAATACACTAATATTTTTCCCTGCTAAAAGAGGTGGCGGAAGCTGGAGTGAGTATATATTTTTGTGAGTATTTTTGTTTCTGGAGTTACTACAGAAGAAGCAACAATATTTTTCCTGAATCAAAGAGATGGTATATGGTGGAGTAAGTATAATTTTATGCTATTGCTACAGAAGAAAACAGTAGTATTTCTCCCTAATAAAGAGGTGGCAGGTGGTGCAGTAATTATATTTTTCCGAAGGTCTCTAGAAGAAGGCATTCATATAATGGAGTATGTATATTTTACGAATACACCATTAAAGAAGACATTGGTATTTTCCCCGAGAGAAAAAAGCCCATGAGTAGTGGAGTAAGTCCATAGGACCATCATGAAATATTGTCAAGAAATAAGTGTTAAGAAATTAACATCAGAAATTTACCACAGAAAAACTACTAAAGGTGATCCATAGATAAAGGTAGTGAAACTTTGCAGAATTAAAAAGGCAACAATGATGTTTCGGAAAATTAATGTTCATGTTGTACCAAGAACCTAATGTAAAATATAAATCGCAAAAGGTTGAAGATATACTGCTGCGATATTACCCGTAGAAAATTGTGTATATCATTGAAGATTCACGGTTGTGTTATTACCACTAGGGGATTACAGGTTAAGACAAAATATTACAACACATATTGTTCATATTATATTAGAAAACTACTATAAAAAATAAATGATGAAACTCACAATGTATATTAGAAAACTACTGTAAAAAAATGATGAAACTCACAATGTTTATATTATATCAGAAAACTACTATAAAAAATAAACAATAAAACTCGCTATTGCTACCGAATAAGATAGTAGTATTCCTCCCAAATAAAGAGATGGCAGTGGTGCCGTAAGTATATTTTCTGAAGGTCTCTAGAAGAAGGCATTTATATGATGGAGTATGTATATTTTATGAATACACCATCAAAGAAGGTATTAGTATTTTTCCCAAGAAGAAAAACCCATGAGTAGTGGAGTAAGCCCATAGGACGATTATGAACTATTGCCAAGAAATAAGTGTTGAGATATAAACATCAAAAATTTACTACAAGAAAACTACTAAAGGTGATCCGTAGATAAAGGTAGTGAAATTTTGCTGAATAAAAAAGGCAACAATGATTTTTTGGAAAATTAATGTTTATATGATGTACAAAGAAAATAATGTAAACAATAAATCACAAAAATTTGAAGATATACGCGATATTACCCATAGAGAATTGTGCACATTGTTGAAGATTCACTGTTGTGTTATTACCGCCGGGGAATTACAGGTTAAGACGAAGATTTGTATCGGATAATTATAGCATGTACTGTTCATATTTGTATCAAAAAACTATAGTGAAAAATAAACGATAAAACTACTGTAGTAGACGTGGCGTCAAAAGTTATTACAGTGAGCACCTGTAAGAGCTGTTCGTTGCTAATGTTTTAGCCGTTGGATCAAAATCTAATGGTCCAAACACCATAGCGTACTGTTCATATCCTATTACTGTTCATATGAACAGTGTGCCCTGACGTGGGCAAATATGGAGGCGTCAAAACCTTCAGCCATACCGGATTACTGGACAATTCCGCACTTTGAGACAAACTTTGACCTTTAATTTTAGTTAAGAAAATATAAGATATATTATATAAAAATTATACCATTGGATTCATATTCAAAAAAAAAATCCAATGGTATAATTTTTATGTCAAATATCTCATATTTTATTGGCTAAAATTAATGGTTAAAATTTGTCTTAAAATACATATTTATCCAATAATCCGGTATGGAGGAAGTACTTTTCATAAACTTAGTTGATGCATCAATTCAATTTAATATCAGAGCCTTGAGGTCTAAAGTTCAAGACACACAGGGAAGCACACTATTTAATGTCTAGATTCAAATGTATCTATACATGTTTTAGTGTTAGATAAATACAAATCTAGATAAAACTAAATCATTTAATTTGGAACGAAGGGATTATAGTTTAACCTTTTTCATCAGTTCGGATTTTGGAATGCTTAGTTAGTGCATCAATTGAATAATTGCTTGGATGAAAGCATGGTTAGCCAATGTGGTTTCTCTGCTGGCTCTACCTCCATGTACAAGGCGTTGGCAAGTGGCGATTCCATGAAGAAAATCACCAAGCTAAAAAATATAAAATGATTAAAGTATAACCTCAACGAAATCCAAATTGATATGAATACACCAGAAATGCAAGCAAAAGAAAATACTAAACACTACGAGATGCCTCCGAACTAAAAACCACAGAAACCTGCTCAAAGCTGCTAATTGTCGACCGAGTATATTTCGAGGAACATATTCAGTGTGCTTAACCATAAAAAAAAGTGCATTATGATTACATTTTAGTTAGTCTTTTTGGACTATTTGTACTTCATCCGCTAGATATCAAAATAGTTATACAATGCTCATTTATCCATTTCCAAATCTATGTACTAATAGAACTTTAGATCAATGCATCTGGTAATCTTGAGAATAAGACAAGAAATTACCCCCAAAAAATTAAAAATCCAATAGAGTACTCAACTCATTTCAATATCAAAGTAATAAAAGTGATGTGTTTTTCGTCCGAAAAATGAGTTATTGTGTGGTTCTATGGTCTACCGTCAAATATTACCACTACGTACAAATTTTCTCTTCATGTTTGGGTGTGTATTAAGGGAATCTCACCTTAATACAGTCCTGGAAAACAAAGATATTTTTTCTTGGCAAAGGGGAGTGTGGACTCGAGCTCATCAGATCCTACCTGGTAGAATCGGCTGTGAATCCATACTTCTTGGTATATTATTTCATATAGTTTTTCTATTCCTACATTTTAGGATCCCGCGAATCAAAGAAGAGCTAAACATAATACACAAGGCTAGCTTTACATCTCGAGGCTGAATAAAGAGAGTTTAGAACCACATGGATGGGTATGTAATATGCGTACCTAAATGCTCTAACACGCATATAGGGGCACTTGCCCTCCCCCTTCCCTAACCTAAAATAATTAGTTGAAGTTTGATTCAATCATTCTCTATTTGTAGGGTTGGTACTTTTGTCCTTATCCTCATTTATCGTATCTAGTAAATAATGTACACAACTTAAGAACGCAAATATAGTCGAACTCATGTAATTACCACAATGCATGGTTTGTTGCACACATCACGATCTCACTAATAGCAAAGTTGAAAATGTCGCCTGACATGTTGATTGCAGCAAAAAAAAAGTGCTCTAGTAATCTTTAAAAAAGCATCAATAATTCAAATAGATTATTTTAAATTCAAAATAAATTAAAAATAATAGTGGACTATCCAAGGAGGTTGAAAACGAGACTCGACAAACAACGCATATAGAACAAGAATGGTGAGTGAAAAGTTGTTAGGCTCCACAGACACATCAAACCGGCATATGTAATAACAAAGCTAGATAAACCAATAACCCATTACTTTAATAAGGGAAAACACCAAACACTGCATCATTAGTAGAAAATATTAACAAAAAGGCAGATATATACGTGAAGTCAATGTCATCCATGACAACGAGCGTGATGATCAGGTAGAATAACTATGCAAACTGAAATTCAAGGATGACAAGCATCCCAAGCTTCCCTGGCATGTCATTCATCCTAAAATCCGGATGCATGCCCTAAAGAACCAAACCTCTATCGGTGTACGATTGGCTGGCTCATTAACCTTCCAGCAAGGAAACACAACTTTAACCACACCTTGTTAACTAAAAGACAGTGAACAAAAATATATAACATCAAATTTTAAATACAAAGTAATACAATGTTCACATATCTAGATTAGGTTCGAGGGGTAGGCGGGCAAGGGCACTCCCCTTATCATAAAATAATAAGTGCTCCTATAATATGCAAAGAACAGTAACTCGATCAGATAGTATAAAGTGAAAATTATTACATGCACCTATAATACGTAAATAACTAACCTCTTGTTCCTTGCATCTATTTCAATCTCTCTCTGGTTGGTAGCCATTGTTTTCCTTTAAATCTATTTCTGTCTTACTCATGTAAGACCCAAAACTCTTCATAATCTAAACGATCCAAAATCACCTAACTATGTTTAGCATAGAGAACTTTGATCCGATCACTACGAATAATGTTGGAAAAGTTGTATGACATGATGGTTGTCATGAAAATAAAAGTTGCTATAATATGTGTGGTGGTAGCTACACACCCATGCGTTTGCCATCAATTAAAGCCATATAATTTGTTAAAGCTTGTTTTCTTAGTAGAACATGAATTTCTGGTGTTAGGGTTTTATATTTCAAACTCAACACACAACACATTTTTATCATTGACTTTTTGGTGTGTGCATTTACTTTGACCAAACAGAATCAAAATACATATCCGGACCACTTTTGTACACGAAATTTAGTATTTTACTAATAAACAAGGTAAAAAGGCATCATAAAGCTTGAATCATCATAAAATGTATATGAATGTGTAACAACATGTAAAATAAATGTACAACATATATGAATATGTAATTAACAACATATTATTTTAGGTACACAATAGATATTTGTGCAATGAGTTACGTTTTCATGATGAAAGCTGAGGTGGGCACAATTATTTAGTCACCAAGCTAAGTCGAGACAAGGATACCAAGTGTAACCTCATCCAGATAAAAATGGATACATAAATGCATGAAATTAATTTCTCGGTAAGCCACTTTAGCTTTTTAGGACTTCCAATGATAGGAAGTATCCTTGTACCTGGCACTCGCATATTCAGCTGACTTATCACTAGTGGAAAAACGGGCTTCCATTCATCCCATTTGTCCCGAACCAAATTCGATCCGCGGCTAAAGGGTTCATCAGTCCCGGTTCATTTGAAAATGTGGGCTAGGGGGCATTAGTCTCGGTTCAAAAGGGACCTTCAGTCCTGGTTTCATCTAACAGCCGGGACTAATGCCCCATGGCCCTTTAGTCCCGGCTCGTGGGACAAACCGGGACTAAAGGTTACTCTTTAGTCCCGGTTCGTGCCACGAGCCGGGACCAATGACCCGTTCAAACGAACCGCCCACTTCGCGCCAGTTATCGATCGACGACGCTTCGATATCGATCGACATTACGACGACGCTTCGTAGTCGCGCACGTGATCGGGAACCGGCGCCGGCGCACCTTGAAACTCGCCTGCATTCACATCTCATCGCCGGTGTGCTCATCTTCCCTCTCTCTCACTATATAAAGCACTCATATTTGATCATCTAAAGCACACCATTAGCATTCTTCTTCCCCAAAACATCTCTCCCACATCACCACCATACCGCCGGCGCCCGCGAGCTCTCTCTCCCTCGACAATGGAGGAGCAACTTTGGCCCCGGTCTCGGATCTACTACGTGGTCATCGAAGAGATGAACTTCACCATCACGGAGACTCTCCGTGCTTCGAGGGTGGAGAAGTGGATCCGCTTGGTCAAGCGCCGGTTCCTCGACGACGCACCGGTCAAGTGCGTGGGCTTGGATTGTGAGTTCACCACTCACGTGCACCCGCAGCGTGCCGCCGTCCTTCAACTCTCGGTGGCGTCTGAGATATTGGTCTTTCAAATTTGTAAGGCCAATGGCGTGCCGCAACTACTCAAGGACTTCTTGAAGGACACCACCATCAAGTTTTGTGGTGCGGCTATCAACAACGATCTGCGCAAGCTAAGGCCATACGGAATTGTTATTCCGTCCGCATATGATCTTCAACAAGTTGTCCCAAACCCCACTAGCAAGCTAACGCCGAGTCTCTATGATTTGGCCAATGCTACTATTGGGACACATCTTGAGAAGAAGAAGAGGGACAACAAGAAGAAGAAGAAGGACAAGAAGAAGAAGGAGAAGAAGTACAAGGAGAAGGGAGAAGAAGAAGAAGAAGAAGAAGATGATGATGATGATGAAGAAGATGAACTAATTTTTGGTTGGGAAAAAGTTCCATTGAGCTTCAACCAACTATTATATGCCGCTTTAGACGCTCGCCTAGGCTTTGAGATAGCTAGGAGATTCTGAAAGCTAAAGGGCTACAATAGCCATGTTGATCGTCTTAACCTTAATAATTAGGTGGATGATTATGTATGGAAAAATGTTGGATGAGCTTGCTTGGAAAATATACTTCATTTGAGCCATGTTGGATGAGTATGTTTGGAAAAATGTACTCCCTTTGTTTCGGTTAACAAAGTCTACTAATTTTCGAATTTGTGATTTTTCAAGTATTTTGGCTTTTTTGAATCTTTTAATCATCTAAAAATTAATAATTAAATTATACATAAAGATTATTTGAAATTCATTGGTGCTTATTATTCTTAATCATTGTTTCTTATTTTGTGAATTTATTTTGAATTTAAAAAAGTAATATTATATATTACCAAAGTGTATAGGTTAATAGAATTGGTAGCATACAACTATCAAGAAGTCGCGAGCGCAGTCTTGGAAGCTAGTAGGAAAGGAATGGAGAAGTTAAGCGTGCTAAGGGTGGAGCAGTGTGAGGATGGGTGACCGACCGGGAAGTGAGGACCACAAGTACTTGTAATTTATTTGAGATATAGAGTGAGAGCTATAAGTATCTAATTTGATATGAGAATAGAAATGATTAGATAATAGAGAAATAAAGAAATAAAGATAATACAGAAATTCCGAAACAGAAAATACAATTTTATTTCGAATGGACCTTTAGTCCCGGTCCCTGTTACGAACCGGGACCAAAGGTCCTCCAGTCGCTGCACATGCCCCGGGCCACGTGGAGGACCATTGGTCCCGGCTCGTAAGCAACGGGACTAAAGACTGGAGCATTTAGTCCCGCATAGTTAGTCCCGGCTGCAGAAACCGGGATTAATGGGCTTTACAAATCAGGATTGAAGGCCTTTTTTCCACCGGTGTATGGAGTGCAGTGGTACTACTATTGTAATGTGGCTAGCTGAATTCTAGAAGTGGTGAAGAGAAGGAAAGGCTGCGGGAGTGCGCATGCAGTGACGTCCATCTCCAACAAATTCTTGGTGCCAAGGCCAAGTTGCTGCGGGCAGTTGGGATCGATCAGGATCGGAGGGATAGCTCAGCAGTCAGCTCAGCTCAGCTCAGAGTTCGTCCTACTCCTAATTATGGGCTTATATTATATCTTTTATCAAAACTTCACCAAAATTGCAGGGGCCGATTTCTTCGCAGCACTTCTAATCGCTCACCACTATTTAACATGAAAAGTGTGCTAGTGTTAGGCTACAACAAGCAACTACATCCCTAGTTAAAAGTGTCATGTAGCTAGACTTCCAATCCGTGCGTCATCTGCCTTAAAACAAGCGTATTTCTAACGCTGTGTGTCAGCAGATGCACTGAATCAGCATTCAGTCAGGGAGCGTTGTGGCTGTCATGCTGCCATACACGCTACTCTCTGTACACAGCTCCATCGAGACTTCCTCCGGTCGGTGGATTAATCTATTCAAAGCAGGTTGAGTCATAAGATCACCTAGTGCACTTATCAGTGGGATAAGATTAATTGGATTGACACGCCTCTATCTAACACACACACTAGTAGCATGATTGATGAGCTAAGAGTTACCTATTGAAAAAAATCCTTCAAAGAGAAATAAAATAGGTTAGAAGGGCTCTACCCTTTGCAGCTGCCAAAAGATCACCGACCTTTAGTCTTTCATATTAGTGTTCAGGATAACCCCTGCTCGGCACTGAAGGAAGCGCCAGGGAAATGGCTACTGTAAAACTAATTATGATTTGGAAGTCCAAGCATTGTATACTATTTATGATCTGGAAGTCTAGAGAGACTACAGAACGAAATCACTAAGCCGACGGTCAATACCTAAACCGACGGCTTTTTATCAGGGTTGTCGGCATAGGTCCTGGCCTCGGGCATGACCGAAATTTGGCCGTCGGCTTAGGTATGGCCAGAGAGACTCCGGAGAGATCGCTTCTATACTATGAAGTATGGTGAAATTTTTGCCTAGTCAAGTAGATACTTCGGTAGAATTAATGAAGAATCTAGATTTCCAACGCGCTTAGTTATGTTATTAAAAAGAAAAGAGGAAAAGGCAAGTTCAGAGCAAGATGATCTCAATAGTTTGGTTCTAAACAAAGTGGTTAGTCTTTGTGACGATATGAGGAAGAGAAACACGTCTCTCGGGTTCATAAGGATCCACCGCTAGGTTTAGTGCAAAATTGACAAGTCGTAATAAGCGAAAAGATATCCATTGAAACTTTTGGCAGGGTTGCTGCTGGGTGCTGGGCGGACATCTGCACATAAGTTCTTTTTTTAGGGGAATCTGCACACATAAGATGGTAATGAGGAAGAAAAGTCCCTGTAGACATATCTTAAAATTAACCCATACAATAATTGTTTTTTTTTAGAACATCGCAGGAGAGCTGCGCGTTATTGTATTAAGTTTAAAAGGAGAACAACCAAGAAAGGTTACAAAGCCTTACGGCTACCACCGCTAATCAAAAGATTAGCCACCACACCTACTACGAAATGACAACAACTACAGGGAGAACCTAAGGCCGCGCCGAACAACCTCGACAAAGTTCAAAGAAAGACCACTTCAACAAGACTACCCGAGCCAACGTACCATCCGCCGTTGAGCGCCTAGAGTCGGCAAGCGAATGGCAGGACTTGATCGGTCTTGAGGAAGGCGCCGACTTGGAATTAGTCTTGTCTCCACAACGATGCTTTCAACAAAGATGCAACGTCGAGACGCCGCCATCGCCGATCCGGCACACCGAATCAAGTTTTCACCCGGAGACAACACCGCGAGGTTGGGGGAGATGCCAACGCTTCACAGCAACACCTCCAAGAAGGGATACGACACCCGAAGGCGCCGTTGTCGCCGGCACCGACAGAAGTCAGGCAGGACTTTCGTCCAAAATGTTGCGCATCGAACCACCCAGCCCGAAGGCCGCACAAGCATGCCAAGGAACCACTGCAGCACCATGCCGAGGATGTCGTAGGTGTGCAATCCACCTCCACAGACACACCGCCCGCCTGCACCAAGCGAACAGCCGCGGCCCAAGCGGCCCAGATCGGGCCCATAAGGCCCAGATCTGGCCAGACCTGCACGCGCGGGCGCCGCCAGCCGGCCGAGCCTCCGCAGGAATCGCGCCGCAGCACCCTGCTGCCGCACCCTCCCCGCAGGGCCGCCGCGAGATGCCGCTGACGGAGCTCCACCTCCTCACGAACTGCCGACCCAGCCGGGCTAGATCCCGCCGATGGACTAGCACCCGAAGCCGGCGCGACACAGGAGGAGGCAGGCGTCGCAGTAGCAGCCAGCGCCGCGGACGGTGGCCTCCGGCACCAGCACGGCGGTCTTCCCTCCTCACCACCGAGCTGGGGAGCCGAGAGGCGGTAGATCCCCGCCGCCCCCTTCACGGGCGACGCCCAGCTTAGCCCGGCGGCCTCGGGGGGCGACGAGGAGGCGGGGGGCAGGGGAGAGAGAGGGGCGGCGGCGAGGAGGATTAGGGTTTCGCCCCCCGGTCGCCAGGAGGGGGCGATACGAGGAGCGGAGGGAAATGCGACTTGCCTGAACCCATACAATAATTGTAATCAGTGACAGAGATAGGGGATTGTAGAGGGGGGCCAGTTCCTACTGCGATCTACACACGCCACTAATATAGCATGTCTCTTGGATAATGGAGGCTTTGACAACTGTAGAAGCAAAGCTATATTTGGCACCTTAACAAACACGACTAACGCGGTGTTAGTGTTACTAATTCTCCTGCTTCGCCCTCGACAATAGTATTTAAACATGGTCGCCGAGTATGCAGCCTTGCGGAGATGATCATAGCAGATGGTCAATCTGATGAAAGCAATGGAATCAGTTTTCGGATATTCTTGCATTCTGACTTTTGAGTTGTGAGTAGTATATTTTGTGCGATGTAGAACTATCGGTATATGCCTATTGACATTCCGGAAACGAGAAGCCTAAGTGAAGTCAACTAATAGAAGCTGATATTTTTTTTGAAATGGAAGGTCTATCCCCATATATAGCTGTATAGACAACTCCTGCTTGCAAAGTCAACACATTACCCCTTGATTATAGTATGGTCACTCTGCTCAGCTGACTTGCAACTACCGCAAAACTATAATGCAACTGAATCAACTCCCAGGGTGTACCTTCCGTTGGATCTTATGTTATAAAACACCGCAATTTAGAACCAGTCAATCAATCGTGCTCTGCCTGTGCGATGTCCACTATTCAGGTGATACATACTAAGCGAGAAGTCAATATATTGTTAACTTCAAACACAAGCAGAATCTCATAGAATCGGTTGTCCTTCTTTTGTCGTACTCCGCACTATGATTGTTAGCTTGGGCTCTCCTTCACCGACAATGAGGACAATAAGGTGCGTGTTACTAGGTCGATCGGGTAGAGTTCCTTGGGACAAAAAAATCCTATAATTCCAGGGGACTTCCCCAAGGAGCCATTTTTCAACAAAACATATTGCAAATGAAACCATGTAATTATAGTGGAATTAAATGCAAGTCATTATTTAGCTATTTTTTCTAAAAAGGTCATATAATTTCAGGGAATTACCAATGAGTCACTTCCTGACAAAAGACAACTTTGCAATAAATAATCATAGTTCTAGGGGAATTGCTTATTGATCCATCCTCTGCAGAAAGGATAACATAAGCTTTATAATCTCCCAGAGATTACCAAAAGGCACTCTTCCATAAAGATGTTGTCACTCCAAGGGGCCAACCTTAAAGGGTCCTATGAACTAAGAAGATCCCACGAGATCAACTTTGCACGATAAAGGTATCAAGAGATAGCCTCTTTCAAGAGAGACAAGATAAAGATTAAGACCATCTCTTCTCAAGGATTTTGAACTGCAACCATAGACATAACTCTCGCGACTATGGCTCAAGATAATCCTATTGTGGGAACAAATATTGAGTGTTGGGGGTGGCATCCAAGCTTACTAAGCACCAACATGGTCAACAAGTCAAATATGAAGAGAAGAATAAAAGACAAAGTCAAATATGAAGTGCATGAAGAATGGCGCACATTAGGTGGAGAGATGGATGTATCCACCGTGGACTACCTTTCCTATACATGCCTACTAGACTAGTGGATCAAGCTTGTCCAATGTACCCCTCCCACCTCCAATGGTACCTTTGGTCGTTTGTTCAAGGAATCCTTGCCTATAACCACCAAGGGTGGATGCTCATTCACTCCTATGTCCTACAACACAAGCAAGAGGGGATAGAGCTCCAGATCTCATACAGGGAGCCCTTGTTTCAGATCCATGGAGCCTTATATGACTCGAACTGGTATCGCGTGGGACTTGGTTTTTCCCTTGGGAAGTTTTGTATGACCCGAGGATCATGTACAACCCCCTTGACGATTCTCTAGCATAGGATAAATTTATGCTCCAACAAGGTGATCAAACCTATAAATTACCATTGTGTAAACTCTCCCATATTGTATGGAAACAATCGTTATAAGGCCCATGAACGGACCCCTATTAACCCGCCAATAATATTGTTTGGGGCATCCCTAATATCTGGTTGTTCGACTACTACACCTATTTTTAAGTTCACAACCTAACGACAAAGTTATAGAGATTGCTTGCCCCACCTTTCATATTTGTATACGGGTATGTGGGTACATTTTTTAAAATGGGGAGCTTGGCGCCAGCCTAGCGATGCACACAACTGGTTTTATTGCAAGGTCCAGAGTATTCAAGTTATTGCAATCATGGATCAGCTAAGGTTGAGACATGTATCAGCCACAACCATCGAAGTGATAATAGCAACAAAAAGCTATTCATGATGAAGTCTACTGATATGACGCCATCCAGTAGCTTGTAAACAGAGGTCATATGCGACAGTCAGTAGTCAGTTGCTTCCAGTAACTATAGGCTCTTGTTGATCCTCCGAGAGAAGTAGGAACCATGATTGTACCCAATATGCATCGAGTTAGATAACCTCCAAAAAATATACCCTTTTATTTTTCAAACGCAATACTATTCTGCAGGTTCATGTTGACCAACATAAAGCTAAAACACCAATATTTATCCTAGCTTTATCTTTTTTATCAACATCATGCAACCAATTACCGAACATATTAGTAATATTAGTTGGTGGGGAATGTTATATATAAGTAAAGTAGACCATACGCTAAACAATATGAGCAAAAGGGCATTAGAGAAACAAGTGTTCTACAGACTCTATAAAACCGCAAAAACTACACTTGGTACACCCATGCCAGCTACGCTTAGCCAAATTATATTTTTTCAATATCACTTTGTTATTTAGAAACCACATGGTAAAATTTATTTTGATAGGGATTTTGATTTTCCATAAGTATTTGCGCAGAAATCTTGTATGTCCACTCATTAGGACGTGATGCATAGATTTAACAGTAAATAACCCATTGGTTGTAAGGTTCCAAATGAACTTGTCCGGATCATCAGAAAATTTCATCATCATTAAGCGCTGACACAAATGCAACCAAACATTCCATTTGTTATCAGTCAACATCCGTCTAAATCCAATGTTTAGCGGTGTTTGCTCTAAACATTTGCAACCAAAACATTTTTTGTTGCATGATTCTATGTAATGATCGGTATTGAAGTGCTAACAGCGTATATCCTAACCAAACATCCTCCCAAAAGTGCACGGTCATACCATCACCCACTAGAAAATGGCCTTTACTAAAAAAAACTCGCCTTTAACTCTAATAAGACTCTTCCAAAATGGCGACTTTGTAGGTTTGGCCTCCACTTCAGCCAATGTCTTATTATTTAGACACTTTTTATGTAACAATTGTTGCCACATTCCTTCCTCGGACAACATTTTAAAAATCCATTTACAAACTAGACATTTGTTTTTTAAATCAAGTACTTCAATTCCAAGGCCACCTTGAACTTTGGGGCGGCAAATAATATTCCATCTTGTTAGACTATATTTTTTATTTGTCTCATTAGATTGCTGGAAGTATCTTTATCTAAAATCTAAACATTTTCGCATCCCTTAGGAATTTCTAGGAAGGAAAACATGAATATTGGTAAACTAGTCAAAAATAAATTGATAAAAAAAGTCAATCACCATACGACAATAATTATCTTTGTCGGCATCCTAGCTTTGCAAAAAAAATGACTCTCAGGGTTCCATTCAAAATTCCGTAGCTTCCTACAATGAATAGGCACACCAAGGTACCTAAAAAGTAAGAAAGCAGACTCACATCCAAAAAACTGCTTGTACTCTAGTTTCATATCCTTCGCCTCCCAAAACAAAAGATCTCACTCTTGTGAAAATTTATTTTTAACCCTGATAATTGTTCAAAAATGCACATGATTAATTTCGTATTTACTGTATTCGCCAGATAATGTTGCATAATGAGTATGGTGTCGGCATATTGCAAGATGGAGACACCTCCTTCAACTAAATTAGGTACAAGCCCCCCAACTTGACCATCCTCTTTGGCACGAGAAATAAGGATATCCAACATATCAACAACAATATTAAATATCATTGGAGATAAAGGATCTCCTTTTCTCAAACTTTTCTAGTCTAGAAATAATGGCCAATATCATCATTAGCCCATATTCTCACACTACCGCCTTGCACAAAGTCCTTTGCTCAACCACACCATTGTAGGTATGTGGGCATATGAGTAGGGGTACATTACTGTACCAATGTTCACTCTAAGGATGAGCATAGAATTTCCCTTGAAATATGGAGACTAAATATTTGTTCTAAACCCTTACCCAAATAGAGCTTTTTTAACTTTTTACCCATCGGATAATGTGTTACCACCGTCACCTTGACCCTGGTGTTTTGTCATGATAATCAACACGAGCCATAAGGGATGCTATTTGGAATAAGCCCTTGTATAAATTTTTTTGATAATGGGATTTTTATTACTTAAAGAGTTTTAAGCGGTATTACACCCGGCCTCTGCATACCAAGCACACAGCCGCCACAAACCGAAGTCCGGGAAACTAAAATAAAAGAAGGCAAATTACATATCAAAATGAGAAATTATAAGACGCCTAAGATGGTTGCCAATCCATAGATTATGCTGCCATCTATGCTGAGAAAAAAAGGTCTCTCGTTGTATCCTTCAAACGTGTACACACTTCCCTAAAGAGGTCGTGAACCTCCGCGCGATGTAAATGCGACTATAGACGGAGTATCCCTGTACACTGGTAGGTAACCTACAAGAGAGAAGAATTTTTGTTACTACAAACTTTATCATTTCTACATAGCCATAGCAACCAAATCAATTCAATCGCTCCCACCCTAAGAAGAATTTTATACTTGTGATCAATACCATGTAGCCAATTCCAAAAAATATTGGTAATACTAGTTGGTGAATATAAGCATGAAGCTGCTTGGATGACTCACCATATAGAACGCGTGAAATTGCATTAGAAACAATGCTTCATTGTCTCATCCGGAGGATAGAAGACACATGTCTTACTTCCATGCTAGTTCCGCTTAATAAGATTATCTTTAGTAAGAATAACCCCTCGACGTAAATACCATGCAATTTTTAGTGGTATCTTTATCTTCCAGATTTTCTTATTATCATGGACTGGTAAGTCTGATAGGATCGAAACATTGTAAATAGAAGCAAATGAGAATTTTTCATTCCCATGAAGGTTCCACCGGAATTAATCTTCCCCATTTGTCAATTGTACATTAGCCAAGCGTTGAAGCAAGGCCTCCCAAAAAAATCCTAGGACCAAACAAATTCCTCCTAAACATCATGTTTGGAGGGTTGGACTCTAAAACATGGATGATTGTATCACCCTTATGACACACAATAGCATACAATGCCAGATACTGTTCTCGAAGAGTAACATTACCAAGAGTAGCGTCACCTAGCCACTTATCCTCCCAGAACCGAATCTCGAACCCATCCTTAATCGAAATGATCCATGACAGAAGAAATGCTTCTTCGTCGCCATGAGTCTGGCCCAAAAGTGTGAATCACCATGTTTTCAATAAACTTGTGATAACATATTTGAGCCAACATATTTTCGTCTAAGAAGTGTTTGCCAAATCCTATCCTCAGTTAACAATCTAAGGAGCTATTTCTCAAGCAGGGCTATATTTTTTACCTCAAGATCTTGAATACCTATCCCCCTTGGTCTTTTGGGCGACAGACCATACTCCACTTAGCTAGTCTATATTTCTTCTTTCACTGTCACCCTGCCAAAAGAATCTTGATCGAAAAAAATCCAATCTATTGAAGAATCCTTTTGGAAGAAGGATAACATATAGAGTATCATGTTAGACAGGACTAAATTTGTGATAACCAATCTGCCTCCTATGAATAATAATTTGCCTTTCCAACTACTCAACCTAACTGCAATCTCTCCTCCATAATTTTCCATTCAACATTTGTAAGTCTCCAAAAATGAATCGAAATACCCAAATACCTAATCAGAAATTGACCCTAATTGCATCCGAATGACTCATCATACAATTGGGCTTGATCTTAAGCCTCGTCAAAATAAAATAATTCATTTTTATGGAAGTAAATTTTAAGACATGAAAGTTGCTCAAAAGCTGAAAGGATTAGTTTCAGATTTCTCGTTTTTCCTAAGTCATGTTTCATAAATAGAATCTATCACCATAAAAGATGTGGAATCACTCCTTTAATTTAGCCATCAGATTTTGAACGCTCAATTATAATAACTAACATATCAGCCACAATATTAAATAGCATGAGTGATAATAAGTCTCCTTACCGTAGCCCTGTATAAATATTTTCATAATTAAATAGATTACATTTAAATTTTTGGTGGATCAGCCGCGAGGCCAATAGCATCACAAAACCAGGACTCCCGATGGAAAAGGGGAGACGTGAAGAAAAAGTTCTACCACAAATACCATGTGAAGTCAACATATGTAAAGAATTAAAGATGGTGCCCCTGAGACATTAGAAAAGTTCTCGTGCAGCTCATCGCAAATATTGAACTCCAAAAATTGTACTGTGTAGATCAGACGTGAATATCTTGTGTTGATCTGAACGTCGGAAGTCAACCACCACGGGGAAGTCCACGGTGAGGCCGAGTTGCTTGATGGCGCGATCGGCCGGGTCCTCCTCCAGCGGTGCTGGCACGTTCAGGTCGAGCACCAGCTCAGCCGCTGCCGGCATTGTCTTCTTCTCGCCGACGTCTTTCGGCCCCAGGCTGAGGTCTAGTTCAAGGCCGAGCCCTTCCCCTGCCGCCGCGACGGCTCGGTGGCGGCGCATGTGGCCGCCGAGCGCCTGGCCGACGGCGAATTCGAGGCCGCAGATGGAGCAGCAGTGCACCTTGGGCTTGGGCGGCTCGGCGCCCTCTGCCAGGCGCGGCTTCTTATGGCTGGCACGGTGGCCGCCGAGCGCCTGGAAGGACGGGAACTGGGGGGGGGGGGTCTTTGGGCCCATCGACATCGGAGAAGGGGAAGAAGCCGGCGGCGGCGGCGAGCAGCGGTACGGCAAGATCTCTGGCAGGGGATCAGGTGGAACATCTCATGGCGAATTTGCGCCTAACCGCTGCGGAATCCAAGGCAGTGGTGATCGATGACTCAGAGGACCTTGAGTTGGTGGATCCAAACCGGGCCTTTGTGGGTAAGGTCCTGGCTCCAAATGTGCTTCATATTCAGACGATCTCTGCAGCTATGAGGCCTGCATGGGGTAATCCGAAAGGATTGCTACTCAATCCGGCGGGAGACAATCTGTTTGTCGCGGAGTTTGGTTCGCAGGCGGACCGAGATCGGGTTATGGAGGGATCTCCATGGATGGTTGGCAAGCACGCGGTGCTGATGAAGAAGTATGATGCGGAGGTTTTGCCGCAGCGGGTGGTGTTTGACCGTTTGGCCATATGGGCTAGAATTCTGGCTCTTTCGAGCAGGATGATGAATGCCGAAAGGGGGCGAATCATTGCGGAACTGATTGGACTGGTGCGCAAAGTGGAATCTGATGCCCTAGGCAGATGCTGGGGTGGCTTTATGCGGCTGAGGGTTGAGATCAATGTCAATGAACCTCTCATGCGCGTGGTGACTGTTTTCTCGAGCAAGCTGAAGACAACAGAAAGCTTTGCAGTTCAGTATGAGAGGCTGCCTTTCTTCTGTTTCTCCTGTGGTCTTCTGGGACATTCTCATTTGGTCTGCGAAACCCCGGCGGACCGTGACGAGAGTGGTGATCTTCCATATCCGGCAAAGCGCTTGTCGGTTGACGAGAGCGTGAAGAGATCAGGAGGGTCCAAGTCTGGTACCAATGCGGCGTCAACCTCTCACTCGGGGGCGTCCGTTAATGGTGCCGCTATGGGAAGGGGAAAGGCTTCGTCTGACAACCCTTCTCAGAATGAGGAGAACAAGATTTCTTCACCCATGAAGCAAGGTAGGGGCGCGGCTAGGGGTCGTGGTCGTGCTAACAGAGGCCGTGGGACTGGTCGTGGGACAGCAACGGGTAAAGAATTGTTCCCTCCCAACCAACCCAAGCAATCTACAGGTAGCAAGAAACGCAAGAACGCAAAAGATCAGAAGCAGAACACGTTATTGCTTGAAGGACCTCAGACTGCTACTGACACACTTGCGCTAACTGTGGCGGGTTCCTTGATTCCTGTAGAGGCAGTGGATGACGATGTACTAAGTTCTAATTCAAACAAGAAAGAGAGAACAACACCAAGTCGATCGGCGGATCAGGCGGAGGCTGTGTCGCAGCCCCGCCAGACGCAATGAGTCTTTTATGTTGGAACTGTCGTGGCTTGGGGTCTGACGCGACAGTGGGTGAGCTTCGCTGGTTAGTGAAGCATTTCAGGCCCGGTATCCTATTCTTGTCAGAGACAAAGATGTGGGATACGAAGGCAAGGAACTTTATGTGGTCTTTGGGCTATACTGGTTCTTTTGCTGTTAGTTGCGAGGGCCGCAGTGGCGGCCTTGCGCTGTTTTGGAAGCAGCCTTTCTCTGTCTCACTCCGAGGTGCAAACAGTCATGCGATTGATGTGATTGTTGATTCGGGTGAGCCAATGTCCTGGCGTGCTACCTTTATCTACGGGGAGCCTAGGCGGGAGCAGCGTCATCTCTTCTGGGACATGCTTCGCCGGCTTCGTGGTAAGTGGAATGGTCCGTGGATTTGCTGCGGCGATTTCAATGAGGTGTTAGTACAAGATGAACACTATGGTTCTACAGATCGCTCTGAAGCTCAGATGGAGTTATTCCAAAACTATCTTGATGAATGCAATCTGATAGATCTTGGCTTCTCTGGACCCAAATTTACTTGGTCCAATCGACAGGATGCCCAATGCAACATTAGGGTACGCCTTGACAGAGCTGTGGCTAATAATTCTTTCTCGGAGTTGTTCCCTGAGAACAGCGTGGAGAATATTATTACCACATCTTCTGATCACTTTGCGATACGGATCTCTCTCTTGTCTGATCTCCTTCAGTCGGCTAGACCTCCAGTTCAGCAAGGTTTTCGGTATGAAGCAGCATGGAGACGGGCCGATGATTATGGTGATGTTGTCAAAGGTTCGTGGGCTCCGGACAATTCTAGGCCCAATGCATTACACGCTACATGGGATCGCCTTCACAGTTTGGCGGGCTCGCTGACGGATTGGAGTAAGTACTCCTTTGGCTCGGTGAGGCGGGAAATTCAAAAATGGGAACGGAAGCTTCGTCATCTTCGTACTCAGGACGTCTATGAGGATGTTCTAGCGAAGGAGAAGGAAGCTGAGCGTCACTTGTGTGAACTGTTTGAGCGGGAGGAGATCATGGCTAGACAGAGGTCACAGGTGGAATGGCTCCAAGAGGGAGACTGGAATACGGCATTTTTCTTTGCTAAAGCTTCTGCCAGGAAGAGAACAAACCGGATTACTGCCCTTGCCAGAGAGGATGGCTCGATGTGCAATGAACAAAACCAGATCAAAGGGATGGTTCACGAGTTCTATGAGGATCTGTTCACTTCTGAACCGTTGGTGACAATGGACAGTGTTCTGGATGCAATCCCGGAGAAGGTCGATGATCATATGAATGAGGAACTTTGTAAACCTTATTCCAATGAGGAGATTAAGGCTGCTCTCTTCCAGATGGGTCCCACCAAGGCACCTGGTCCTGATGGTTTCCCAGCTATGTTCTACCAAGTTCACTGGGAGCTTGTGCAGGATGATGTCTGTAATGCAGTCTGAAGCTTCTTGGGAGGGGAGGATATTCCCGAAGGTTTTTGTGACTCCGTGATTGTGCTCATTCCCAAGGTAACTAATCCGAAGCACCTGTCTAAATTCAGACCAATTAGTTTGTGCAATGTCCTCTACAAGATTGCATCGAAAGTTGTTGCCAATAGACTGAAAATGTTTCTTCCAAACATTGTCTCAGAATTTTAGAGTGCTTTTGTTCTTGGACGGCTGCTCACTGATAGCGCTCTGATTGCATACGAGTGCTTGCAGACAGTAAGGCGTCAGAAAAACAAAAAGCCTTTCTTTGTGTTGAAGATTGACATGATGAAAGCCTATGATAGGATTGAGTGGGAATATCTTCATGGATGCTTATCTAAGCTTGGTTTTGTGACCAATTGGGTGAATATGGTGATGAGATGTGTCACCTCGGTTAGGTATGCTGTAAAAGTTAATGGTGAACTGACTACTCCTGTTGTTCCCTCTCGTGGAATTCGTCAAGGAGATTCGATCAGCCCTTACCTGTTTCTACTATGCACAGAAGGTTTGTCTTGTTTACTGAGAAGAATGAGGGTCTTGGTGAGCTACAAGGTTTACGCAATGGACATTCAGGCCCTTCTATATCTCACTTGCTCTTCGCAGATGACAGTATCTTCTTTGCCCATAGTGATCAGCGTAGTGTTGATTCTTTGAAGTCAGTGCTTACTACTTACTGTGAAGCTTCTGGTCAAAAGATTAATTTGCAGCAGTCTTCTATTTTCTTCGGGAATAAGTGCCCTGATGATATCAGATCCTTGGTGACGAACAAGTTAGAAGTTACTAATGAGATTCTACAGGATACTTATCTCGGAATGCCTACTGATATTGCTTGTTCGACTACTGCCTCTTTCAAGTTTCTCACTGAGAAGGTGTGGAGGTGTGTCACGAGTGTCTCTGGTAGACCGTTATCACGTGCTGGCAAGGGCATTTGGCTTAAGGCTGTAGCTCAGTCCATTACTAATCACATGATGAGTTGTTTCCAAGTCCCAGTCACTTCTTGTGACAAGATGAAATCGAGTATAGCAAATCATTGGTGGGGCTTCGAGGATGGCCGCAAGAAAATGCACTGGCGGTCGTGGAATTGGCTGACTGCGCCAAAGTCTCTTGGTGGTTTAGGCTTCAGAGATTTTGTGTTGTTCAATTAAGCCATGCTGGGCAAGCAAGCATGGCATCTACTCACTGAACCCACCTCCTTGTGCGCGCGGGTTCTGAAGGGATGTTATTTCCCACACACGGAGTTCTTGGACGCGGTCAAGCCGAGATCCTCATCTTTCACGTGGAGATCGATCTTGTTTGGCCGTGACCTTCTCCTATGGGGTCTGAGATGGGGAGTCGGCAATGGTGAGAAGATCAGTATCACCAAGGACAACTGGATTCCGGGGTTTCAAGCTGGGACTTTTAAGCCTCTGTCTCCTATTCCCAGTGATGCAAAAGTTCGTTACCTCATGAATGATGCTGGGTCTGGCTGGGAGGAGGATACGATTCGTGCTTTCTTTCACGAAGAGCTGACAGAGGTTATTCTGCAAGTTCCGATCAGCAAGCGAGGAGGCGATGATTTTGCCTCTTGGCAGTATGACAAGCACGGTTTGTACTCTGTCAAATCAGCCTACAATTTGGCCAAGACTGCAGACTTCTTTTCCAAGCAAGAAACTGCAGGCAAGGGTTCTGGTTCTGACCGGGATAGAGATGCGGAGTTGTGGAAAGCAGTGTGGGCGATTCAAGCACCTAACAAGATGAAGGTGGTGCTCTGGCGAATGATCCACGATTGTCTCCGTACTGGTCATCAACTAATGGTTAGACACATACCTGCTGATGGCCATTGCTTCTTCTGTGGAAGCTTAGAACGAGTGGAGCACTTGTTCTTGTTCTGTCCTTTCGCTAGGGCAATCTGGGATGCTTGATACGTTGCAAACGTATCTATAATTTTTGATGCTCCATACTTGTTTTACACCAATTGCTATATATTTTGTCTACACTTTATGGCACTTTTATAATTTATTAGGACTAACCTACTAATAGTTGCAAAAGTGCACAATGTTCTTGTTTTACACTTTGATGTGTAGGAATTACCAAGAATACAAGTGAAAACCTTGTTGGAGTCAAATTGGGACTTTCCAGAAATCTGTGCCAAAACTTTTTTCGAAGGTGGTCACGTTACGGGTCGAAGACGGCGTCAAACGGAAAACTCTTCAATTACAAAGTTGTAGGGAATTTCATGGCGAACGTTCTGGATATAAAATTCACCTGATTCCGAGTCCGGACGACCGAGGTAAGCCCGCTCCATTGCGGCCCAAGATGGGGAGACGGGAATCCGAGAGACTATATAAAGGGAGGAACCCTAGCTCGTGGGGGACTCCTCCACCCACGAATTTGCAGCCACCAGAGCCACGTTTTAGCCTCCCCCATGGATCCCATCTCCATGGGGGAGGGCTCCCATGAAGCCATGAAGGAAGGGGGCTAAGGGGCGGCGCTCCCCCATGATGCCGGCGGCGGGGGAGTCCCCCGCGCCGCCGCCCGCGCCGCCGCCGTCCGCGCCCCTCGCTGCTCATCTCCGCCATCTTCACCGCTATCTCCATCACCAACTCCTCCTATTATACAGTGGTTCATCCTCCCACACACCTTTGTATCGTCCTATGTAAATATGGTGTTTGATGCTATAATATTTATCCTATGATCTATGTCATGTTTGCATAGTTTATTTGTTCTTAGATTGATTTGTTGAATGTCTTTGGTTCATTAGAGTTGTATGTTGATATGGTACTGTCCTTTGGTGTCCATTATATTTATGCACGCTTGGATTAAACATCTTAGGGTTAGTAGTATGTGCAAAATGAAGGGGGTAGTTCTGCCGGAGTGACAGAAACCTGAGAACGCGAACTGGAACGTTGCACGTATGGGAGTAAGAGGACCATTAACTTAAGGCTATAGTTGGGGAAACCTTAATGTATTGTTAGTATTTGCGGATGCTTGCTAACAATCCAATCATATAGTACTTGTCATTCCAAGTAGTGAAGTGCATGTATATTTAGTCTCTCCCACATAGAAAACTGCATCGAAGACAATGAACCCGATTTATTCGCCAATTGAACTTGGACAAAGCCACCACCATTACCACCACTTTTCTACACTCATGGTACTGTTAGTTTATGGTTACTTAGTATATTTTATTGCTGCAGCACTAACAATTATTTTCTTGTATTTATTATCTTGCAAAGCTATCTCTCATACCCGTATTGTTGCTCTAGTTTCATTTCCTAGATGATGTAAACGTTTAGTGTGCGTAGAGTTGTATCAGTGGTTGAAAGAACTTGAGAAAACATTTATCCTACCTTTAGCTCCTCGTTGGGTTTGACACTCTTACTTATCGAAAAGGCTACACACGATCCCCTATACTTGTGGGTTATCAAGACCTTTTCTGGCGCTGTTGCCGGGGAGCAATAGCGTGTGGGTGAATATTCTTGTGTGCACTTGTTTGCTTTATCTCTAAGTAGTTGTTTACTTTCATTTTAAGTTGTTCTCTATCTTTGTATGGATAGGGAATGCAAATTACAAAAAAAAATAGTTGTACTTGTTACCTAAAAACGTTTTCAAAAAGGAAAGTGATTGGAAAGATGAGTAATGGTTAAGTGGGGGTCGACCTTGAACACTTGTGTTCATGCCTATAAAAGCAAAACAAATCTTCCCATGGAAGCTTTTCAGTTAAAAACTTGTATATTTTATATATATTGTACATATTCCTCTGTACCATAAAAGTAAAGTGATAATTGTAGTTCCTAGTTAATTGGAAGTTGATAGTTTTGCTTTGCTGTCCAAAAACAGATTTTCTGTGCTTCACCGTATAAAATGTTTAAAATCACCAGAACGTGATATTGACCTGAAATTTCTTGAGTGCAAAGTAATGCTTATTATCTTTCTTTCATTGGACTAACTTTTTCTGATATGAGTTACGTAGCTGTCTCAAAAAATTCGATTTTCACCGACTGTTCTGTTTAGACAGATTTTTGTGCTTCACTATAAAAAATCGTGAAAAATCTTAGAATAGTATTTTGATATGAAATTTTTTGTGAATAAACCTGAGATTATAATCTGTCTTTCTTTAGTTTGGAGTTTTTCGATTTGAGCTACCTAACTATCTCGTTGAGTGTCATCTTTACAGACTGTTCAGTTTTGACAGATTTCTTAGTTTATTCAATATTGTACTTGGTGTTATTAGTTTCATTAGTTTTTCGACGGACGACGGAAATCATGAATACCTTAGTATATATAGTGGCTAATGTTGAGTTTAGATTATGAAACTTGTCAATGCTTGAACATGAGTGGATTTTACTTAATGAGTACTAACCCTACTAATGAGTTTTGTGAAGTTTTATGTGGATGTAGCTTATAAGTTCTAATCAATATGGTGATATGAGATGAACAAGAAGACAGAAGAGCTCACGCTTGGGGATGTTTAGGTGTATCCCAAGAACATTTCCAAGAAGATACAATCATCTAGGCTTGGGGATGCCCGAGTCATCCCCCTATTCATCAATTAACATGAGGTTGTCTCTTTCATACTATATATTACGCATCCACATGATATGTATTATGTTAACTTGTATATTAATTGCTTTTATATGTCTTGGTTTTATCTTCTTTAGTTTTATTAGGCTCTTTATTTTTTTTTATTGCTTCTTTACTTTCACTTATAAATTGAAAACAACAAAAATAGTTCATATTGTTTTGCTTCTTTGTTTGGTTCTCTATTTTGTGCCTAGCTCAAAGGCGTTAAAGAAAAGCACTCTTGGGAGATAACCCATTGTTTTATTTTCAGTACTTTTTCTTTTATTTGAGTCTTGGAAGTTATTACTACTGTAATAACCACTCCTTATCCTTTTTATTCCGTTGTTGTGCCAAGAGAAGCCTCTAATTCAAGTGAGGTAAGATTTGGGGATGTTGCTGTCCTGAAACAGATTTTCATACTGTACTGTAAAAATTCGTGAAAATCTCTGAAAATCTTTTGGACCTGCGATTTCTTGTGCTTATTCCTCAGGTTATATCCAAACTTTCGTTAGTTCTTTTTGATTTGAGCAACAGAAAACCCCTTAAAAAATTAACCTTTGTCAGTTGTTCTGTTTTGACAGATTTCTGCCACTATTCATTGTTGCCTCTCGAACGCTTTCTTTTTGAGTTCTTTCGATCACCGAACTTTTGGGGAAGTTGCTACAGTAGTATATGCTTTATATGTGGTGATTTTGAGTTGAAACCTGAAGCAAAAGAGGTTGATTCATTGTTATGCTTACACTAATGTTGCTAATAGAATTGTGTTGAGTTTTGTATGAAGGAAGTTTTCAAGTGTAGGGATTGGAGAATGATGAGATGAGTTGAAGAATGGACAAAAGCTCAAGCTTGGGGATGCCCATGCAACCCCCAAGAAATATCCAAGAAGTACAAGCGTCAAAGCTTGGGGATGCCCCCGAGGCACCCCTTCTTCATCGGCAAAAATCAGGTCACCTTTCAAGACACTATATTTTTATTGCTTCATACACTATGCGTTTTTCTTGGAGTGTCAGTTATTTTAGTTTTCAGTTTAGTTTAGTTTAGTTTGCTGCAATAAATGGTTAGATCACATCATGTTTCTTTTGTAGGAGATGAACTCGTTTTTCATTTGCCAAGAACACTCTAGTTTTCACTCTTATCGTTCAATGAGTGTTCTCTTTTTCTGCTACTGCGTTTAGCTTGCATTTTTCGCCTTGATTTTTGTTCAGATCTTGTTTTATCTTTGCATCAAGGTGTATTTGGACCTCTGGTATATGTTGGTTTTCCTCAAAAGAGTTTCCTCAAAAAGGTTTGAATGGTGTTGGAAAAGAGAAAAAGATTTATGCAAAAAAGTGGTACAAAAAGGAGCTTGTTTAGACTGCGGCTTAGACTTTTGCATGTCATGCTTGATGTCTTTTTGATAGTATGCTTAGTGATTTTTTCTATAGCATGACTTGTCTCAAATGACTGAGATTGCTTAATGAGCCTTTGAAAAAATCATGTGTTGTTTTTATTATTTGGAAGCATTATTTTGGTTTTCTCCTTGATGCTTTATTTGGGTTGATATGGTGTTTGATGCTATAATATTTATCCTATGATCTATGTCATGTTTGCATAGTTTATTTGTTCTTAGATTGATTTGTTGAATGTCTTTGGTTCATTAGAGTTGTATGTTGATATGGTAATGTCCTTTGGTGTCCATTATATTTATGCGCACTTGGATTAAACATCTTAGGGTTAGTAGTATGTGCAAAATGAAGGGGGTAGTTCTGCCGGAGTGACAGAAACCTAAGGACGCGAACTGGAACGTTGCACGTATGGGAGTAAGAGGATCATTAACTTAAGGCTATGGTTGGGGAAACCTTAATGCATTGTTAGTATTTGCGGATGCTTGCTAACAATCCAATCATATAGTACTTGTAATTCCAAGTAGTGAAGTACATGTATATTTAGCCTCTCCCGCATAGAAAACTGCATCGAAGACAATGAACCCGATTTATTCGCCAATTGAACTTGGACAAAGCCACCACCATTACCACCACTTTTCCACACTCATGGTACTGTTAGTTTATGGTTACTTAGTATATTTTATTGCTACAGCACTAACAATTACTTTCTTGTATTTATTATCTTGCAAAGCTATCTCTCATACCCGTATTGTTGCTCTAGTTTCATTTCCTAGATGATGCAAACGTTTAGTGTGCGTAGAGTTGTATCAGTGGTTGATAAAACTTGAGAGAACATTTATCCTACCTTTAGCTCCTCATTGGGTTCGACACTCTTATTTATCGAAAAGGCTACACATGATCCCCTATACTTGTGGGTTATCAATGCTGTCAAGGATCGGTTTCAGTTTTCTCTTCACAGAAAGGAGCTTTGTCATATGAAACAATGGATCTCTGGTTTTCTACACAGAGAGAATGACACCAATGCCATGGTACTGGCTGTTACTTGTTGGCACATTTGGGAAGCTCGTAACAATGTCAGAAACAATGAAGTGCATTTGCAACCGACGCAGGTCTCAAGTAAAGTGTTGGCATACGCTGACATGATTCTGAACCATGCTTTTAGGTGCAAGAAGGCGAAAAATCGGGTGGTGGAGGTGTCAGCGCCACATTGGGCTGCTCCACCTGAGGGATCGGTTTGTGTCAATGTTGATGCAGCCCTCTTTCCCGCTGAGTAGCGGATCGGCTGGGGAGCGGTGGTCCGGGATCACCATGGAGCTTTTGTCCTCTCGTGTAGCGAGGGTTTGGCTGGCCTCCCGGTACCAGAGATGGCAGAGGCTGTGGCAGTGTGCACAACACTCTTGATGTCCAGAGACCACGGTTTCAGAAATATAATTCTGGTATCTGATTGTCTATCGTTGATTAATCGGATCTCTTGTTCAATTAAGGACCGTTCTGATCTGGGGACGGTCGTTGGTGATATCAAATCTCTAAAGACGGACTTCGAGTCTTGTTGTTTCAGATTTTCTAGTAGAAGATCAAATGTAGTAGCACATAAATTAGCTCGCTCTTCGGAGCCTTTGCTTTGTAATCTTTCTGTTGGTGTGATCCCGGAGTTGATCCGGGTTGAACTTTGTAATGATGTTAAGTGATCAATAAAGGCTGCATTCTCTCAAAAAAACACCCATAGGCGTGTGGCGCCAGTGACCGTGCTGACTGACGGGTGATGGCTTCTTCATTTGGGATAGAAACATTGTGAAGCAACTGGGTTGGGAATAACTTTCGGTGAGAAATGTCAGGGACAGGGTTCTGATGTCTGCTGCTTGGGATTGCGTATATCCTTTGGCCCTTGTCCAAACCCTTGTGAGGGCTGGTTCAGATCATAACCCCCTATTATCCTTTCTAGGCCCGACCCTAACCAAAAGAATACAGGTTGGCACCGGCTTGGTTCCTGGAGCCTGATTTTAAATAGTTGGTACTAGGACACTGGGCCTGACAGGGGGAATAGAGGCATTTTGGATGCTTGGCGTGGCGGTACCAACAACAAGGCCTTAGGAGGTTTATTAAAGGTTAGGGGGGCAATTTGAGAGGTTTTTATAGGAGGAAGGAGAAAAACTTGTTAGAACACTTGACTCTAAAGAGGGGCACCTGACTTAACTGACAATGAATGGAGACATGATCTGGAGAAATCCTTGATGAAGTTAATTGTTGCTGAGGAGACCTCCTGGCATAGGATAGGTCGGGAGAAATGGATTGTCCAAGGGATGCCAATTCTTCCTTTTTCCGTAGTGTAGCTAATGGGGGGGAGGAGGAAGAAACAGATTGTTTCCATAGATGATGGGTAGAGGACTTTGTCTGACCCAAATGAAATAAGGCATCATATAACTAATTACTACAAAATGTTGTTAGGTACTAAACCTGAGTAAGTGATTCATCTGGATAATGATCTATGGGGTCACATGCCAGGTTTCTGAGGTGGATAATGACTTCTTCACTCTAGCTTTCACCTTGGAGGAGATTGAGGTAACTAAAATAATAATAATTCTCTAGGTCCTGATGGGTTGCATGTGGCTTTCTATAAAGCATTCCTAGGGAAAGTTAAACCTATAGTGAAAGAAATATTAGATGAATTGATGGCTGGCACCCTAGATATGAAGAGGATAAACTTTGGGGTTATTATTCTACTTCCAAAAATCCTAGATGCCAATTAAATTAAAAAGTACGGGCCAATCTGCTTGATAATTGTGGTGTTTAAGATAATTAATAAAATCATGACTAGGAGGTTGTCTCTAACTGCTCCTAAGTACATGGGGTGGTTGTTTAACATGAAATTTTGCATGATTTGAATATCATGAAAGAACAAGTGGTGGTGATTAAACTTGACTTTGAAAAAGCTTACAACAAATACAATGGAGTTTTTTGGAAGAGGCCCTGAGAAAGAATGGTTTTTGTGAAATCTGGATTACTTGGGTTAGGCGGGCGGTGCAGACTGGCGAGGTATGTACCAACATAAATGGGGAAATGGCAGCTTTTTTAGAACCTAAAAAGGCATGAGGCAAGGAAACCCTCTCTCTCCTTTGCTATTTGATTTTGTTGGGGATGATTTGGGTGAAATGCTTAATGCGGCTAGAGCTAATGGGCATGTCAATGGTTTGACTCCATTTGGTTGAGGGGGGTGTCACACCTGAAATATGCAGATGACACTTTGTTGTTAGTGCACAATTGCAGTGACAACTTCATAGCAATTAAGTTTCTGCTTTATTGCTTTGAAGGGATGTTTGGCCCTGAAAGTGAAGTATCATAAGAGTGAGGTTCTAGGAGTTGGCACGGGAATGGTGGAGTTGGAAAGGATTGCAAATGTATTTAACTGTATTGTGGGCAAGTTCCCTTTTGAGTTACCTGGGAATTGCCCATTAGCCAGGACAAAATCTTGTTAAAAGAAATGAATTTTTTCCATGGACAAATTGATAAGAGATTGGACAATGGCTTCAATGCCCTGGCTGCCTCTGAAGCTAGGGATGTACTGATTGATTCTTGATTGCATAGTGTTCAAACTTATGCAATGGGGTTCTACCTTCTTGCAGAGGGAACCCATTATAAATGGACACGTTCAGGGCTAGATTTTCTAGGAGGGTGTTGGTGGAAAAAGGATGTATCATATGGTTAGGTGGGATAGACTATGTAAACCAAAAGAATTTGGTGGATTGGATTTTGCTGACACTAGAACTAGGAATATCTACTTGTTAAGCAAGTGGATATACATGTTGGAGAGTGGAGCGCAAAATTTGAAGTCATGAGAAACAAAAACATGGGTGATGGGGTTTTTTATCAATCTAGTAGTGTGGGTGGTTCTCATTTCTGAAAAATCCTACATGATATCATAGCTTGGTTTAAAATTGGCTCAAGTTACAGTGTGGGTAATCGGAAAAAACATTGTTCTAACTATCTATTTCTATTGCAATTAAAAGGAGGGGACGGTTTATTCGGTTATGGAAGGTGGAGTGATCAACCTTTTTTCATAGATCTTTTGGGCCGGTTGAAGCGGTGGAATGGGGAAACCTATTGGTTTTGCTGAATAATGTGGAGTTGAGCGACGAGAGGATAAATTAAGTGAGGTGGGATCTTGAGAAGTCTGGGAAATTCTCTAAAAAAATCTTTATACAAGTTTATTCTAAACCATGGGGTGAAGGATGCGAAGATGTTGGATATGTGAGCTGCAAATTGCCCCTGGAAACAAAAAATCTCTTGTGGTTGTGCTTTAGGGGTTAGATTCAGTCTACTACTCAATTACCAAAGGCTAGCCGTGGTCGGCTAATTGTGTTAGTTGTGGGAGGGTGGAGGATGTTGATCACATCCTCTTCGTTGTCCTATCCCTAGGCTTGTGTGGTGCGTGGTCAGTGACTGTCCTGGGATTGCTTTGGTGCCAAGAGGCAGGGAGGAGTTCGTCAAACTCTTCGTGAAACCGGGTGGCAATAAGGGTAACCGTGTGGTTTGGTTTTTGTTTGCTACAATTGCCTAGGCTTTATGGCTCGTAAGAAATGAGATGGTTTTTTAGTATAAAGTACTGCATAATCCTATTCATGCACTTTACATAGCTCTTTCCTTGATGATGCAGTGGAGGCCTTTGATCGCGGTGAAGCGTAAGGATGGGACAGAGAGGGTCATCGACAAACTTGATGCAAAGTTGTGTGTGATGAATGGAGCTGCTGGAGGGCCATGGGCGCACTAGCATTGGTTGATGGTGCTTAGGTGCTGCCTGTTGTAGCTGGTTGTGTTAGTTTCTGTTGCATCAGTTCGATGTGCTAGTCTTGTTCCTATATGCTCGGTGTGGAGTGTGGCTTGTAAGTGATTAGCTGGTGGTTTTTGAGCTTTCAATATAAGTTGGGCCCTTTAGAGAGGTCTTGTTTCAAAAAAAAAACATCCACGCAATTGCACACAACGACTTAATTCTCTTTCAACAATTAAGACAACAAATCTAGAAGCTAAAATTATGCTAGTTGTACTTTTTGAATTAGCTAGTTGTATTTGCTAGCACTTATTTCAGTTGTTAAAGCAAGCGAGGGAGAAAAATAATGCACGTCTCGGCCGCTGACATCGCTTGTGGTTTGCTCCAAGCAACTTAATTACATACTAGACGGACAGGCCGGCTTCGCCCGGCCCGCCTACAATACGTTTTAACACATGCAGATATTAAAGTTGTTGTTGATCATAGAATCTTTTTCTATTTTACAATTCTAGTCGAAACAAACTGTTTGCATATTTTTAACCCAAAAAATGGAAAAAAAAATTAACCAACACACAAACCTACACTGGACAACCTCAAGAGCAAATAAATCAACACATATTTACTACTTCATTTATCATAAAGAACGTGAATCCAAAGTCTATCAACGGATAAGAAGCAATATAAAGAGAATGCAACACTGATGTTTGACAGGCTCTTTATTTGGTTCAAGCTTAAATGATGATTCTACAACAGTAGTGCGAGAAAGGAATTAACATCATTCTATCTGAAATATTCATTATTTGTATATTCTTATACATAAAACCATCTCTCACAATGCGCATGCACTCTCAACCATATTTCTTCTAGGATTTGACACTGACCACCGCCAAGAAAACGTTAACGTGGAACCGACTTGTTGCAAGACACGATTGGACAAAATTCATAAAAGCAACACCAATTTCAGATAAATCTTTATAACTTCAAAAAAAATACCATCTTGGTTAATATAAATATGCGACATGATATTGTCATATCTACAACATAAAGATTTCATCTTGTAGCCACAATGCTTCTGCCTCCAGGCAAGCATGACAATTACAAAACCAAGAAGGCCACAGTACTAAGGCAACCAAAAATCACAACATGGTTGTACGAATACCTCTATGATTAATTACTTATTATACGAACAATTGATTGAATGTACAAAGTGAAACAGAAGGTGCAAGGAAGCAAATCACAACCATTGGAACCATCATACAACCCCACGGCATTGAGCAATATACAAACCAATACCAAAATGCAAGACACAAAGCATGTCGAGAACTACCACCTGCAAGATCAATCACAATATCGATTATGTTGTTAAAATACCTCAACTTGTAAGCATACAGAGGGAAATCATTGTGGACTTGACCACCTTCCATTGCCCTGATCAATGTTGTGAAACAAAGTTCACAATTGTGGTAAGTAGGACAGTACTGTTTCACCAGCGGGCTGGTCTCGAAATAAGTTTGGTATCTGAATCTTGGGGACAAAGCATGTTTGCCTTCACCCTCTAAGGTTGTGACCACAAAGGCGTAAGTGCGTGATCAGCCAAACAACATATCCAGCAGGAACCTGTAAGAGAATTATTAGCCAGAACTATAAGTAAATGATATCTGTATTGTATCTTAGACTTTGACATATTAGGAATGTGAACATGTGGCTAACAGCAGATCATACTTCTGTTAAACAGGCGACATACAAATCACTTTATGAGAATAGAATCGGAAAACTAATGTCAAAGAAATAGCCAGTGCAAAGCCAAGTGGTCAAATAATCATTGGTTAGTTCCAACAAATATCAATCAATAGTCAATAATTCTAAACTAAGAGATGTTCTATCTATACCATTGGCAAGTTAATAGGAGGATAAATTAGGAGATATGGAACTTCTATTGAACCGGATGAAAGATCTCCCATTCCTACTGAAAATGAGTGAGTATAGAAGTCAGAGCAAAAGATGGCATGTCATGGGATCAAACCGATAAACCAAATCCTTACTTATAGTTGTTCAGCACTTGCAATCCTTACATCAATAGTTCATTCGTCGAATACACTAAAGCCAAAGAATTAATAAAAAATACAATAAATATCTAACATATCCTAAAGAGAGGATAACATTTCGCATATAATGTGACATCTTATACGGGAACATATAACCGCAAGAAGATAAAAATGAGTTATGCTTAGTCTCTAACTCTGTTTCTAATTTTGTTAAGAGAATGTGAAAAGTAGCAGGTCACGGCTTACTGTCCGGACACTTTTTTGACCCAAGCGTGTGTAGACTCTGTAATGGAAAACTGGCCAAGTTTCAACATTCAGGGCAAAAAAAAGAAGTGGTTACGAAAACCGCAACCTCAAGTGAAGTCACTGTAAAACTTGTTGTTATGCATTCCTTTCCTTTCCTCTCTCATATTTGATGTGCATGCGTATGCCATAAGTCAAATGTGCCATGAACATTAGGATTCCCAACTCCCAAGCATACTCTACCCTGCACCTAACAAACTCTAGTTAATGAAAAAATGGTCAATATATTGTCCCACCTGAAATATCATGGTAACAGAAACCAGCTCAGGCTTAGCACGATCAAATATACGATGAATGAATGCAAAAGAGGCAATCTAGTACACCCTTACCGGAAAAAGATAAATTTACCACCCATACTAAGAACCAAACCACGAAAAATGGTGTCATCATTGACCCAGAGGTTTGCCCCTATATACTGCCTCTTATTGTATTAATGCTTCCATGCCTGTGTATGTGACAGAGTGACCTCTGATGATTTAGATATCGGAGAAGAGGCCGAAAATACCACTGACAATCCACAGTCGGCTGCAAACCATTCCCCAATATGAAACAAAACCACAAAGAAAAATACACCGCGAGCACGCCCGCTCGCAAACCCCTTCAAGGTCAACCCCAAAATACCCAAAAAAAAATATGCCTGCCTACACTACAACCCCCACCTACAGTCCCCCGGTCCCTGAAGAACACAACCAACCCAACCCACAAGGCACCGGAAATCACCTACCGGCCCCAAATTACTAAGGAAAAACAGCAAGCACGTCCGACCGAAAACCCGTTCCATATCAAGCACAGTAGCACCTCGCACATGCAAAACCGGAAACCCCATGAATTAAACCCCAACAAGAACAGAGAGTCCAAATGCCCCCAAATCAACACAAGCGCGCAGCTATCTTCTAAGAGTAGAAATGACTGGCAGCCGCAGCAGCAAGGCACGCAATCCAGCAACAACTCACAGGAACGCCCCCAAAACAGCCACACACAATGGCGGGTGCAGCTAGAACAACCCTTCACAGGAAAGAGGAGGGGGAGCACAGAGAAAGGGAAAACCAGACCAAGGAGCAAGAAAAACTTACAAATTATGCCTATAATTTTTCCCGTGTTGTTACATAGGTTCAGTGTGAAGCATATACAGGACCACTTTGCACTTTTACTTAGCAGTCAATAATTAATTTTGAGACATATACCATCATATCCTCAACGGTACCATTGTTAGTGACATATTCAGCATAGCAAGATCTCAACACTAACTTGTAAGTTTGGAAAGCTGATGGATGTTGAAAAGAAAATATTATGTGAACACACCGGATTTCAGGTACTCTTTTTGGTAGGCCTTTCTAGTAAGTTAAATAACCAAAAGATTCAACATTTTATTTTGGAGTACTGAAGTAAATGCCTTATGGTTTTCAAATAGGGAAGTACACAGCTACTATGGAAATGATAGGCCATTCGTCTTGAACCTATTTCAGTAAAAATAACCTTTAATAGGAAAACATATAAAACCTTTAGTCTGTAAGGAGCATGCATTGTACAGCTCCATATAAATCATTTAATCTAAACAAAAAGGATAAACAAAGCACACAAATTATCTCAAAAATATTGTCACAATAATGTCTGTCTTTGTAAAATGGAAGCGGCAGTCTTTCTACCTTCAGTATTTTGCTAAGACTAAACAGTGGAAACTAAAACGACTAAAATAACAAAAACATCTAAGTGAACACACATGTTTGGATTTCAGTAAAACCATCTTATACTGCAGCATTATTAGCAAATTAATGTAATCAGTAGGAAAACAAAAAGTATATCATGTAGCTGACTCTATAAAGCAGAAAATGCATTTACCCCATACCCAGACCACTTCTTTGATGCTCTTCGTTTATGATCCATATTCTTTGCTTAAGTCATGCTGACCTCTATCTGAGCATTCTCCTATCTACCTTTGATGTGCTCAAGCTCCCGGTGACAGCAATCAGTCCACAAACCCCCACCTGTTGCAAGGCGGCCATAAGCAGGCTGCTACCATGCCATCCACGACACCACATTAGTATATCCTTGAGGAGTATGACGCTGACCGCAATGCAACACGGACAGAATAGGAGGTCGACCTGAAAGGCAGCAGCCTTGTGGTCCTATTCTATCAGTCTCCATTAATTCCTTCTCTATGCTCCTCCACCTCTAGGGTCCATACCCAGCCGCCACTCCTTCCCGCATATGAAAGCTATTGGTTACACATGTAAGACAATTTAGAAGAGAAAGCAACACCACCTTTCTAAAAGGCACATGCATCTGAAAGAAAACAATTTGCCAGTGATGAACTTGATGCAACAATACAAATAAAAAGTGCATCAGGCCACCATAAGCGACATGTATCAATATCAAGTTCTGATACCATCCCAACAATCTTCTGCACAACCTAGCTTTACAATAATAATGAGCTCTCATCAAGTTTAAAAAACAGGAAATGTGTTTGGGACAATAGTTTTTTTTAATTATTGTTACTCTTCACAAGGTCAAACAAATAGAAAAGGAGCTAGGAGCAATAAAAGTATTTGTTGATTGACTGGAAAGAGCTAGGAGCAATGAATCCATTTATTATTTGACTGGACGGAGCATTAGAATCCATTACCAAATTTTGTGCAGTAGGCATTCTCTGCATCCTTCGCCCTTTGAAGTTTCTCCTACTCAATCATCCTCCATATCCATGTACACTCATTCATCCGATGGATCCTCCCCTACACAAGGCCAAAGTGTTCAGAAAGCAATTCACCACTGATTTATTTGCCAAATTGGTATTATGCATTGTATTCGTGCCAAAGTTCCATTTAGTTGCTGCAGCATAACTATACCCAGCCCAATCAATACTAACTGACACAAATTAGCACTGCAAAACTTACATAAAAAGGACGCTGCCAGGTTTAGACCAGCCTATGAAGATAAATCCAATGGACACACCCAAAAACCACAGCCTACAAGGGAGAAAGAAACAGATCAAGATATCGCCAACTACATCAAAGCACACAGCGAACAAACCTCCACACACGCCAGTAACCAAGAGGCAGAACTCAGAGCACCTAAGCTCACTCAGGTCGGATGAGCCGTACGTCCTGCCAGCTGGGAATCGCTCGTTGGCGCTGCTGTAGTCGACGCAGGTCCGGCGGAATCGCGACGGTCGCCTCTTCCCCGCTGTTGCCGGCTCCGTCTCCGGCTGTGCCTCATTCATCCGCGGCTCGAGTAAGGGGGCCCGACAGCTCACCTTCTCAACATCCTTGTTGTGGAGCTGGATGAAGCGGGTGGCTGCTGTCGGTTGGACGGAGGGCGGAGGGTGGTGGTCGATCTGTCGAGCCGCCGCCGACGCGTGCTCCTCAAGATGGGCAGTAGCGGCAGCGGCGCCGGGAGATGGGCAGCGGCGCCGGGAGGCGGGCAGTGGCGGCGGCGCCACCGGTAGGCGGGCAGCTGCGGCAACGGCGCCGGGAGGCGAGCAGCAGCGGCGGCTCCTCAAGATGGGCAGCAGCGGCGGTGCTGGGAGGCTGCAAGTGGCGGCAGCGCCGCCGGTAGGCGGGCCGCTGCGGTGGCGATGGTGCCGGGAGGCGGGCAGCTGGGGCGGCGGCGGCGGCTGCCTGTGCCTGGAAACGGGAAACCCTAGCGCTAGAAGAACTTTACTGGAAGTGCTTTGCCCCTACCGACCAAATTTCTGGGCCCACGCGCAGAGACTGGAGATTGGCTCATGCCCTCAGCGCAGCGATTGGCGACCACGGCCCACACGCAGCGACCCTTAATCGGCAAGTGCCCTCAGTGCGAAGACAGACGACCAAGCTTAAAGCTTGTAGTACATTTGACTAGCTCTACCGTAAAAGCAAAGCATATAAACAAGCTTGTACTTAGGCGTGTGGTGTATTGATGCGTCCTGCTTTTCACATCATATATGCTCTCCTTGATTTGAAAAAAAAAGATTGTTGGTGAGCTAGTACAACTTGTACTAAGTTGTACCAAATCATCCAATAATCTTTTTTCAACCGGAGGGAGTATATAATACTACACATGTCAAAAATAAAATTCATTGCTTGTACGGAGGGGAAAAACTAAGTCGTTGCTCGGACGATGCATGGTTACCCAATGTGGTTATCTGTTGGCTCCATGAACAAGAGCTTGGCGTTATACGTGGCGATTCAATCACGAAATAGCGGCCAGGAAGCTGTAGGGGGAGCCTTGGTTCCTAGTGTGATCTACATAAAATAAACATCTAGTATTACTGATCTATATGACTATATTACATCTCCCTTTAATAACGGAGGCTTGACAACCGTGGAAGCAAAAGCTATATTTGGCTTCTTCAAATAACAGGGTGTTAGCGTTACTGGTTCTGCAGCTTCACCTCCGGCTATAGTATTTAAGCATGCTCGCAGAGGATGCAGCGTTCCGGGGATGATCAGGAGACAGCTGACTCACAGTTTTTATATCCAGATCACAAGGTCAATATGAAGCCAGCACTAGAATCAGTCTGAGAATATCGACTTTTTGAGTTTTGAGTAGTATATTTTGCATGATGCAGGACGAGGAGGATCATATGCCTATTGACATTCCAGAAGCTAAAAGCCTGAGTGAAGTCAACTAATATAGAGGTGTTAACAATTCCTGCTTGCCAAGTCAACTATACCCCTTGATTTTAGTATGGTCACTGTGCTCAGCTGACTCGCGCAGCTGCCAGAGATGTATATAGAATGCAACTGAATCAACTCCAGGGTGTAGCTTCCGTTGCACCTTCCCAGATAACAACGTTATTCAGAACCAATCAATCAGCCTTCCCGTGCCTGGGCGAAGTCAACACTATTTTTGAAACGTACTCCACAAAGTCAATGTATTGCTAAATTCAAACACAAGCAGAATCTCGTAGAATCGGTTGTCCGCCATATATCATCTTTACTTACGGTTCTAGAACGTGGGCTCTGTTTGAATCGATTCTCCTTGCGTGGCATGTCCACTTTTACAGGTGCACAGGCACCAGGGCCGATTTTTTGTTTTGAAACTTCCAAAAAATAGTTAGTTTTTTAAGGGGTTCCAAAAAATAATTAGTGGCGATTAGCTTGTGAACCAGGCTAGATTTGAAGTTTTTTTTTAGGGGAGATTTGAAGTTGTGCGCCAGGCTGAGAGGAACTTCCGCAAGGGCGCTCCTAGTCTCCGCTTTCAATGCGGGAGGGAACACCGCTCCGCCCACGTTAACCCTTCTCATGGGCCGGCCCAGGTAACCCTTCTTTTCCAGTTTTTTCCTTTTTATACTTAATCATTTTTTGGGAAATAAGATTTAAGAAATTTCAGGTAAAAGGTATTTTAGATTTAAAATATGTTCAAATTTCAAAAATCTTAATGTTAAAATTTAAAAATGTTCAATATAAAAAATGTTTAAAACATAAAAAAAATATTCAAATTAAAAAAAATCAAATTTGAAAATGTTCAAAAGTAAAAAAATCAAACATAAAAAGGTTCAAATTTTAAAAAATCAATTTTTTAAAAATGTTGAAATTTTAAAATGTTCAGAATTTTTAAGAAAGAAAAGGAAACAAAAAAAGAAGAAAATATTAGAACGAAAAAACCAGAAAAAAAAGTGCAAGAAAAAACCACATGAAAAAGGAAAAAAAAAACCACCTACCACCGCCACACATCCGTCTCTTCTGTTTTTTCTTTTCTTTTCTTTCTTAAAAATTCTAAACATCGCGCCCACGTGGGCGGAGCGAGGATCGACGTTAGCGGAGGATAGAGTTTTGCCCTTCCGCAACAAGTTAGCCAGATTGAGGCCTTCTTCCTACATGGCCTTGTGGCCCTTACGGGCAGGGCGTGCTTTGTGGCATCCAAGGCCTACGAAGAGAGATGATAGGCCAGGAGCCAACATGGCGTCTGAGAGCTCCTATACGGCGAATCCTATGCTCCTACTAGGTTGGCGCTTGCACCGCGTCGCACCCCACGCGCAGTATGGATCGGCGCATTAGCGCCGACCTGGTTGGGTCTCTTTTTTCGTTCTTTTTCTTTTTTTTCTTTTTTCTTTTCTTTTTTTTTCCTTTTTTAGTTTATTTTTTGTCTTTCTTTTACAATATTTTTAAAAATGTTTTGATTTGAATTTTTTTTTCAAATTACAAATTTGTTTGAAATTTGAAATTCGTTCAAATTTCAATTATTGTTCAAATTTTGAGATTTGTTCAAACTATGAAATTTGTTAAAATTTTGAAATTTTGTTCAAATTTTGAAATTTGTTTAAATTTCGATAATCATTCAAATTCGATATTGTTTAAATTTTGAAAATTTTACAAAATTTAAAAATTCATTCAAATTTTGAAATCCGTTTAGATTTGGAAATTTGTTCAAAATTTGAAATCCGTTCACATATTGAAATTTGTTAAAAAAATGAAATCTATCTAGATTTCGAAATTTGTTCAAAAATTGAAATTTGTTTAGATTTACTAATGCTCAAATTTTAGGGAAATATAGAATAAAAAAATAGAAAAAAAAGAGAAGAAAAGAAAAGGAACTGGGTCGACCCATACACCACGCCTGCGTGTGCGGCGGCTGGTCCGCACCGACCTGGGTGTTCAAATTTCTTTTTCTACCGTTTGTTTTAATTTCCTATCAGTTTTCCTATGTACTTTTATTTTTTATTTTTTATTTATGTTTGATTAAGTTTCATTTTTATTTTGTTTAAAAAATTCAAAAAATAAACAATTTTAATTTAACTTTTTTTCAAGTTTTGAACATATTTGAATTTGAGAAGATTTCAAATTTCACCAGATTTGTGAATTTGAATAGATTTCGAATTAACCACATTTCAAATGATTTTTGAATTTGAAGAGATTCTAATTTGAACATATTTTGAATTTGCATAGATTTTTGAATTAGAACAGATTTTCAAATTGAACTTAGAATATTGAATAGGTGTCGAATTTGAATTGTATTCAAATTTGAACACATTATGACTGGAAGTATTTTCAAATTTGAACAAAAATTGAAATTTTAATTGTTTTTTAATATGAAATTTTTTGCATCTAAACATTTTTATTTCACCAAATTTTAAATGTAAAATTTATAGAATAAATAAAAACAAGGGAAAAAAATAAAAGAAGCCTAGCCAAATTGGGTTAGCCCACCGAGGACACCTTCAGGCGTCGACTCCCGAGCGAAGACAAAGAGCGCATTAGGAAGACCCACCCTGCTTACTGGCCAATTTCTATACACCACCCGTCATGGCGTGGTGTATGGCACCGTGCACCCCGTTATGCTTTCATCTCTCTAATGGGCCAGGCTCAGTAATAGCGCTTTTTCTTTTTCTATTTCTCTTTGGTTTCTTTTTTCTTTTTATGTTTTCTTAATTTAATTTTTATTTTTCAAATTTACACATATTACAGTTTTGGTTCAAATTTAGAATTTGTTCCATTTTTGAATTTGTTCAGATTTCAAATTTATTTATATTTCAAATTTTATTTGAGTTTTGATTTTTTTTCAGATCTGAATAGATTATGAATTTTGTTCAAATGTGAAATTTGTTTAAATTTAGAATTTTTTTCAGATTTAACGAATTTGAATTTTGTTCAAATCTGAACAGGTTACAAATTTGTTCAAATTTTGAATTTGTTTAGATTTTAAATTTGTTCAAAATTTAAAATTGAAGAAATTGAAAATTTGTTCAAATTTTGAATTCATTCAGATTTCGAATTTGTTTAATATCAATTTCTACACATTAGTATTTGTACAGAATTTCAAAAAAAAACCATGTAATGAAGAACCAGTAGAAAACAATGACACCTCATTTGGATGTACATAATTGGGCCAGGAATTAGGAATTCGAGAATTCAGACCCAAATTTCGGCGTTTGGAGGGGCGTGGAAATTGGGCCCCGCAGATGATCCCGAATTCTAGCCAGAGGTGGCCTGTATTCGACCCCCTATGCCCCAAAATGGAGTGGAAACGAAGCGTGTTCTCAAAAAAAGATTGGAAACAAAGCGAACGGCTTTGTGCTCTCTCAGACTCTCACCATCGACTCATGGCGGCGAGAGGAGCAGGTGAGCTCCCCTGCGCCGACCCCTCTCCCCTTTGCACTGTCCTCCCTCCCCATCCTACTCTCCTCTCTCACCATTCTCACCCTCTCCATCTCGCCCCCGTCCCTCTCCATCCCGCCTCATCTCTCGCCATCCCGCCCCTGTCATATCCCCTACCTGTACGCCATCCCTAACCCTAGGAAGGATGAGTCATGTAGCGGTCAATGATCGGCGGTGGTAATGGGCGCTGGCGGCTGATGCTTGCGGTGGTGTTATCTTTTCACCGTCCAGTTGGGAACCCCAAGAGGAAGGTATGATGAATATAGCAGCAAGGTTTTTCCCTCAGTTAAGAAACCAAGGTATGTCGATCAGGAGAGGAAGGAGCCAATACAACTGAAGGTGATGCTTGCTAGTCTAGTGACACTCCAACAAGGGCGCCGTTAACGATCGATAACGAGTTAGCGCGTCTTCAACTAGTAGCAACGTGGAATCTGCACACAACACAACCAAATACTTTGCTCCCAACTTATGATGAGGTTGTCAATCTCACTGGTTTGCTTGAAACAAAGGAATGAGCGTATCGAGTGGAAAATAGTAATAGTATGCGAGTAAAGTAAACAGTGCGAGTAAAGTAAACAGATGATAGCAATATGATGGAAATAGGACCGGGGTCCATAGTTCACTAGCGGTGTCTCTCCATAAGATAATATAATACATGCTGGGTAAACAAATTACAGTTGGGCAATTGATAGAATAAAGACAACGTGCATATGATGAGAGGATCACTATGAGATTTACTCTGGGCATTACAACAAGATACATAGACCGCCATCCAACTGCATCTATGACTAATAATCCACTTGTGGCGAATCAATCCAAGAACTCCACAAGTATTAAGTTGCGAAAAACAGATAATTGCATTAAGCAAAGTGTGTAATGTAAACAAAGCATATGCCCTCGAGCATATGAATGTTGTTTTCCCCCTAGTAGCAATAGCACATCTACAACCTTAGAGGTTTCTGTCACTTCCCCAGATTAAATAGAGGCATGAACCCACTATCGAGCATAAATACCCCCTCTTGGAGTCACTAGCAACTACTCGGCCAAGATAGCTACTAACAACGGAGAGCATGCAAGATCATAAACAACATAGAGATAACATAAGATAAATTTCAGTACATCAACTCAAGCATAACACCAATATTCATCGGATCCCAACAAACCAAACATGTAGAATTACATAACGGTGATCTCAATCATGTAGGGCAGCTCATGAGATCTAAATATGAAGCACATGGTGGAGAAGACAACCATCTAGCTACTGCTATGGACCCATAGTCCAAGGTAGACTACTCACTCATCGCTCCGGAGGCAAGCATGGCGATGAAGAAGACCTCCGGTGGTGATTCCCCTCTCCGGCAGGGTGCCGGGAAGAGCTTCTGGACCCCCCCCCCCCGATCTTCGGGTCGACGGTGGCGGCGGATCGCGATATGTTCTGGAAAATTGATCGGGGTGTTTAGGTTTTTTCCATCGGGGGGTCTTTATAGGCGAAGGGGCATCGTCAGAAGTGGACCGAGGTGGTCTCACACATAGGGGGCGCGGCTAGGTCTTGGGCCGCGCCGCACTGGTGTGTGGGCCCCTCGTGGCCCCAGTCCATCTCCTCTTCGGTTCTCTGGAAGCTTTTGTGAAATTCTGGGTGACTGGCTTTGGTTTCGTCCAATTCCGAGAATATTTCCTGTGTAACTTTTCTGAAACACAAAAAACAGCAGAAAACAGGGAACTGGCATTGTGGCGACTTGTTAGTAGGTTAGTTCCGGAAAATGCATAAAAGTGTCACGAAGTGTAACGAAACACTAAGCAAATGTTGTAAAAACAAGCATGGAGCATCAAAAATTATAGATACGTTTGAGACGTATCAGCGGCCAGAGGTGGCCTCTCCCTGGTAGTGGCAACACCATGGATTCCCCTTGTCATTTATCCTTGTTTCTAGTTGTTGTGACTATCTTCTGGATGCTTATTTCTATTTTGTTTTTGTTTTTGACATTGGTGCTATTTATAATCTGTTGATTACAAAGAAAAAGGAGAAGAAATAGGGGCAAGTGACGCTATAAATTTGTACTCACTACTACTAATTTTTGTGATTTTAATTTGTGATGCATATATTTGTCTTCTTGCATCATTGAAATTGTTTAAAGTTGTGTAGAGAGTGTGATATCAAAGGTTTATGTATTGTCGATCCATTGTAGCTTCACGATGTCTCTACTAGACTTGGTTTCATGCATTATGGAAGAGAATAAAAGAAGAAAAAGGAAACAAATATTCTTGAAAAAGAAGTATTTCGAGATGCCATGTCTTGCTCTAGCTTATCTTAGTACGTAAAGGGCACCGAGGAACCTAGTATGCTTCAAACGATGACGAGGAGAAGGTTGCATATAGTAAGTACATATTGAAATAAACTTATGGTGGCTCCAAGACAACTTGCTATGATAAGCTACGCTTAACTAAAACAAACTTCTGTGATCTTGCGTTGTGTTGCGTGAGAAGTGTGGTCTTGAAGATAGTGTGTTTGTGACAGTAGAAGAAAATGTTGCTATGTTCCTTCAAGTTCTTGTACATGGAATTAAAATGAGAATGTTGGGTGGCACTTACTAGCGGTCTAGAGACTATTAGTAGGAACTTCTCAAATATGTTATCAGCCATTCTATCGCTAACTGGGGAGTTCATCAAGCTTCATGATCCTTCCGTCACCCCTCCTAATGATTAGAAATGGAAGTAGTTTGCTAATGCACTTGGAGCACTAGATGTTGTTGACTTGCAACCCACTCTTTCAAATTGTATCGAGTGGATCTAATGGAGTGCATTACAAATGGAATTGGATGCTGGCTACACGAATGGATCTAGATTTCTCTCTCCATTTAGATCCACTTGATACCATTTGAAAGAGTGGGTTGCAAGTCAACAACATCTTTTGATGAGGCTTAGAAGACAACTCAGCCACTTCCTATGCCAAAGTTGACTCCTCCATCTGAAATCCTTGATGCACTATAGAAAGTACCTGACTTGGAGGATTCTGATATACTCAAAGCTTATGGGAAGTTGATCGTCAATAAGCGGTTGTTTGAAGCGCTCATGACGCTCCATGAGAAATCAAGAAGCCATATCTCTTGAGCTTACCTTGATGGTTGATATGATATGTGTCCATTGAAAATGAACTAATATGTACTTCATCGATTATGAACTATGCATTTGTGCTATTTGCTATGTGAAAAACTATGCACTCATGTTATTTGCTAGAAATCAAACTATTTTAGGTCATGTCTGTTCTTTCCACCTTGTTCTGATTGTTTTAAAGTTATTATGTATAGAAAATAATAATATATACTTCCTGTGTTCCTTGATATAATGTGTATAGTTTTCTTGCATGAATATTAACGCACATGCTAAAGGGATAAATTTTGTTGCTTTTAGTCATTAATACTGGTAGGTGATCAATGTGAGACTAGAGGAAAAATAGGAAAATCTTGTTATCATTTCTCTCCAATCAGATTGACTCCAACATTACGCAAAAAAAAAACAAAATCCTGCCATGCACCTTAAATTATATTTCGAATTTTTTCACACAAAATTATACACCTTATATCAAGAAATAGAGGGAGTATGTTTTAATATACAAATGCGACTATTTATATATATACAATACTTTATATTGTCCAAAATCAAAAAAAATCCAATTCCATGGTTTCTACATCCAAAAACAAATTGGAAATGGGTACCACTCTTTGATTTCGACAGTAAATTCCAGCCACTCAAACAAGAGAATTCAAATTGTAAGTCATTTCCTTTCCACCCTGAATTTGGAATTCCCACTCAATTTAATTCCAAAAATCATTTTTGTGCATCTAAATAAAGCATAAGAGAAAACAACAAGAAAGCTAGCTTAGAAAATCAGAGCAAGTTCAGGCCACACGAGAAAACAAAGGAAGCGATCGTGGCGGTATAAATGGGCCAGGCCCATAGGAGTACCTTTAAGAGGCGTGACACCCACACGCCAAAAAGGGCGGTGTCTATGCATTCCGGCCCGCCCATTTTATTTTTCTTTGAAACAATCTCAGATTTGAAAAACTATAGGTTTTTAAGCAAAAAATTGTTTAGATTGAGAAACATTCAGATTAAAAAATTCAATTTCAAATATTTTGAAAAAAGTTCAAATATAGAAATGTTCAGATTTAAAAGGTGCATAATTTTAAAAAATAGATTTTTTAAATAAAAATAGAAAGAGGGAACGAGAAAATGAAAACCCAAAAACCGGAAAGAAAATTGCCATAAACAGATGAACCAGCAAAAACCAACAGGCAAACCGAAAAAACCTTCTAGATTGATCCCAAAACAGCAAAAAACCGAAATAGTGGAAAGTCTCAGGGCGTTGTTCCTGTGCTAATGGGACGCGACCCAAGTTGCCACCTGCGTGGGCGACTGATGCTTCGCTAGGTTGAGACTCCAAGAGTAGAGTGTTTAGCATAGGGAAGCGTGATTTTCCCCCACAAAGGTGACTCGAGGGTTTATATCGAACTCTCGGGAAACTATGTGTAAACGGATCCTTCATGTCCCTCTTCTAACAACCTGCAAAGTAAAATAAATTTGCTTTGTGCCCTCAACCTCACAAAGTGGTTGTCAAGCACAAGGTGTGTGTAAGTGTACAAAACTAAAAATAAATATGCAACACTAAATAAATAAATATGCAAATGCAACAGCGCTAGAAAGTCTTGTGCCGCAGTAATATGCAATGATAAACAGTAAAAGATATGGTTGTAGGTTTTTGGTTTGTGAAATGCAATAAAGGAAATATTTTTGTATTTTCAAAAATAATAATAACTGAAAATAAAAACAGTGATAAAGTGAATGGAAAGTTGTTTCTTATGATTAAAAATGGATCAGGGTTCATGGGTTCACTAATGCACTCTCTAGTAAAAGATATGGCGGACATAGGTTCATACAATTGACATAAAGGATTGCAACAATGTTTGGATTCAGATAAATTCATATGGGCATCACATCCTATATAGAGATGTTTTGGTTATTCATCTCTCTCATACTCCACCAAGATGGGAATTTAATCTAATCATCTCAGTATTAAGATAAACTCAGAGCATAGCATTAAGCACAATGACATGAAGTTAAAATAAGAACATACTAGATCAAGTCGCGAATATTCAGCAAGGTCACGCTAGAGATAACTTATAGCATGGTATTTTCTTTATCCCTAGTGAGGTAACAAAGTAAGGTAAACACCCAAGTGACACCCAAGGACTGTCCTCCCCAGAATAATCACCCCTCATTATTCCAACTAATACACACGTTCCCCCACACATGCTCTCATAAATATGCTTGGTCATAACAAGTAAACAAGAATGGGGTACATAATATGCATCTACTCATACACTGAAATTAAAGAACAATTGCAATCTCATATATTTACTCATAGAAAGATCCACCACAAAAGTGATACAAAGATGGCCATAATCATGTTATGTAGCTCATATGGCGCTAAGACGATGAAGAACAAGAGAGAGATACAATAGCTACTGCCACAAACGCATAGTCCAGAGGTGGACTACTCCCTCTTCATCATGGTGACGAAGGTAGAGTCATTAGAGGGGGCGGAGATCACACCGACAGCAGCCCACCGGAGTTTACCCCTCCGATCTTCAATCTCCCAGGCTCATGTTTTGTGTTTCTGTGTTTCGGCGGCACTCCTTTTCACGGCCTGTAGGGGCACCCTATATATAGTCGGTTTTAGGTCAAGACAAATCCATCGAGATGAAGATTGACGGCATCGGAGCAACAAGGAGGGAACGGGATGGCCCCATACGGCCAAGAAATCTGGCCGCATGGGCCATGCTTGTTTTCCCCTCATGGCTCCCCTGTTGCACTTCCTTTGCTCCAAAGTCTTGTTCCATGGAAAAACTGTCTCCCGCAAAGTTTCAGGTAATTTGGACTCCGTTTGGGTCCCTGAAAGTTAAAAACATTGAAAAAGAGGTTTTCTAGTTTTCCCAGGTTAATCCAATAAAATTAGGAAACATGTGAATTATTCCCAATAATCATCAAAAAGCATGAATATAACCAATATATGATGCAAATAAGGTGGAATATCAAGTGGTAAAGTGCAAAGATCATGTATGCATTTTACATGCATCAGCATCCCCAAGCTTAACCTATACTCGTCCTCGAGTATAAAGGTGATAACTAACATGAGCTTTGTACTTTACTACTATCAAAGATATCAAAGAAGACTATTGCTGCTACACATAATTAAATGATTCATTCTATAAATAAGTAGCAAAATGCAAGATAGATTATCAAATGATCTCAATGTTTCAATGTAAGGATGTTTAATAATGATTCACAAAGTAAAACATAGAAGAAAGCACTATGGACCAAATGTATGCAAAATGAAATAAAACAAAGTAAAGACATCCTATAATGGTCATAGAGTATTCTTCTTTAAACTGAATGTAAGGGTGGACACTATAGAGAAACAGATGATAAGCAGAGGTTAAACATGAGTAAAGTAATATCTAGCTTCCAAATGCTTGATTTTAAGTTTATGTTTGAGACATGATATTCATTGGTTTCGGGCTCCCATTGACCCTATCATTAGCATCTTGAAATTGTTAATGGTTAAAGTGAAAGCAAATATGAGTAGTGTTCTTGACAAAATATAAGTTGAATGTCTCATGTCCCTTGAAAATGAGTGCCTGCACCAGATGTTACTAAACTCGGGCTACAAAGTAAATTCTTGTCATCGTAAGTATATTAGTATTAGAGAATCTCAACCGTGGTACCTCTTGCCCCATGGTATGGGAGCTTTTCCATACCAAAATGACAAGACAAACAGACAATGAACACCTCGACACCTCTTTTATTCACCATTGGGTATAGCTTTTTATTATGAGATGCATCATCGAATGCTCACTATGGAATGCTATAAATTTCCACCATGAATGATGCATGGCTTAGATTAGCGGCCTGAGAGTTTTCTATAACCATTTATACAAACTCCATGAACAAACAATGTTTCCACACATAGTTCACAAATGATAAGCATCCAAAAACAAAAGAATCATGACATCAACTAAATATAAACAAGTGTAATGTCGAAAGCGTGCCCCATGTAAGCATCGTTGTGCCAACTCCCAACTCAGACTTTGTCAAGATCATAACTTCATAATCTTAATCACAATGGTTCATGTTTATTAAGTGCAAGAAATAAATTGTGCATTCAAGTTCGTGGGAGCCTTTAGACCATTTTTCTCAAAACAAACATACTCATAAGCATTTTAATATTTGGGAACTAAGTAAAACAATGAAATATGAGAGGCATACTCGGAATAGCATCAAAGATAATAGGTAGATATGGTGGACTCACTGGAATAACTTGGTTTGAAGGTGATGGAAAAACAAGTTTTTGACTTGTTGGATTTTTATTTTTGGGCTAGCAAGAGGGAGAAAGTTGACCAACTACATGCATGCATAAGTGTCCATAAAGCTAAACAATCCATGTTAAACAATGTAAACAAGTATTAAGCATCAAAATAATGAATACAAGATAGCTCCTAATAACCCACTTGCAGATCAAAACTCATTCAAAGCATATGAAGCATGCAACCATATGTATCTTAATAATCAACTCCTATATCTCAATCCCAAATCTTTCAGTGCATCTAAATCAAATCAAACCAAACCTCCAGTAGCTTTCTCTCAAAATAAATAAACATGGTGTTCTCACCCAAATATAAAGAAAACAAAACAAAAACAAACTATAACAATACTATAAAAGATGCTCCAAGTTTATGTGATAAAACTGTGTTGATAGAAAAACAAAAAGTAGACATATGCATACCGAGAGTGACAAGGGTATAGATAATAGAGCCCGTTAGTTGAGTACCCCTGAGGCCCGTTAAGCTAGGCCCAATTGTAATACTAGTCGAAGTACAAGTTCATGTCGTATGTCGATATTGTAATCTGTGTCGGACCCCTCCCGATCCTTGAGACCTGGCCACCTATATATAGGGGCCAGGAGAGGGAGAGGGACAGATTGAGATTAAGCCAAAGTTCACCCTACGTTTACTTTTGATACACACCTTGTTTGACTGATTTTACCTTTGAGTTCATCTGACGCCCTACTTCCCCGATCCTAAGTCCTTCATATTGGACATTTGTCGGGTTAACCCTCGTCAATTAGCGCCGACCGTGGGGAGTCTAGGCGTTGGAATCATGAATTCGATGGCTTTTTCACTTTTAGCCAATAGCAATCTAGAAGTCGACGAAAGTCAAGAGATGGAGCTGATGATCGGAAGTTTAAGCTTCTACATCGGACCTTCGGGTTTGACTCGTCTTTCGGATCCGGCGAAATCGGGTCCGTCGACAAGCAAAACCAAGACAATCACAATGTCTGGATCATCTGTGAGCTCTTCCAGTGAGGTAAACTCGCCGGTCAGTCTCACAGCAACAGAAAATGTGCAACAGAAACTCGAGGAATTCAACAAAACTCGGGGAAAGCCCGACATGGAAGCAACAGTGGTTAAACCACACGATAGTCTAAAGGATTTCGCCACCGGAAGCAGCGGCGTCTCCAGAAGCGTACACCAGTTATGTGTCATTATCACTGAAGTAGCAGAAGAGAACAATCACGCATGCAATGAAGAAGTCGACATGCAAGTCGACAAACTAAGGAGTAACAGCAAGAAGGAAAAGGAGAAAATTCACGTCTCCACAGGAGAATGGAGAATCATTATGTCAGCCATCAATCACGGCACTGACGTACCCACAGATTCAAGAAGAGAAGTGATACTCCAAGTCGATGTGGAAGATCAGAGGTCCTTGTGCGTGGTGAATGACCAGCCCGTTGGGAACCCCAAGAGGAAGGTATGATGAGTATAGCAGCTTGTTTTCCCTCAGTTAAGAAACCAAGGTTTATCGTTCAGGAGAAAAGCAGACAATGATGACTGAAGGTGATGCTTGCTAGTTTGCGACAGCTTCGGACAATTTATATATGGCGCCTCGTCCAAGCTTTGCTTGCAAGCTGCAACGCGGAACCTGCACACAAACAACCAAGTACTTTGTTCCCAACTTGCGATGAGGTTGTCAATCTCACCGGTTTGCTTGAAACAAAGGTTATGTGCGTATCGAGTGGAAAACAGTAGAGTATGCGAATAAGGTAAACAGTGCGAGTAAAGTAAACAGGTAATAGCAATATGATGGAAATAGGACCGGGATCCACAGTTCACTAGTGGTGTCTCTCCATAAGATAAATAACACATGCTGGGTAAACAAATTACAGTTGGGCAATTGATAGAATAAAGATAAACGTGATATGTCAAGAAGATCACTATGAGATTTACTCTGGGCATTACAACAAAATACATAGACCGCCATCCAACTGCATCTATGACTAATAATCCACTTGTGGCGAATCAATCCGAGAACTCCACAAGTATTAAGTTGCGAACAACAGATAATTGCATTAAGCAAAGTGTGTAATGTAAACAAAGCATATGCCCTTGAGCATATGAATGCTGTTTTCTCCCTAGTAGCAACAGCACATCTACAACCTTAGAGGTTTATGTCACTCCCCCAGGTTAAATAGAGGCATGAACCCACTATCGAGCATAAATACCCCCTCTTGGAGTCACTAGCAACTACTCGGCCAAGATAGCTACTAACAATGGAGAGCATGCAAGATCATAAACAACATAGAGATAACAAAAGATAATATTCAGTACAGCAACTTAATCATAAACACCAATATTCATCGGATCCCAACAAACCAAACATGTAGAATTACATAACGGTGATCTCAATCATGTAGGGCAGCTCATGAGATCTAAACATGAAGCACATGGTGGAGGAGACAACCATCTAGCTACTGCTATGGACCCATGGTCCAAGGTAGACTACTCACTCATCGCTCCGGAGGCAAGCATGGCGATGAAGAAGACCTCCGGTGGCGATTCCCGTCTCCGACAGGGTGCCGGGAAGAGCTTCTGGACCCTCCCGATCTTCGGGTCGACGGCGGTGGCGGATCGCGATGTGTTCTGGAAAAGTGATCGGGTACTTAGGTTTTTCCGTCAGGGGGTCTTTATAGGCGAAGGGGCGATGTCACAGGAGGGCCCAGGTGGCCTCACACCATGGTGGCGCGGGCCAAGGGCTGGCCGCTCCACCTATGTGTGTGGGCCCCTGGTGGCCCCTCTCCTTCTCTCCTTCGGATCTCTGGAAGCTTCCGGGTAAAATAAGACTTCAGGAACTTGTTTCGTCCAATTCCGAGAATATTTCCTGTGTATCACTTCTGAAACACAAAAACAGCAGAAAACAGGGAACTGGCACTGTGGCAACTCATTAGTAGGTTAGTTCCGGAAAATGCATAAAAGTGCCACGAAGTGTAACGAAACATTAGGCAAATGGTGTAAAAACAAGCATGGAGCATCAAAAATTATAGATACGTTGAAGACGTATCAAGCATCCCCAAGCTTAACACCTGCTCGTCCTCAAGTAGGTAAGTGATAATAAAAGAATAATTTTTTAGGTGACATGCACCTACACAATCTTGATCATATATGTAAGCATTTGTGAGCTGGGATCATAAGAACTTAAAACATGGGCATGAAAGATATAATCTTGACAATAAGAACTTAGCAACCATGTTGTAAACATGCAAATGAACACAAACAAAAGATCATGAAAATGAAACAATGAAAGTCAAACGTGTGTTCAAATCATAAGGAAAAACATACAAATGGTTTTCAGCTTGTCCTTCAAAGAGAGCAAAACATAAATGCATAGGACACCTTCAAGTTTAAGAGGGCGACTAGATACAAATAATTTAAGAACAAGTGAAACCAATAATATGAATCAATCAATGAACTTTGGGACAATGCATATTACACTAAGAATGACAACTATGCTCTCTTAATGGTGCATAAAGAAAGAAGGTGGTGACTCAACATAAAAGTAGAAGAAATGCCCTTCGCAGAGGGAAGCAGTGATTGCAAGTTTTATAACCTTCAAAAATTATGGTACTTACCGGCTTTGAGCTCTCATTGCCCCCATCATAAGTATCTTGAATGGTTAAAGTTAATGCGAGAACAATTATGAAGCATATGCTTGACAAATCATAAGTTGAAAACCTCGTGCCCCGTGAATACGAGTACCCAAACCTCATGCTATTTTACTTAGAGTCCCAAGCAAGGCTCTTGTCATTGTAAGTATATGCATATCATTGAGAACCGCCAATGGGGTACCTCCGTGCCCGATGACATGGAACAAGCCCACACCAAAATGACAGGACAAGCAGACAATGAACACCTCGACATCTCTTTTATTTGCCTTTTGTTTAGCTTTTTATTGTGAGATGCGTCGTCGAATGTTCACCATGGGTATGCTGCAAATTTCCACCATGAATTATGCATGGCTTAGATTAGCGGCCTGGCGTTTCCCTAACACATATACAAACTCCATGATCCCCACAAGATTCCCAATTCATTTCACACCGCGGGCATCCATAAACAATAGATCACAATATCAACTCAAATAAGAAGTGCAATGTTGAAAGCTTGCCCATGACAGCATGGCTGGGCTAGAATCCAACTTACAACTTGCAAGCATAACAACTCAACATAAGAGACCACAATGTCAAATTTTTAAAAACAGGAAAAAGTAAAGTGTGCCTTCCGGTTCGTGAGAGCTTTACTGACCGAATTTCGCATAACACTGGTAAGAGTTTAATTTGAAGAGAAAATTAAAGCAAGTCAAATTTACTTGGAATAGCAAATTGCTAGTAGGTATGTATGGTGGACACTTTGGAAAACTTTGGCTTTTAGGAGTTGGATGCACGAGTAGAGCTCATACTCAGTACAAGGTGAGGGCTAGCAAAAGACTGGGAGCGACCAACTAAGAGAGCAATAATGGCCATAATCATGCAAAGCGACAAAGCGATATTAAAAGAAGCATAAGATGGCATCAAAAGTCAAAAACTAAATGATCATAGAGGCTATTGGCGACTTTGTAAGAGTCTAACATGTGTGAGCATGCGCCAAGTCAACCCAAATAAAGCATCAAGGAGAAAACCAAAATAATGCTTCCAAACAATAAAAACAACGCATGATTTTTTCAAAGGCTCATTAAGCAATCTCAGTTATTTGAGACAAGTCATGCTACAGAAAAACCACTAAGCATACTATCAAAAAGACATCAAGCATGACATGAAAAAGCCTAAGCCGCAGTCTACACAAGCTCCTTCTTGTACCACTATTTTGCACAAAGCTTTTTCTCTTTTCCAACACCATTTGAAATTTTTATAAACACCTCTTTTGATGAAAACCAATAAAGATCAGAGGCAAAAATACACCTTGATGAAAAGATATAAGAAGATCTGAACGCAAATCAAGGCGAAAACGAAAACCAAAAGCAGTAGCAGAAAAAAAAGAACACCCGATTTTTAATAAGAGTGAAAACTAGAGTGTTCTTGGCAAATGAAAAGCAAGGCAACTTCTCCAAAGAAAATTTGTTGGGGTCCAACCATTTATTGCAGCAAACAAACAAACTAAACTAACTAAGAAGACTAAAACAACTGACGCTCCAAGAAAAACACATAGTGCATGAAGCAATAAAAATATAGTGTTTTGAACGGTGACCTGATTTTTGCCGATGAAGAAGGGGTGCCTCGGGGGCATCCCCAAGCTTTGACGCTTATACTTCTTGGATATTTCTTGGGGTGATGCATGGGCATCCCCAAGCTTGAGCTTTTGTCCATTCTTCAACTCATCTCATCATTCTCCAATCCCTACACTTGAAAACTTCCTTCATACAAAACTAAACACAATTCTATTAGCAACATTAGTGTAGCATAACATATAATCAATCCTCTTTTTGCTTCAGGTTTCAACTCAAAACCACCACATATATAGCAATACTACTGTAGCAACCTCTCCAAAAGTTCCATGATCAAAAGAACTCAAAAGAAAGCGATAAAGTGGCAAACACAAATATTGGCAGAAATCTGTCAAAACTGAACAGCTGACAAAGGTCGAATTTTTGAGGGATTTTATGTTGCTCAAATAAAAAAGTGTTCAACTAACAAAAGTTTGGATATAACCTGGGGCATATGCACAAGAAATCGAAGGTCCAAAATATATACAGAGAATTTATAGGAATTTTTAAGGTGCAGCACCGAAAACAGTTTCAGGACAGTAACATCCCCAAATCTTTACCTCACTCAAATTAGAGGCTTCTCTTGGCACAAAAACAAAATAAAGAAGATAAGGAGCGGTCATTATAGTAGTAATGACTTCCAAGACTCAAATAAAAGAAAAAGTACTGAAAATAAAAATATTGGGTTATCTCCCAAGAGTGCTTTTCTTTAACGCCGTTGAGCTAGGCGCAGAAAATTGCGAATCAAGTAATATCAAGTGATGAAGCATCAAGCTCATAATTTGCTCTAAGAATAGAGTCAAAAAGCAATTTCTTTCTTTTCCTAGGGAAGTGTTCCATACCTTTCTTTAGTGGGAATTGATACTTGATAGTGCCTTCCCTCATATCAATGATAGCACCTACAGTTCGAAGAAAGGGTCTTCCCAAAATAATAGGACATGAAGCATGGCATTCAACGTCCATAACAAGAAAATCAACGGGAACAAGGTTATTTTTAACCACAATAAGAACATCATTAATCCTTCCCAAAGGTTTCTTCTTAGCAACATCAGCAATAGGAACATCAAAATAATATTTTTCAAGCGGTGGTAAATCAAGCATGTCATAAATCTTTCTAGGCATGATAGAAATACTAGCACCTAGATCACATAAAGCATGGAAATCATAACCATTAACATGCATATCAATGATGGGTTCCCAACCATCTTCTAACTTCTTGGGAATAGAAGCTTTTTGCTTCAACTTTTCATCCCTAATTTTTATGAGAGCATTGGTAATATGCTTAGTAAAAGCAATATTTAAAGAACTAGCATTGGGAGTCAAAGCAAGCTTTTGCAAGAACAAAATTACTTCAGATATATTGCAGCCATCAACATCAAAATCATTAAAAGAAGTACAGCTATCATCTCCCACACTCCGAAAAATTTCAGCACTCTTTTGAGAAAAAGTTTTGGCAGTTTTAGGCTTTTTAACACAAGGAGTGGGAGTTTTCTCTACACCAATCAAAGTAAGAGGATTGCTAGCATTAGGAGCAACATCATTAAAGGTAGTAATGGTACATACCTTCATCTCTCTAGCCATCTCATCTTCTCTTTCCCACCTGGCATGCAATTCCGCTAACAATCTAATATTTTCTTCAATTCCAACTTGAATAGCATTAGCGGTAGCAAAAGGATCAGGCTTAGCGGACATTCTATTAACCAAAGAAGATTGCACATTAGACAATAATGAAATATCGGTTTCAGCTTTGGAAACCTTAGCTTGCAATTCAGGAATAGCCTTGTTTAAATTTTCAAGTTGATGACTAATAGTCCTCAACAGAGCTGATTGCTCCTCCATAGTCTTGGTGAAAGCCCTGTTCTGCTCATATTGCACCTGCATAAAATTCTTGGTAGCCTTTTCAAGTTCAAAAATTCTTTCTTCACTAGGCATTTTAGGTCTACCAAGATAGCTATTATCACCATTAGAAGGAAACGGTCTATAATTGTTACTAGCAAAATTGTTCCTATAAGCATTGTTGTTAAAATTATTATTTCTAATGAAATTCACATCAACATGCTCTTCTTGAGCAACTAGAGAGGCTAAAGGAACATTATTAGGATCAACATGAGTCCTATCATTAGCAAGCATAGCCATAATGGTATCAATCTTATCATTCAAGGAAGAGGTTTCCTCAACAGAATTTACCTTCTTACCTTGTGGAGCTCTCTCGGGGTGCCATTCGGAATAATTTACCATCATGTTGTCGAGTAGCTTTGTTGCGGCGCCCAAGGTAAGGGACATAAAAGTGCCTCCAGCAGCTGAATCAAGTAGGTTCCTTGAAGAAAAATTCAGTCCTGCATAAAAAGTTTGGATAATCATCCAAGTAGTCAGTCCATGAGTGGGGCAATTCTTTATCATAGATTTCATTCTTTCCCAAGCTTGAGCAACATGTTCATTATCAAACTGAGTAAATTTCATAATATTGCTACGCAGAGATATAATCTTAGCAGGAGGATAGTATCTACCAATAAAAGCATCCTTACACTTAGCCCATGAATCAATACTATTCTTAGTCAAATACAGCAACCAATCTTTAGCTTTTCCTCTCAAAGAAAAAGGAAACAACTTGAGCTTAATAATATCACTATCAACATCCTTATATTTCTGCATCTCACATAGCTCAACAAAATTGTTGAGATGAGCTGCAGCATCTTCAGTACTAGCACCAGAAAATTGCTCTTTCATAACAAGGTTCAACAAAGCAGGCTTAATCTCATAAAAGTTTGCAGCAGTAGCAGGTGGTGCAATAGGAGTGCAGATAAAATCACTATTGTTTGTGCTAGTAAAGTCACACAACTTGGTGTTTTCAGGATTGGCCATTTCAGCAAAACGAAAGTAAACAAGTAAAAACAACTACCAAGGATTCTAATTTTTTTGGGTTTTTGATATAAAGCAATGCAGGTAAAATAAATAAAGTAAAGCAAAACAATAAAACAAAGTAAAGGATGTGTGTGCGAAAACTCCCCTCGCAGAAGTCTTCCACTCTTCCCCGGCAATGGCGCCAGAAAAGAGGCTGATACTCCAAGTCGATGTGGAAGATCAGAGGTCCTTGTGCGTGGTGAATGACCAGCCCATTGGGAACCCCAAGAGGAAGGTATGATGAGTATAGCAGCTTGTTTTCCCTCAGTTAAGAAACCAAGGTTTATCGTTCAGGAGAAAAGCAGACAATGACGACTGAAGGTGATGCTTGCTAGTTTGCGACAGCTTCAGACAATTTATATATGGCGCCTCATCCAAGCTTTGCTTCCTAGCTGCAACGCGGAACCTGCACACAAACAACCAAGTACTTTGTTCCCAACTTGCGATGAGGTTGTCAATCTCACCGGTTTGCTTGAAACAAAGGTTATGAGCGTATCAAGTGGAAAACAGTAGAGTATGCGAATAAGGTAAACAGTGCGAGTAAAGTAAACAGGTAATAGCAATATGATGGAAATAGGACCAGGATCCACAGTTCACTAGTGGTGTCTCTCCATAAGATAAATAACACATGCTGGGTAAACAAATTACAGTTGGGCAATTGATAGAATAGAGATAAACGTGATATGTCAAGAAGATCACTATGAGATTTACTCTGGGCATTACAACAAAATACATAGACCGCCATCCAACTGCATCTATGACTAATAATCCACTTGTGGCGAATCAATCCGAGAACTCCACAAGTATTAAGTTGCGAACAACAGATAATTGCATTAAGCAAAGTGTGTAATGTAAACAAAGCATATGCCCTTGAGCATATGAATGCTGTTTTCTCCCTAGTAGCAACAGCACATCTACAACCTTAGAGGTTTATGTCACTCCCCCAGGTTAAATAGAGGCATGAACCCACTATCGAGCATAAATACCCCCTCTTGGAGTCACTAGCAACTACTCGGCCAAGATAGCTACTAACAATGGAGAGCATGCAAGATCATAAACAACATAGAGATAACAAAAGATAATATTCAGTACAGCAACTTAATCATAAACACCAATATTCATCGGATCCCAACAAACCAAACATGTAGAATTACATAACGGTGATCTCAATCATGTAGGGCAGCTCATGAGATCTAAACATGAAGCACATGGTGGAGGAGACAACCATCTAGCTACTGCTATGGACCCATGGTCCAAGGTAGACTACTCACTCATCGCTCCGGAGGCAAGCATGGCGATGAAGAAGACCTCCGGTGGCGATTCCCCTCTCCGGCAGGGTGCCGGGAAGAGCTTCTGGACCCTCCCGATCTTCGGGTCGACAGCGGCGGCGGATCACGATGTGTTCTGGAAAAGTGATCGGGTACTTAGGTTTTTTCTGTCAGGGGGTCTTTATAGGCGAAGGGGCGATGTCAGAGGAGGGCCCAGGTGGCCTCACACCATGGTGGCGCGGGCTAGGGGCTGGCCACGCCACCTATGTGTGTGGGCCCCTGGTGGACCCTCTCCTTCGGATCTCTGGAAGCTTCCGGGTAAAATAAGACTTTAGGAACTTGTTTCGTCCAATTCCGAGAATATTTCCTGTGTATCACTTCTGAAACACAAAAATAGCAGAAAATAGGGAACTGGCACTGTGGCAACTCGTTAGTAGGTTAGTTCCGGAAAATGCATAAAAGTGCCACGAAGTGTAACGAAACATTAGGCAAATGGTGTAAAAACAAGCATGGAGCATCAAAAATTATAGATACGTTGAAGACGTATCAAGAAGTTCTGATGGGATATCAATACGCACTGCACCAGCGCAGGAAGAAGTTGAGGGAGGAAAGATACATGTTTATGAGAAGCCGAGACAACATCAGCACATCAAGTGGAGGATATTGGGATGAGTACAGCGATTGACGAGGTTTATCCCCGGCAATGCCCATGTTTCGGGGCTTTCGATTCATGGAGAGCATGTGGGCACTTGGCGGATTCGACGGCTTCAGACAGAAACAGGGGGTGCACACGAATTTACCCAGGTTCGGCCCCCCGGAGGGTAAAGACCTACATCCTGCTTGTCTGATCTTGTATTGCTGGTATATGAGGAGCTATTACAATGGCGCGCAGATGCAATCTGCGGAGGTGGAAGGAGATGGCGTGGCTAGCCTATGCGAGGTTGTTTTGTAGGCTATATGAATCTCGTCTCTAGGGGGGCGCCCTTGGTGGCTTTATAGATGCAGCCAGTTAGGGTTTACAAATATTTTTTGCCTTCTACTCCAAGTCGAAGTGCTGGGCTTTGCGGGCTTCGGGTACCCTTCGAGCGGGCTTCTTCCTTGGCAGGAACCAGGTAGGCAAATATCGAGGACCGAGGGGTCATACCCTCGTCAGCGATGCATCAGAGTCCAGCATAGAAAGGCACAGAGACCCGAAGCATAGTAGGAGGACAACAGCACGGACAGGAGAAGAAAGCCATACGAAAAGTATAAGCGCACACCCATCACATGAGGAAGAGGACTTTGTGCAAGAAACACCAGAAGCAGCATTGGTAGCAGCACATGCGTACCTACTAACCATGCAACCAAAGCCTAGAGATACATGGGAGCACATACATCAAGCCGCAATACGAAGCCTCTGGTTGGTAGAAGACAAGCTAAGGAAAAACCTTCTAGAGAAAAAGGCGACACATCATAAGGAGAGTCGAAAGGAAGAATTCAAGCGCCAATCCCCGCGAAACGAAACCAGTGAGTCGTTAGGCGACGAAAAGCGTCAAAAACGAAAGGAGGACGCAAGGAATATAATAGCACAAGCAAGAGTAAACAACGCGCGCTATGAGTGGAAAGAAGAAAATTACAAAGACAACGAAAAAGAGATGGGCGCGTTATGCTTTACCCGCAGGGTTCGCAGAATGCAGGTACCCAAAGGGTTCAAGCTGCCACACGATCAGCAAAAATATGATGGGTCGCAAGAACCCACGCTATGGTTATCAGACTACCTGCAAGCAGCACAAATACTCAGAGGAACAAGAGCAACGGCCATGCAAAGTTTGCAGTTACACCTCACCGGCGTAGCACGGTCCTGGTTGAACACTATACCCAATGATTCCATTGGGAGTTGGGGAGAACTAGAAAGCCAATTTGCAAGAAATTTTCGCTCAACATACAAACGCCCAGTGTCTCTGGAAGAAATCAAGTCGTGCATGCAGAGGAAAGGCGAAACCCTACGCTCTTATATACAACACTGGAGCGTAATTAAAAATTCTGTAGAAGACGTCTCCGATGAGAGAGCAATAGATGCCTTTTCGGCTGGCCTGCATCGTTCGGACCTCGTGGAAGAGGTAGGGAGAACAAGGCCGAGGACGATGTCGGAGTGAATGGAAGTAGCCAATAGATTTGCCGATGGAGAGGACGCATATAACAATAAAAGGGGACGTTCACCAGAAGTCGACAGAGTGAGCAGGCAAAGGCGAAGATACCGCAATGGAGAAAGCCACGCACGGCAAAATTAGATAGCCGCAGGATATGAAAGAAGGGACAAGGAAGGCTATGAAAACAGGGAGTTTCAGGCAAGAGGTAATCATGGAGTAAAAAAACCAAAGTACTCTGGCCCGTCGGTGGAGGACATGCTCTATGGACCTTGTCGCATCCATTACGCGTACCTAGATGGGAAAAGGGTTTCTAACCACCAGATGAAGGATTGCAGAACCTTCCTGAGGTTCAAAGTGCCATGGACTCGAACCAAGGAGCATGGCTGGGAGGAAAAAGTATGAGTCAGGGATACCAAGTACAGCGTCTAGCGAAACATCTGGAGTCGAAAGTATACATATCTGCAATGATCCAACCGGTGCCAAAGTCCAAGAAAGAGCGGAAGAGCATATCCAGACAAGTAAATCTAGCAATATCATCACCACCAGCTACTACAGAGTACTTGAGATGGTCCGATCAACCAGTCAGGTTCAGCAGAGCAGACCACCCGAGGAAGTACCTAGGCCAGGGCACGCGCCAATGGTGCTAAAAGCGCAAATAGGGGGATACGATGTCAGGCGAGTATTCATGGACGCAGGAAGCGGCATAAACCTAATATACGCAAGAACTCTGAAGGCAATGTGTATCTCACAGGAAAGTCTAAAGCCAACAGACTGTTCTTTCCATGGAATAGTACTAGGAAGTGCAAATTATCCTCTCAAAAGAATAAAACTCAATGTTTGCTTTGGCAGTAGCAGCAACTATCATAGAGAAAAGTTAGAATTTGAAGTCATGGACTGGCCTTCACAGTATCATGCAATCCTGGGGCGCCCAGCATTTGCAAAGTTCATGACAGTACCCCATTACGCATACCTCATGCTCAAAATCCCAGGACCCAAAGGAACGATCACGGTACAAGGCAGCTTCGAAGTATCTAATACTTGTGACAAAGAATTTAACAGGTTGGCGCAAACTTTCGGCATGACAGCAGAATATGCAAGGTTGAAAGGTGAAACCGACCATAATGTACTACCCAATGTTGGACGATCCCTGCCAGATCAGGCCTTCGATGCAACCCAAGACTCAAAGAAAATCCAGGTCCACCCCACGGACCCGAACAAGACCACCTCTATAGCAGTAAATCTGGATCCCGCATAGGAAAGCGCGTGATACGTGTCCAACGTATCCATAATTTTTGACGCTCCATGCTTGTTTTTACACCATTTGCTTAGTGTTTTGTTACACTTCATGGAACTTTTATGCATTTTCTGGAACTAACCTACTAACAAGTCGCCACAGTGCCAGTTCCCTGTTTTCTGCTGTTTTTGTGTTTCAGAAAAGCTACATAGGAAATATTCTCAGAATTGGACGAAACCAAAGCCAGTCGCCCAGAATTTCACCGAAGCTTCCAGAGAACCGAAGAGGAGACGAGTGGGGCCACGAGGGGCCCACACACCAGGGTGGTGCGACCCAGGGGTAGGCTGCGCCCCCTATGTGTGAGACCACCTCGGTCCACTTCTGATGATGCCCCTTCGCCTATAAAGACCCCCCGATGGGAAAAACCTAAAACCCCAATCAATTTTCCAGAACACATTGTGATCCGCCGCCGCTGTCAATCCGAAGATCGGGAGGGTCCAGAAGCTCTTCCTAGCACCCTGCCGGAGAGGGGAATCGCCACCAAAGGTCTTCTTCATCGCCATGCTTGCCTTCGGAGCGATGAGTGAGTAGTCTACCTTGGACTATGGGTCCATAGCAGTAGCTAGATGGTTGTCTTCTCTACCATGTGCTTCATGTTTAGATCTCATGAGCTGCCCTACATGATTGAGATCACCGTTATGTAATTCTACATGTTTGGTTTGTTGGGATCCGATGAATATTGGTGTTATGCTTGAGTTGATGTACTGAAATTTTTCTTATGTTATCTCTATGTTGTTTATGATCTTGCATGCTCTTCGTTGTTAGTAGCTATCTTGGCCAAGTAGTTGCTAGTGACTCCAAGAGGGGGGTATTTATGCTCGATAGTGGGTTCATGCCTCTATTTAATCTGGGGGAGTGACAGAAACCTCTAAGGTTGTAGATGTGCTGTTGCTACTAGGGGGAAAACAACATTCGTATGCTCGAGGGCATATGCTTTGTTTACATTACACACTTTGCTCAATGCAGTTATCTGTTGTTCGTAACTTAATACTTGTGGAGTTCTCGGATTGATTCGCCACAAGTGGATTATTAGTCATAGATGCAGTTGGATGGCGGTCTATGTATCTTGTTGTAATGCCCAGAGTAAATCTCATAGTGATCCTCTCATCATATGCACATTGTCTTTATTCTATCAATTGCCCAACTGTAATTTGTTTACCTAGCATTAATTATTTTATCTTATGGAGAGACACCGCTAGTGAATTGTGGACCCCGGTCCTATTTCCATCATATTGCTATCATATGTTTACTTTACTCGCACTTTTTACTTTACTCGCATACTATTACTATTTTCCACTCGATACGCTCATTAATTTGTTTCAAGCAAACCGGTGAGATTGACAACCTCATCGTAAGTTGGGAACAAAGTATTTGGTTGTGTTGTGCGTAGGTTCCGCGTTGCAGCTAGCAAAGCAAAGCTTGGACGAGGCTCCCTATAAATTGTCCTGAGCTGTCGCAAGCTAGCAAGCATCACCTTCAGTCGTATTGGCTCCTTCCTCTCCTGATCGACATATCTTGGTTTCTTAACTGAGGGAAAAACCTTGCTGCTATATTCATCATACCTTCCTCTTGGGGTTCCCAACTGGACGGTGAAAAGATAACACCACCGCAAGCATCAAGAACTTTTTCTGGCGCCGTTGTCGGGGAGGAAGAAGAAGACTTCTGCGAGGGGAGTTTTCAGACGCACATCCTTTACTTTGTTTTAAGTTTTGCTTTACTTTATTTTTACTTGCATCGTTTTATCAAAAACCCCAAAAAAAATAGTTCCTTTTATAGTTGTTACTTTTGTTGGTCTGCTATTGTCCTGCTTTATCATGCTTTCTATCAATGGTTGGTTTCTTTGAAACTAATTCTTTTTGGCAAGGTGGGTTCACAGAAGAGCAGCAAAATTATTATGAGGAACACCGCTTGTCACAAAAAGGGAAACACTTGTGGGAACAAATCAATAGATTGTATATCATTGCTATAAATGTGTGCTCTACTTATAATGTTACTTATTGCTTTGATGAATCTTGTTGCTGTAGGAGGTATAAACACCTCCCTTTCCAATGTGAGTATAATGATGATGTTACCATATCTTCTTATATTAATGGAAATTATGACTTTTATGATGTGGAACAAATTGAAGAATTTATTGCTTGGAAGGGTGCATTCGAACTTGCTTATTTGCTTAAAAATATTGATGATGCACCTTATAAATATGAGGTTTATGCTATACTTACATTCTGCTTTGATAATTACAAGGAAGAAAATGGCTATATTCTTAAATATCTTAATAGATGCTCTCCAACGGAAGAGACTAATGCCTTAAAGGAGCCTATGGAAGAAGAAATTGCTGAAACTGGAAGCTCATTGGATGAAAAAGAGGAGGAGAGTGATGATCAAGAGGAGGAAGAATGGAGCTACCCATGTCTACCTCCCAATAAGAGTAACTCTTTAACTAATACCTTATTTGATAGCCCTCCATGCTTAACAAAGGAGGATGAGTGTGATATTTATATTGTTGAGTTTTTTTATGATGCTACTGAAAATTATTATGAGAGAGGAAAATATGGTTGTTGGAATTCTCATGTTACTAAAACACCTCTCTTTATATTGAAAGTTCCAAAGTTGCTCTTGTTTTATCTACCCATACTTGTGACTATGTGCTTCTTTGATTTATTTTCTTACAAGATTCCTATGCATAGGAAGTGGGTTAGACTTAAATGTGTTTTATATTTGCTCCTTGATGCTCTTTTTGGCTTCCATTCATATTTCTTATGTGAGCATCTTCTCAAATTACTGAGCCTAGCTCAAAGGCGTTAAAGAAAATCACTCTTAGGAGATAACCCAATGTTTTACTTTCAGTTCTTTTTCTTTTATTTGAGTCTTGGAAGTTATTACTACTGTAGTAACCTCTCCTTATCCTTTTTATTTCGTTTTTTTGCCAAGAGAAGCCTCTAATTTGAGTGAGGTAAGATTTGGGGATGTTGCTGTCCTGAAACAGTTTTCGGTGCTGCACCATAAAAATTCGTGAAAATTCTCTGTATATCTTTTGGACCTGCGATTTATTGTGCATATGCCCCAGGTTATATCCAAACTTTCATTATTTGAACACTTTTTGATTTGAGCAACAGAAAACCCCTCAAAAATTCGACCTTTGTCAGCTGTTCTGTTTTGATAGATTTCTGCCAATATTTGTGTTTGCCGCTTTATCGCTTTCTTTTTGAGTTCTTTTGATCACGGAACTTTTGGGGAAGTTGCTACAGTAGTATATGCTTTATATGTGGTGGTTTTAGGTTGAAACCTGAAGCAAAAAGAGGTTGATTCTATGTTATGCTTACACTAATGTTGCTAATAGATTTGTGTTTAGTTTTGTATGAAGGAAGTTTTCAAGTGTAGGGATTGGAGAATGATGATATGAAGTGAAGAATGGACAAAAGCTCAAGCTTGGGGATGCCCACACACCCCAAGAAATATCCAAGAGGTACAAGCGTCAAAGCTTGGGGATGCCCATGCATCACCCCAAGAAATATCCAAGAAGTACAAGCTTCAAAGCTTGGGGATACCCCCGAGGCACCCCTTCTTCATTGGCAAAAATCAGGTCACCTTTCAAGACACTATATTTTTATTGCTTCATGCATTATGCGTTTTTCTTGGAGCGTCGGTTGTTTTTATTTTTCAGTTTAGTTTAGTTTAGTTTGCTGCAATAAATGGTTGGACCCCAACAAATTCCTTTTGGAGAAGTTGCCTTGCTTTCCATTTGCCAAGAACACTCCGTTTTTCATTCCTATAATTTCAACGAGTGTTCTCTTTTTCTAGAACTGCGTTTAGTTTTCGTTTTTGCCTTGATATGTGTTCAGATCTTCTTATATCTTTTCATCAAGGTGTATTTTTTCCTTTGATCTTTATTGGTTTTCATCAAAAGAGGTGTTTATAAAAAGTTTGAATGGTGTTGGAAAAGAGAAAAGCTTTATGCAAAAAAGTGGTACAAGAAGGAGCTTGTGTAGACTGCGGCTTAGACTTTTGCATGTCATGCTTGATGTCTTTTTGATAGTATGCTTAGTAGTTTTGCTGTAGCATGACTTGTCTCAAATAACTGAGATTGCTTAATGAGCCTTTGAAAAGAATCATGTGTTGTTTTTATCGTTTGGAAGCATTATTTTGGTTTTCTCCTTGATGCTTTATTTGGGTTGACTTGGCGCATGCTCACACATGTTTGACTCTTACAAAGTCGCCAATAGCCTCTATGATCATTTAGTTTTTGACTTTTGATGCCATCTTATGCTTCTTTTAATGTCGCTTTGTCGCTTTGCATGATTATGGCCGTTTTTGCTCTCTTAGTTGGTCGCTCCCAGTCTTTTGCTAGCCTTCATTTTGTACTGAGTATGAGCTCTACTCGTGCATCCAACTCCTAAAAACCAAGTTGTTCCAAAGTGTCCACCATACATACCTATTAGCAATTTGCTATTCCAAAGTACATTTGACTTGCTTTTATCTACTCTTCAAATTAAACTCTTACCAGTGTTATGCGAAAATTGGTCAGTAAAGCTCTCACGAACCGGATGGCATACTTTACTTTTTCTCGTTCTTAAAAATTTGACATTGTGGTCTCTTATGTTGAGTTGTTATGCTTGCAAGTTGTAAGTTGGGAATTAGCCCAACCATGCCGTCATGGGGCAAGCTTTCAACATTGCACTTCTTATTTGAGTTGATATCGTGATCTTTTGTTTATGGATACTCGCGGTGTAAAATGAATTGGGAATCTTACGGGATCATAGAGTTTGTATATGTGTTAGAGAAATGCCTGGGCCGCCAATCTAAGCCATGCATAATTCATGGTGGAAATTTGCAGCATGCCCATAGTGGACATTCGACGACGCATCTCAAATAAAAAGCTATACAAATGGTAAATAAAAGAGATGTCGAGGTGTTCATTATCTGCTTGTCCTGTCATTTTGATGTGGACTTGTTCTATGTCATCAGGCACGGAGGTACCCCGTTGGCGGTTCTTGATGATACGTATATACTTAAAATGACAAGAGCCTTGCTTGGGACTCTAAGTAAAGTAGCATGAGGTTTGGGTACTCATATTCACGGGACACGAGGTTTTCAACTTATGATTTGTCAAGCATATGCAGCATAAGTGTTCTCGCATTAACTTTAACCATTCAAGATGCTTATGATGGGGGCAATGAGAGCTTAAAGCCGGTAAGTACCATAATTTTTGAAGGTTTATAAAACTTGCAATCACTGCTTCCCTCCGCGAAGGGCCTTTCTTTTACTTTTATGTTGAGTCACCACCTTCTATCTTTATGCACCATTAAGAGAGCATAGTTGTCATTCTTAGTATAATGTGCATTGTCCCAAAGTTTTCATTGATTGATTCATATTGTTGGTTTCACTTGTTCTTAAATTATTTGTATCTAGTCGCCCTCTTAAACTTGAAGGTGTCCTATGCATTTATGTTTTGCTCTCCATGAAGGACAAGCTGAAAACCATTTGTATGTTTTTCCTTATGATTTGAACACACGTTTGACTTTCATTGTTTCATTTTCATGATCTTTTGTTTGTGTTCATTTTCGTGTTATAAGATGATTTCTAAGTTTATTCTATCAAGATTATATCTTTCATGCCCATGTTTTAAGTTCTTTTGATCCCAGCGCACAACGCATACATAGATGGTCAAGATTGTGTAGGTGTATGTCACCTCAAAAATTATTTCTTTTGTTATCACTTACCTACTCGAGGACGAGCAGGAGTTAAGCTTGGGGATGCTGATACGTCTCCAACGTATCCATAATTTTTTATGCTCCATGCTTGTTTTTACACCATTTGCTTAGTGTTTCGTTACACTTCGTGGCACTTTTATGCATTTTCTGGAACTAACCTACTAACAAGTCGCCACAATGCCAGTTCCCTGTTTTCTGCTGTTTTTGTTTTTTAGAAAAGCTACACATGAAATATTCTCAGAATTGGACGAAACCAAAGCCAGTCGCCCAGAATTTCACCGAAGCTTCCAGAGAACCGAAGAGGAGACGGAGTGGGGCCACAAGGGGCCCACACACCAGGGCGGCGCAACCCAGGGGTAGGTCGCACCCCCTAAGTGTGAGACCACCTCGGTCCACTTCTGACGATGCCCCTTCACCTATAAAGACCCCCCGATGGGAAAAACCTAAAACCCCGATCAATTTTCCAAAACACATCGCGATCCGCCGCCGCCGTCGACCCGAAGATCGGGAGGGTCCAGAAGCTCTTCCCGGCACCCTGCTGGAGAGGGGAATCGCCACCAGAGGTCTTCTTCATCGCCATGCTTGCCTCCGGAGTGATGAGTGAGTAGTCTACCTTGGACTATGGGTCCATAGCGGTATCTAGATGGTTATCTTCTCCACCATGTGCTTCATGTTTAGATCTCATGAGTTGCCCTACATGATTGAGATCACCGTTATATAATTCTACATGTTTGGTTTGTTGGGATCCGATGAATATTGGTGTTATGCTTGAGTTGATGTACTGAAATTTATCTTATGTTATCTCTATGTTGTTTATGATCTTGCATGCTCTCCGTTGTTAGTAGCTATCTTGGCCGAGTAGTTGCTAGTGACTCCAAGAGGGGGTATTTATGCTCGATAGGGGGTTCATGCCTCTATTTAATCTGGGGGAGTGACAGAAACCTCTAAGGTTGTAGATGTGTTGTTGCTACTAGGGGGAAAACAACATTCATATGCTCGAGGGCATATGCTTTGTTTACATTACACACTTTGCTTAATGCAGTTATCTGTTGTTCGCAACTTAATACTTGTAGAGTTCTCAGATTGATTCGCCACAACTGGATTATTAGTCATAGATGCAGTTGGATGGCGGTCTATGTATCTTGTTGTAATGCCCAGAGTAAATCTCATAGTGATCCTCTCATCATATGCATGTTGTCTTTATTATATCAATTGCCCAACTGTAATTTGTTTACCCAGCATGTATTATTTTATCTTATGGAGAGACACCGCTAGTGAACTATGGACCCTGGTCCTATTTCCATCATATTGCTATCATCTATTTACTTTACTCGCACTGTTTACTTTACTCGCATACTATTACTATTTTCCACTCGATACGCTCATTCCTTTGTTTCAAGCAAACCGGTGAGATTGACAACCTCATCGTAAGTTGGGAACAAAGTATTTGGTTATGTTGTGTGTAGGTTCCGCGTTGCAGCTAGCAAAGCAAAGCTTGGACGAGGCGCCCTATAAATTGTCCTGAGCTGTCGCAAGCTAGCAAGCATCACCTTCAGTCGTATTGGCTCCTTCCTCTCCTGATCGACATACCTTGGTTTCTTAACTGAGGGAAAAACCTTGCTGCTATATTCATCATACCTTCCTCTTAGGGTTCCCAACTAGACGGTGAAAAGATAACACCACCGCAAGCATCAGCACGCTTGTCGAGTTCCTCCGTGAGCGCTGGGAAATCTTTGTATGGTGTCCTTCAGACATGCCAGGAGTTCCCAGGGAACTCGTCGAGCACGCACTAAACATGGATCCCAAAGCAAAGCCAGTCAAGCAGCCATTGAGACGATTTGACGAACCCAAAAGGAAAGCAATAGTATCTGAACTACACATGCTAGAAAATGCAGGATTCATCCGAGAAATCAAAACATCGACTTGGGTATCTAATCCAGTTATTGTCCCCAAGAAAAACACAGACGTACAAAGAGTATGTGTTGACTACACGTCTCTCAACAAGCACTGTCCGAAGGATCCCTTTCCCCTACCTCGAATTGATCAAATAATAGACTCAACGGCGGGATGTGCAAGGCTTTCCTTCCTGGATGCATATTCTGGCTACAACCAGATCAAATTGAAGAAAGAAGACGAGGAAAAAACAGCTTTTATCACACCATACGGTGTGTTCTGCTATCAAGTCATGCCTTTCGGCTTAAAAAACACAGGAGCAACTTATCAGCGGATGATGCAAAATTGCCTCGGAAGTCAAATAGGACGCAACATTCAAGTCTACATCGACGACGTGGTCATCACCACAAGAAAAGAGGAGTCACTAATCAGTGATCTGGCAGAAACCTTTGACAACCTAAACAGGTATAAGCTCAAGCTTAACCCGACAAAATGTTCTTTTGGGGTATCTGCAGGACAACTTCTAGGCTTCTTGGTGTCAGCAAGAGGAACAGAAGCCAACCCAGAGAAGATCCAAGCAATATTAACAATGGGCAAACCAACAAAGTTGCACGACGTCCATAAACTTGCCGAGCGAGTCGCAGCTCCAAGTCGATTCATCGCACGATTAGGGGAAAAAGCACTTCCTTTCTATGCACTCATGAAAAAGTCAGACGACAAATTCGAGTGGACAGAAGAAGCGGATACAGCTTTCGCACAATTGAAAAAAGTGCTTTCCACACCTCCGGTGTTGGTCGCACCAAATGAAAAGGAGCCGCTACTACTATATATTGCGGCAACACATCAAGTGGTGAGCACAGTATTAGTAGTCGAAAGAAGTAAAGAGGGAAAAGCTCATGGAGTCCAGCGGCCAGTATATTTCGTCAGCGAAGTACTATCTCCAACAAAACAGAGGTACCCGCACTACCAAAAACTTGCATACAGCGTATTCACAACAGCACGAAAGCTACGACAATATTTCATGGTGCACCCAATTATATTGGTCAACGAAGCACCACTATCCAACATATTGAACAACCCTTCAGCGACAGGACGTGTCTCCTTATGGGGAATTGAATTGTCACCCCTGGACATCACGTACGAAAAGCGGAAGGCGATTAAATCACAAGTTCTGCCAGATTTCACAGCAGAGTGGCTAGAATTACAAAACACAGGACCGCCGGATCTATCAAGCGTATGGACAATGTACATCGATGGATCGAAAAGAGTGCAAGGCGCAGGAGCAGGAGTAGTCCTGATATCACCACAAGGCGACAAGTTGAAATACGTTTTAAGGATGAGTTTTCCTCAAGCTTCTAATAACGAAGCCGAGTACGAGGCTCTGCTCCACGGAATGAAAATGGCCAAAGCATGCGGAGCGACTCGACTGAAAATATTCGGGGACTCGAATCTCGTCGTCCAGCAAGTGATGAATAGATGTGACGCCATCAGCGACAATATGACAGCATACAGAAACTTATACTATTATCTAAAGGGAACATTCGATGGATGTGAAGTTTTTCACGTCAGCAGGGCCAGCAACGAGGAAGCTGGCAATCTAGCAAATATCGGGTCTCAATGCTTACCCATACCACAAGGAGTCTTTGGGAAGAAATCATAGAGAGATCAATAAAGAATCACAAAACTTCGACTACAGAAGAACAAGCCCAGCACCAAGCAACAGGCTCGGGAGCTGGCAAGCCTGGCCAAAGAAGCACACCAGAACCAGAAGAAGTCATGATGATTGAAGAAACATGGATGCAGCCATACTTGGCATACATGATAAAAAAAGACACTACCCGAAGATACAGTAGAAGCAAGGAGGATAATACGACGATCCAAGGCTTTTGTCGTATTACAAGGGAAACTATACAAGAAAAGTGTAACGGGTGTCCTGCAACGATGCGTCACCCCTCAAGAAGGATAGGAAATATTAAAAGACATCCACGCAGGAGTATGCTGACATCACGCCAGCAGCAGAGCTATTGCAGCTAAAGCTTTTCGCGCAGGTTTCTACTGGCTAACAGCCATTGAAGACGCGAAAGATATAGTGAGGAAATGCAAGGCTTGTCAACGTTTTGCATCTCAACCGCACGCACCAGCAGCAGAATTGCAACCAATACCATTATCTTGGCCCTTCGCGCAATGGGGTCTCGATATGGTAGGAAAGTTGCACAAATCTTGGCCAGGAGGACACGTCTACATGCTGGTGGCAGTCGACAAATTTACCAAATGGGTAGAGGCAGCACCTGTAACAACCCAAGATTCCACAGCCGCAATCAACTTCATCAAGTCTATAGTCTTTCGCTTTGGAGTACCACACAGCATCATCACGGACAATGGGACAAACTTCACATCAAAAGAGTTCAAGAGTTACTGTGAGAGTATGGGAATCAAACTGAAATTCGCATCCGTAGCGCATCCAAAGACAAATGGATAAGTCGAAAAAGCTAATGGTTTAATATGCAATGGGATAAAAAAAGAGGCTGTTAGCACCTCTCGAGAAAGCCAAACACGCTTGGGTAGACAAACTGCCCTCCGTGCTGTGGAGTCTCAGAACTACACCCAATGCGGCTACTCAAGAAACCCCCTTCTTTCTGGTCCACGGCGCAGAAGCCGTGCTTCCAGTCGAGATCGCCCATGAAGCCCCAAGAATCATGGCCTATGATGAGACAACTTCCACAGAAGCGCTTCAGGATGATGTTGATGCACTCGACGAGGCAAGAGACGCAGCACTCGCCAGAGCCACGCAATATCAGCAAAATCTACGAAACTACCATAGTAGTCAAGTTCGTCCACGATCTTTCATGGTGGGAGACCTAGTTTTATGACTCAAGCAGGATGGTCACGGCAAATTAGAGTCCCCATGGGTGGGACTTTACATCGTGACAGAAGTAATACCAGGAGGAGCTTATCGACTACAAGACAAGAAAATGGGGAAATACGAGAGCAATCCGTGGAATGCAGAGCAACTACGGCGGTTCTATGCATAGAAGGAATACAGCGACAAGAAATTTTCAAGTTATGACCCTCTAAACCCAGAACATGAGGCCACAGGTCAGGTTCTTTGGGTCAACTCGACAATATGTATGAATATTTTTCTTTCCACTCGGGGGCTCAGACCCTCGAGTCGTATAAAATAAAATAAACAAGTTATTGAGATCTGCGACTATTTAAGACATACTACTAGGTTGTTCGCAACCCGATATTCGACAAAAATACGCATGGTTCAAGATAACCCAATAATACATCAAAAGCATACCTCGGAACGACGATTCGTTCCCATGGTCTATTAATAAAGCTGGCACAAGATATAATTCATCACGACTACTTATTACAGATAACATGCGAAAGGATAACCAGAAAAGGAGATTACATAAAAGAAGTAGGGATTTCTATTTTCGTGCCCTCGGGTCCTTTGTTGTAATCAGTTTTCCCCAGCCGCTTAGTTTTTCCTCAGTTTTCCCCGAGCCCTTGTCTGAAACCCTCAGAAGGAGCTCGGACGGGAGGATTCCCGTTTAGTTGACCGTTTCCGTGCTGACGTGTAGGGCCACGTCATGTGGGGCCACGTCGCGTGGGGCTGGTAGAAAGGGACCACGTGGGACAGGACGAGACCGTGTTTGGTTGTTCGTGAGAGCTCGGTTCTGTCTCTCTTGGGCCAAATTGGCATTGCCTTTTCAGAGCGCCTTTTCATACGAGCGGAGCTGGGGCCGTAGCGTGTGGGGCCGTAGCATGTGGAGCCGTGTGGGTCCGGGACGTGGGCACGAGTGGTTTCAGACTCTTTTGCCCAGATTAGCAGTTTTCAATGCACCTTTTTCCTCTCTCTCGCTCGATCTCATTCATTCTTGATTGCCCAAATTGGTAGCAAATCTAGAGCAGCTTCTCCTTCTGTTTTTTAACGCCATTCATTTCTTTATGCCTTCGTTTTTACCCAATCAGGTACTCCCTCTGATCCATATTACTCTTCACTAATACGGATGTATCTACCACTAAAATGTGTTTAGATACAACCACATTAGCGAAGAGTAATATAGATCGGAGGGAGTAGGAAATCTAGTGCACAAATCCAGAGAAAATATACGATAAGCTGCATACAGCAGCCAACATAGCATAGATATATGGGATCACGACAGATCCAACAGTACTACCGAGATCCAACATAAGCTACTCCTACATTTTACATGGGATTAAGCTTGGAGGCTGCGCAGGTGAATCCCAAGTGCTTTGTGTTTGGCCATGAACGCATACATGTTCACGGTCGTTCCAACTCTAGCGCCGCCTCTGCCAATGGATTCAGCATGGTTTACCATGCAGTTGAAGTCGGTGGCGCGGAGCCTCCTGTTGCAGAAGGGGCACCTGTAAACGCCTCCAGCAAAGTGGCGATCGTAATGGCCAAACTGCAGCCTCCTGAGGACGTGACGAGTCTTGGTGTGGAAGGACTCGTCGTCGCTGTCGACGCCGCTGCTCTGCACCTATCACGTAGCACCAAAGATCGAAAAACACAGAGTCAATTGCAGCGATGATGGAACAGAGAGTGAACAAAAGATCATGCATGATAATATGGGCACGAAAAAAAGAGGTAGCCTCAGTTACATTGGACACACTTATATCCAGGATTTGGGTCAGTGAACCAAAGATCATGCACAACAAATTTGTACACACCAATTGTTCACAGACCAAACCCTGAATCAATTTGTGCCCAAATATTCATCATCATCGGCACAAATTAACCGGATAGGATTGATTACTCACATAAGTTAACCGAATCTTAAACAAAAGCAAATCACAAACACTAATAACGCAAGATCTAGAACTAGGAACAGACGAACCCTAATAACGCAAGATCTAACACGCAAGATCTAGAACTAGGAACAGACGAACCCTATTAACGCAAGATCTAACACAAAAGGATTGAACTAGGAACAGACGAATCCTATTAACGCAAGATCTAACACAAAATGATAGAACTAGGAACAGACGAACCCTAATAACACAAGATCTAACACGAAAAGGATTAAAATGGAATAAGAACAAGGGAACAAAGGGTTACCTCCTCATCATCGACGATGCTGGTGTCGTAGGGGTTCTCCGGGGCGACGTACGGCTCTTGTTCGTATGGGTCCCAATCGACGGGGAACTGGACGGGGGCCTGGACGGGGGCGGCGGCCGATGCGCCGGCGGCTGATGCACCGGTGGCTACGCCGGAAGCAGCGACGGGGGCCTGGACGGCGGCGGCGGCTGATACGCTGGCGGCCGATGCGCCGGCGGCCGATGTGCCAGCGGCTACGTCGGAAGCAGCGACGGGGTCCTGGACAGGGGCGGCGGCCGATGCGCCGGCAGCCGATGTGCCGGCGGCTGATGCACCGGCAGCTACGTCGGAAGCGCCGACAATGGGCATGTCATTCTTCTCCATCGCCGGGGTTTTTTCTTCGGGTTTTTTTCGACGCGAAGTGGAGAAGATGATGGGACATGAGAGGCGGTTGCAGTGAGAATGAGAGAGTGGGCGAGCGTCGAGGGAGAGAAAGAGGGGCTCTATAAAGACGAAGGTGCCGTTTGGTGTACCGCAACACGCGTCCGCTATGAAGACGGCTGCAGCGTGCACCGCGACACGAGGCTAACCCTTCGACGTTTGGTGTAGTCAGTTCTAACCTCGGGCTTTATACAAAAAAATTATTTGTACTCAGTTTTCCCCTCAAGTACTTAGACTAGCAAGTGCAATATACTCAGTTCTACCCTCAAGTAGCTAGTCAACAGAGAGTCAACAAATGAGATTAACATAGCTAATTGAGTCATTTCATGCGCAAAAAAATCCAAAAAAATAAAAACATAGTGGCACCTACTCATGGAGTCTTCCTACGCAACCTGCCACCTTGAACAAACATAGATAAATCATGTTTTACCACAAATTGCCACTTCTCAGAATCACTAGTAGCTATGAAGATGCATGGTTTTCCACTCAAACCTCTTTGCAAAACATCTTCCCCAAAACATAGTTTGTCTAAATGAGGCCATAATTGTCACACTCGTGTATATTTGAATTACAAATAATTTGATGTAGCCCAATATGAATTATATTGTACAAAACACGCATTTTTCATTTTGTAATTCTTTTGTTTGAATTCCTTAGTCTATTTACTATATACGTGCCCTTGGTTTCTTAGTACTACTCAGTTTTGCCCTCAAGTACTGTCACAAATGCTCACAGAAGCCCAAACTTATCCTGATTGGTTGAGCCGTTGTCACACGGATCGACTCCACCAACCGTTGATCCACTGATTTAACGGGCAGTATACCCCTATCCGTCTCTTCGTGGCCACCCCTCTCTCTCTCTCTCTTCGTGGCCACCCCTCTCTCTCTGTTGGTGGATCAACGGTTGGTGGAGTCGATCCGTGTGACAAGAGACATGCATTTATAGATTATTTTGCCACGTAACTATATTCCCTCTATTTATGCATTATTTTCCATGATTTAAAAATGTTAAACTAAAAAGTGGTATAATTTTGGTGTGCACAAGAGACATACATATTTGCGGATTTCGGTGAATGGATTATTTATCACCCCTCTAACAATTATCAACTATCTTTAGCATTCCTTTTCTTTTAGGGAATATAGTTTTGGTAATTTGAAACGGCCCAAAAGTGGTATAATTTTGGTAGAAACATGAGACATACATATTTGGCATATTTGGGGGATTTCGGTGAATGGATTATTTATCACCCCTCTAACAATTATCAACTTTCTTTAGCATTCCTTTTCTTTTAGGGAATATAGTTTGGGATATAGTTTTGGTTATTTGAAACATCCCAAAAGTGGTATACTTTTGGTATAAACATGAGACATACATATTTGTGGGATTTCGGTGAATGCATTATTTGTCACCCCTCTAACAATTATCAACTATCTTATTCTCTAACACTTATTTTTTTGGGAATTCTATTTTCGTGCCCTTGGGTCCTTAGTTGTGCTCAGTTTTCCCCAGCCGCTTAACTTTTCCTCAGTTTTCCCCTCGCTCTAGTTTGAAACCCCTCGCAGACGCTCGGACGGGAGGGTTGCGGTCTGGTCAGAGGCCTTGACTATTACCGGTGACGGCTAGGGAGCCGCGGTTGTTGTGAATTGACCGATGCTTTTGAATGGTGCTGACGGGTAGGGTCAGGAGACACGTCGGAGCATCCATCCATCTATCGCTGATGTGTGGGCCGTTTTATTTCCTGATTGTATACGCGGTGCTGCCAATGACAAATGGGGCCGCTCTATAAGGCTGCCACAGCCAATGACCAGTGGGGTCGTGTAATTTTCAGGAAAAGACATATATTGCCGCTCTGTGGGGCTGCCGCAGCCAATGACCAGTGGGGTCGTCAATTTATTTAGAGAAAATCGTATATTGCCGCTCTGTGGGTGTCGTGGGGATGACTTAGGGGGCGCACCACGAGCCAGGCAATATGCCGGCTGGCGTCCCAGGAATCCCCGTGGCTTCGGCACGAGAAGGCCGGCTCCACCCGAAGGGCCGGCTGCGCTAGCAGCCGGCTGACGACTATGCCGAGGAGAGCTGGAGCCGGGTGATGGAGATAAAACTCCTCCAACGGTCGTCTCGCCAAAAGCAGAACGGCCCCGACAAGAGCGATAGAGGCGCAGACAGGGGTGACGAGTGCCACGACCACGACCACCCAATGAGCGGGCGAGGATCCTTCCCCACGGCAGGATCCGAGGCAAAGGAGAGGGGATATGCTCTCCAGATGCCGGCCTGGGGAAAAGGCACTTTATAAAGTGCCTTTGCCAGAGCGTGGCGAGGGGAGATAAGGCCAAGGACGCCGCCGCCAAGGAGCCGGCAGCCGGCCGAAGCGTTACCAAAACCTGTAACCAGGCCCCCGTCTATATAAGGGGGCCTGGACCCTTAGCATAGGGGATCCGATCTTCTACTTCCTCCTCTAGCCGAACAGCTCGAGGAGCACTGTAATCGTTACAATCCAATCAATACAAAGCAGGCAGGAAGTAGGGGTTTACCTCCAACCGGGAGGGCCCTGAACCTGGGTAAATCGTGGTGTCTCTGTAGGCACAATCCCGAGCCGGACCCATCGTCACCAACGTCGAGCCCCTCCGATAAGCCTCCCCATGGCTACTGTCTCCAAATTCCTACGACAGTTGGCGCCCACCGTGGGGCAAAGCGCGGTGGCGAGCGGAGTCAAGTTCCGGCCGGGACCCTCCGGCGAGAAGGTCGCCTCCGGCCTCGTCTGGAGGTTCGGCACCTTCGACTTCGTCGACGACAACTTGGCCCACTTCGAGAACGGCTTCGGCAATGGCGGCTCCTTCCTCGACGTCGGCGGCCACCGCTTCTACGTCACCAAGCCCTTCCCGGAGGAGATCATCGACGTCTTCGACTCTCCCTGCGACGGAGGCTCGAGCTGCGGCGAAAGCAGCAATCTTGGCGCTTTGGTCGAGGTGATGGCCCTGGGAGAGGATGAGGGCGGCGACTCACCGCGCCCCGAGCGCCCGTCGCTCGAGCGCCCACCTCCACAGGAGCAAGATGCTTCACTCCCAGAGCGGGACGCCCCGAACGTCTCCGTGGTGGACCTGCGCGCTCCCCTCGACCGCGCCATCGATCCCGCTCGGGTCGCCGAGGCCTTGGAGCGGACGCGCCTCGTTCTCCTTGGCAATCAGGCTGAGGACGAGGCCAACTGGCGTCGCGCGAGCACCACGCTCGGCGAGTTCTACGGCGTGCACAGGGACGCACCGGCCGAGCTCGCCCGCGACCTGCGCTGCAGCTTCGCCACCACTCTCCCTGGCCAGATCCGGCGGTCACCATCGGCAGGCCGAGGCCGCGGAGGGCGTGGACAGGGCGGCCGTGCTTCGAGCGGCAGCGCCCAAGGCTGCCGCGCCCAGCAAGGTGGTAGAGCGAGCGGACCACGCTTGACCGCGGGTTCAGCGCCAGGGTCGGAGTCCCAGGCTCACCCAACGGCGCTGCACATCCACCTGTGGCTAGACCACGTTCAGGCGTCCTCCAGGGGATCTGCTAGCTCAAAGCGAGCGGCTTCAGACCAAGGAGGCCCGGGGGCTGCAGGCAGCAGTCATGGGCGCAAAGAGGGCAAGTATACCCTTGATGCTGCGCTTGACCAGCCGTGTAAGTTTCACACCTCCTCGGGCAGGGAAGCGACCCACTCCACGCGTCAGTGCCGTTTCATGAGAGAGCTGGAGCAGCGCGCTCGGCAGATCCCTGGAGCGCGGCAAGCGCAACCGGCTGAAGGTCAGGAGGACCAACGGCGCGAACCGGCTGGAGGCGAGCCGGACCAAGATGACGATTTCCCGACGGATGTGGAGCAGTATCATATCTTCACAACCCCCGGCAAGGACAAAAGGAATGACCTTTGGCATGAGTCAGAGGTGAACGCCGTGATGCCTGCAGAACCCCAGTTCATGCATTGGTCTGAGGCGGCCATTACCTGGGGGCGCGAGGACCACCCAAGGCTGATGCCCAGCCCTGGAGAATACGCTCTGGTCGTGGACCCGGTCGTATGCTCCGATACGCACATGTGCCGGTTCTCCCGCGTGCTCATCGACGGCGGCAGTAGTATCAACCTTCTTTACCGGAGCTCTCTGGAGAAGTTGGGCATCCCGCTTGCTCAACTGAAACCTAGCCGGCTCACCTTTCATGGCATCGTGCCTGGGCATTCTTGCACCCCTTTGGGCAAGGTGCAGCTGGAGGTTCTCTTCGGAAAGAAGGGGAACAGCCGCCGCGAGCCAATCTGGTTCGAGGTGGTGGACATCAGCAGTCCCTACCACGCCCTGCTAGGCCGACCGGCCCTGGCCAAGTTCATGGCCGTCCCGCACTACGCCTATCTGAAGATGAAGCTTCCGGGACCCAGAGGCGTAATCACGGTCTCGGGGAACTTCAAGAAGTCCCTGGCCTGCGCCAAGGAGAGCTCGCAGCTGGCGGAGGCGCTGGTCGTCGCTGAGGAGAAGAGGCAGCTTCTACACCGCGTGGAGCTGACTCAGCAAGATGTGCCGGTTCGCCAGTCGCCGGTGGAGCAGTTCAAGCCGGCCAACGACACCAAGAAGATCCTGCTGGACGAGAGTGACCCCTCCAAGTACGTCATCATCGGCACCGGCTTGTCTGCCAAATAGGAAAGCGAGCTCACCAGCTTCCTCCGTGAGAATTGGGACATCTTTGCATGGTCTCCAAAGGACATGCCTGGTGTGCCGAGGGAGCTGGCTGAGCACGCACTCAACGTCCGGCCGGACGCCAAGCCGGTCAAGCAGCCGCTGCGACGGTTTGCAGAGGAGAAGAGGAAAGCAATTGGCGAAGAGATTGCCCGGCTCCTTGCAGCCGGCTTCATCATGGAAGTGTTTTACCCTGACTGGCTCGCGAACCCAGTCTTGGTTCTGAAGAAGAACAACACTTGGCGAATGTGTATCGACTACACTAGCCTCAACAAGGCTTGTCCCAAGGATCCTTTCGCACTGCCACGGATCGACCAGGTGATCGATTCCACAGCTGGCTGTGACCTGCTGTCCTTCCTGGACGCCTATTCAGGTTACCACCAGATCCCGCTCTTCCAGCCGGATCAGATCAAGACCTCCTTCATCACCCCATACGGAGCCTACTGCTACATCACCATGCCCTTCGGCCTGAAGAACGCTGGAGCCACTTACCAGCGAACCATGCAGCGATGTCTGCAAGGGCAGATTGGGAGGAACGTGCACGCCTATGTGGACGACGTGGTGGTGAAGACCAAGCAGAGCAACACGCTCCTGGACGATCTCAGGGAGACCTTCACCAACCTGCGGCGCTATCGCATGAAGCTTAACCCCGAGAAGTGCACCTTCGGTGTGCCGGCTAGACAGCTCCTAGGCTATATCGTTTCCCAGCGAGGGATCGAGGCTAACCCCTCGAAGATAAAAGCCATCGAGGCCCTAGAGAAGCCCACCCAGCTCAGAGATGTGCAGAAGTTCGCTGGGTGTCTGGCCTCGCTCAGCCGGTTCGTCAGCCGGCTCGGGGAGAAGGCCATGCCGTTGTACCAGCTGATGAAGAAGACGGACCACTTCGTTTGGTCCCAGCGCGCAGATGACGCCTTCAATGACCTCAAGCGAGCTTTGTCTACTGCGCCGATCTTGGCGGCCCCGGCTCCGCGGGAGCCAATGCTGCTCTACATTGCAGCAACCCCACGCGTCATCAGCGTGGTGATCGTGGTGGAGCGCACTGAAGAGGGCAAAGAGCTGCCAGTTCAGCGCCCGGTGTACTATCTGAGTGAGGTGCTCACTCTCTCCAAGCAGAATTACCCGCACTATCAGAAGGTCGCGTACGGCGTGTACATGGCGGCCAAGAAGCTGAAGCACTACTTCGAAGAGCACCCAATCACGGTGGTAAGCACCACCCCGCTCTCGGAGATCATTGGGTGTAAGGACGCGTCGGGAAGAGTGGCCAAGTGGGCGATTGAGCTCGCGGCTCATACCATTCAGTACAAGCCCATGACGACGATCAAGTCGCAGATCATAGCGGATTTCTTCGCTGACTGGGGAGAGCACCAGTACTTGCCGCCGGCTCCAGACTCCACCCACTGGCGCATGCACTTTGATGGTTCCAAGCTGCTCGGGGGCTTGGGAGCCGGCGTCGTCTTGACCTCTCCCAAGGGAGACAAGCTGCAGTACGTGCTGCAGATGCATTTTCGAGCATCAAACAACGTCGCCGAATACGAAGCCCTGGTGCATGGACTCAAGATGGTCAAGCAGATCGGAATCAGGAGGATTCTTTGCTTCGGAGACTCCGACCTGGTAACACACCAGGTCTCAGGGGATTGGGACGCTAAGGACGCCAACATGGCCTCCTATCGCTTCTACGTGCAGCAGCTCAGTGGATTCTTCGAGGGCTGCGAGTTCCACCATGTCCCCAGAGCAAACAACGAAGAAGCGGACCGGTTGTCCAAGATCGGCTCCACCAAGCAGGATATCCCGGCTGGGGTGTCCCTGGAGATCATCCACAAGCTGTCAATCAAGCCTTCGCCGGAGTCCATATCCATCTACGTGCCTGGAGATCCGGCCCCGGCTTTGGTACCGCCACCAGACCCGGGGGAAGCCGCCTCGGGGCTGAAGGAGCTAGCCGGCCAGCCCAGCGCGGCCGGCTCGATGAAGGACGAGGGGACTGCCGGCTCCACGTCCGCTCCTCCAGCCGGACAATCAGATGAAGCCGGCACGACGGCGGACCCGGGGGCTGCCGATCCTCTGGTCGCCAGTGTCTTCCACATACGGGAGATACCTTCTTGGGCGGAGCCATTCTCCAACTACCTCATCACCGGAGATCTGCCGCAAGACGAAGTGGAAGCTAGACGAATTCAACGTCGAGCGGGGGCATACACCATCATCAA